>CM020026.1:51800366-53000366 GCA_009769605.1 Bucorvus abyssinicus
TCATTCAACTGGATGCCTGCCACATCCTGCTGTCTCAGGGTAACACCGACAGAGTGAGTAAGTAGTCATCTTTTCATTCAGATCTTAAAGTTGTTCTTACTGCTACTAACATTGCAAAAAACAGTGCCCATGGTATTTTATGGACTCCCCTGAAGGCAAGATCCCTTCTCCAAAGCCTGTGCAATCTAAACATCCCTCACTTCAGCTTCACGCTAAGATTGCAGGCTCTGTATAATCCTTGCTATTTATTGCCTTCCAAACTCCACGCTGTAAGCATCAATAGTTTATATTTCATCCAGTATGGCCAGCAAACTGTAACCCGAGTTTATAAATGTGTCACATGAGACATTTCTCAGCTTTTGACACAGCTCACCACTCATAACTGAGTAAATGAGGTTAAAATGTCCAAGTCAGTTTCTCTTCAGCAGAGAGATAAGGTGAGACACCTTGGGGTGCGAAATTCAGAGTCCATTTCTCACATGAGTTTCTGCAACAGTGAGTTCCTGTATGGCGAAGTAAAGCATAATGTATATGACAGGCAAGCCCTGCTTGCCCTGAATTACAACATCTCCATAATGCTCCTCTATAGAATAACCCTCTATATAGGGGTAAATCCGGAGCATGCCTAACAGATAAGCTGGAAAGGAAGAAAAAAGGATACTTTTCCTTTCTCCCCAGTTTAGCCGCTCTGGTATGCACTGCTAGAAATGAGGCAGGGTTCTGATTTACTGCACACAAGCTGCTAAGAAGATTAGGTTTGAGGGAAGAGGAAAGGAGTCTAACCTTGTTACTGTGCGTGCCCAGGCAGCCCTGCTTTGAAAGCACAGCGCCGTCTGCGCCTGGGGCCAGCACACAGCCATGACTGCGTCTCCTTGCTGGGCCACCTCCGTGTGTGCTGCCTGCTCTTACACTACCTCTCACACCTTCTTCAAGGGTAAATGCTACATGAGGTGACTTTTTTCCTTGCTGCCTAATCGCCGGGAATAGCAGGGTCAGCCCCCTTGTTCAGCTAGCACCAGCAGATGCTCCCTTTCATTTCTTTCTATTTTTACAGTGATGTTATTCTTCGGTGAAGTGTCACGTTGGCAGTAGCCGTCATATTGTGACCACTGAGAAGGCTTTGAAAGCAGCTTTCTGCTTTGAAGCCATAGCTGTTGTACCATTTACCACATTGCTGTGGCCCTAGAAGCTTCGCTGTCAGCGTTTGTGCTCCAGACCTGCAGTTCTGCAGATACTTGGGGCGTGCTGTGCATCTCACCAGATGCTCTCTACCACCAAATGCAACCTGCCCCAGAGAGTACCCCCGGTGAGACTGCACAGTTAAGGGGATGATGCTCATAGCTAGAACTGTCAGACAAGGAGAGCTGCAGTGTGTGTAATTCATAGATGACTGAAGAGTAATACAAGGCAGAGGAGAGAAGCAGCAGTATGGGAGATTAGGAGCTAGCAACAGGGGAAAACAAGGCTGCTCTCACCAATTTCAAATGGCCAATTAAATAATACCAGGGGGGTGATAGTTATCATCTTGAACCTGTTCTGTCACCCACATCCTCTCTGCAGGCCAAAATTAGCCTTGTCCCACACCCTGCATGTGGCTGAGCTGTACAGCGGCAAAACGTGGTGACGCGGAGCAGGTCCTCAGCTGTGACAAGGTGCCTTACCTTTGACTAAGCTGTCCAGACCTGACTGCATGTGTGAGTGCTCTGTGGCTTAGCTGCTTTTGACTCGGTAAATAAGAATCTCCATCAGGCAATTCAGACTCTTCCTGTTGACAATGCTAATGAAAGCCGAGGGGATTAGCTGTAGGCTGCCAGTGATAAATCTGAATTTGTTTTTTTAAAAAAAATACATAGCCAGTTGATAGGGTTTTATTCATGTGCTGGAGAAAAGGGTAGTGAAAGAGGTGTCAAGGCTATTTAATGTTATTGTGCTTACACAGGCGAGGCTACTGCTGCTAGTTCCTGTTCTCCCACCTTTTCCATGGGGAATTCCCAGATTTTGCGGCACTGTAAGTTAGTGGCTAGTGAGCTTGGGGAGAGATGGAGGATTTAATGTTTGTAAGTGTGGGATTTTATATCAGTGCTTCTAATGAAACCAACGTATGATGGGCTATTCCTTGTTGAACTGAAGTCTGTATTGTCAGCTAGCTCTGCACCACGGAGTGTGGCAGTTACCCACAGCAGGTTTTATGGTAGCACATCTTTGCCTTTTTCACATCGTCATCGTAACTTCTTTAATATTTGTTTGCAGCCTGTTTTCTCTGTGGTTGTTTTTTTAATATGAATATGTACTGTTAAAATAACGAAGGCTATTTGAGGGTAACTTGATTACAGGGTATGTGAAAAGAGCTCAGAGGTGGGTATTTGATTTGCATGACCCGTGGAAGTGAATGCTCTGCCTTGCTTCAACAGGCTGAGCATGTGTCCCCTGCAATAAGTATCCTGAATAGGCTAAGCTTTTCTTTTCCTCTGTTTTCCATTCAGGGTTTGAACATGGGCACCCAGCCACATGCTGTGACCAAGGCAGAGATCCCCGACCATGTTCTTTACACTGTAGGAACGTGTGTGCTCATTATTGGCTCCATTGGCATAATCGGAAACCTCCTAGTTCTCTATGCGTTTTACAGGTACAAAGATTCTTTTTTATGGTTAATCTGACTGGCCTTGAGGTTCACGTGCGCCTGAGTGCAGATGTTCCGTATTGGTTCCCTCTTAGATTAAAACTCCAAGCAAAGACTGATGGCAACAAACTGGGCAGGGAAAGGCAACACCTCCACACACACACCCACACACATCACTGATAACCTCAGTGTAAATTTTAAGGAATCAAAGAAAATGAGATAATAAATACTTCATTCTATAAACAATTCCAATTGAAAGTTCAAAAAGGGGTTTAATACTTTTAATGATAGAAACCACTGACTCTGTGTTGCAGACTTCTTCACTCGCTCTGTAGAATTTGCAGAAATACTTGACAAAAACTGATGGTCTTCCCAGCAGCCCACGTGTCCTGGAAGGACCAAGAAAGCAATGTGCTACATGAAATAAGCTCAGGCCATCACTGTATTCCCTGCTTCAGGCAGATCATAGGTTTTCTCTCAGTTTATGTGCTTGCTTGACTTCTGACGGTATAATAGACAGCTGAAGCTACTGCAGCTGGAGTATGCAGAAATCTCATGGAAAAAATAAACAGCCTTCTTCTGCCCCACACTGCGATGCTGGATTTCAAAATCCTTGCTTGCTGCTTGCTGTCATCATGCATGTTGATGCAGAGGGGGCTTACAATGCGAGAAACACCAGTGGGGTTATGAACCAAGCATTAGTTTCCTACGCTTAAATGTTAAGTCAAATAAATTAGTTATTTTGAATACCTGGGCTTTAATATGAGATTGAGGAGAAATTTAACTTCCTGCAATGACCTTTGAAATGCAGCACAAGCTCTCAATTTTTCTTGAAATTTGTTTGTGTTAGCTGGTGTAATAAAAGCATTACATTGTCAAAGCAGGAAAATCTCCATAGGCAGATGAACACCTGCAAAGGTGTGAACTCTGCACCTTCCCTCACCCAGTTGTTGCAGGCAGTTATGATACCCAAGATTTTGTTAGAATTGAAGCAGCATCGAGATGGCTTTCTTAATTTCTTTTTCGGTATTTCTTTACCATCATGAGGACAGAAATTCATGTTAGAGGCAAATACTGATATTTTAAAGCACATCAGAAAGGCCTCAGCTCAACTTCCTACACTGAAGGAGACATTTGGGAGAAAAGAAACAATTATTTCAAAATATGGAGAATTACTGCCTGCAGGTTGTAAGAACACAGCTATTTATAAAGTCTTGCATCCTCCCTGTGTCTCACGGAGTGTGCCAAGTCACCTCTTTTTTGTATTAGACGTACCCAACATTGTGAAAAGTCTTGAATTCAAACTCCAGGTATCAAAAGTCTTTACTTCACCATGCAACCAATACAGTGGTTCATGCTGAGGGACTGCTAGCTCAGCGTTACACCTTCTCAGTATATCCCTCAAAAGTGCCAGTCTTAAGGTAGATTTGGGTGAGCTAAACTCACAAATGAATTCAACTTTCCTAGTGGGATATAATGTTTGATCAGAGCAACAAGGGCATATTCAGCCAAATAACACCAAGTAAAAGCGAGATGTTCTTTATCATGTTACCGCTATCTTTATTCCTCTTAGCCAGAGTGAAGGGTAATCATGAATACCACCTGAAAGTTTCCAAGGAGGTTGTAAATCCAGATATCTCTAAGAAGTGAGACTACCTGAGGTGGTGAGATGTGAGGAAAAAACATGGAAATGATGTTTGTTTTCTTTGGAAAAACTTTTCTTGCAGACTGGCTGCTGCTTTCACACTCCTTGTTGTGGCATTTAACGTTGCCTGGTCATCTGCAGCTGAGAGCTTTTGTTGTCTCTTATGAGATATATATGAAGGAAAGTATATTTTTCAAATCTCTGTGCATGCTGTCCCTGTGCCACTGCACTTTTCAAAGGGTCATTTAGCCTAGTGGTAATGTGGTGACCCCCCCAGGTCAGCAGCTTTTAAAAATTCACCAAAAGCAGGTCCTTTGTCTCTGTAACTTGCTTCAGAGCTCAGTCTGGTGCAGAGCGGGACACGTTCAATGTTACTGCACTTACAGGGAACTGCTCTTCTCCTAAACAAATAGGTATTTTTCAAGACAGCTGTAATTCTCAGTTTGAAGAGGGAAAAAAATCCATTTTATCCTCCCTGCTATTGTCAGTCACCATTTTGAAAAGGCTAGCTGTAGCTGCAGTAATGGACTGATGATTAGCAATTGATTGACTATAAGTAACCACCGCTTCCAACCTGGATAGAATTTGTTTATGCTAGTAAGCGAAGTTACAAAGTTAACTGTTCACTTTGTCTCTTTAAAATCACATATTTCTCATGTTTTTAAGCAACAAGAAGTTGAGGACACCCCAAAACTACTTTATAATGAATTTGGCTGTGAGCGACTTCCTGATGTCGGCTTCTCAGGCACCCGTGTGCTTTATCAACAGCTTGCACAGAAAGTGGATACTTGGAGATATAGGTACTTTTCTACACTAATTCATACCTCAGCAGCTCTACACTCTCTGAAGCATATCTTAGCCGTAACAATCTTGGCTTGTGCTGTGGAGACAGCAGCACAAGACTCTTGAGTGACAACTCCAGTTCTTGACATCATCAGTCAGCATGATGGCAAGTGTTTTGTATTATAGTTTTGATTCTTTCATCTTACTTATTTTGGAGAGAAAGAAGTCAACATCACATATAATAATGTTACCCTTTAGCTTGTAAGGGCAGATGCTATCGTTGAAGATTGGTAGAAACATTTTATTAGGTCATAAATATTTTTTTCTTTATTAGTTTAAGAGGAAGCTAGTATTTTTATTTAGAAATGTATGTTGATATCTATTAGCATGCTTCTAGGAATCTCACATTTAATTAAGAGATTTAAATAATGATAGCCAGTCAAGGACTCTGCGAATTTAAGCTCCTTTCTTTCCAACTGCAAGAAAGAAAAGGTGATGGATGCTCAAATTATAGCTGAAATGTGAGTATAGCAAGTTCCTCAGAAGGCTCAATGCTCTGC
Organism: Bucorvus abyssinicus; assembly: GCA_009769605.1. Taxonomy (NCBI): domain Eukaryota; kingdom Metazoa; phylum Chordata; class Aves; order Bucerotiformes; family Bucorvidae; genus Bucorvus; species Bucorvus abyssinicus. Next base: position 51,805,975 of record CM020026.1, read on the forward strand.
CTGATAATATTCTTCACATCACTGGGTGAAGATTTGAACCAAGTAGTGGTTGTGTATTGGTGGAGGAAGCCAAGAGACCACATACTATTTAGCAGCAGAGAAGGGGATCTTCTTTAGTTTGAGGATGTTTTCAGTCTTGCTCATCCCCTTAGACAAAATCAGTGTAAATGATCATGCTGCCGCAAATGAAGCAGTTGATTTGAGTCGAGCGGGATTTGTTCCTTAATTGCAGGCTACTTATAAAGACTTAAGAAGAAGTCTGCTTTAAGGCTGAATCTGGTATTTCAACTGCCTTCCATTCCAGTGGGCTGTGGTCTACAACCACACGAGGTGATGCAAGATCTCAAAAATGAATGATCATTCAATATAGGTTTTTGAATCAAATTAGAGGCATTGTAACTCCAAGTTTTCATCTGCTAATTCAATATTTGAATGCAGAGGAGGGAAAAAAAACACCTTTCATGTAAAAACAGTCTGGTTTTTTTTAAAGTGCTGCTATTAAATATAGGAGCTGGAGCTATGTTTTACAGCTGATCTTTTAGCCATCAAATTTAAACCAATTCTATGTTTTTAAGCCACATAAATCAAAGCCGTTTTTTGAACCACCCATCTGTCATTAGCAGACAGATGTTCGCTGTAGCCTGTTAAGATCAATATATTGGGCAACAGTCCAGGAAAATGTAACTTTAATTAGATTGGATTTTCTTTGAGGCAGTTTTCCATTGACAAAAGGCTCCCAGTTGGAGCCTGCAGTGGAAAGCAGGACTTATTAAATACATACATTTGTATTTTATTAATATTTGTGGGTTTTCTAACAAACTTTTAATAACTATGAAATCGTGAGGCTAAGAAAATTCTTCTAATGGGAGAGAAGTCCCGAGCCAGGAAAAAAAAAGTAGGTTTATCACATCAGGCTCTGAGAGAAAACATGAGTCTGTTTTAAAAAAATCTCTGACATGACATTTTCTGCTTCAGGCTGTGACTTGTATGCTTTCTGTGGGGCACTTTTCGGGATAACCTCAATGATGACTTTATTAGCTATTTCTGTTGACCGCTACCTTGTGATCACTAAGCCCCTGCGCTCCATACAGTGGACTTCAAAGACACGCTCCATGCAGATCATCGCCGTCGTGTGGCTGTACTCGCTGGGATGGAGCGTGGCTCCTCTCCTTGGGTGGAGTATGTTGTCTCCTCTCTATCTCTTTTAGCACTCCCTATGTGGTCAGTTTTAGCCTTGCTCAGGGTATAAAAAGATGAGGTTTTGGATAAGTTTTCGGGTGGGTGCCTAGCCACCACCTGATGGTTTATAGTCGTACTGTGTATCTGCACCTATTGCAGTGCAGATACCCTCCCTCCCCTGTACCCCCAAGCAGAACAAATTGCAGATGGAGTATGAGGTGCATCTGGTAGTCATGGCCTCCTCTCCATGCATGCGCTCACATTCTCAGACCACAGGTATAGTACGGCCTGCAGAGCTCTTAAAGACTATGTATACGGTAGGGGGGGTATTTTAAGTGCTCTGTTGTTGGATCAGCAACTGTGCAAGCTTTGGGTGTATGTGTGAATAATGTATTCCATGTATTTCATAGGTTCCTATGTACCTGAGGGCTTGATGATATCCTGTACGTGGGACTATGTAACCTACTCCCCTGCAAACAGGAGTTACACCATGATTTTATGTTGCTGCGTGTTTTTTATTCCCCTGATAATAATATTCCATTGCTATTTATTTATGTTCCTGGCCATAAGACGTACTGGCAGGTAAGTAATGTACCTGAAATGAGTAAGTCTCCCTTCTCTTGTATTAGAAGACTTTCTCAATTTCTTTAGCTGCAGAAAAATCTGAATCAAAAAATTAATCTGAACTGAAATTGAAAATAAAGTGACAGATCATTGACAGCTAATAGTAAATGGAGAAATATTTTTGCCGATGTAAAAACTGGAAAACCCAGTGTATGTATTTTAGAGTAGGAAAAGAAGTCTCTGGGGGTTCTAATCTGATCCCAGAGTGTGGTAATTAATAGTACATCAGATAATTTGATAGTTTGAATTATCCATATTTCAGATTTGCAATACAAGAAACATGGACCTTGTGCATTCCAGCAGAGTTTTCAGTCCCAAGGGATGATAAATAGCATGTAGCGATGGGGACATCACCTGCCCATGAGCTGCTCTGGAAACACAACAGTCCTCATATTTTTCAACAGTCTTACTGAAGGCAAGCATCTCTGAAAACCTTGTGGTTCACTCAAGCATCACAGCTGTACGCACAACATCTGGCTATGCCTGTTAGGACACTTTTATTCTTTTTCCCAAATTCTTGGTCTATATTTGAAATAAAAAATCAGCAGGGTGTCAGATCTGTAAAGTAACTTTATTCTCTTGGTTATTTTTCTCTTAATGAGCACATGACTTATCTTTGGTCTGATCCAGCACCAGCTGGAGTTGTGAGTCCTTCTCGCTGCTCTCAGTGTCATCAGCTCTGATGGCTTTTTTCTGCACCTATATTCACGCGCTTGCAGAAGTCATTTGGCTTCACAAGGCTTAATTCCATTTTTACAAGCATGTTTAGCTGCATGCCTAAATTGAAGTACTTACTGAACTCTATTTTTGACCTTGGTCTTGGTTTGTGCTCTGTTTTGAGTACGTATATTTGATACTAAGTGAAGGAGCAAAGAATGCACCCTTAAAACAATGGTACACAGTGGCCACAAGATTTTTCTATGCCTTGTGCTCACTGATACAGTAAACTCCCTTTATAGGTATGTTCACAGTGCACCAGAAGCAGTTTGTAACCCTTACTGTCTTCAGCCTGGAATACATCTTCATTCAACACCACGGATATGTGAAAATTGTTATTTCTATGCTAAACTATATAAAATGCTAAACCATCTAAAAACATTTTTTTTAAGAGTGTGGGGTGTTTGACTGTTGTGAGAAGAGAATTTGATGAAATGTTTTCTGGCAAAAATATTAGGTCTGCCTGTTGTACTCCCCCCTGAAAATACTCTTCTCCGGTGAATAAATCTGCAGGAAAGTAAAAATGCCTCTGTAAGCATTTGGAGCCAGGTTCCTCAGAGTAGTTAGGATTTTCCAGCATATGTTACCTCGTGAGCTGGAATTTCTGCAAGCTGTTCCCTCCTTGAAAAGGAAAAGCCATACAATTTGATTTTTGCATCCAGCTGCGCCAATTGGTACAAATTTCTCCACCCTCCCAACCTGAAACCCTCCTTGTATTGGGAAAAGGTCACAACAGTCCTGTCCTGTTGTCCAGGGGTTCTTCTAGCTCAGTCCCACAGGCAAACAAAGCTCAGACAGAATGCCTGGGACCATTTTACTGCATTCATTACCTTCTAGAACTTTTAAGTATCAGAGGACAAAAGAAGAGGTAGAGCTGGAAAAGATGAAATCTGCTTCATTTTGCATGTTGCCGAGAACATATTAGAGACGTTGCACCTCTCTTTTTCACCTTCCTGCTGACATATCTGTATTTTTCTCCCTCATAGAAATGTTCAAAAGCTGGGGTCCTGCAGCCGGAAATCCTACCTCTCTCAGTCCATGAAGAATGAATGGAAACTGGCAAAAATTGCTTTTGTGGCCATCATTGTGTATGTCTTGTCCTGGTCTCCATATGCTTGTGTCACCTTGATTGCCTGGGCAGGGTGAGTGGAAACGTAATCCAAAGAGCACGGGTTATCCTCAAATATAAACATGATTAGTACTGTCATCCCCAAGAAGCAGATCTCCCCTTTGAAAGTGTTTTAAATAGTTATTACATTAGAGGTGATACTGCATTCTTCACTACATCCTTGTGGATAAAGCCAGAAAACGGATTATTTGTCTATGTATTTTAAAACTATTATGTCTTTTTATCTGCATTTTTGGTACACATTGTTTCCTCTCTCCCATGATACTTTCTTTGTAGGAATTGGATGAGTTAGGTCTCTTCTCTCCTAATACCTGTTCTTTCAGGAAGCTTCCTCCATGCATTGCTGCCTCTGTCAGAGGGCAGAAAAGAGGTTATACTGCCTGATATTCACTCCTGAGCTCCCGTCTTCCTCCAGCCACTCTCCACTCCAAAGGGACCTGTTGTCTTGACATGCATGTTCTTGATTTCAAGGTCAAGATTGATGGGGCTTTAAGCAACCTCATCTAGTGAAAGAGGGGCATCATGGCAGAGAGGTTGGACTACGTGATCTTTAAAAGTCCCTTCCAACTCAAAACATCCTTTGATTCTATGATATTAATTTTTACTATCCTGCACTGACATGGATCACACATGACTGATTGGGGGAGCTTAAAGTCAAGAGAAGAATGTTCGTTTCAAACCACTTCCAGTCCTCTCTTCCTTCTGTGAGTCATTGACGCTTGTTACTGTGCAGCAGAGATGTTGCTGCTGAAAGATTTTGAGCTTTGATTCCATTTCCTTTCTCATCAGATGGTCACAATGGAGGTTGTTTTGGTGTGTTTGGGGTTGGGGTTTTGTTTGTTTGTTTGTTTGTTTGCCTAGTGTAGAAACAGGGAAGGTGATTCTTTGTGTTCCTGGTCATCCTCAAACAGATAACTAATCACTTGCATCATCTTCTCCAAATGAATGAAGCCAAGTACACTGTGTCAAATGCAAGCCTTTCATCTGCGCAAAGAATGCATTTGAATGAATTAACACTTCACGGGTATTTCTTAGAAAGGGATCACAAGCACAAAAACTGTCAAAAAGAATAATATGTTTTAGTAATTTTGTATTAATTCGTGGCATAGCTGTGTGTAATGTTTTTGCTTTGTTTTAGTCGAGGCGACACCCTAACACCATATTCCAAATCTGTGCCGGCAGTTATTGCCAAAGCTTCTGCAATCTACAACCCCATCATATACGCAATAATTCACCCAAGATACAGGTACAGTAAACATATAGGTATGTGTATAACTGAACATGCAAATGTGTTTATTACAATGAACAAACTACCCTCACTCCCTCAGCCTCATCCCATGTGGTGCATGCTCCCACCCTGACCACACCGCGATGGGATCTGTATGGTCAGACCCTGCACCACGTTCACCTGGTACAGGGCAGCCCAGTCTGCACATGGAGCTCCAGATACGATCTCAGGGGTGGCCAACAGTCCCTCCCTTCACCTTTCTTCCTTTTCACAATCCTGCTCTGTCCTGCGGGGCTGCACAATGCTGGGACTGACAGGAGGAGGAGATGATGCTCAGGGTCATCTTTTGGCGTATCAGAGATAGCCGCTGAAGAGCACTCTGCAGGTAATAGGTCCCAACCAGCAAGGCTCAGAAGTCATATCATCACCAATTTAAGAAGCTATATATGCATATGTTTGAGGTTCGGTTTTCTGAAGCACATAAGTAATTCTCTTCATACCAACTTCAGTACTAATGTAAACAAGTTGCTGGTCTTTGGGAGAAGCTCTGTAAGAAGCAAACAGCATTTTCATAGAAGTTCTGAGCAAAGCAAGAAGTGCAGGAATCCAGTAATGCAGACAGAGCTCCCTGCAAATGAGAAAGTTTTCCAAATACACTGAAAATACTGCTTTTTCATTAGCACGCTTGCTAACTTCAGTCAACAAGTATTTGCCTTCAAAAAGTAAACCATATTTCTGAAATACTCTACTTTGTGGAAAGTCTTTCCTGAAGGTGCTTTCCATATTTATTTCATATAGTTGTTTCAGGGAAAAGACTTGCCATTCTTTACCTTTTTAAAAAATATTAGCTTTGACATAAAACAATGTTTTAGACTACACTAATGGGGTTCAATGGGCAAAATCTAGTGTTGATCACTTCTCTGAAACACTTTTTTGCAGATATGAAGTATTATGCCTTCATTATAGTAAATTATACTACATTTTAATTCTACTTATTATTGCAGATACCAATTATTGTATATTTTAAAACAGAACACTGTGCCAAGCCAGCACAACTTCACTAACAAATACTCAAACACTATTCAGTCTCAATAAGCTGCTTAGTTAGCCAACATTTCTTGCCTTTTTATTTCCTTCTGAAGGCTCTCAGAGCCAGTGAATGAGTTTCTGAGCTGAAAGGTATGAATTCTGCTTTTTATCCAGGCCCTCTGACTCTGCAGTAAGGTAAGGGATAGAGTGAATAAAGATAACGTGTTCCCACAGAGTGGGTGATTAGAAAGGTAACAATGCATTGTGAAAAAACAGACTTCCATACTGTCACTCTGATGGGAAACCTACAAGATTAGGTGAATAGAAGGATAATTTAATATACCGTAAAAGACACGCCTCCGAAGAATCAGAAACCTTTCCCTTTGCAGAATAAGGTCCATTATAATCTCCTTTAATAAATTCTCTAGAGCATCCTAATTGGTCTCTAGAGACCAGCTCAGCCTTCCCCAGCATTTAGGGAAAGCATGAGAAGGAACCACCTTGCATTTCAGAAAGGTCACCTGCTCTTTGAGCTAGCTAGGACCTGGAGGCATGCATAGTATGGACATATAAAAAAATGATTGTGTCTTCAGTCGCGTGGTCCTAAAAGGAGTTACAAAGTACTTCTGCAAGGGAATAAACTGGCATAGTGTTCTGGTTTCAAACAAGGACAAACTTACGCTGTACTTCCCAGACAGCTAGAACTTCATTTTTGAAGTCAATATTTTATTTAGAAATTTCCTTCCAGCTTCAGGTGAGAAACATGTTCAAGAATTGGCAAAGTAAGTCACTTCTGTTAAAACTTCTAAAATACTTGGTTTCCAAAAATCCAGCAAAAATAGTTTTTTGGGGGTTGATTTTTGAGGGTCTTGTTTGTTTAGCATAAGGAAAGGGATACAGCTCCATTGCGTTCTCAGCCTATCTCCAGCATTGGGTGGGCTCTAAAATACTTTTTTTCCCATCTTTATAACTCACAGCAGCATACCCAGAAGAAGCTGTACCTCACACAGAGCTCAGAGCTTGCCATTTCCTCCCACAGCTGTACGTAAGGTGTTTTTGAAACATTAGCAGTGAAAAATAAAATGCTTGTAACAGAACTGCTATTCAGCATATCTATAGATTTTTCTGCAAGTCTTTCAAAGCGTGTAAACCACGAAGGGATGATGTGTCAAAAGTTCGGATGAAACACGGGAATGCCACGGTGATAAATGTATAGATGCCGCTAGATGGCAGGGTCAGTCACTGGTATGAGGTTGGTTTGACCCAAGAAGTGGGAAAGCTGCTGAATTGTATTGCCTGAAAACTAGGGTTTGGGAGCTGGAAATTGAATTCATTGTTTTGAATGTCTGATGAATGATGGTGTGGCTGTAAGAACAGTTAAAGTTTATTAGAAGGCTGGTGGAAATACACCCTGAAATGGTGAAAACATATATTTTGTTTGAAAATGTCTGTGATCGTAACGAACATCGTTTTGCATCCTCCAAAAACCTGAGCCTATCTTATTTTTTGAAGGTTGCAGAGCATTTTAGTTTAGACTAGGAGAATGACTTGTCTCTGATGGCTTGCAGAGCTTGAATGAGAAGTTTGCATGGCTGGCTGACTCCTTAGGAACCTGGTATTTTTTTCTGATCCAAAGCTATTGTGTTCAGTGATTCCTTACACCACTTTTGCAAGGTCAAGCGAGTGTTTTCAAAGCAGGTACTATGTACTGAACTGCTTCTATTAGTCTTTCTCCTAACAGCATCAGATTTCTAAGTAAGAATGTCCACAACAGGATTTCAGACACCCTCTTAAAAAGTGTTTTATTTTTTTCCCTGCTTCCTAATTTGTATTTCTAGACATACTAACAAGATAAATATTTATGGAGTTGTTGTGAAGACATTTCATAGACTTGGGAATCATCCAGTCAGGAAAACAAGTAAAGTTGGGTCCCTCGTGATGAATCAAGCATGCAGTTGTAAAACTGAAAAAGCAGCTACAGTACTCCAGCAAGTCAGCTGGTGAAAATACATTGGCAGGACCAATTTTTCCTGAACAGTGAATAATGAATATGTCTGTACAGATCAGGATTTCTGGATAATTTCCAAATCTTCTAATAATTCACATTATGCCTTGAGGGTAATGTAGCCAGTGACAGATAAATGGGCCAGTCTGTTCAGGTCCAAGACTTAAGCGTTTGGGCAGGGGATGAATTGCCACTTTGTATTGGAATTACTGAATGGTGTTAAAACTAAGTGGTTTTCCAGATCTTTCTAGAAAGAGGCATCAAGAAATCAGTACGTAAAGAGTTCAGGTATGACTCATATCAATGGTGTACCACTACCGAATCAAGATGCTTTTTTGCAGAGAATTGCTGTCACCGCATCTTAACACCTCAACAAACCAAACAAGACTTTTAATGGGGTTTCCTCTCCTTAAGCAATGAAAAATAAAAAAGTACATTACAAGGAATGCAGCTGAAAATGTCATAGTGACCTTTGTGCTAGCAGTTAGCTTTTAAGAACTGGTCTGAGAGGTTAATTGTTATATACCCCCTTGCCCACCCACTCCCCACCAGTACAAAGGAGAAAAACACTTCTCTCCCTGATAGAAATCACTGGAACTGACAAACGTGAGTAAGTAAGGAAATGTATGTGAAGTTTTAAATCATTAAATTCTGTTTTGTGGAGGAAGAAAGTTTTCGCTCCTTTAACAACATGCATGTGAGAGAACGTCACTTGACTGTGTTAGAGTTGCTGCAGAAACGTCCTTAGATTTTGGAAGTTTTACATTTTGTAATCATTCATCCATAGCAAACAGGGAAATTCTGCATCTCTGTGTTTCCAACTTGCTCCCAAGTGAAGCAAAATTATACAAAAATTATTTGTTCAAAACTGCTCCATCATAAATAACTGAATAATCGTTAATAAATCTGATTTGCAGTATTTTCTCAAAAAATTGTTTGCAGTTGCTAGATATTTGACTTTGGGTGACTTTTATTTCCGAGGCTTATAAAAGTATCATTAAAGAAGCACCTCAGTTTATACCTATTTTGTATTTCACAACACAGAGTGTTAAAACTCCCTTCAAAAGCTGTACTTTCATCCCAGCCCACAAAACGTCCCTCAACGGTCTTTGAAAATATTAGTAAAATTGAAACTCTGGTTCTTCAAGACATCAAAAAATGTTCTTCTGTTGTCCTTGAAAATTCACCATCAGACATACATTTCCTGAACCTCCAGTGTGAGGAGGTATCTATCTGCATGAAATCCCACTTAATAAACAGGACGGTATGTTTTACACCAGCTTGAAGTTCTTGAATAGTTTACAGCCCCAGGTAGGCTGTGGCAGACGTCAAAAGCTACATCTATGTCTGAGGGAAGTGGTTCAGCTTCTCAGGTGGAGAAGCTGGCAGCTGCCTTTTCAGCACCAGCCTGAGGTCTTCAACATGAAAATGAACTTATGAGGGCTTGGCATTTTCTTGTGTCCTGTAAACCCTTGCAGATTCTCAAAACCTTTTCTTTTCCACGCTGCCGGATCACTGGCAAGCACCTCAGCAGATTCAGGAATGATAGTGCAGGCAGAAAGATTTCTTCGGTCCTTGTCTCCACTGTAGGCACAGAGATGCTTGTTCAGTTGCCCTTAAAGTTACAGAGGAAAGACATGCAGAAGTCTGGTATACTAAGAGTGCTGAAGATGCTGAACATTGGGGTTTGGTTTGGTGGATTTTTTTTTTTTTTTTTTTTTTTTTGGATTGACCAACTGATCTCACCTTGTGATCTCAGAATCAGGTCTCTGAGACTTTAATACGTGTGATCTTTTCTGAGAACAGAAATTTTTGTTTTAAATATACTAGTTATTCAAGAAACCTGGTAACTATCAAAGCAAAGATTTTGCCATATACATCCACTTGACTTGCATCTCAGTGTAAAGTCAAGATACTAACATCCTCCACTGATCCATAAGTACCATGCATCAGTTGTTTTCCATATGCCTTGTTGCTGCCCCACTTTTTGACTTGTTCATTTAGTTTTATGCCAGTATTAGCTTCATCTGTTGGGCTGAAATAATGGATTGGGAAGGGCTGGGGAGGTGTTACACCAAACGCAGCACTCTGGCTAGCATTGGCCTGCCAGTCCTTGGTGCCAGCAAGGAGCAAGGCCAGCTGGCACTGTGCAGGGGAGGCTCTTGGGCTCTTCTACCCCATGAAGGGCCAGTGCTGGGGCCAGGAAGAATAGACTCGTGCAACCATGACTAAGATTATTATTTAATGAACAAGGCAGGTTTTAATTTCTTTGGGGCCTAGACCATCCTTCTCCTTTGTGCTTGCACTGCTGAGTGTTAATTCCCAACAGGAGTTTACAGAAGCTGCTGTGATACAAATAAATAACAATATCTAATTCTTCTGGCTCTTTCCCCCTTCCTTTATTCCGCTCGTCCTGTGCCTTTGTACAGCAAAGAACTTCGTACCAGCTAACCTGGAAGTTTTCTGGGTTAACCTTTTAATTAAATCAGAAGCAATCATGCTTTTCAAGGTATTTTCAATTCTTACTACTTATCCATGCAGCCCTTCCATACGTATTCTGATCTGAGTCCCAGAAGCTACCTGCTATTTTCCTTTCAGCCTGTTGAGTAGTTTCCGCTAGATATACCATGCTGTTTCCATGCAGTACTTAAGACTTTCTCAATCAAAACAGAATCTGTGCTGAGATTATGGAAAGAAATGGTACTTTCAACCACATGATTTTCAAAGTAGTGTTGTCAATGTGCCATTTGGTTTTTTTCTTCCCCTGTTTTTCTTCAGAAAAACCATCCACAATGCTGTTCCCTGCTTGAGGTTCCTAATACGAATATCAAAGAATGACCTCCTGAGAGGCTCCATAAATGAGTCGTCATTCAGGACCTCTCTCTCCAGCCATCAGTCTCTTGTTGGCAGGACCAAGAGCACTTGCGTTTCATCAGTTTCCACTGGAGAAGCTGTAAGTCTTTTCTTGTTTCCATGAAGGAAAGTAAGTATGATGTTTCTCCAGTTCCCAAAATAAGTGACTCTATAAATACATATTCAGAATTAAAGAATGGAAAGCGGTGGGGAGGGAGGGGAGCTAAATTTTTGGGGTAATGTGAGGTCATTCCTGCAAAGCCTTTCTGGAAGTTCATGCATGATGATTTCTGATCAGAAAAAGCATCCATGCCAGCATGGTTCAGATGCTTACTGGGACCACGGATTAAGTCTTTAATGTGAATTAAAAAGAGCCATTGTCAGGCACTCCCTCATATCACCATCCACTTCCTACTACTTCAGTATCTGAGGGAGATGGAGGACAGGAAAACAGTCTCCCACCCAAAGTCTTCTAACCGATCCAAAAGCTGTCTTATTATTTTAAAGGAATTCCATTTTCTGTAGAACAGGAAGGTTTTTTATTTGTTTTCCTGGATTTTAACCTTGAGGAGTGGAAGACTCCTGTACCTGGAGCAAGGAGAGGTGTTTCGTAAGCAGTATACACCAAGTCTCAGTAAGGCTGGTGATTGAGGGAGTTAGAAATAAAAGGATCCCTTGGGATTCTTCACAGCCCCTCTTGGCATGACCTTGCCTGCGTCTCTAAGTCACAAGAAGCTGGCTTTGCCTGCGGAATGTGCTGGAAAGGTGGCTCCCTGGGAAGGATGGCAGCAGTGGCAGGGGCCAGGCTGGGGCTGGCCCTTCTGGGGACCTGCGCTGTTCTGCGCTCAGCTCATGCATAAGAAACCTCCCAGAGCGATGGCTGTAGTCGGTAACCTTTCATGAAGGTATAAATCACCGTGATGGGCTGAGCAGCAAATACTTGGCTCTTCCCTCGGCAGTGGTTGGAGCAAGGATGAGGCTTGGTTATCTGGGTGCTGTAGCCTGCAGGGTGCTGTTGCTGAGAGTCAGGCTGCGAAGCTGCATTTTCAGTGAGAGTCACTATGTATTTTGGGGACGACTGGTGTCCTTGATTTAGAAATGGACCTAGGACCACTAGGAAAACCAGCACGAACAGCGCATCATTCTCGAACAAGATAATTTTGCACTGAATTTTCTGCTGGAGAATGGAAGTTGTTCTTTTCAGGTGACAGCAGCAGTGAGATTTCTGAACTCTTTCATGGTATGCAGACAGTAAAGCAAACACACCTGAGCAAAAAAATGCAGTGTTCACTGGGAAACCACCCAACGTTAGCATTGTGCCCAGGGTGCTGGCAAGAAATACAGGTCTTCTGGCTGCAAACAAAAACAGAACAAAAAACTCACTTTAAGTGCTTGAGGGGAAGGCTCACTGCCTGAGCCCTAATGAAACAAAATCTATCCCATTACAAAAGACAGGTTCCTTTCCAGTCAGCGCTGCTGCCTCTCTTGCACGTTAACCACAGAGCTGCACCAGGTAGACTTCCAGTTAGAATGACTAGTTGCACTTTACTGGGTAGCCTCAGCTGTACAGCTTGTGGAGCTGTGAACTCGTCGGGGACAAGATTCCTCTTCTGCTTTGTGACGGTGTATCACGTATCCCAGCAGCATTCCTGACTGTCACTAAACAGCCTGCAGGTTACTGTATTACAGACAGGTAATAATGATGATAATTAAAGATAATGAAATCTCATAAATGGGGTGCATTTTGTCATTCAAAATTACAGTGTGTTTAAATATCATGCAGTGGACAAGCTATTTTTCGCGAGAGACCTGGTCTAGAAATGACAAGCTTTTTCTATAGTTTTTCATAATATATGTCTACCATAAAATTTATTTTCAATTAAAATAGTCATAGAAAAGTGAAAGGGCTCTCTTAGCCTGGGCAAATCCTTTTTTAGTGTACTGTTGGTCAGATTTGAGGCCAAGTGAGCTTGAAGTGTGAAATGGGACTCTTGCAGAATGTGACACTACCGTACTGCACCACACAGCATGAGGATCCCCAAATTCGCTTGCCCAGGCTCTCATAGTCTTCAGGGCATGGGGAGCACTTTCATGTTCATCTGATTGCTGCTATATTAGGAAAAAAGATCTTAATGAGACAGAAAAAAATTATTACTCACTTTGTAAGGGCCATGAAACAGCATTTGTCTTGGCTCTTGAAGATACAAATAAATGTATAAATATTTCTGTTGCAATGTAAATGAAAATGACATATTCTATCCTGCTGATTCGATTCCATTCACAGACCACTGATTCCATAACGATGCATGAAAGTATCAACTATAATGATTTCATAAACTGTAAAATACCCAGATTGTCCCTGCAACATGAGGTTAGGATATTGGCATGTTGCATATACTATAATTGAAAAAAAAAAAGAGCATATTTTGTTTGGAATTGCTTAACAGCTTGAGCAAACAGAGCACCCACACATATGTGTATCCCCCTTGAGATCATGAGGACTATTTGTTTGCTTACATTTGTGCTTCATTCACTGGCTATAGACAGCATGTGTAGCAACATGGAAATGTGTTGACCTATTTAATGCAGGGAGGTTCCTCATTTACTTATTTACAACCTTTTTTGCCCCTTTTACCTTTTAATTTTCCTTGACTTCAAGTTTATTCCTAAATTATCTCCTCATTAATCCTTTGTTGGAGGCGAAAGCTCAGCTATACCTTAATCTGGTCACTGCCATAAAGGGTAATAAAAGAAGTTTCTCTAAATACATTAATAGCAAAAGAAGGGTTAAGGAGAATGTCCATCCTTTGCTGGATGCAATGGGAAAATTAGTGACCAAAGATGAAGAAAAAGCTGAGGTGCTGAATGCCTTCTTTGCCTCAGTCTTTAATGGTCAGACCAACTCACTGAGTGCTTGGCCTCTAGAACCAGATGGCAGAGATGGAGAGCATGATCAAGGTTCCATAACACAAGAGGAAACGGTAAGTGAACTGCTGCACAGCTTAAATGTGCAGAAGTCTCTGGGGCCGGATGAGATCCACCCAAGTGCTCTGAGGGAGCTGGCGGGGGTGATCGCCAAGCCACTTTCCATCATTTATCAGCAATTCTGGCTAACGGGGGAGGTACCAACTGACTGGAGGTTGGCAAATCTGATGCCGATCTACAAGAAAGGCCAGAAGGAGGATCCAGGGAATTACAGGCTTGTCAGTCTGACCTCAGTGCTGGGGAAAGTCATGGAGCAGATCATCCTGAGTGCCATCATGCGGCACGTACAGGATAGTCAGGTGATCAGGGCCAGTCAACACAGATTTATGAAGGGCACGTCCTGTTTGACCAAGCTGATCTCCTTCTATGACAAGGTGACCCATTTAGCGGATGAGGGAAGAGCTGTGGATGTTGTTTACCTGGGCTTTAGTAAGGCCTTTGATACCATTTCTCATCGCATTCTCCTGCAGAAACTGGCTGCCTGTGGCCTGGATGGCTGTACACTGCACTGGATCAAAAATTGGCTGGCTGGCCGGGCCCAGAGAGTGGTGGTGAATGGAGCTAAATCCAGCTGGCGGCCGGTCACCAGTGGTGTTCCTCAGGGCTCAGTATTGGGACCTGTCCTCTTCAACATCTTTATCAATGATCTGGATGAGGGGATTGAGTGCAACCTCAGTAAGATTGCAGATGACACCAAGTTGGGAGGTAGTGTTGATCTGCCTGAAGGTCAGGAGGCTCTACAGAGGGATCTGGACAGGCTGGATCGATGGGCTGAGGCCAATGGTATGAAATTCAACAAGACCAAGTGCCGGGTCCTGCACTTGGGCCACAGCAACCCCCTGCAACGTTACAGGCTTGGGAAAGAGTGGCTGGAAAGCTGCTCAGCAGAAAAGGACCTGGGGGGGTCAGTCAACAACCGGTTGAATATGAGCCAGCCGTGTGCCCAGGTGGCCAAAAAATGCCAACAGCATCCTGGCTTGTATCGCAATAGTGTGGCCAGCAGGAGCAGGGAAGTGATTGTCCCCCTGTACTCAGTGCTGGTGAGGCCGTACCTTGAGTACTGTGTCCAGTTTTGGGCTGCTCACTCCAAGGACATTGAGGTGCTGAAGCAGGTTCTGAGAAGGGCAACAAAACTAGTGAAGGGTTTAGAGAACATATCTTACGAGGAGCGGCTGAGGGAACTGGGATTGTTTAGTCTGGAGAAGAGGAGGCTCAGGGCAGACCTTATCGCTCTCTACAACTGCCTGAAAGGAGGTTGTAGTGAGGTGGGGGTCGGTCTCTTCTCCCATGTTACGAATGACAGGACGAGAGGGAATGGCCTTAAGTTGCGTCAGGGGAAATTTAGGTTGGATATCAAGAAAAATTTCTTTACCCAAAGGATCATTAAGGATTGGAACAGATTGCCCAGGGAGGTGGTGAAGTCCTCTTCCCTGGAAGTGTTTAAAAGACGTGTAGATGAGGTGCTGAGGAACATGGTTTAGGGACCCTGGCAGTGCAGGGTGAACGGTTGGACTTGATGATCTGAAAGGTCTCTTCCAACCAGATGATTCTGTGATCCTGTAATTTCAGTTGGATCACGCATCCCAATCCAAGAAGCATTCTGTTCTTCACTGTTGGCCACTACTTGGTTTTGGTTCATTGGGGTTAGAGGGTTATTGTGTGTGTTTGGTTGGGGTTGTTCTTTAAAGAGATGAGATAATGTGGGTAAGAGTCTTCAGCCTTTGGCACAACTTTGGCTTAAGGGTCTAAAATAAAATACCTGCTGTTAGCAATGCACAGCACTGTGTTGTGTTGACACAGCCAAAGGTAGTTGTCTTTGGAGCTACTGACGACTCAGTGCAGCTGTATGGATTTCAGCTGAAACAGCAGCTGATGAAATAAAAACTAAGCTCAACAACTCTTGCATGACAGCAGGACTGAATGAAATTTTGGAATGCTCCAATAAAGTATTGACAGGCAGGAATGACACCAGCAACACTGTAAAAGATGCAGCTGTTGCCACCAACACTCTCCTCTCTGTTGAATACAAGGTAGTGTTAGGAAGTCAACATATTTGTGAGTCATATAAAGTTGAATTTACAGTTTGATTCTACAAGGAAGGAGAAATGAACGGGTGGCAATACACAGGTGTATCAGCAAGGTTATGCAGTGGAATTATACACTAGCTTCCCACTCGTGTGGAACCCTATCTATCTATCCATATCTGAAAGCTGTTGTGGAAAATAGTGGAATGATCTCATCATTGATACTCAGTCAAAAAGTCACCACGAAGTTAGGAATGATGGATGGCCTCTGCCCTAGCCTGTAAATGGAATGGCATGGTGGCAATGTCACGATTGTGCTCCATTACTGGCATGCTCTTAGAAAATTAGTGCAGAGCCCACCCATTGCCTCCCATCCACTAATGGCAGTTCAGAGAAGCAGCAAGGTCACAGGGCTTGAAAAGCCCTGTGCGTTCTGGGTATCCAGCTATGATGTAAACAAATGTGGTTTTGGACCTGTCCACGTCCATGGTTTGTACCAGCTGATGGTCACGCAGAATGCCATAAGCCATATTAAACAGATTGGTTGTACTTGGTCCCATCTTTAGGCTTCAGGGGCTATGCAGCTGTAAGTATACCACATACAATGAGATAAAAAAAAGGTGAAAAATATCCTGGTGAAAAGAGAGTAAATAATTTTTCATTGTTTCAGATTTCTTTTGGTTCAGAAATATAGTCCAGGGTAAATGACAAGATTAGAATTCAAGCCTCTCCCCAGGGGAGTTTTGAGTGTGAGATCTCTGTTAGAACAGCTTTAGTTTTCTGTAAGTGTGCATGGTTTCTGATAGAGTTTGACAACTTTTAGAATTTGAGAAAGCATGTAACTGAAAACCTTCACTGTTTGTGATTAGACCTGGAGTGATGTAGAGCTGGACCCTGTTGAGCCAGCTCACAAGAAACTGCAACCTTGCCGAAGTCAGTCTTTCTCAACAAGTTTGAGACAGGAGAAGAGAGACCTGCTCCCAAAGACCTGCAGCTGCGATGCAGCAACTGCAGAAAAGGTAAGGAAAAATGTCTTTGCTTTTATTACAAAGTCAGAGCTGAAAAACAGAGTTTGACATGATATAATCCACCCTTTTTCTTCTTTTCAGTGTACATTAAAATGTCCTATTTTTGTTGAGGGGGAACACGAGAAAAAAAACCTCCCATTTCTCCCTAACAGGGGGAGAGTCTGGCAGCTGCCACCCTTCCCTCTCTGAAAGAGGAGACAGTGAGTACTCCACGCATCTTCTGTGGATGTGTCACACTCGTTGCCCAAAACACTGAGGTTTGGTGTCATGTTGTTGAGGAGCACCACGTACCCTGAGGAAGTGCTGAGGATGGGAGCAGTAGGTCACTCACCAGTCATCTTCCACCAGAACCGTAACGTCAGTTTCAAAACGAGCATCTGTATGGGTGGCACAAGTCAAGCATATATCAGTGCTTTATTTTTTTTTAAAAAAGACATACATAGGCTTACAATCCCCTGTCTACAGCTAGACTGAGGAGTATGCACTTTTTGATGGAAGCATCCTTTCATGGAGTTACTCTAGTGTGTGTAACCAAACACCCACACCTCAGACAGCTACAGCATCTGTGCTCCCTTCGCGCTCTGAGGCTAAGGGTCTAGAGACAGAGTAGTTTAAAGCAGGAGCTGTTCTGGAAATTTCCAACCATCTCACGACCCAGTTCCTGCACATGTCTGCCCTGCCTTCTTTCACGTGTTTCCTTAAGAACAAGTCCTGAGAAACTCTGGTTTTTTTCTGTAACTGTTGTGGATAGCATTGATGGAAAAGCAATGGCTTCAACTGTGGTGACAGGCAACGTGGACTCAAATCTACTACCCACCTTCGCTGCCCTCCATCAGTAGCCCAGTGTGTCCAAAGTTGTGGGCAAGTGGCAAAGACAAGAGATTGTCCCCAGGTTCTGGAGAACCACCAGCTGTTGGTCTCAAGGAAGAAGGAGTTTATATACATTGAATGTTTAAAGCCTCATTTGCTTTTCTTAATATTTGTAGCGAAGATTCCTGTGTGGAGTTCATCAATATTCATTCTATCAGGATAAATATGTATTTGTCCAGCTCTGTTAGAGTGTTTCACTCTGAGGCCATTCATTTGTCCTTAAAAAAATCTCAACCAACCCTAAAGAAAAACCACTGCACTTTTAGATATTGATTTTAAGGTTTTAATAGCATTAATGGATTGTCCATGATGGAATTCCAATTACAGGACTTCCAAAAGTACTCAGTTATGGAAATACAAATGTTAATTTGGTGAAGGGTCACCTAACCTTTTCATTTAACAAAATATAAAATTTTTTTTGGAAAATAGTCTTAGACTTCGTTTTCTTTCTCTGAATTCTTTCAACTGACTGAGATCAAGATTCCTTAATGCACAGTTGCAGATGTGTTGTCAAAAAAGAAAAGGTATCCCTCAAGTGAAAGCAAAAAAGCCAATCAATGTCCCAAGCTTGGTGCTTTCTGGAGCATGAAAACACACAGGACTGTTTTCTGTGCTGCCAAAAAGATACGATCCTGCCCCATGACTTATTGCAGCTGGTTAGAACGGCAACAGACTTCATGCAGGCTGACACATGGAAACCTGGCATGGCAGTGAAGAGGACTTGTTGGAAGCATTAAAATTCAGGCATGTATGATGAGGATAAGACAGGTTTGGATACTTGATTTCAAAGGAGAGTTGCCAAGTGTGCTCTGAGAATGCACATTTTGTGTCAAGGCAACTACTCAGTGTGAAAACTATCAAAAAAACCTTCAAAGTGGTGTCCTGCCCACTAAGCCATATCCAAAAGGAGCCCACCCTTCTGCTGCAGTGAAAACAGCACCTGAAGCAGGGAAGAGTGGTTTGGGGTTTGGGTTTTTCATTCTATTGTTATCTGTGACTTGGAAGAAGAGACTTTTCTTCTCTGTCAGGTTGATTTAAACCACTTTTTTTTTTAGCACATTGTGATCCCTCCACTTGGGTAGGTACAGCGGCTGGAGAAATCATTATCCATTGGGATTGGTGAATTATTCCTGCTTGTGGAGTAGAATTACACAATGCTTCAGTATATACCAGTATCTAATTTTAAACCCAGACTGACAGAGAGACAAGGGAGAGAGACTAAAAAATTTTATTTTTTTTTAAAAACAACAAAATTTATGTGAAAAACAAATGCATTTGGTTTTTTTGTCTGTAAAATCAGGCTAGACCGATGCTATGCAATAACATATTCTGCCAAACTACTTGCTAAGACTGAGATGATGACCCCTAAATCTTAAAAAAATAAAAACCAAACCCCAAACAAAACAAAAACCAAAGCCTTCCACTTTCCCTTTTTTGATTTAAAGAACCATTTAGTTTGTCAGTATGAAGGCAGTATCACAGGCCATGGACTAGGTGGAGAAAAAGGGGGCTAAAATTAAAGTCTCTGCCTTAATCATGTTAGAAACCAATCTAACGTTTTAAAAAGAGGTTTCAGCACAAACCCCTTTAAATCTCTGGGAATTATGTGCCTGAATGCTTCAAGGCAACTAAAGTCGAATTAATAAGGTTTATAATTAGAACAGGAATATCTGCAATAGAGAAAAACTTCCACAGAACTATTATGGGAAGCTCAAGCTATGGACAGACTCCGTGTAGCTAGTTAATATGCTTTACAACCACGCTAAGAGAAATAAATATAACTCTGAAAGAGGCTTTATAGCAATCTGAGTAAAGCTTAGACATACTCTGAATTCCATTAGGCTTCATAGGAATTCACTGCATTTTACTTTAAATGATGGTTTTCCCCAGGAAGAAGAGAATTCTAACTCTATATATCTGGCACAGCGATTTTATAAACTCGTCGTTTTATTAAAGCAAGCCAAAACTGATCACTTGTGACTTCCATTGCCAGTGTACTTAAATATTAACTAACACTTTCAAAGCTTACTTGGTTTACTCTGGATTTGCTTAATGTGCGTGAAGAGTTATGGAAAGGTCACAGGGGAGTTGCCATCAGGGCCAACTTGGAAACTAGAATTCTCTCAAAATAGGCAGATGGGAAATGGCTAGCACAGCAAAATCACAGTCACTGTTTTCCCCTTCTTTGTTAGTGGAGGTACTGTACAATGTATGAATTGACCAATGTCAATCCAATGACATACCTTGTCCAATGTATGAGCCACTGACTGTACCGAGGCAGAACCAGGAGCCGTTTTAGGATGCTATGACAGAGATTGTCACAAGGATGTCACAAGGCAAATGAAGAATACAGTGTGCTTGAGTCTTGTCTCAGATCTCTTCCATAAGAGAGAGAAGTATAACTATCCAGTACCTTGAGATGTGTTAAAAATGGATAAATACTTCTTTTTTAATACAGAATAAGTCAGATATAGGAATGAGCTTTTATTTTCTTCTGTTTTTCTCTTTGGTCTCTGCTGATATTTGAGCATTTCTTCTTTTGCTTCATTCAACATCCTGCTTTCCAAGCTGTAGATGCTAACACATCATGATTTCTCCTTTTTCTAGTCAATGATTCAAGTGCTTAGAAAATACATCCGGTGACTCAGTGACTAGTGGTGACGAATATTTCAGATACTGGTTTCCATAGCCATATGCTGTACGACAACACTAAAGCTTATGTCTCCGCTTCAGGTTTCGCTCTCCTCCAGCTGTTTGGAGAAGGTGCTTGGGCAGCCAGTCCTACACAGTTCCCCTGCAACGCTTGTGACCAGCTCCCTAAGAGCAGCTTCTCTGCCTGTCGGTTTGAACAGCAGCAGTGTCAGCAAAGGAAGAGACTCAGGTTCTTCACAGATGGCAACTCAAGAAAGTCAAGTTAATGGAGCCCTGGGCTCTATCATTAGCAATGCAGTCCCTCGCATCATTGTCATTCCTACCTCAGAGACCAACCTATTCCGAGAGGAACTGGAAGAGGAAGAGACTGCATTATTTCACCTTAACGACAAAAAAGGCAATCTGCTGGAGTTGGAAGGGCTTAGCTCATCCATGGAGTTCCTTGAAGCTGTTGAGAAATTTCTATCATAATTTTGTCAAAATAAAACTTTCTGGTAATTATTTTCTTGGCATCCTTTCCACTTAATGATAGCAAATAACCAAAGCCTTGTAGGTTAGATCATCAGACTTTTTGTGTGTTTATACAGTAGTCACTGGGCAGCCTTCAGATTTATCTTTGTCCAGACCAGCTCAGGCATGGAAACAAGCTTTCTTTCAGATTGTGCTGCAGGAAATGAGCAGTGGAAGATCTGGCAGCATGATCAAGCAGCTTTGGCTGAGTCAGCTGCCTGCTTTGTGAAGCCCTTGTTTGTAACCACAGATGGAGGTGCCAGCAGAGGGAAAAATGACTGAGTGAGAGCGGGGGCAGCTGCTGAATGTTTCTGCTACCTGCCCATGAAACAGCGTTCCTGTTTTGGCAGCTCTCTTGAATGGTGATGGGAAACACCACAAGACCACAGCTTCCAACCGCCCCAGTGGTAACACAGACAGCTAGATGATCTGAACTATCTTTTAATCAAATTATTTTGAGTGTTGTTTCTGCTGATGGGTTTTCTTTTTAAATAGGCAGCTTGCTAAATGTAAATAAACAAACCGATGGTGTAACTGGGAAGTGGCTGCTTGCTTTTAAAATTTAGTGCTAGAAGTCTGAATTTTACCTCAGTGTTAGCACAATCACCTGAATGTCCAAATGCAAGGTGCTATATATATGCGAAAACACACACTACTACCTGTAGAAGCATTTAGAGCACCTTCAGAGTTACTGTCTTGATTAGATATGTGTGCATCCTAATGAGTCTGTGATTAACAGAGTGACCGTTAACAGCCAGCTTGACAAGTCATGGATAAAAATAAAGGCTTGGCTGCTATGTATCATTTGTCTCTTCAGAGGACATTCTTCTCTCCCTCTCTAAAATGACCCAGCAGATGTCTCCTCCTCCAGGTCACTTACCAGAGGCCTTCAGAGCAGGTAAAACATCATCTCAGGGAGAAAACTCCACGGTACTGTGGTGTTTGCTAAAGGATCTGCAGTCATGGGATTATCTGCGGTTATTGATTGTGCTTATTTTATCTGTGGTTCACATTATGTCTCAGGCTCACAAGACCCTTCTAGCATTTTATTCCTAAATGCTTTCTTCCCTTCCCTTTTTATAACATGTTCTCCACATCCTCCCTTTCAGTCTCTGACTTTCAAATGTAGACAAGTTGAACTACATAGCTCTCCACATAATATCAGTACATCTTAGTAGAAAGCAGACATTGGTCTAGGTATAACAGTACAAATTTTTGGTCCAGTGAGTCTGGTAGCATTCAGACATCCAAAAAGCGAGTGAATATTTATGTTCAAAGACTTGGTTTATTCACTTGACTGTATGCTAGATTGTGCCGAGACCACTGAGAGCATTTCAAAGTTTTGTATATGCAATGGCTGGTTTCGAGAAGTAATTTCTCTTTATCTGTTGTCTTGATGCAAAAACCAGACAGAAAGATGGAAAGCTTATAAGTGATTTTTTAAAATTATTTTTATTACAAAAGAAGATAACACAAATCTTGTTTGCAACTAGCTAGACTGGAGAACAAACTAAAACCCAAAGCAACACAGGAGAGAGAAGAATGCCTCCCAACTCACAGACCCGAGGCTTTGCAGGGTGTCAGCACAGCAGATCTTCGAGAGGACTGACACTTGCTTTTGGTATAGGCTATGCTCTTTTTAGGAAAAGAAACCCCTGTTATTATTTGAGGTACTCTGCTGTTTAGGGATCCTCATCAGAAACAAGGCAAACATGCTTCCTTACCTTGTACAGAAGGGGGAAAAGAGTCGTGGAGCAACATCGTGTGTGGTTGTCTGTGTGCAGCCCCAGTGCATAGTGCTGGGGGCCGGAGCGCAGCCAGGGCAGCACCACTCTGTGGTCCTCACAGATAGTCTCTCGAAGGCTGTGCCCACCGGGTACCATGAATCGGGGTCGTCTGCAATCAGCTCAGCCCTTCCAAAGGCAATTCCTCCATTCTGGAGGACCGGCACAATGAGCAGGCAGCATGGGGCAGCTGCTAGGGACTGGGACAGGGATGTGCTCACTTGCAGCACCTCGGTGCTAGGCTTTCACCTAGTGTGTGGTGTTAGACACAATGACTAATCAAATATTAACTAATTAAAATGTTCATGGAAACAGGGGAGGCTTAGTCCTAGGCAAAACATACTGTCCAGCCATCTCTGATTATTTTAATTTTTTTGTGGAACTCATCCTCTCAGGTTTGAGGGTTTTTTCTATGTCAACTGTGCAGTCAGTGACCTTATTCCTTTCATTTAATACCTTCAGCTGCTGCACCTCCATTCTTCTTGAGACAGATGTTGAGTAACAAGTGTTCTTACAAGGCTTCTAAGTCAAATACCTGGCTTTTACTGTTGTAATTACTTTAAATTGCAATAAGGAGATGTATTTGGTGTTCCAAGATATAAAAAACATGCCCTGGAGCAGATTTTGCACTCAGATGTTGACAGACTTGTACTGGTAAAATTGTGGGCAGGATATTGCCATAGTTTCTGACAGGATGAAAAAAACCCAAGACCTAAAGTAATAGTCAACATATTCCTCTGTATCCAGACAAAGTTTTGCATTCTACGTGTTAGTGTACAGGATGGCTTTCCAGTGATCTCTTGCATATGTGGTGGTACTAATAAAGTGTCTCAGAAAAACTAGTGGGCTTGAGGTATTTGCAAAAAAGTGTTTCACTTTTATACTGTTAATGTCGTATGCTATTACTACCATTCCTTCTGAAGCTAATGTCGAGATTACTGTTTACTTCAACTGACGTAGGCTAGAATGCCAAATGAGATAGTAGTAGAGATATAAAATATAAAGTTGTATGAAATATCAGATAGACTTATTACATTCACTGTGAGATTTTTGTAGAAAAATCAGTCACAGATTAAAGGAGTCTTAAACTAACTACCGCAATGCAGAAAAACTTTGCAGACTTCCCTGTTGTCACATTAGGATAGATGGCACACAAAAAATGTACAATATTAACTGTTGCTTCCCATTTCACAAAGGAATGTATTGGTGCACTCAAACGGAATAAAAAATTCTTAGGAGTTAAACTAAACTATCCATTGTTTGGTTTTTTAATTTAATCATTAATTTCAGGAGACAGGAGGAGGAATGAAAACGTCGAGTCAAAGCTTTTGAAACCTGTGCTCTGATCCAGTGAATAGTAAGGCACATATATAACTTTAATTACATGAGCAACTCCTTTCAAGTCATTTAGACCACTCACATGCAACCAAGTACTTGCCCACTTGAATGCAGAGCATCTAAAATTCGAGTTCACTGACTTGGTAAGATCTGAAGCCGCTCGTCAACTTTTGAAATATGACGACTTCAACAGGGATGTCAGGAATTAGAAAAAAATTAACCAAAGTCAATACATTGGAACTGTGACAGAACTCTTTGATCTTTGTCCTAAATCTGAATGACAGTTAGCCAACAATTGTCAGTTGTTTCTACTAAATCTTCGTAGAGCACAGTTAGAGAATTTCTTCCATTTTTCATGAGTAACAGAAAATTCAGGCCATAAGTTTTCTGTTACCATGGGCAATGAATTTATTTTTTACAGTTAAATCAATGGTTATACAAGTTTTCAAATAATAAGAAAAAAAATACTTACTTGAATCTTGAGGTATCTTGCTGCCTTGGATGGGTATGAAGCAGGACCTAATACCACTTTCTTCCAGAAAGCTCATTCAGTTCCCTCCTTTCAGGAGACATCACTGAACAAGAAGACCCTTCCACTCTGCTCTCTGAAAAAAATGCTTATGTTGTGATATGCAAAACTGGGAAATACTGAGAGGCAAATACCCTCTTTTTAAATTTCCTTACTCTTTTTTTTTCTCCCCCCACCCCACCCCCCACCTTTTTTCACACCTGCTCTCTACTAATTTCCTGTGTAGGTTTTCCTTGATATTTTCCATCTGGTTCTTTCACAATACATGAAAGCCATCAAAGACAGAGGGAGCTGGAAATTTAGGTGTGCATTATGCAGTGTTTTAAGTGTGGACTCCTTTCTTGCATAGGAGTAGATCAAAATTGACTCTAGTGCTTCAGTGCAGCCAGCGCATGTACCAAGTAAATGCAGGATTAAGTCGGACCAGGTGGAAGCACCTGAGATGCAGCTGTTGCTCCTGCGTCAGCTCAGCACAAGCTGATGACTGTTTCTTGCTTTGTACCTCATCCATAGCCTCAGTCTATACATCAATATTCTGTCTGCACACCCTGAATGGGCAGGTATTTAAGCGGAGAGTTTGGTGCTGGGATGCCTTTGTTGCGTCTGTCACATATACCTGTGTATTAACATTACCATGGCTTACTAAGAATTCGGATGTCTGTCCGTATATTTTACTTGCTTTGTGATGTGTTTGGGTTGCACTCATGTCTGCACTCTGGTTGCACTTGTTAGTGCAGTACTTCACGGTAGAATTTCCTGAGAGAAAATTTCTGTAGGGGAGAGAGTCTTATACAATATGTTGACATTTTTATTCTGAAACATTTTTACTCTTTATTTGTGGTTATGTATCATGTAGACATTTTTATTTAAAAAATCAGATCTGTTCATCACCTTAAAGCAAAGCTTCAGAAGACTCTTGTCTTATTCAGGAACTTGTGCTGGACTGAACAAGCCAAAGACACAGGCAATAACGCGTGAGGAGATGGGCTGCTGCTGCTACCAGCGGTGCATGGTCCTTAGGGTGGTATGCTCCAGCCCTTCCCATTCGTGCCAAGGAGCAGTCTGACTCCCATGGTTCCATGGAAATCCACTCAGACACATGTGCTAGGGGGTGCACATGAAAATGGTATTTTCCAGAAATTTATAGGGAACTAAGTGTGGGTAGATTTGCATGGGTACAGCACGAGGTGCCCCCCTAGAGTTTCTCCTTGCCAAATTTCAGGTTCCTTTCCACTGTAAGCAGGTGGTAAAGCTTTTCAAAGGAACAGATGGATGTATTTAATGTTAACAACTGATTTTCCATGGGTGTGCTCTTGGAAACAAATGATCCCTTTTTCCTGAGAAGGAGAAAAAAAAAAATCCGACCTTCAGCAGACTTCAAGTGTGGAAAATGTGAGACTGAACACGTACGAGTTCGGTAAATGTAAAAGAAATGAAAACAGCAGCTTATAGCAGAAATTGTTGAGCCACCAAGAGTACAGCAAAGCGGCCAAGTCCATCTTCCTAAAAGATGTATGTACAGCAAAATGGCCAAGTCCATCTTCCTAAAAGATGTCTAAAAGACCTACACCTAGGTCTTCTCGTCTAAACGCATCTATGGACAACTCAACAGAAATGAACTCAGAGCCACCAGCAGCTTTGTCACACTTGGGTCACTGTCACCATGTGGGCACCAACATGCAGAGGAAAGGGGATGAAAATCTTTTCTCACAAGAGCAAACTTCATTCACCCTGTTAAACCCAGCAGGAAAAGACTGAGGGGGCCATGACTGCTATCTTTATATGTCTGGGGAGGAAAACAGGCTGTTCAAGCAAAGTGTCAATTTTGGCAGAGGAATAAATTAGCCTAAACTGTCTGTGAATTAATGTATTCTGAAAATTACATGGGGCTTTAGGTGTTGGAGGGTGGGTTTGGTTTGTTTTTCGTTTTTTTTTTTTTTCTTTTTGAGCATGGGGCGTGGGGGAGCACAGAAAAAACAACTACGTCTTATACTGAGCTCAAGCCTCATACAAACGGTGCCATCCAGCCAGCTGCAGCCCTGGTGACAGCCGTCAGCAGCCAGTCTCACACACCAATTACTTCAGCAGAATAATAATTTTTTTAAAGGTCTTGAGATGACTAATTCGCTCACACTTTTAAATAGCCTGGGGTTGTTTTGAGTCTTAGTGCGCAGGTGACTTTCAGGAGAGTGCGCAAAGCAAGAGTCTCACCGGAGAAATGCGGTGAGTTTCCTGACAACATCCAGCCATCGAGCAAAGAACTGCTTCTGATTTGCTGAGTGGAAAAATTGCCGAGCGACTAGTAGGATCTCTGTCATCCTTTTGCAAAATTTAGTGGGAAAATTGCCTGTCCCTTAAGGTACTTTGCAATGTGGAAATAACTTGAGCTTCAGCAGCCTGGAAGGGCCGAGCCTGCATTTTGTTCTTTTTCCCTCCTTGCTGTCACGCTGCCTAAGAGCCACACGCTTTTCTGGGGCTGACAGTTGAGCTGCTTTGGCATGCGCCTCCTGGCCCCAAGTTGTGTTTACAATTGCAGTGTGGCTGAAGACCCTATTTTGCAGCATCAGAGAGCCCAGCAGCAAGTGCCGAACTCCCCGACAGGCCCCTGGGGCTCCCCGCCACATGCCTTATCCTCCCAGCCCAGCCTTTAATCTACCAGATGTGCCAGTCTGTGAAGCCAAGGGAAATGGGCAAGTGAAAAGAAGTCTTCTGGGTTTTCCATGGTTTCACTGTCTTGCCTATTTTGGGAGTGACTGGTTGTTTTCTCCTTTCTTTTTTTCTTTCTTCCTTTTTTTTTTTTTTTTTTTTTTAATGGAGAAGCCTTGGCATGAGACCCTGCTGGCATAGGATGCTTCCTCAGAAAGCCTTTGTTTTTGTGTTAGTCTGGAGTTATTTTTCCCATGTGATGATTTTTCTTGGAACAGCTTCTGAGCACTGCTGAAGGTGCCTGGCAGACGGTCCTTCATGGTTGGGTTGTCCTGCCATACTCCAGTGCTGCTGATGCACCGAGACATTTGATTTTGGGAGAAGTTCTGCCTTGTCCAGCAAGGACTAGCAAGTAGGATTTCCAGAGAAGAAAATCCCATGGCATGTTTCCGTTTTGACTGAGGTTCTGTTTCCAAACTTGTGCAAGAGAAAGGCTGAAAATGGGAAATTTGGAGAGTTTTAATCACCCCACAAAGTCTACCAGTTTGAATCGCTCTTCTTCACACGCCTCTGTTTCTGAAAAGTCTGTTGTGCGCTGCTGGAACATCATCAGCGTTAAAATACTGAAAACTCTGATACCACAGGCTACAGAGAAATCGGTGGTTTTGATAACCCACGGTAAAAAAGAGAGAAAATCAGTCTACAGATGGGAATTAATGGATATGTCAAGGTAAAGGGCAGATAGTAAAGAAGTCTCCTTCTAATGTCTTGGCCTGGACTCTGGCAGACACAGTGAGGCTCAGGACAGGTGATTGCAAATGCTCAAATAAGCCAGACCCTAAAAATAATCATGAAACTGGGTAAAAAGCAGAGAACTACCACAGCGAATTTTCACGGGTCTTGACCTTTTTTTCAAGCTTTGCTCTCCAGCCTGAATAGACAGAAACACGATTTTTTGCACAGAAAAATTAAAAAAAAAACCAAACAACAATAATACAGACTCAGATCAAGGGTCAAGTCAACTTAATGTCCTGTCTCCTACAGTGACCAGCAAGAAGCGTCTAGGAAGAGAAGAAAAACAGATACCAGTGCTTTCCTGCTATGCTCTCTTAGCCTTCAGCAGTTCTATGCCAGAAATTGTATTTAATAAGCTTTCGCAGACCTCTTTCTCTTCCACAAATTTATGGAATGGCTTCTGGGATTCATGTGAAAGCCTGACTACCAAGACATTCCATGGGCTCTGTGGTTTAATTGCGATTTACACAGACCACAGCCACCCTTTGCTTGTTTTGATGTAAGACCCGGTGATTGCATTTGATGCCCTCCAGTTCTTGCAGGGTGCAAGAGAGCGTATAATTGCTGCCTGGTGGGCACCTTCTCTGGAGTCCCACTGAGGCTGCATCATCTCCACTGATGGTCTTCTCTCCCAGCTGAGTAGTTCCACTCTGTCCACCTGAACCTAAGACCTCCATCCCATTGGCACAGCAGCACAGTGAAGTCACTGGATACCACGGATGAACTGCGAAGTTGCTATGGTTTC
This sequence comes from Bucorvus abyssinicus, assembly GCA_009769605.1. Classification (NCBI taxonomy): domain Eukaryota; kingdom Metazoa; phylum Chordata; class Aves; order Bucerotiformes; family Bucorvidae; genus Bucorvus; species Bucorvus abyssinicus. The sequence continues at coordinate 51,834,645 of CM020026.1, forward strand.
TCATTCCAAGAGGAGGTCCTGGGTCATTTGTCGTTGTCCCTGAATGCCCTGGTCTGGACTCATGTCTCCTCTCCAACCCCAGTGTGCCTCTGCTCTCTGCCTGCTCTTCCAACAGCATTGCTGGGAAGTTGGGAAAAAGCCGGAAAAACTTGGAGTGGAAACATGATGTGCTTGCAGTTAAAGAGTATCTGCAAAATATTTACATACTATTTAAGCAGTTGGACAGCACTTCGGGGAATAACTTATCAACAGGCTTTCTTCCAGCTATTCTGGAAGGGAGGAAAATGTAATTATCCTCATTTAATATTAGCAGAAGCTGGGACGAAGTGTGAGCATGTGCCCAGATGGTAGCATCATTGAGGCAGCCTCCTTCTCTCCCCAGCCCAAGCCAAAACTAAAACCAGATCCTTCAACCTCCCTGACTGCAGTACATGGTCAAAACCCCTAAAATACTTGGGTTTCAGCTGTAGATATATTACATCAAAACTACAAAACAAACCCCAGGCCCAAACAATGCAATAACAGTGTTGTTGGATCTCAACTAGGATCCAAATTTTGCCACTTATTATTTCTACTGTATACTATAATATGGTGAATTTTAATGATGTATTCAAATGCACAGCTGGAATTGTCACCAAAACGTATGCCTGGGATCCACTCCAGGACACATGATTAAATAGCAGGCACTGGACTAATATTATCCTCACTCCTTAATCTGGCATGACTCATGACAGGGATTCCAAGCTTTCTCTCCCAAAGAAAATATCAACTTTTTAATAACTGATTTGGAAATAGTGTCATCCACGCTTCTATTCCAGCCTATAGGATGTATAGTAACTGGACTTTCTCATCTCAATGTTATAAAACATCGGCAATGGCGGTGAAAATTCCAGCATCTTGTGAGTGTGCTGCATGGGATGCTCTGTTAGAAAATCAGTATTATGCTTGTATTGTCTTTGAAAGGAAACAGCCAAGGGTGGCATAAGGATGAAGACGTGCAGCATGTCTGTCTAAACGTCCTTGTACTGCCCTGATGAAGCACAAGGAACAATGTGATCCCCAGTGTCCGTCCTGCTTCTGCCAGCATGGCGCACCCTCCTAGAGCCATTGCTGCAGGCAGGTTTTGCCTCCCTTAGGCTCACGGACAGATGCATGATGAAAAGCCTTGGTCTATTTTTGGTGCAGCAAACCCCCAAAACCCAAAAGGTAACAGCCCTGGCTGATTTTCTGCAGCCCAGAGTGGCTGGGAGCATGGGGTGCCTCAGCAGGAGGTATTTGTCTCCCCAGAGACAGGGCACAGGGAAGCAATACTTTCCAGGGGCAGCCTCTGGTCCATTCATGTAGCTAATAACTTGGGCAAGTATATTTTCTCTGCCTGTCTGTCTGTCTGCTGCAGCTTAGGGACAAACCAGTATTGCTTCAGCATGTGTGACCCTTGTCGCCCTTTGCCTATGTGGCTCGCAGGGCTCATCCAAACATAAGTGAGTGAGTCAAGTCTTTCCTCCCACAGGCTGGATGAAGAGAAAGATGTGGGGGAGGCTGCTCTATATTTAGCTGTCTGAGACATGCAGAGCTCAGGGTGATGGGGGCAGATAATTACATAGAAGTCATACTAAGATTTGCTATTTAAATCTGGCCTCTTCCTTATCTCAAGTGCTGTACTAACAGTTCCCTCTCTGAATGCCCATAATCAAAATATAACACATTTTCCTGGAATTCATTACATGAAGTAATATCCTATTTAATGGGTGGCTCTTCTCCATATGCTGTTCTTCCTGGCTGATGCTTACAGCTAGGTGCTGTTGAGGTGGCAATATTGTATGGCCAGATCTGTTGTAGCCTCACAAGCTAAACCACAGGGTGAGCAAAAGAGGGTCATTTACTTTTGGGGAAGAGGGCTTGCTTGTGAGCAGACTGTGAAATATTGCAGTTATTGCCTCTACCCCTATTGAGGGAAAAAGTGTTTTACACAGAAAATACACCTGGGTTGGGGCAATCCCAAGCACAAATATAGGTGGGGCAGAGAATCGATTGAGCCGTGAGGAGAAGGACTTGGAGGTGTTGGTTGACAAGAAGCTCAACATGACCTGGCAATGTGCGCTTGCAGCCCAGAAAGCCAACCATATCCTGGGCTTCATCAGAAGAAGTGTGGCCAGCAGGTTGAGGGAGGTGATTCTGCCCCTTCACTCTGCTCTTGTGAGACCCCACCTGGAGTACTATGTTCAGCTCTGGGGCCCCCAATATAAGAAGGGTGTGAACTTGTTGGATTGAGTCCAGAGGAGTGCCATGAAGGTGATCAAGGGACTGGAGAACCTCCCTATGAAGATAGACCGAGAGAGTTGGGGTTGTTCAGCCTAGAGAAGAGAAGGCTGCAGGAAGACCTCACAGCAGCCTTCCAGTACTTAAAGGAGGCCTACAGGAAAGCTGGAGAGGGACTTTTTACAAGGGCATGTAGCAATAGGACAAGGGGTAATGGCTTTAAACCGAACCAGGGTAGATTTAGATTAGATATAAGGAAGAAATTCTTCACTGTGAGGGTGGCGAGGCACTGGAACAGGTTGCCCAGAGAAGCTGTGGGTGCCCCATCCCTGGAAGTGTTCAAGGTCAGGCTCTATGGTGCTTTGAGTAACCTGGTCTAGTGGAATGTGTCCCTACTCATGGCAGGGGAGCTGGAACTAGATGATCTTTAAGGTCCTTTCCAACCCAAACCATTCCGTGATTCTGTGATGATGCTATTAAAAAAACCCGTTCTGCCAATAACTTCAGCTTCTCTAGCCAATACGTCTGGGATGCTTTCATGCTGCTATGACCCTAAATACACCCACCTGTGCATCACCAGGCTGTCTGCAGAGGCTGCCTGGGGCAGGCAGGCAGGACCTTGAGCTTAGTCTCTTCTGCAACAGGAGTATATCAGGTATTTTTTAAATTCCTCATAATTGATTTAGGGATTTTGTATCATGCCTGAACCCTTGTCTTTGCCCCACTGAGCCCCTCCCTACACAAAGTTCATCACGGCTGCCTCCACACCTACTTCATGTGGTTTTTGCCAGTAAAAACACCTTTTCCCTGTCCCACTAGCAGCAAAAGAAGGGAGCAGTGAAAGTGAGGAGGCTGTTTTATAGGTAAAGGAGAAGGAAAGCTGTGAGGCCCTTTAATGGCATTATCCAGGGAAAAGTCGCATATGTTACTGCAATTTGAAGCAGCGATATCTTTTAAAAATATAAATTTTATTTTCATGCTGCTCTAAAGCACTCTGAGGAAATAAGCACGTTAAAAACGAGGCAGTGGCCTGCAGCGCCTGGGAATGTCCTGTGCCACATGCCACAGGGCTGCTCTTGGATTTCAGGTGACGCAGAGGCTATATCCAGCTCCTGGGAACTGGGGTGAATGGAAACACTTCTCGCCACATTAATAACGAAGGGCTAGACTCCAGCTCTCTAAATGCAAGCAATTGGTTGGTAGTTTGAGGAGAAACCAGAAATGCTCACTGAAAAGGTTTCTGTTGTGTTACACATGAACCGCAACAGATTTTTAAAAAAAGCAGATGAAAGGTCTCTCTGTTTTTATATAGCAGAGTGAAAGTGTTAGGTATCTGCGGCAATATTTAGTCCAATGGAAAGTGAAATTGAATCTGAGTGACATAACGAGGAAGTGTCTGGCAAAGCCCAGTCCAGAGGAAAAGCAGCAAAGATCATTGCCTTCCAAAATTTAATTTTTAAGGGGAACATGCAACAGAACTGAAAGCTATGGTATAGCTAAAAGCTATTGTATAGCTGAGACATACTGTTTTGGGGGGACAGACAGAGGTGCTGGCATTTTAAAGCATGAAATGTATGGACCTAGAAGTGAGAGAGAAAATTTTAGTGGTGTGAGCTGAAACTTGGAAGAGTTGTGCAGAAGAGAGCGAGTGGGAATACTGTGGGGAAGAAGCAAGTGCAGAATAAAGTGAGGCAAGATGAAAACTACCTCAAACTGGCACAGCAGGGTTACTTGGAAAATTATTCACAGTCCGTTTCAGCTCTGAGCCTTTCTTTCAGACATTCTTCTGCCATCATGGCAGGTGTCTCGAGTTAAGACAGTGATTTCGCTCCTTGTTACAAATTGGGGCTGGGAGGGGTACTTCTGCAAAGAAAGGGTTTGAAGAAACAGCTCTGAGTCAGGTAATGCTTCTTTTTATTTCTCTGCATTCCTACAAGAAATAAATAATGCAATATTTCAGTGTGAACAAAATAAGATGTGACAAGTGAGACATCCTTCAGGTATGCTGCAAAGAAAGATTCAAAAGAACAGGAAAATTTGAGGGGGTGGATAACGTGGTTGCAGATGGCATCCCCTCAGCAAGCAGCAGTCTAAGGACATGCCTGCCAGTGGGGCCTTTGAGTGCTGTGCATATATACATGTTCAACTGGTGCAATGAGGGAGAATTTGTTGGAGGGACTGACTTCTCCCTGGTGCTCTGCCTGGCTGAGCAGCATGCTGTAGGTCATTTTACCGTTGACTGGTGGTTGTCACAGCTCTACTGCCCCGGCATCCCCACTGTGATGGCCCAATGCAGGCAGCAAGGGGAGCTTGAGGACACATAAGCCTCTGCTGTTTACCCAATTAGACAGGATCTGGTTCATGCTGTGCCTCATGCCTTCCTCCTCCCACCATAGATTTATCCCCCTGAGGTCCAGCAAAAATGGTGCTAAGCAGTTACAGTGCTATTTTCCCAGAACAAAATCTTCAGTATGCATCTGTGTTAGAGCCCCTTTGCTGCTGTACAAGAGGCATCTATGGGGTTTCACAGCTGTCTTCGTTCGTGTAGCTGATACTGAAGAGGTGTAGTGCTTTTTTCAATCTCAGATACAAAAAAGCCACAATGATGAGGCCTTGAAAAAGTCTCCAGCGTTGTTTTCCAGTCTTGTTCTGCAGCCTTTGGTACTTTGTTACACCTGGACACTATTTATTTACATCTAGATTCAAAAATGCTTGGTGTTTGTTACTGGGTGAAAATAAGATACCTTCCTTTACTGGAGCTGCAGTTGACAGCTTAGGAGAAAATTATCATGAAAATTGTTAAATCCCATAAACAAGAAAAAATAATTTTTTTCCGCTGTGGCTTTGAAAGCTTGCCTTTGAAATACTAATAGTAATGTAGGAAGCGACTAATGGGTCAGCAACTGTGAGATGTACTGGCAAATTAAGCTTTTAATCAAGATGCTCCTTGGTTGTCACATTCTGCATCCCAGTGATGGATGTACTTTGCCAAGGCAGTCTTGCTACTTACAGTGCCAGTACCATATTACTGCTGGTATTATTATGTGGTTGCAATTGTACCAACGGGAAGCATGCTGTCAGTGATGAGGAGGAGACAGAGGGCGGATGAAGGAGATAGAAAAAATTTATAACAAGACAGAAAGGATACTTTGCCACTCTATTTGTCTGCTCTCAAGAGCCAGTCTGATCAGTATTGGTGGCCACCCATCATGCTGCTAGAAGATAATTGGTAAGATAGCAGCAGGAGTTGCTTTTAAAGCAGAAGGTGTAGAAAAAATGTAACTATTAATAATAGTTACTAATTTTTCCACTAATTGCTTTGAGGATCTTCTCTTGGAGAGACTGTAGCTCACCATTAGTTGTGTTCAGTTATTATACAAGGTAGTTCATCAAGAGAAAAGCTATATGCTAACTGAAGAGCAATCAGTCTTCTAAAACCACATTTTTGAAGTGGTGCTTGTCACTCTATTCCTAGTTTCATGTACTCTGACCTGCAGGAGAACTGGTAGTGGCCACGCACCCTAAATGCAAATTGAGCACAAGCAAGAAGTTGAAAGTAAATTGCTAGTTCTGAGCTGTATTCTTTCAGGATGATTTTTATATATATATATAAAAACTATGGGCAATATGCTTGAAAATAAGAGAAGCAATGTTTCTTTGGGGATCACCAGAACCAACTTCTTTTCCATTTTTAACTGGAAAAATGAAAACATTACTCCAAGAGCGTCTCAGGATCCCATCTGTTACCTAAAGCTGAGAGATGAAGGAACAGAAGGTCAAAGTTTGAATTCAGCTTCCTATGAGAAAGCAGAGCTGAGATTCCTTAAACGTGTTAAAGCTTTGGTTTACACGGATTGTTTGTCTCCCAGTTCTCCTTAAATACTTCTAAAGGAAGTATTTAAATCTAAAAGAATTCTTTGATTTCTATGCTTCCTCACTGAAGGTAACAGAGTCAGTTGCATCTATGGTTTGGCAGTTCTCCCTTTTTTTATTTTTCCTTTTGCTGTTTCCCAATGCTTTCCTAAACATAACCACATATTGAAAAGCTGCAGCATAACAAAGTAAACTGGTGGAAAAGGATCTCTGGGCCACCTAGCAGAGCGAAGGAGGAGAGAAAGAGGAAAGAATGTGACAGAAAATTCAGCCTTTTCTGCTTTGATGGAAAACAAAGCTGAAAAATCTCGTTAGAATAGAGTTTTCTGCATTCTTTTTGGGGGCTGGGCAGGGGCAAAAATGAATAAAGAAAAAAGAAAAAAATAAAATCTGTGGCCACCTCTAGTCCTGGTCCATGAAATTTGTGAGGCAGTCTTATGAAGTGCTGATGGCTTTGCATGATTGAAGCAGCTGGATGAAGCCGCCTAGTTACATTTTTGCAATATGTTATATACAACATTGAATACTCAGCAGCTATTTTCCTAATGGAAAAGAAAATGGAGAACACATGGGGCAGATTAATAGGGAAAAAAATTGGTCTGTTCTTTTTCTTCTACTGGCTTGGTTCCACCTGCTTTAATGGAGTTATTAATGATTTATATTGCCATGCAACATATATAGCTAGCAGAGTAGGACTAATATAAAAGAACTACGGGTATTTCAAGCATACAGGACAGTTTAGGGGCAGGGAGGAGAGCTTTAAAAACATAGTAGAGAGAAAGACTGAATTCACTAAAATTTTGCCTAAAGTTTGCTTTTCTCTACAGTAAGAAAGAAATGAGCAGGGACAACATCCCCTTGTCCCTCCTCAGCTATCTGGGAGGGGAGACCATGGAGCCTCTCCTCTTCAGACAAGGGCTCCAGGGCACCTGGCTGTCAAGGAAAAGCTGTATGTTGCGGGGAAGGGAGCTCTGGAGGGGGAGGCATTTCTTTAATTTAAATGGCAAAATAGAAAAGCTACACCAAACCTTTCAGTTTGGGTTTGCGCAGCTATGGAAGACGACAGAGCTTGATTCATGGGTTGTTAACAAACGTTGATGGGTAAACAAAATAGAACCTAGTCTGGCTGACTTCTTTGTAATTTTTTTTTTCCAGTTCACTTGATCTGGAAATCAGTGAGACGCAATAAATAGAAACCCACGAGGTTATCATTCACGGAGTTGCTTTTCCTACTAGAACCATGCTTTAAATCAGCAGGACTGTCAACTTCCTGACATGGCTAGGCTGTAAATACTCAGTCATTGCTTCACTCAGGGTGCAGGGGAGTGGTGAGAAAGGAATGACCAAAAGCTTTCCCAGAAGGGGAAAGCTGTCCTGAGGATTCATTTGTTAAATAGAAGCTGTGCCAATGCATTGCTCTGCCACCCTTGTACCTCTGTTGAAATGTTTCCAATGATTTATTCTCAGCATTTGCATTTTCATAGGTGAATTCTGCATCTTTCATTTGTTTAGGCTGAATTTTACAGGATGCTGTGTGCAACGATGCAAGACAAAGACAAATTTTCCCTCTCCCGTTTTCAGCTGGTCTCAGTGCTCTTCTCTTATGCTTTATGTTGGTTTTTTGGGTTTTGTTTCGTTTTGGATTTTTTTGTTGTCTGGTGGTGGTGGTGTTTTGTTTTTTAAAGAAGTTTGTAAAGCTTTATCCACTGTCTGTAACTCTGCGGGAATTAATCTGGGCACTGGCCTTTTGCGACCCTTGTGACTGGTCCTGTTTGTTTGGGTTGGTGACTGAGGATTAAGATATTTGGGAAAAATCATTTGCTCTTTCATTCTTTCATGATCCTCTTGGTTTCTTTGGCTGGTTTTCAGCCTGCCTGAAGTGGGGAGATGGAAACAAAGATGTGTGACTTTACACTGTGCTCCTCACAACCAGCAAAACCTTCCATTTGTCACTTGGCAGGAACATGCAGGACTCCTATACGGTGGGCTTGCACCCCATCTCACTTTTTCCTAGCCACGTTTTTGGACTTTGTCTCATAGGATTGCTGTTGAGCGCCTCACATCAGTTGGAAAGTCTGACTCCAAATTTTTTTCTACTGTGCTACTGCACAGCTGCTAAATAGGACCTGTCAGGAACACAGCTGTATAACTGCTGCTAAAAGTGGCCACTGTTAAATTCACTATAGCTTCTTCTTCAAACTAGTAAAAAGTTTCTGTTCTTAGAGTCATTATATATCTACAGTCAGAAGTCCATTTCTTCTACTTCTTGTACTTTCTTTCACTTCTTCATCTCCAGTGGTTTTTATTATCAGATGCTGTTATGGGTTTACAGCAAACATAGTCAGCTTGGAAGTTGCATGTTACTGTATCTAAGGCTGTCATTTGCTTTTCATGCAAGTAAACCTCCTTGCACAAACATCCTCTAGAAGAAATGGTTACCAGGTTTCTAGGAATGTGGCAAAGCCTATAATCAGTACGTTTTGTGCTTTGTCAGTGAATTCCTTGAGGTTTGGTCTCCTTCCTCGCTGACATGATGGCAACGAAGTGGTTTCAGTAGCTATTCTGCATGGAGGTGGCTGTGGAAAAGCAAGACCCTTGGGCATAAACTGCAGCTTTGCCCACTAGCGCTCTCCTCACAGGGCCACTCATGGGAGAAGAGCTCTCTCGGGTACCCGTTAAAGAAGTCTGCTCAGCTGTGATTTGGGAAAACACTAGGTGTCATCAGTGAGGTTGCTTTTTCCAGCGGTAACATCTGTTGTTGAGAACTTAGGGCAATTCTGTGGACAGAGTAGTTGCCCAGGATCTTGATGTGTTTTTATAGGAAAGCCAGGAAGAGTCTCTGAAATCCCCATCCCAGACAAGTCTAGCCAAGAGTTCAGGTTGTCCAGTAAAAAACATGTCAAGATTAGGTTTGATTTTTAAGTGCATAGAAGGCTATTTTTTTAAAGCCTACTTTTATGAAGAATGAAAACATTATTAAAATACCAAGTGAAATAGACTTTTTCCTTTATTTGCTTTTTTAGTTATCAGTTAGATCTTACTGAGGATTTTTTCCTTTTCTCTCTGTTGTTCTTTCTCCTCTCTGCACGAATCTCTTCCTGTTGCAGTACTGTGTCCCTAAAATAAAACATGAATTACCTTGTTGCTCAGAGAGGCTGTTTTCTGTCATTGAGACGTGAAGAGCAGTGCACCTGCACAGCTCAGCCTTCTGGTCCAAGATGAACTTTCTGTCCCCAAAGAGGGCAGGAAACTCACTAGAAAAATGATTGGAAAAAAGAAAAGAAGAACCAACTTTAAAATTACAATGAAATCAGAGACAAATGCAATGAGCTAAAACTGCCCCGTCAACTTTCAAAGAGGTTAAAGCTCCTCAGGCAGGAAAAAAAAAAACACCTCCTTTTGCTTCTGCTCTGACTTCACTGTTCTCTGCTGAGATTTCCAAACTACAGAGAAGAAAAGGGGCAATTTTTTTGACCAGAAAAGGGTGGCCACTTTTTTCATTCTAGATAATGATCCTTTTTCTCTCTGTCCTGGTCATCTCCAGTGCTAAGGTTACAAGGATGGAGGTGGGAGCCAGAAAGAGACAAACTCCCCAAAACAAAAAGTCATTTAACCCATTTTCCACAACTTTTCACAGACATAAGCGTGTATTATCAATACTAAATAGAAGAGGTTTTTTTCAGTACACTCTAGGTAGCTAGGACTTTTAATTTCTTTTTTTGGACATTCACTCTCTGAGCTGCTAGGAATGAGGGAGTTTCATCTGTTTGTGTTTAGGGACTAAACTCACCATAGATGCTCCAAACCCTCAATTAAGTTCTTACAGGTGTCAGCTGCAGTGGCACTAGAGACTTCCGAATCCTGGCACCCACGGAGTCTAGCCATAATTTAGGTTCAAAAGTTTCTATAACATCACATTTCACAAGAATGTGTGCACTCTGGGCTAGAAGAAAACCCTTTTTGTCTCCCCTACCAGCTTCAGCAATATCTCAGACCCCCTCTATAAAAGGAGTGTGGCTCAAGGGGCATCTATAAAACTAGGATATATATTTAAGCTAAAATCTAATCTAGAATCTGTGAAACTAAAGCACACTATCTTCAGAGTCTGCAAAGTAAACGTATGGCCTAGTCCAGTTCCCCTTAGCTGACTGGCAGAAATGCTGCACTAGACAGTAAGAATACACCTAACTCATCCAAAACCAAGAAGCTGTGAAGGAAATTGCAGCGCATGAGGAATTAGCTGCAAACAGAGGAGGTGGCAGCATCTGTGGGAGAGAATGTTGCCATAAATAGAAATGGGCAAAATAAAGCTTAGAGAGTTGCAAATGATAAAATATCTTTCTATTATGGTTAAGCAGAGAAGCAGGTTTAAAGTTGACCCTTTTAGGAAAAGGACCGCCACATAGAACAGTGCTAGCTGATGGGATCCTGCATCAAGCTCTGCAGTTAGCATCCAGTTTCTGTTGCTACTAATTACAATGGTTTCTCAACAGCAGTTTTTCCTCCCCACCTGATGAAGAAACCGATTTTTCTCTATAGTCTGCTTCACTTCCCCAGCCTGAATGAACCTAGGTGGTAATTCTCAGCCGCATGTGCTGCTGGCCGCTTCCTGTGCTTCACAAAGCCAGAGAGAAGGTGAGCAATGTGGTTCTCAAGATGACTGCAGCTAAACACCAAGTAAATCTTGGGAGAAGGTCAGTGCTTCTGAAGGAATTGAAAAAAAAATCATGTTTTGCTGTTTACATCGTATTCTCTATTGTAGCGCTGGCCATTTTTTCCAGTTCTTTGCTCATATCTCTGCCTCTGATTCAGCTCTTAAAATAGTCCTTAACTAAAAATGTGCCTTCTAAATCACTTTTAAAACAAGAGATGCACAAAAACTATTGTGGATGTACAGAATGCATTAGCTCAGCCTTTTCTCAGACACTTTTTTCTCACAGTTTTAGCTGGAATAAAATCGTTTTATTTCTATTGCTCTGAAGTCTCTGTCTACAGAGATGACAGGGTTGCTTCTCACTTAGATGCCCCAGTAGGAAAGCAACAGACAATGGAGCGAATACAACAAATTCACCTACAAACCCCACGGTGTCTTCTCCTCCACCCTTGTATTCAGCACATAGGTAAGAGGCTTTGTTTCTCTGATTCTCATCTGTTTCCCAGTTTTCAGACTGTTTCCCAATTTTCAGACTGTTTCCCTTCCCCAACCTCTGTGTTGTTTGCATCCTTCTGAAACTGCTTCCTCCAGCATTCAAAAGTAAAGAAGAAAAAAGCTAAAAGCCCTATGCCGTGATCCTCTTCCTTTCTCACCATTTTTCTCGTAAACAATCCCTACTTCTAAAGTAGAAAATGTTTGTGTTCGGTCCTTTGCCATTGTTCCTCTGTTCCTGGTGAGAGATGCTGTGGTTGTTCCTTTAGGTGTACATTTACTCATCTACAGAGGGGAGAAAATAGTTAGCTACCTTTAAAGGTGCTCAAGATCCATTTTTGAGGAACACCCATGAGAAAAAGAGAGGATTTAATTCAAGCTTTTTTTCCGCCAGATGCTGGGGCTGGTGGTGAGACCTTGGGGAAGAGACCACTGTCCTTTGGAAGAGGGCTCGTAACTTAATGTGAGCAGTCCCCTTCACATCTTAAAAAGAATACTTTCCCCCTTGCTTTTAGTATAAGCCTCAGGGAATTTATGGACATGTATGTTCATGGCTTAAACATACCTTTGAGTGGAATTGAAAGATGAAGGTGAGCAAAGAAACGGAATCACAGGATCGTTTTGGTTGGAAGAGACCTTTGAGAACATCAAGCGAGCGCTTCCACCAGTTCCCTCAGTAGCCTTGGGTGGATCCCATAATAACACATAACGACATAATCCCAGAATAAACACTCAGAGCCTAGGAGACATTTTCTAAAGCATTAAGGGTCTACAGCTATCTTTCCCTTCAATCCCTTTCACCACTTGGATAGGTTTTTATTAGAATAAAGGTACACAGTCGTCTGCATCCATTAAGTAAAGGTCACTAATAAATCTTGTTCAGTTCCTTGCTAGCCAATGCCATTCCTCAATAGAGCAATTTCATTATTGCCCTGGTGGTTGTTGACTAGATCTCTGGCAGTCTGAAGTGGGAGTAAAATGCTGCCCTTCTGTGGGATCATTTGGCATTTGCTGTGGGCATATGCACAAATGAATGTGCAAGCAGCAAACGGAGGCTCACACACCCTATCCACGCACGAGCTTAGGTCAAGAAGCAAAACTACCTCCAGTTTGTGTATAAATAGAATTGCATATAAAATCCCAACACTGTCAGCGTATACAAATTGTGTATGCCAATCATTCTGAAAATTCTTTCCAAGCAAGCAAATCTTCCATAAATCTAAGAGATAATCAACTACAATGTCTGGCGGTCACTTTACAGCTTTGGTGACCTCATCAAAGCATGCCAGTGCTTTGCCAAAATTCCTTACTCTGTTTGCAAACTTTAGCTGTTCCAGAAAGTTTGTGCACCTGATGCAATGTTACTTTTATTAGAACTCCTGCTTGTTTTAGTTTCTCCTTCTAATTTAGCTAGGGTCTAGCCATTGGAATAAAGATGAATGTGAAGAACGATCACTATGGAATCATATGTTCTGCATCTTGTCCTTGGCTAAAAAACTGATACTTCCCAAGATATGAGGAAGATGGGAAAGCCATAACTAGGGTTTTATTCTGATATTTTAAATGTTTCAAGGATTAAAGATTATGTTCAATACCACAAATTTTTAAGACAAAGTGAAAACGTAAAATTATTCAAGGCCATTCCCCTCTGAAAAACAGCTGTCCTCCAAAATGATTAATGTGTATAAAGGGCAAGTGTGTATTACTACTCCTGATAATGGACACAATAGGTTTTAATTTTATCAATGCCTGCAGTCTGAATGATATACAAGCACCCCGCAAGGTATTGTCAGGCTTTTTTGTCTTGGCCTTAATAATCCAGTCACTGATGAGTAATTGCAGCTTTCCACTGGGAATTTGCAAGGCTGTGTGAAAAGAGGCACTCCCAAAGGCCAAAGGAACAAAGTCATGGTTCACAAGCCCATCCAGCTGTGAAGAGGTTGGCCAGCAATCACCAAAGGAACAAGCTGAAACGACGGCCAAAACTGTTTCCACGTTCAATTGGTTTTTCTTTCTGAATAGAAAGAGGAGGTAGCAGTAAGTTTGATGGGCCAGGATGCTCTTATTTGGAGAAAAACAAAGATGTTCAGAAACTTCACTTAAGACGAGAGATTTTGTCTGGGGATGAGAAGAGAATCTACCCGGATTCAAGCAGGTGGAGAAATCGCAATGCATTTTCTTTAAATTTGATTTCTCCTACAGCAAGCCCATTTGCATTACCCAGCCTTCTTCACTGCTTTACTATTCTGCTCATATCATACGGTCTTTTGTAAACAGACCACATGCCATCCAGAAAAATCAGTGAGGTTGCCTTGTCCCAGCTGCTCTGAAGTTTGCTCCAGGATTTCAGTCCTGCAAGGCTGCCAAGGCCCAGCCTTAATTTATTACACCGTCTCTCTGAGTTAAGAATACCCCCCTAGTTATTTATCATCAGAAAGAATTAAACAGATTTTTTGCATTAGCACATCCAATGGGATATGTAATCCTTCTGTTTCAAAAGTACCCCGAGTGACTCTGCATGAAGCTCTCCTGCAGCCCCATACGTCCCTTCTCTACGCTGTTACAAATTTTCTTTGAAATTTCCCGTTTGGGAGTTTCTTACCAACTTTCCATTTTTTCTTTTTTTTCAGACATCTCCAACTCCTGCAGTTTGTTTAATAGCTTCCCAAGCAGTCCTAGATCTGATACACTCCTGAAGTGCAGGAAGACAAATTCTACTTCATTTCCACAGTCTAGCAAAGGGACTATTCTACCCAGGAGAGCTATGGAGTGGGTCCTACAGCACCTGTTTTAGACAATATGCTTTGTTTTGTCCCATTTTTCATTCACATCGATACCTACTTCCACATATGAAAAGCTCTTTACAGTCTCGTAGAGTTCTGGGGTTGCAAGAAATACATATGGCTGTTATGCTCACCTTTTCCCCATGCTTCTTCTTAAGTCAGACCTTGCTAACGCCATCTTATTAAATCCCCACCTGCTACAGATGTCCACAATTTTGGTAGTCATGATTTTTGCCCACCTTGCCAAGGCTGCTTCAGCCCAATAGCAACGGGGGAACTTGCTCCAGCACCTGGATCAGTGGTGCACCTATGCAGGGATAAAGACATTCCTGACACAGATGATTTCCTAGGAAATCACTCATCAGGATAGCCAGAACATGAAAGTTGTGCAAATGGACTGCCCAAACGGTTGCAGAGAGATGAACAAGGCAGGGTGTGGGAAGTTATGCAAAAGTCTGGCTAGACAGACCCAAAAAAAGAAAAGCATAAGCCCACACCTCCGTCTGGTGATCCTGATGATGACTGAACAACAGTGGAAAACATTTTGCCAAAAAAGAGAGCTCGTCTCCTCCTTAAAAGGAGCTGTGTACATTCATCCCTGTCTTTGTGGTCCTCTTAAGTGCTTGTATCTCCAGCAACAGGAATGAAAGGCTGGTTGAAATTCGTCACTGGAATGAAATGCAAGTTTCCTGCCATCGCTCATCCTTTACCTCTTCCTTTCCTGCTGAATAGATAAGGAGGTGGTTCACTCCAGAAGGGTTTGTTTGCTTTATGAGGCATTTCAAGCAGAATGCCTGAGGCTGTAAGGTTAACATGGGACGAGCGTATTGTTCTCGGCAGTCAAGTTCTGATTTGCGCAAGAAGGAAAAAAGTAATTTCTCATGTGCTTTCCCTCTTGTAAATAGACCTGGTTAGAAGCACTTGTTCTGCAAAAGTTTGATGAGACATAGAAAATGTGCTCTGCTCTTTCTGCCATCGTCCTCATCTTTTTCTTTTAAGGGCATTTTGACATAAGCCTGATTAACTGCTCGTAGCATGTATTTTAGCTTATGGCATTTTAAAGTGTTCTACGGTATGTATGTACTGCATACATAATGTGTTGTTTCTTAATTCTATCATCAATTTTCTTTTTTCTGCTTTCCTGTTAGCTAAACAGAGATAACTGAATCTGGATGCAAATTTTATGGGTGGAGAGGGAAGGAAAGAGGAGGGGAAGGAGCAGCAAATTGTTTTGCAAAAAGCCTCTGGGCTGGAGCCATGCTTTGTTTGAGAACATAGATAAATACTCAGTGACTGCCCGTGTTAAAAAACATAATGGTAATAATCTATGAGAAAGCCTAAGTTATAGGTCATGCATCTATTAATGAAAAGCTCCTATGGCTCCTAAGTGCCCTTTGCAATATGTTTGGTTCACATTGTTCTCAGTCCACACAATTTGTGGGATGAGTGAAACCAGACCATATGGGCTAATTGGAATTCTTGTATGTGCCTCTGTCTTCTAGAAAATTGTCATTAGTCTACTGGATAGACATTGTGAAACAAGAAGTGAGGTTAGGTGAGCACTGCTGCTCTGCTAAAGCTGGCCTGGGAGCAGGCTGGCATGGGAACGGGAGAGCAACCTGCCTTGGGGAGTGCCAGGCTCCACACTTAGGGTCTGGGTCATGCCCATGGAGGGAAGCTTTTGAGGAGATTTTCCCTCCTAGGTAGGAGTGGTAGAAAACCCTGCCCAGGAAAGAGAGGTGAAACTATTTTTTTATAGCAGCTTGTGCTCGCGCTTCCCTGGATTATTCAGATACTGCAACGATGAATGGGGTAATGCTTGTAAGTTACTCGCTACTGTGGTGTTGTGAGCTATATGAGGTAATACAGAAATATTTCATCATTTCCAGGGACATCTGCTGGCCCTTTTCCAGTAGCTCTGTAAACTTGCAAAACTGATGTTATCAGTTTCCCAAGGGTCTTTATTACCAAGACTTCTGACTTCTCAGCAACTGGAACAGCCTTGTAAACTATTCAGACCACGCAAGATGCTTAAAAGAAGCTTACAATAGTGTTCCCTAGGGTTTTGGCTGGGTTTTTTCCCAAAGACTCTCTTCTGTCATATTTGGCACAAGAGAATTGGATTGACTCTCTGGGGCTTATCTTTGTAACAGGACAAAAGGGCACTTTTGAATGAAGTGCTACTGCTCCTTCCTCAACGGCAAAAACCACTGCAACGAGTTTAAGTTATGTCTAGGGTTGGTTTGAGAAATCCTACCTTTAGATGACTTGGAGCTTGTTCCAATGAGGGTTGGTATAAATATGTGATAATGAGTTTCAAACATAGTTCTGCATGCAAATTAAACCCTTTGAAACACTATCTAATTTGACTTGCTGTATATAAAATCTGAATGGTGCCTGCCTCACGTCTCTCTCAGCCGTTCTGCTTTGCTATCCTGTCCCTCTGTGTCATTCAGGCAAACGGTTCCTGAGTGAAGCAATATTTGTTGCTGACGCAGAGCACAGACCAGGTATTCATTCATTGCACATGGGATACAGGATTAATTTATGTTTTTCAAAGGGTTTTTTCAAAGTCCTTAGAGCAATTTGGTTTTGAAAAGTTGAACAATACTAGACATAATAACAATATGATAAAACTAAGTGCTATACTGATAACCTTTTAGTTCAACCAAAAGAAAAAAAAGAGCAACATCGCCCAAAGTTCTGATTAAAAAAGCTGTATTCCTCTCAGTTTCAGGCAAATAAAATAAAATAAGAGCCGAAGGAACCACTTGTTCCCAGCCTGCCCCGGGCTGTATAAATAGCAGGCGTCCCTGCTGGGTGGCTGTGGAGTGCCTCTCATTCAGGATCTTTTGCCCCTTCGTATCAAAAACAGAAAGGCTGACTTCACTCACACTCTCTGATTGATTCATGTTGGAAAACAGGTAACACGACAGCTTCCATTGTCCTTGAATCAGCCACCTGCTTCCAGAGGTCAAACAACAGGCTGAGTTCCAGAAACTCACTTCATCTAATTGCTGCCAAAATTCCTTCTCTGCAAAATAAGCAGAGGCTGGAGCTGTCCGTGGACAAATGTTCTCCAGAAAGACGGACAGAAACCATCCCGGGTTAGCTAATGGGGGATATCAAGCTACAGGCCTGGGAAGAGGCGATATGTGACGCAAAGCCCAGTGCCAAATTTTAAACTTAGGAGCTGGTGCCACAGAAAAGTTTCTACTTAATTTTAATAGGTTTGAAGTTTCAGACAAGCTGATGATCGAGCTGAGGAGGAGCATTAGGACATGGGTGTCTGATTCAAACCCAGTGCTCAGGATGCTCAGTTTTACTCTGAGCACCGGCATGGCCCTTTTTTTGCTGAAAGTTTTCTGCCAGCATCAATTTCCTAACAGCTTTCTGCTTTTCTGCAGAAATAATATGAATTTAGAGGCAATGGCTGGTGGCTAAACTTTTCACTCTTACCCATCTCATTTTTTGCTTTTTTTCCCCTTCCACTAGCTTTCTAAATGTTGCTTTAATTAGTGTCTAATACAAGTTTCGATCATGTAGCACAGATACCACAGCTACTGCTGTGCAACCCAGGTCACGCATTTGACATGTACGCTGTGCCAAAGGGTGATTGATGCCACCCTCCTGACACTGTCGCATGTCCTTTCAAAGGAAAGCTTAGGGAATGAGGGGATTGTATTGCTGTGCTTTGGAGGGTTTGTCCTCATACAAAGAGAAGGGAAGTGCAGGCGTGAGCCAGGCTAATACATTGCAGGCACTTCACGGTTCTCCAAAGTGCTGTCAGCTCCTATTTACCCCTGGATTGATTCATCCGAATACATGTCCCACCTGTAGCTTCACAGATGCTGCAGACCGCACAAGGTGGGATGTAAAGCCAATTGCATTAGGTCCCACTTCACTCGCTGGTGTTTAACATATTGTCTATCCTTGCGGGAACCAGCTGATATGTTTTTCCATAGGTGGGTATAGTAAACAAGGTCTTGGAAGTTATAACCCAGATACCCAGTTTTGATTTATCCAGGTTAGGCCATCACCTGCTAATCAGAAGCATCGGGGAGAGATATTTGCCTCTCAACAGCAGCTTTTTCTTTTTTTTTTTTTCTTTCCTTAATCTGTGTTAGACAGTTTTCTACCCTTGGTTTAGCAGACTAAAAGAAAACTCTAAAATACTGTTTTCCCCATCTTTCTTTTTGTTCCATGTCCTGTTTTGAACTAAATCTAGCTGAAGATGTCCCTGCTCCTTGCAGGGGGGCGGGGCTTGGACTAGATAACCTTTAAAGGTCCCTTCCAACCCAAACTATGCTACGATACTGCTAAGTTCTCTGCTCCCGCTGCCTCGCCAGCATCGGCATGATACTGTTCTGTGTCTAAGACATTGTAAAACTTCTCTTTATTTAATACTGACTCTCTGTGTGTCCTTATTCACTCAGACCTGAGTGGCCTTTGACTCCTGCTGGCTCTGGTAGGAACATCTCTACAGACAGTGCTTGCACTGCTTCTGCGCTTTCCTCCCAGCACGCCTTCTGGGGCTCGCCAAGGGCAGCTCACAGCTTTCTTTGTCACTACAATTACAAACAAAAGGAATGGTCAGAC
Source organism: Bucorvus abyssinicus (assembly GCA_009769605.1). Lineage (NCBI taxonomy): Eukaryota > Metazoa > Chordata > Aves > Bucerotiformes > Bucorvidae > Bucorvus > Bucorvus abyssinicus. The sequence goes on from CM020026.1 coordinate 51,853,305, forward strand.
CCAATTTGTTTGGGCTTTAGGACAGCATCTGATTTCCTGCTCCAATTCTTATGCTGCTGAAGGCCATCCTTTTTATGCAAGGTGAGGGGAAACACTGCAGCAGGTAATACCGCAACAAAAAGTGCCAGGCAGAAAGGTAGTTAAAGGAGTTTATATACACACATACATATAATTATATAAATATATGCTTATAGAATTAAAAGGTCTTGGAATCATTCCTGCTTAATGTTTTCATCAGTAACGAGGCCCAATGACGACAAGTTTGCCAATGACATTTGTGGACAACAAAAGTTGGGAGACACTATCAGGACAGAGGAAGAGCTGAAGAATGTTATGGGAAGAAAAAAATGCAATAAAGTTAATTCAGAAGCATATATGACAAAAGCACGCATATGAAGATTACTTATCAGCAAGCTGATAATGGAAGGAAAAGCAGAAAAAAAAAAAAATCAGTCAATCAGCTGGGCAACTTTCTGGTACCTCTGGAGCCCCGATACAATTTCTTTGGAGAGAAGAAGGAAATGTCATTCTGGTACATGTCAAACAAAATGTTTCCAGTGGAAACACTAAATCCGTTACAGAAGTTTGACATCGGTAAGTTGTCCTCAGGACGCTACGTATGATTTTGATGTTTCATGTCCAAGGAAAATACAAAATCTGAACAGGTGTAAAGAAAGAGCTACTGAGAGCACTGGCAGTGCCGTGATCTTTCCTTGTAAATGGAGGCAAGGCAAACTTGTTCAGTCCAGGAAAATGAAGGTTGACAGGTGGATATGATTTCCATCTAAAAATACCCGGGAGTGAAACAGCAGTGAGGGAGAAGAACTATTTAAACTTGTCTGTGACTAAACTTAGTCTGAAATGAGATGCAGGTTGCTGGCCATTAAAACAACAGAGGTGAGGACAGCCTTTCGACGGGCACAGCTGGGACCGGAAAAGCACAAGCGCTTTTGAGATGTGAATTCAATTGGTAAGAAACTCGATAGCACCTCGGGAGGGAAAGGCTCAGGCTCATTGACAGTTTGTGGTTTGTGTGGCTCCTGCATCCACCCAGGGAATAAATAGGGAGAGGACCCTTTCTGGCTGCCAGCTAGGGATGCAGGATGCTCTTAGGTGCCTACGGTCCCTTCTGCTCCTTCTGATTTATGTATGGCATTTCAGCCAAATATATTGGCACAACGTGGGTTTCACTCCTCTGCCGGTGACACCCAGATCTATGTGGCAGCCAACACTGCAAATCCAACAAGGAACTGGTGGTTTTTACAAATAAACCATTGTAATGTAATTCACACATAACTATGCTGCTGGTGTGTGCAAATTTGGTCGTAATTCTTAAAATGTATAAATATAAGCTTCTCTGGTGTTCTGCTTTTTTTTCCCCCCCCTCCCCATTCTCCTCTGTCAGTAAAGATTAGGTGTGTTTTATTTACTGTGGGAATAGCTATTAGCTGCGTTAATATATTTTGTGGGTAGCAGCTAAAATATGATCTTGACATTGTTCTCACATTTTACTGTTCTCATGGTCGGTTTCATTATTTACTTTTTTTCCTAGAGAAATAATACTCTAGAGGTAGTTACAAAGGCCTACAGAGCTTTTCTGCATGCAGAGGTTTTTATGGATTTACCTAAATAGTTATAACATCCAGGTCAGTTAAGTCAATGCAACAGGAAAACAGTTTTGATTTTTTCTTAGTTTATTTCCATAGCTTATAATGTATTGTTAGACCTGTCGATGCACTGGAATTTCACACAGTTTCGAACTACCTTAATTTTTGTACCAATTCAGTTACATGAACTGGCTGAGCGATTTGACTTGGTGAAAGGTGACACAGGGTTGTGGTGGCTGAGCCGCGAACAGCATCTACTGAGTGCCCATGTCTGATGTGCAGAACAGACCTGTCTTGTGAAAAGGCTGTGTGAATCAGCTGTGCTTGTGTGAATTAGCGGTGCCAGTAGGAATAACGCAGGGGAGCTGCCTGCTCCCCTCCTGCAATGTCTGTCTGAACCTGTGTGCCACGCTGCTCCCAACCCGCCGGCACAGCACTCTTTGCGCCACAGCTTGCACCCGCTCCCTCCCTCGCTAAGGCACTATATACATAACAGATTATAGGCAAAGCTGGCATCACTTATCTCATGACTTTAATATAAATAACTGTAAGGATCACTCTAAAGGTTTGGCTGTCTACCTGCCAACTCTACTTAATTGGTGTTAGTGGTGTATGTCTAACGTAGCTCAAAGACATCACTCAGCAAGCCCTTACTGCACAGCTGATGGACTGTAATGAAACCACACCAGCCACAGACTTCTGCATTAACCTTTCCTTGCCATGAAGGAAAATTTAAGCAAGTGGCTCGCTTCAAGAGGTGAGAGCATGGATGACTGAAGGTGTTACTCCTGTAACATGCTTGGTTCTTCAAGAATGGTAAATACAAAGTTTGATTCCTCGCCACACCACACACCACACAACCCCCCCCACCCCCCCCACCCCCGCCATGCATCACTGTGGTTGAAGAAGCAGAAAGGGCTATTGTCAGCCCAGGTAGGGTATCTGGTAGTTAGGAACTGCTCAGGAATTTGGAAGAACTGGTTTCAATTCTTTATCTGACAGTTGATTCCTTGCATGTATAAATGTTTATTGCTTCTGGTCACCATCTGTAAAATGAGTCTAATGCTCAACAGTGGGGCTGAGGCTGAAGCTGTTCAGGCTGTGATGTACTGAGAAGCTTCAGATTGGTTTCAGTCCCTAAAATGGGCCGTGTTTAATGTGATAAGTATGTACCTGGAGTTCCTCCAAAGGCTTCTTTGCGTTCCCCGGAATTAAAAGATTTCATTGCTGTTTCTCTAACTTGGACTCACGGGGAGGAAATGTTTAACCTGTAGCACAGTCTTTGGCCTCCATGTAGGTGGTCCTCCTTTTACCTGAGGAGGAGGGGATAAACCAGATTGGCCTAGCTTACAGGTTCTTGATGAATGACCAGGCTCCGGATGCATCCACTCCGTCACTACAAAGGAGTTCAGTGATAACATACACGTCCTTTCTTTATTTATGCAATTTACCAAGATTCCAGGGGACATTATAAATAATAATATTTTATTAGTAAATATTACTTTTCCTTTAAAAAGAAAAGCACCAATAAAGAAAAAAATAAAGGCTTTATAAGCCTGAAATCAGGATACGAAAAAGACCATCTATCTATTTATAACAGTAAGATCTTCAGTGGCTAACTGTCTAAAGCGAGAAGACCAACGCTGTTAACATCTCACCCTGGTGAAAGCCATAGGCTTAAAAACTGCCTGACCACCGACATGGTGAACTGCAGGCAGAGAGGACAATAGCTACAGCAGCAGTAATGCAAGAAACATGCCTGCTGGAAAATGATGAAATGTGAAGATGGCACAGCCGTAGGAAGAACAGGGCTCTAAGAGGAGAAAAAAGAAGAGGTGACAAGTAAGAGTAACTTGACTGGGGTTTTTTTGGCTGACAAAGCTGACTGGAAGAGAATTGGGTGATGTAGCTGCCCAGCTGGCCAGATCCTGACCCCACGGCTGGCCACTCTGTGCCCTGCTGCTAGCTCCTACCGCATGACGAAGTCTTTCAGCTAACATGAATTACTGCGGTGGACAGGATGTATGAGAGAGGATGTAATTGAGCACTGGGTATCTTTCCAAACCAGGGACAGGAAAAAGCGGGAAAAAAACACCCAACCCAAACACAACCACAAAACATCAAACAAACATAAAAATAAAAGTGCTTCTGTGATACCAATTCGAGGCAGTTTGAGCTTCACCATGACAGCTTGCCCTGTCAAAGCTGTCTGCAGCCCCTGCTTCTCAGAAACACTTAGAACATAACTAATTTATTTCTTGTTTGGCCAGAAAGCTAGCTTGGAAGTGGAACTAAGCTGTTTAGGCTATAGATGATATTCACACTACCTCTTTAGAGAGGGTTACTTTATGCTGAGCTCCATCTATATGCTGACTCGAAGTATTTGACATTAGCTTTACCTCTGGAAGGAAAAGCAAAAGCGAAAGTAGCAGTGCAGTAAAGCACAGCTCGTAGTTCAGTGCCCTTAGCACACAAAAAGCTAATGTTAGATTAACCGCTGCTTAATTGAGAATCATTTACTGTGCGTTGTAATCTGTTCATAATTTAGGGCTGCTTTTTCCAGTTCAGAGTGCCTTTTTGTACTTCAGGACCGCAGGTGATATTCTCTGTCAGAATTGCAGTGCCCATTATCTGGCACCTGAGGCATTTCATTAGCATTTAAACAAGACTTAAGTGCCCGAGTAATTTTGAGATAGGGTGTATCTGCATGGCTAGCTGACTACTGCATTTAATTAATTTCCAGACTTCTTTCCTTCCTTGTTCAGGAGGAAAAATGCAAGCTCTGTCTAAAATCCGGTGGTGGTAGTAAGAACAGGCAGGCCACAGTTCTGCTGCTGCTGCTGAAGTTTCTAGATCAACTTGCTATCTCTTATTTCAGTATTCAGCTCTAATGAAAAGCTTTTTCTCAAAGAGGAGACTATTTGAAAAGTGACCAAGAATGGAGAGATCTCGAGCTAGTGAGTTGCCTCTATTTCTATGCCCTGCATTAGGAGGGCAAAGGAAAACAGATTCATTTGTCACAAACTGTTCACACTGCAGAAAAGTGATGATGGACCTTCAAGATGAGGCTGCCAGCTTTGAACTGGGAGTGGCACTGGCCCGGGTGCAATGGGTGGCTATGGCACAGAGTGCATGCAGACCTCGCCAAGGGTGAAACTTGCTGCAACACCTACCAGCAAAAGTCTCACTCAAGTTCTCCTTTAGTCCTGATGAATTAACATAATGTGGTCATTGAGATGCTGCATGTACAGATACCTTGGATAAGGTATTCCTCCAACAAGAAAAGCCGAAGACTTTTGGAGTACTGAAGCAGAAAAGGATGTTTTTCATTAATGTGGCTAGCCAGGATTCCAGTCTAAGAGAAAATCAAGCAGGACCACAGGCTGTGTGCTCTGGTGAACTGGGAGCACAGCTGTGAGCAGACCCAAGCAGTCAACACAGGGACACGCTGACCTTGGAGATGTCATGTGAGTCATGTTGGGGAGTGGGGTCCTGGAGCTTTTCTACTGGAATAAATAAACAGCATGGGAGTGACCTAAGGCCCTTGTGACACAATGAAAAATCGCTGTCAGGGGCATTTTTATCTCCATGAATTAAAGTCACGTCAGAAAAATCTTGATGTGTGATGGGGATTTTCAGTTTTGCCTGATTAGAGATAACTTAATAGGGAAAAGAGCAGAGTAAAGACGAAATATTTCCACAAGAGTGGTTTGGCTACATTAGTGTGGGGTTTAGATGCTTTTATTTTTAAAATGGGTTTGAGATGCGTTTGTCCTAGTCAACGGCAACTGAGATGACCACAGCTCAGTGGGATGATGTTAAAATACCCGTGTTAAGGCTCACGTAACTAGGACTCAGAGGACTGTACTGCCCTGGCCCTGGTTTCATGAACGCCCAGACAGGCACCTGGGGCTTGGGTCTCCTATCCTAGCATCACCTCTCGCCTGGGGGCTCCCACTCAGGGTAGCCTGTGTGGGCATGGGCGCAGCAGTGCCAAACTTGAGCTCCGGGCTGTGCAGGTGGCAACCAAAAGCAAGGGACAGTGTCTCTCTCCTAAATGGGGACAGAGGGGCGAGGCAGGGCCATCCAAGATTGAAGAGGGGCTTGAAATCCTTTGACTTGTAGTGCTAATGGTACTGTTAATTAGATGCACCTTTCTTTCACAGCCATTTTTACTTGCAATGACTTTTAATGCATATGAAATATGACAGGAACCTCCAGTCTCACCTAGCTGTGCGGTGCAACTAAACACAGAACTGAAGCGCTATCACTTGTTCGTCCAGCCGGTGAGGCAGTGGCAATGCCCAGCTCTGTGCGGGGCACCAGCAGCAGCAGCGTGCTCTCCCAGCGAGTCTGTCCTGCTTGGGACTCAGCGAGCCTGCGGATAAGTCTCCGTGTTAAATAACTATTCTGCTCATAGGCGAGCACATCGTACAAAACAATCTGTTATTAGAGCCAGTTTGATTTCTTGCACCCGCTCCTACGGAGGGGCTGTGCCAGAAACCTCCCTTTCCCTCCTTGCTGGTGGACCCCTTCTCACTTCTGAGATGAATTTGTTCACGGCCATTTCACACTCATTTGTTCTTGTGCCAACATTGTCTTTTAGCTTGAACAGCTCTGCTGCCTCGCTGCTGCTCCCCACTTTGGAGTACTGCAGGGGGCGGCTACATCCCTGTCACCCCTCCTGTTACTGCTTATTGAATAAACCAAGCTCTCCCTTTCGGTGAGGTCCTCTACTCCGCTGCAGGCTGCCCCTGTAGCAGTAGCAGCTTACGCGGGGCTGTGCTGACGAGACTGTACGTATGACCCGGGGGGCTGCCTGGGGCCCTCGGGGGCCGGCCCCCTCGGCTTCCCCCGCGGCCCGCGCAGCCCCTTCCCCCGGCCCGGGGACGGCCGCGGCACACGGAGACCAGGACCGCCCTCCCCGCTCGCCCTCGCGTTTCACAGGTGCGCCCGTGTGTAAAGCAACGGGGCGGAAAGTGTGCGTTTCCCTGCCAGCAATAAACAAATAAAGGAATAGATCGGGACCGGCCGGGAACGCCGGCTTTGAGCCTTTCACACCCCCGCCCCGTCCCGCCGCTGCCGGGCTGGGCAGGGCCGGGCCGGGGGAGGAGCGGCGGGAGACGGAAGTGAAAACAAGACCGGAGGGACGGAGCTGCCAGCTCCCAGACGCGCCGCGGGTGTCTTCGTCTCTCCGCGCCCTGCACCGCGCTGCCGGGGTGAGTGGCGGCCCGGCCGCGGGGGGCGAAACAGTAGGGAAAAAAGGGAGGAGGGAAGCAGAAAGCACCCGGTTGGACGGGGTGTTTACAGCTTCACGGTGCTTATTTTAATTTTTTTTTTTTTCTCCTAAGAGGAGCGCGTGGTTTGTCGTGGGCTGGGGAGCGCAGGGCTCGGGCTGTCCGCGGGCAGCGCCCGGCCCTGGCGGCAGCGCCTCGGGGCGCCCCTGGGCTGCCTTGTCCCGCGGCTGTGGACACCTGTGGGGCTCCTTGCCCTGGCCGTGCTTGTGGGGCTGCAAGGGGCCCCGGGGTGCCGCGGTCCCCAGGCTTTGTGGCAGCCGTCACAGTCACCGCCGGGCTGACAGTGGGGCTGCGGGGGCGCCTTGGACCGAGACCGAGACCCAGCGCTCTGTGGGGCTGGCTGGTGCCCTCGCCGGCGGTGGCCGTGGGACTTGTCTTCCTGGGACGCTTAGGGGGTTTTGGTGGGGGAGCTGGGCAGAGCGGGTGCCGGGGGTACGGTGCCTCTCCCTTCCCGAAGTAGATCCACCAGGCGTTTGATCATCTGAGTGAAAGTTGCACGATTCCACCCTTAGCCGGTTGGTTTGTGCAAGGCTTCCCACATGAAGCAGGGTTGGTGAGTTGCAATACTTTCTCTTAGATGTAGCTCTAGTGTGTTTTAAGAAATTTTTTTATTGTTTTAGTAGATCCAACTGAATGGATCTCCTTTGTCTGCCATTCCTCCCTGGTGTATCTGCGAGCCTAGAGATGCAGACATGGCAGAATCGAGGGGGTGAGAAAGTAAAGCTGAGAGATGCTGTTACTCGGTTAAAAAGCTACACAAGTGCTTCAGTTTCAACTAACGAGGAAAGCCGTCCGCCTGTGCCGGTGGGCTGCATCTGTGCTGGTCACTAGATGTGGTTCACTTTTCTGCAGTCTCTTAATTTATAGTGACCTGTCACTGTGGTGGATCTCATTTAGAGGGAATGAATTTTTTTTTATGTGGAAAGAAATCTGTGACTAATTAAAATCCTCTTTATAAGGAATTTGGTGCACAGAGCAATTAAACGGCTTGTAGTTCTCACTTCAGTAGTGAGCGAGCCCCCTAAGAGTTCTAGCTCAAACTTGGTGGAGGCTTTTTATTTCTTTTCTTCCTCTTCCGCCACATGAAACCTCAGTGGTATGTGTTCCCCGCTCTGTACAATGGTGCTTGTTGAGACTTTAAGGGTGGGTTGAGTCAGCGCCTGGGGTCAGAGCTGCCCCTTTCCTTGATGCCAACAGGTAGGGGCATGTCAGGAGCTGCTCAGGTACCCAGGCACCTCTGTTAACAGCTCCAAATTTTGCTTCCTAACGTATATCTTGTTCTGCCCGATGCCAGCAGCCCCGTTCTGGTTACCTGAGTGGCTATCAGTGTGAATAAAGTTTACCGTTTGATTTGGAAACAAGTCTGAGCGGCGGATCTCTGTGGCTCCGGGAGGTGAACTCAGAAACATCTTCTCAGGGTGTGATGCTAAATGTTCATCCTTGCACTGGTGGGGGCTGTGCGACAGCCCCACTCTGATGGTCTGTGAGGGTGGGCTGCCTTTGCAGAAATCCCCCGCCTCCAAAAAAATAAAACAGCCTCTCTGCAGCGTATGAACAGATAAAACCAGGCTTTGCGGAGCTCGGTGGGCTTTGTAGCCTGCTCACTTCTGCTTGACTGAAGGTCCACCTTAAATGTCCCTATGCAAGTATGGAATCTGTCTTTGCCCCGGTGTAGTCTTACAACAGCTTGCCCTGGTGTGCTCCTGCCTGCTTCAACCATACAAAAATAGATGGCATCCACTACCTAAGATGTCGTTTTTAACATTACTTATCTGAGGTGAAACTGAAGCCCTTATCTTTGACGTTGAACAGCAATTAAGAGCCTCGCTTGCCTTTTAAAGGTAATTTGTTGCCCACATTTGTGGGGCTGGAGATGCTCGGGTTTTGCTTCCTCGGCATTGTGTTGTGGCCGTGGGTATTTCACTTTAGTTCACAGCTTTCATTTGAGGATTGGTTTCAATAGTTTTTTTTTCTGTAATGTTGTTCTACCAGTATGAAGCTGTGCTATAAAAATAAAAAGTCACAGGGATTTTATTTTCTTCTGGTTACTTCAATATTGTGATGTTTTGACATTGTTTTGAGACTGTCAAGACATAATGTATTTAGAAGCAAACTTAAGCTGATGACATGGCAGCATATGATATTAATTTGTTAGAAATGTTTGTGCCAGTAATGCTAATTTCTTCCGTAATAGAATTTCAGGGATACTATCAATTCAAGCTTGTCTCAACGTTGACTTTTTTTAAGATGAACTTTAACGGTGGGTGGGTCGTGTCACCCCCCCTGCCCCAGGCCCAGTATTTTGTTAGTAAGTAGTTGTCAAACTTCCTAAGCCCTGAAGGAAAACAACATGTGAGCAATAAAAGCGCAAGTAATGACAGACCTGGTGTTTTTATACTATAGAGGGGAGCACAGACAAAAAAAGAAGGCTTTGACAGTGCCTTTTGGTTTTATTGTCTTTTAATTAAAACTCTAATAATTTTCCACAGGCATCAGTTCTTTGGATTTGATCCTTGAATACTAAACATCATGAGCAACTACAGCGTGTCTTTGGTCGGCCCGGCTCCTTGGGGTTTCAGACTTCAAGGGGGCAAGGATTTCAACATGCCTCTGTCTATCTCTCGGGTAAGTGCATTTGCCTCTTTGCCTGCATGTGGGTATCTGATATGCTGTGGCCAACCCGAAACCTTCAGACTTAAGTATGCAAAGCCATTAATTACAGATGCTGGGGCTCAACTTGCCCTGTGCCACGGAGGGCTGTTGAGGGGCGGGGGGAAGCTGGGAAAATAAATCTTCCTTATTGTCTGAAGGCTCTGACAAAATTGTCTTAGGAAGGACATGTTCATTTGAAATGGTTGGTTTATCTGCACTTTTATGCAACAGACGAAAGAAACCACCCTTGAATTCCCTTCCCTGCTCCCACCCAGAAAACAGAGATGCAAGGGTTGGAGGCTAGCAGGAGACAAGCAGTTTTCTGCACAGGGCTGAGCCTGTGCACTTCAAATGCGAGGCACTGGGGAAAAATCACTCATGTTACTCTTGTTTATTCAGCAGCTCTTAGCAGCTTGAGGATCTTTTAGTGCCTGGTCTTGCAAATCCCACTATTTACAATAAAAAGGCACTTAAGTGACAGTAGTTGTAAATAGTGATTCATCAATATGTGCCTGAGTGAACGTGCCAATTTCTCACGAGTGTTTTATAGAGTATGTGCTCTGAACTGTTACTCAAAGGATTTAAGGAACTAAGTCAAAACAAACGTGATCTTTGTACCCAGGCAATATCGAGTAGTTTCCCTCTTTAAAACCACGTTTTCAGGGAAGGCTTATCGTTCAAAGTGGGCCAAGTTTCAAAGCCTTCCTCAGATGGCTGAAGCACTTCAGATATAAAATATAGTGACCAAGTTTGCAATATTGAATTTATAGGATCATTGGAAAACTCTGGTGAAGAAACTGGCTTCTGATGGCTCTATCCTGGCACCTTTAAATTTGATTCACAGAGTGGAGGCATTTATGTACAAATGGCCTCTTCTCTGTTGACATCCCTCCTCCCCCTCCTGCATATTCATATAGTTTAGTGTCAAAGATGAATTATTTTTTACACCTGTTGGGATTGCAGATTTGATACTGCCCTGGAAGACGGAGCAGGTTTCTATTTGGGTCTATGCATCATGGTAATATTTTTAGCTAATCACAGCTAGCGATTCAAACTCTGACAGTTCATTTAGACTTGGTTTGTCCTATCCACCTGCGGATTATGCTGGTGAAGTTAAAATACAGTTTGGCTCTGCAAAATTATTTTACTAGAGAGTCCAGTTTTTCTGGACTGGAGAGCTGTAGAAATGCCTGTGTACAGATGAATGCAGTTGATATCTGAGCCAAAAAGGGGTTGAGCAGCAGTTTATTCCCAAATTCTGGGGATTTTCAAGCTAAACTGTGATTCAGTTTCTTGTTCAGTAGCTGGCTACTCTAATTTACTAATGAGAAATTTGAACCGGGGATGCAGATGGCGTTCCTCTGATTTGACAGTAGAAGTGCTCCCATGACGAGGATTTGCAAAAGCGCGGGCGCTTGCCTACACAGGGCACTTGTGCGTGGAACTGAAGAGCAATTAAGAACTGTAGGCAGTAAACTGTAGTGAACAACTAGTTTTAGGAAAGGGTGGTACTTTTTTGTAGGGATCTTTGCTGCCCTGGAGATCTAGCGTGCAGTCCTGCTGTAAGCTTCCCATCTAAAAATTTCTGAAGAGGAAACGTATGTCGAAATTAGCCTGGACTACTACTTTATTGTGGGAATTAAATATGCTGTTGCACAGAGTAGCCTAGGGGAATTGGCCTAAATAGCTACATATAAAAACCTCCGTTATGGGATTCCCCAGTGACAAATGTCAGTGCCCTCAAGAGCGGAATGTAATGAAAGATGGGGACTAGGGTGGTTTTGGGACTCCAATTTGTGCATGGGAGGGGGAAGCACAGTATCCAATTCACCTGTTATACCTCAGCACTGCTTCTCAGCTGAACTGTTTCTTCTTATTTACAATTAAGAGTGTGCGATATTAGACTGCCTGGTGCTTTTTTTTTTTTTCCCCCCCCACTTTGGATCAAAAAAGTGCTTAGTTCTGGTATGCCAATCCTGCTTTGGCCTGATAGCTGGAAGAATTCAATGCCGTGTTCCTGGTTTGCTAGAACAGCGTGTACCATTCACCCCCCCAGCCCTTCTTTTCCTGATGAAGCATAAATGCCTTCCTGTATCTAAAGACCGCTAATTAAATTATTTTAGCAAAACAGTAATGAGACAGCAGAATTATGTTCTTTGGCAAGGAGGACATTTTTGGATTTGTTTTTAATTTGACCTCTAGATGCTGTGGAGGAATCTGGCTGCGCTGCTGAGAGCTAATTTCCTGCTTCAGTTTAAACTCCTTGAAATTAAGTTCAAATACAGTACAGTTTATGAGATACAGAAAAAACACTGGTTTCTGACACTGTTTATTTGAAAGGCTAATCTCTTTTTACTAATGATTTGAACAAATTAAGATCTCATGGTTCCTTGGAGAAAGTTTTTAGTAAGTCATTCAGCTTTGTACAGAATGCGGTTTAAATGGGTGTGTTCTGTGTTGCCTCTGTAAGGTAAAGCGAGCCTGTTTTGTGTTCTTCAGTTGAAATTCTTTGTCAGCTAAGGTGTAACGGATTAACGTTAATGCAGGGTTAGCAGTAACATTTGATTTTTTCATACACTAGTACATTGTAGACTAGTTGCAACATCATAACCAGTTATTGCAGGGTTATGTCAGTTGCTTTATATAGCTCTCATTGCTTTAAAGTTGCTACATATACTTAGAGCTGTACACATTTCATGGTAAGTAATATATGCGATGTCAGGGACATAGCCTCATGGTTAGTGGCATAAATCAGTAAAAAAAAAAATTTGCAGTACCTGTTACATGTACTTGTATCTGGCTGGACTGCAGCGGGGTGGCCTTTCACAGTCCTCCTCCTTACCTTGCAAAGACACGCTTCTGAGTCCTGCAGAGTACCATTACACAGGGTGGGAATTCCACACTGGGAAGCTGATGTGGGGTAGGAGCAGTGATGGCAGTGTGGCGGGTGGAGGTGGGGTATGGCCCTCATGAAAGAGGGGTCAGTGGGAAGGAAACTGCTCTGGAAGTAAAACAATATGATCTTCACCCTTCCACCAGGATTAAAGGGTGGGCTGAGGTGGTAGATCCTCATCTTTTCTTAATAGGCAAGTATTAAAGTGGCTCAGGTCACCACATGTAACTGTACTGTAGGGCTTCTGGGTAGTTTATTCTGTAGTGGTAATTGTATAATGAGAGATTGCAAACTGTGAAGCTGGCAGTGATGAAGGTAGAAATTACTGGAGCCAAGGTATGCAAACTCAGATTATTCCAAGTTGCTGTTCTTACTTTCTCTTTGTGGCATTTTACATTAATTAAAGAAGCAACCATTCTCCTTATTCCTTCAAGACCTGTGTTGTGATACAAAACTGAAAAGATGGAAAGCTAGAGCAGACAAGAACAAATCACTGATGTGCAAGGTTGATTATGTTCTGGTAGCTGTAAAGTAGCTATTGTAGGAAATGACTAAGATTCAGACTTTTTCCCTATGGAAGAAAAAGCTTAATGTTTGTCCATCTCTCCATAGTATATGTAGTCATGTGAAATGATGTTTGCCATAATGCACTTTCTTAATTTTTTTTTTTTTAAACAGTCATGTAGCCTATGTGGAACATATACCCTCCCACCTAATGCAAATATGTAGGATCTTTTATTTAAAAGTCACTTTTTTGATCAATCCTGGTGGCAACTCTAGTCATCTTCCTTCAGAAAATGTTTTGCTGTTTGTCTGTCTTCTCCTGTAAGAATTAAAAGGATTACAGTCATCTTGAAATGCTTGAGCTCTGTTTTTTCTACTGCACCTTCTTTCAGTGTGGGTTGGTTGGGTTTTTTTCCCTCCCCAGCTTCTTCACGGTTACATTGCCTCTTCAACAACAACCAGCCAAACAAAAAACCTCCCTTAGAAATATCCCCTTTTTGCAGTTTTTTGGTTTTCATTATTTCATCTGTTTCAAGTATGTTTTTCTGTGTTGGTGCATGCTTATAGTAGTGGAAGAGTCATGATAATGAACGTGTCAGCAAGCAGTACACCCAGAGAGCAAGTGGAAGAGCAGCTCTCCTTGGGATGAAGTAGGGAATACAAGTGCAGCACATCAACAGCTCAGTATTCACCCTACATGAACATACTGACTGGTATCGGGAGGTCCCTAGCAGAGGAATTGTCTCCTCTGCTCTTCTTCCTGCCCAGGTACACACATGGTTACCCAGCAAGTTGTCCATGTGGATGGAGCATGCACAGTGTTTGCTTATTCAGGGGTTTGGCCTTTGGCCTTCATAGTATTTGGAAGCAATCTAGTTTGAAATCATTAACATCTGTGAAAATAATGAGAATAAAGGAAAATGATGCTTTGAATGGACCTAGAGCATGTCAGCTTTGACTGACTGGCTAAGCATCTTGCTCTTGTGTTTGCGTGAGTTATTTTATTAAGCCATATGTGTCATTTCCAGTAAAATCAAGTTTTATGTAAGTATGAAATAAATTATTGCAGTGGGAGATGGGGGAACTGGTCTTTCAAGCAGGCATGTGAAATAGGAGAGAAACACTAGGACGACTGCTGGCCTGGCCAGTGACAATTGTGTGGGTAATTTTATGCTTCACCCTGGAAGCTACTGAGAGCTACTAACTAAGCCCCACCTGGCAGCTGCTGGCGTTGCTGTGCTGGTTTGATTAGCTACTGAGTTGTGAGGGTTTGCACAAAGTACAGCTGAAGATGCGTTCCACTACTGCGACTTCTGGCTCATGGTCAGAAATACTTGCAGAAGTCACAGCACTTGCCTGCCGATCCTGCTCCTAGGGCAATAAATGCTGCATTTTACAGGAGCTGTCAATGCTTGTGAAATGGGTGGGAAGACATAAGACAAGAAGTGTTACTCTGTTCTGTTTAATTCTGTTTACAAGATGTGGTTTAATGAAAAAATACTGAGAATGACAAATGAGCTACCAGTGCCAAAGTCTGTATCCTCTCTGCACGAGTCCTGGAGGAGCAGAGGTTTTTCTTTGGAAACTGAGTGGAATGTGGACAGTTACAAAGCTCCCAGCTGCACAAGTGGTTTAATATGAGTGAGTTTTCTGAAAGTTCTAAGAGAGCTGGTTAGTGCTTCAGCATTTGTGTAGTTGCTTGCAAGCAACATCTTCCTTTAGAGAGCTTCTCCATTTAACTTGAAGATGGAAAGGGAGGTCAGTTATTACGCACATAATTTCCTGATGGCCTCTCTTTCCCAAGTCTGTTTAACCTCTTTGTGCTGAAAATTGGCAAAAGGGCTGTGTTTCCCCTGACCATTTGCTTGCTTTCCCTTGTCTATTCTGCTATGCAGTTTAGAGCAAGAAAGAACATCACTGTAGTGAGGTTGGGAAGAAGGGAGGGTGTGGGAGGGAAGAGGCAGAGAAGTGTCTGCATCTCATCTGCTCATGACTTATTTGTCAGAAAACCTCCTCAGACCAAGCAGGAACTGAACTTATTTTAAAATAGTTCCTCTACTGATGTCATTTCCCCCAAAAGTGAAGCTGGCTGTACTGGGAGGGAAAAGTAACCAAAGAGATTGTAGCTGAGCGATATCTGATGTTATGTGTGAACATACTCTTTTTACATTAAAACATGCTGGTAACTCTTTTCCCCCTCACAAGTGACAGTCTGGTTGCAGTGCTTCTCAAAGAGAGATGTAGTGAAAAAATAAACTCTGATTAGGTGTGCAGAGCAGATGCAAAATTGGCAGTCTTTCCAGAGGCTAAAAAGTAGGACCATTTATTGAATAGTAACTCTAAAAAAAAAAAAAAAAAAAAAGTGCATGTTTTCTTTGCGGCTGTCAGGCCCTGGAGGCCTGACAGCTTCTGTGGACTTCCCCACCATTTGGAGATGCTATTTTTAGTATAACTGTTTTTCTCATTATTCATTGGCTGATGGCTATCAGAAGGCATTGTGAGAAGAGACATGGTGTTGAAAGGTTTGTTTGTTTGGCTTTGGTATGGAGCCAGGAGATAACATTGTTGGCTTTTTTTTTTAATTTGTTCTTACTTCTTAAGAATAGATTTCATATGTTATCAGTATAAGGGAAAGTGTGAGAGAAAACTGTCTCGTATGCCTAAAGCAGTGGAAATATGGGAAAGGTGAGTATTCCTTCTGCCAGTGGTCAAAAAGAAAAACAATTGAGGCTGAGCTTTGTTTGAACAAATAAGAGAAATAGAATATTTACTTCCATAGATGGCTGTTAGAATAGAGACAGAGGGTAGAAGGCCACAGCCAAGGCTGGTGTTGCATGAGTCTTTGAATGACTCGTGTCTCAGTAAAAGTAGGGAAAATATGACAAAAGTATCTGTTCAGGTTCCCTTACTATAAGAGGTCCTCAAGCTGAGTTTGCAGAGAGAGGTACTATCTTTTCTTAGAGTTAACGTGGGTGGAAGAAAAAGGCTGTGAACTTTGGGTACAGAATCACAGAATGGCAGAGGCTGGAAGGGACCTCTGGAGATCATCTGGTCCAACCCTGCTGCTAGAGCAGGTTCACCTAGAGCATGTTTACAGGAATGCGTCCATGTGGGTTTTGAATATCTCCAGAGGAGGAGACTCCACAACCTCTCTGGACAGCCTGTCCCAGTGCTCTGCCACCCTCAAAGTGAAGAATATTTTGCTTATGTTTAGGTGGAACTTCCTGTATTCCAGTTTGTGTCTGTTGCTCCTTGTCCTGTCACTGGGCACCACTGAAAAGAGACTGGCTCCAGCATCCTGATGCCCACCCTTTAGATATTTATAAGCATTGATGAGATCCCCTCTCAGTCTTCTCCAGGCTAAACAGACCCAGGTCTCTCAGCCTTTCCTCTTAAAAGAGATGCTCCAGTCCACTAATCATCTTTGTAGCCCTCCGCTGGATTCTCTCCAGTTGTTCCCTGTCACTCTTGAACTGGTGAGCCCAGAACTAGTCACAGAACTCCACATGTGGCCTCACCAGGGAAGAATAGAGGGGGAGGAGAACCTTCCTTGACCTGCTGATCACACTCTTCTTAATGCACCCCAGGATACCATTGGCCTTCTTGGCCACAAGAGCATACTGCTGGCTCATGGTTAGCTTGTCCACCAGGACTTCCAGGTCCTTCTCCCCAGAGCTGCTTTCCAGCCGGTCAACCCCTAACCTGTACTAGTGCATGGGGTTATTCCTCCCCAGGTGCAGGATCCTACATTTGCTCTAGTTGAACTTCATTAGGCTCCCTCCTTCAGAGTCCTTTGAGGTGCAATAGCTTCAGTTATGATGTTGACTTAAAACCTTGCTTGTGTTAACGAGTTGTGTCCAGCTGCTCTGATGTGTGATGCTGAAGACAGAGCTGATTGGTAAGATGTTGAGTGTCGCTAACTCTGCGAACCTGGTTTAGATGCAGACTGCTGTAAGTATGTCAGCAGGTGATTGTGGTCTCTGCAGGTCTAGATTAGGGCTATGATAGTCTTCTTGGACAAGTTTGCTGGTAGATCAGATTTGTAATTATGTTCGCTTCCAGGAACTGCTCTTGAAATGGTTTTCGTCAGGAGCATGGGTCATGCTGGTAACGCTGTGCTGTGGCAATTCAATCTTGTCTTAGGAGGAAAAAAAAAAAATGGTGGCATTAGGAGCTTGTGCTGTGTTTGTGCTGTAAAAGCAGCCACTGTAATGACTTGCCTAAAGCTAGATACATGTGGAAGTGAAGTTCTGGGAAAAGTGGGAAGAGGTGACAGAAGAAGAGAGAAACAGAACATGGGTACTGTTAGGTTTGGTCCAACCGTGAAGAGTGGTAGGTGCTACTCTGACTACTACTCAAGCACCAGCCAGCTGCATATGCCGGTGACCACTAAACACTTCTTCAGAACAGACCTAAGGTTTCAAGTCAGAGAATGAAGGCCATCTTTACTGGGCAGGCTGTAAAAAGTCTGATTTAAATTACTTGCATAACACTCACAGGGGTATTCCCACCCTTCTTTTCCATTTCTCTACTTTATTCATCACTCACCTTTCAATACTGACAGTTAATGGGATGGTGTCCCACACGTAGTAGCTTTTCATCTTTTGTCCTTTTGAGACACCAGTGCAGTTCCCATTGCATAGTCGCTTGTGTATGCTGAGCCAATTAGAGAGGTATTGGGGGACAAAATAGCGTGTTATAAATTGAAGGCTATATGGTGATGCACACTCTCAAAGCAAGTAAGTGCTACACCAAGAGAATATACTTGGTAGTTTTGGCATGTAGTTAGCAACCACCGAGCACAAAGTCTTCTGCTGTTAGTCCGTTATTTTTACTTATCAGGGAAAACAGTCTTCAGTGATTTACAATATGGAAAACTTGGAGTGAAATTAATAATTGTGACACCTGGGTGACTATTCTGCCTGTATACTATCAAGCTTCAAGATGTACCAAATGTTAGGTCTGCACTCAAAACAGGAAGATGCAAAACATTCCTTAAGAGACAAGTGTTTTAATGTAGGCCAGAAAATTTCAAGGAGAATAGTTCATAATAATTTTCTATTATGGATTATTATTATTATTATTATAGTTTTTGTCTTATTCTGAGTTAACCTTGCATTAAAAACTTCAGCTTGAATGGTTAAGCTTAGTGAAAGTAAAAGCGAGAGAAAATGGCATCTGATAGCTGAAAGTATTTGAAAGTATGAACTCTCAGAATTGCTGTCAGCTGTGCCTGTAACAAAGCCCTGAAGTAAAATGTAATGCCTTGTGTGAAGTCCCATAGGCTAAAAAGTGGATCTTGCCAGGTCTTTAGCAGTCCTACTGGAAAGGTCAAATGGTTTACGTCTTAACTGGGTATGAAAGACGTTTGGCTTACCCTGGTCTATATTAAGGGATGACCTAATCTGGTATCTAGTTCTTCTCCTAAGAAGTGATCGAACAACATGAAGTACATGCCATGGGAAGGCAACATAAACATTTATTTTGTGTTAATTACTTTGTAGTTCTTGTGAAGGCTTGAATAGTGATTTAGATGCTTGGCCTGGGTTAGCGTAGAACATATGAATTTCAGGAGGGTAAAACTCCCTGTTAAGCTTTTGTGTTTATGAATGTTATCAGATCATGTTTAGATACTCTTACACCCAAAATCTGTTAAATCTGTGACGAAAATGATCAATGTGTCTCCCTTAAGTGTGGTGATGTATTGCTAGTATTAGCATTTGAGATTTTTAAAAAGGATTTTTGTAGAGTCAAGGCAAAATGCTGTAAATGTGAAAAATGTAGATGTAAATAAAGATGTGGTTTTGTTATTAAAAAAAATTATATCATCTTGGTGGAAACTCTAGCTATTTTTGTTCAGAACCCTTAAAACAAAGCAGCTTTGCTGTGCAAACATTCCCTCTGCCAGACAGAGCACCTTAATCTCAAAGTGTATAGTACATCTGCTATTAAAGCTCTTTTTTTTCCTTATGTACATCTTATACATGACAATCCAGGCGTAGTTCCAAGTCCAGTGCAGCTAGTAATTGAAACTTTTCTTTCTTTCCTGTGAAGTAAGAGGCCAGAATTGTTGGGGTCTTTTTTTTGGGGGGGGGAGGGTGAGGCTCCCTTGCCAGCAATTTCTACCTCTCTTCTTTGCGGTTCTAGACTTGACTTGGCGTTATGAAAGATGTGAAGAGGCAGACTAATGTGGTTGCTTGTCTCCATCTTTCTCATTTATCTAAGCAATTCCCTCTGTGCTGTTCTATTTTTCTTTACCTAATGCCTTGAAAAGGAAGAAAAAAAAAAAGCAAACAAAAAAACCCAGTAGAGATCTACAAGCCAAAGAGCTTGTGGGAGTTGGGCTGGGCTTGCTTTTATTAAACTGATAGAGAAATGGAGAGCTTGTAAAGCTTTAAATATCAAAGACATCTTAGTAAAGTAACTTCTCCTGTTTCCTGTTTGCTTTCTGCAGCTCCTCATCAAATCAGTGGTTTGAGTCCAGACCGAGTAAGTCTTCTCTGCCTAGTGTCTAAGGTGGCTTGTTAGCAATTATTCAGGAGTAAAAAGGCATCCCCCTCGATATGTATTCTGACAGGCAGAGTATATTCAACCCTCAGGGGACAGTGTACTAGTTTTTGTGAGGGACTGATTGTTTGGATTCATGGCTTTATGAAATGTAGTGTAGATAGCGATCAGGGGACACATTCAATCTTGAAAAGGAAGCAGTAGTTGTTGGAGAGGAGGCAGCATTGCATCCTATCTGGCAGCTTGAGTTCCTGTCCTCTTAAATATTTTCTTAAATGCACAGAGGTAGTGGGGGGTGGGGTGGGATGGGGAACCCCAAACATTGGCAGTTCACTAAAATGGGGATAAGCTCATGTAATATCTAATACTTTTCTTGTATGTGAACTGGTCCACACTCCTCTGTCAGTGGTAATCATCGGCTAGCGATGGTTGGCAGAGGAAAACCTGTGGCTGCATCTCATGTGGGAGTCCAGAGCCAGCTCCAAGGATGAAACTGTTCTTCCATCAGTGCCCTAAGCAGGGATTGTAGGTGCAGCAGAGGCTCACTCAGCCCAGCAGGCCTGGCTGTGGGAGCTTGGGCTGCTGGCACGGTGGTGGGGGCAGTACAGTCTAGAAATGGCAAAGCCAGACTTGCTAGGATGTGTCTGTCAGTGTACTAAGCTGTAAAAATTGCCACTGAATGCTTATTAAATAACAACTTTTGTCAGCTATGGATACAGTCTATTCACTCTCCAGCTGTCGTATTTTGGCAGCTGGCTAAAAGCAAAAGTCATTGTTGCAGAGGCTTACATGAATCTCCTTTGAGAACATATTCAATTTGTAAATTGAATTATTTTGCTGATTGCAAAATAATCTGCTTTGCAGATTGAGCATAATCCTTTAAATGCTAAGAACCCAGGCCTTGGTGTTGCAAAAACACTTGAGCAGAAGTGTAATTTTAGGCGTGTAAGTTGCCTCCATAAGACATGAACTTAATGCTCAGCCTATGTTGATGTGCATTGAGTGTTGAGTCTCCAGACTGTTGTTACCAGAAGGAAAAACATTGACTTGCTTGGAGGAGACAATTGACCTTCCCCAGCCAACTTTCTGCTTTCTCTCAAAGATACTTTAGCCAGTGACTGTTAGCCATAAGAGAACTGGCAAGCAGAGATGTTTGTGTGATGTCCTGAGAGCTAGATTAGAAACAAACCTTTGACCAGCTAGTCTATTTCCATCACTAAAACTATAGGGCTAAAAGAAGTGGTTTAGTAGCGTTTTAGCCTTTGGGGGTGAGGAGTCTGTGTGTGTTAGGTATGTGGTGGTGTTTTGCTACCCTTTCCTCTGGAAATGCTGTAGAGATGCCCTGTCTCTCTTTGCAGTATGCAATTATTGCACTGTTAAGCTAGTGATTAGTACTTCAGAGCAGGTCCTTTTTGGTGTAGCTTTGTAAAACTGTCACTTCTGACCTGCCGACTAAAATAATTGAGCTTATGAACAAAATGAGTGGGGTTTTTTTGACTGAAAAGACTGAAGTTTATGTACATGTCTAGAAATGCAATTCACTTTCAATGTGAAAACAGACAGATGGTTTCCTTGAGGTGTGCACTTAAAACTTGGAGACTTAAATTCTTGCAATCTCTCTCTGGAAAAAGTATCACCAAACCTTTTATGTCAGAGGAAAGCTGATACTCTCTGACCAGTTGAGCAGCTCTTCTGTGAGAGTTTTTTCTTCCATTGACACATCTACACTTGAACTTTATAGCATAGAAACTGCTGATTATTAAAACTTCAAATGACATTAATGACCAGATGAAAACTACTGCTGTTGCAGTTGACAGCCCAGATCAGTTTATAACTCTATCTTGGGTGGTGTGGGTTTAAATAATTGGAAATTGCTTACAGGAAACTGATTACAGCAGTCAAAGTAAGGATTTAGGGCAAACCAGTTGATGTTTTACTTTACAATCTCGTGTTGTTGGAGAAGGGTAAACTACTGGGTGTTTTTCCCCTTGCTTTGTCCTTGCAAATGTAAGGCATGCTTTTGGCATGATGATGGAGACGAATGGGTGTAAATACACGATTTTGGATGCTGTAGCTGGTCAACTGGTTCCAGACCTCAACAGCAGGTTAGAGTGCCTTGAGTGCTTCTGGTAACTCCAAATGCCTCCTGTGTCACTTGCTTGCTGTGCGTGCAACTCTGTACTTGGTTTTGTTGCATATCCTAATCTGCACCTGTTCAGTTAGCTCCGTAATTACCCCATTTCTGCTCTCTGACTTCTGCTGCTCTCTTTAGTAAGGAATGTATGCCCAGGGTATCAAACGAGGCTTCGTAGCAATTCTGTTCTGCTTTGGCCTGATGATGATTACCTAGTACAAGTCAGCCTTTATCCTACATCATGGACTCATTCCCTTGAGAGAAACTCCTGTATGACTTGGCAGGGCTGAACAGAGAGGATTGGTGAGATCTCACAAGAGGGGATCCCTCATGAAGAAAAATATTATTCTGAATAAGGTGATAAAGATGAGCTTTGTGGAATGTGTAACAGCAGTGCTTCAGGGGAAGCGTATGCTTGAGAAGGATGGAATGCAAATAGTTTAAACTTAGATGCAATGACATTCATGTAATATTAGTATCATTTCTGGGAAATGTAATGCATAACAGTGGGCATTATGGGCTAGGAAATACCTCACTTCGGAATTTAAGATTGCTAGCCAGTCAAGTTGAATAGGAGTTGGTTTTCTAGTGCAATTTTTTTGAGTTTTTGCCAAATAGGTTTGAGTCTTTCAATTTGTCACCTATTTTTATTTTAGCATAAAGAGGAAGGTAGCTTTGCAAGAACACAATTTGTAATACCTTCAATTTTTTTCCTTTTGCTTTCTTTAGCCTGAGGACATTTGTCTTGCTGCTAAAATAAGTCTACCAGGTGTTTTTGCTCGTTTAAGAGAAATGCCATTCAGAGGCCATTATTTTTTGTGTCATTAACAGGGTTTAGGGCTCAGAAAAGTGTATGGTGGAATAGGAGTAAAGGGAATAAGAGCTAGGTATAAAAAAAAAAAAAAAAAGGAAGCAAATGCCACAACCTAAACTATGAAACCCCACAAAACTATTAAAATAAAATATGTAGGTTATTTGTCAGAAAGCCTCAAATGACAATTGATGTAAGCTTGGGACTCTGTATACTAGATCGTGTAAGTCTTTATGGGGTATCTTGCCTCTGTTTTGAATTGCCTAAGTACCGCGTTCTAAATCTGTAACCATCCTTTTTCCCCCCTATTTTCCTTTACCATTCCAGTCCTTGCCATACTGTAGTGTGTCCTGACTTTATTGTGCCCAGCACTGGGTTTCTGTTTTATCAGAAAAGCAAGGCTGTGTGGCAGCTTTTGCTTTATTGGTACAGTTGCAGGAAATGCTTCAGCATCAAGAAACAAGCTGCTCTTTTATGCAGCACAGAGCAATTGGGTACCACTGGGTTCCTGAACAAGCATCGGTTCTGTCAGCAGCCTGTGCATGCTTTGGTTTGCCAGCCCAAACAGCACTGTTGGCTTCTTCAGGAAAAAATCTGTATCTGGTGCTATGTGAAAGGTGGTGAGATGGGTTTAGAGGTGACTTCTGGCTTTCAGTCTCCTGACAGATGTGTAAGCACCCTGGGCATGTAGAGTCAGCTATGTATTTCAGTTTCTTGTCACCCCATATGTGTGGCTATCTTTTGGAGCCTGCCACAAGATTCCTGCTGTTCTCGCATCTTTGTGACAATGATAGCAGCTCTCCTTCCTCAGCCACTTCAAGCTGTTCTGATTGAGGAGAGCATGGGCGAGTTGAGGTTTCACTTGCTCGTGAGGCTGTTACAATACAATAGGGCTAAACTGCTTTGTAAAGGAAGTAGCCTCTTCCTCAGGTTGATCTCTGATCACCAATAAATGCAATCCAAAAACCAAGTGTTGGTTAAAAATCACCGAAAAGATACCAGTTTAACCATCCCCATCTCTCCTCTTCACACTGGGAGGAAGAATAAAGGTTGAGTACTTGTTGTAAGGCCTGAAATAAAATGGAGCCAAAATTCTAAGTCATCAGAGGGCCAACACTGCAGTACCACAGAGCTGAGTTTGTTTTGCCAACTGTCCCATAAGGAGGAGGAAGTGCTATGAGATCCTCAGCAGCTGGATATTACTCTGGACCACATATAGCTGTCTTTGAGCTCTTTTGCTGGAGTGATATTCCTAAAGAAGCTCTTCCAAAGGTAGGGCTGTGGGAAGATTGCTCTGGTCGGGATCATAGAGAAACCCAGAGTTACCTTTGCTGGTGTGGTTCTTGAGTGTCACAGTACCTGTGAACTTCTGGAAGGGGAGCAGTGTGTGTGCAGGGGATGCTGTTTCACTCCCAGTCCTGTGCATTTGATGCGCTTATATCAAAATCTGGAATCAATTTAAATAATCAAAATAATCCCTTAGTGTTGCATTGAAGATTCAAGAAAAGTAAGTTGAAAAACCCAGCAAAACCTCAGAGTGTATCTTGGCATTAAAACCGTGAGATTAAAAAACACTTCTTATTTCTAGGGTCTGACTCATGGTTTTTGTATGTGTGAGGGTGGCAGCGCTAGCGCCTATGGTCAAGTAGCATTATAAATATTTCAGGTCTTTAGGGCACAGAGCAGTGCCAAACATTTTTCTCATGTTTGTTTTTTTTCCTAATTCCCAAAACAAATTTTTTGTGGATCTTTTATAACCTGGGTTGTGCGTGTAAGTAAACAGATGATGTGTTGAATCTCCAAGTTTCTGAAAATGGTGCATCAATTCCAAGAACTGAAACCAATTACACCGTGACCAAAACGTTGCTGACTGTCTAAAAACTGTTTCATTGGGACACAGTATATGCAGTTTCACGTATATGCAGTAGAAGAAAGTGAAGGGCAGAGCATCTGGTTTGCTAGAGACCCTCAGAAATAAACAGTACATGGCATGTGCAGTAGAATTTGACCCTGTTAGGAAAATAAGTAGAACAAAGTGGATGGTTATTAACGGTGGCTCCAGCTTCTCATGGCAGCATAAGCAAAGCAAAAGAAAGGTGGAGGAGAGGGGTGGGGGGGAATCAAATGGGATTTGAATAATTCTTCCTGCCTGCCAGGAAGCCCTCAGTGGCCTGAAACTTGTTCGGACAAGTTGTAAATGAATTCTCCTCTTACAGATTGTGCTCTGGGGAAAGTATTTTTTTGTTTTGTTTTCATGAGGTGTTACAAGTTGTTGTGAGCCCAGAGTGTTAAAAGGCAGAGGGGGTTTCAGCAGAGGTGTGTGGGAATGTCTTGCTCAGGACTTTGTCAAGCACTGGGATGCAGAGTGCTATGGATGAGGAGCCAGCATGTCACCCACTGTGACACAGTCACCTCCAGTGGCATAGGGAGGAGTGGGAGGCTGGGAGCATTGGCCTCATGAATTTCTTGGATGTGACTTGACAGAAATGCTGAGCAAGGTCCCTCCATGCTTTAAAATAACTGAACTGCTCATTTGCTTTCTCTGATTACCGAATGAGTGGGTGTGAACAAGGTGCCCTGTGCCCGATCTGTGCAGTGGTGAAATAATGAGGTTCAGTTCTGTAGGTGGAAAGTGGTGGGTCTCTTCTTCTGGCAATGTATCTAGATGAAAAAGATGAAAGATGAATACATCAACTTATTTCTGTAATTTGTCCATCATGAGTGTGCTGAATCCAAACTGCTATGCTATGTGGAATAAGCCCTTTAATGAATAAAAGATTAGGCTTCCTTTGTCTTTAAAGAATTCCTGGACCAGCTTCACTGGTTTCTTCTAGTCTGGGGGAGAGAAGTCTTTAACCAGTGGAAAATGTGTATTACTCTAGAAAGCTTCTTTGATTGTTGTGTTTGCTGCAGTTTTAACAAGTATGTGTCATGTGTGGGAAATTCTTGGAAGTAGTGGCTGGAGCATGGCAGGCAAGATGCTGAGGAAATGTTGGAATAAGTAGATATGTAGACCTCTCTTGAAGATGTGTAGGAAATATGTTTCTTGATATATAAATTTGTAATACCTTTAAAAGGCCCTAAAACATAAAGATGCTGGAAGAAGGTATGGAAAAGGTCTGTATTATGTTGCATAAATATCTGGGCTGGGCCCAGTAATTGTAAACTGTACGGGATTGTAATATAGGTAAACTTGTGATTTCTCTTTCTGCAGAGGAGAAAGAGTGATGTTTATGGTACTTACCTTAAGTCTTACTTTAAACAATAGCATATGGAGGTAACTGAGAGCAGAACGTAACAAATCCATAAGCACAGTACTCCACAGTTACCACTTGGACAAAATTTTGGTTGGCTATCTGTATGTCTAGCATATTTACTTTGAAAACTGAATTTCAGTGTAGGAATGGGCTTTATATTGTAAGTTAAATTAACTTTTGGATTTTTTTACTAATGCATTGTGGGAAAAAAATGAATACATTCCCCTGAAGTGAAACTCTAACCTTAATGTCTTTTTCTTCATTTAGTTCACTCTCTATATACAGGAATATGGCAGCTGGCATGACGCCTCTGTTTTGAATTGTGCCGTTTAGCATTTCTGGCAGCTGGATACGTGTGGAAAGCTGTATAGTCACCAATCTGTTTCTCATACCTTTTGTAGTCTGTTTTTCATCAGATAGAAAAATGTTAATACCCCCTGAACTTTCCTCCTTTGGCTCACCCGGACAGTAATTTACTTGAGCATTTCCTGTACGTTGTCTCTGGGTATAGAGCTCATGCTTATTGTCTCTGCTGGGTTGCAGAGCTCCACCTGGGTGCTTCCTTGTTCCCAAGCGCTTTGGGGCATTTTCTAGGACACCCTGGACTTGCATGCTGCAACTAATCGGGATGGTGCAAACTCGTGGCAGGGAATTTATCTCAAATCTGAAACAACCTGAAGCTTCACTTTGTGTATTTGTTGCGATGCTGTTGATGTTTCCTGTATATCTTAGCAGAATGTCACGAATTTGCTGGTCAAACAGGAGTCTGCCTACAAAGAGTTACTGGTTAGAAAAGAAAAGCATAGACAATCCTATTTTTCCCACATGTTAAGATGTTTTTTGATGCTATTTTCTTAAGTGCTGAATAGAACCTTTGTTTTCAAGAGAACTTTCCTTGCTTTTATTAATGTGTTTTGGCTTCAGAAGCCTACAGACAAATGAAGAATATGGCACAGAGCTGATTCGGCTGTTGAATGAGTGTTTTGTGTTTCTTCAGGCTGCATGAGGAATTTTGTGTTGTTTGTGGGCAAATACCTGGTTTCAGTCAACTCTGCCCATCATGCTTTAATATCTAAGCAGGTGCTGAATTTTGAGCTCTTAGACATGCAGATATTAGGATCCACATGCGTGGCTGGGAGCAGTCACTTATTGTAAGACGTCACCATAATTATTTTACCTTCTTTTCTTTTTCCCTGGGGCATCTCTGTAAACACAAATAGTCCAGCTCGACCGATTGCAGCTACCACTCTCTCGGCACACTCATATGCAGACTTGTTGCAATACAAAGGGCTTTTCTGGAGATGGAGCAGCAAGAAGTACTGAAATGCTGCTTGGAGGTCCTGCCTTTGGTATGTGGGTGGACGCGGTAGTGATGACAGTGCCTGGATGAAAGGCATGGAATCCTTCTTTTCTGGCAGCAGATGGAGAGTCGTGTTTAAAAGTTTTACCTGGCTAACACACTCTAACAGTTTATTAAAAAATGCAGTGTTGAGCCCAGAACTTCAACACTTGCCTGTTTTTTAACTTAATAAATGTTTCTCTATTAAAGCAACTTTTTTCTTTACTCTTCCTTCTTGCTTGAAAAGCTACTTTTTTTCTTCTTTTTCTTTATTGCACAGCTGAATTAAGGTGGTTTTTTTCCCTTGCGACTATGTCTTGCCCTTCCATTTCATTGCTGGTTTTGAATGCTGCCGAAATTGTGATTTGTTCCTCCTCTTGTCTCCTCTCCTCCAGTTCTTCTAAGACTTGGAGCTCTCCTCAGACCTCAAATATTTTCACATTGGAAGGAAAGAAAGTCTTAGATTATTTGAGCCAGGCTACAAAAAAAAAAAAACTTTAAGATAAAAATATGCAAGGACCAAAGCACAGACAGTCACACCCTTGAGGGGAGAATGAGATGTTGTCTTTCAACAAGCTCTTCCTCATCATCAATCCACTGAAAAATTTACTTTGGTTCTCCTTATAAAATGTTCTGAGTTATTAATGGACTTTGAAACTTTATTTAAGACATTATTTTCCCTTGTCAATAACATCTTTAAGAACTTCAAAGCAAATCTGTTATTGCAAGGATTAAACAGACTCATGTTGACATAAGTAGGCTTTTATATTTATTTGGGTTTAATGTAGACATTAAAAATGTGTATGTGCATGTGGGTTTTTTTGCGTGTTTTACTTTAGTGCTGCAGAATGAGGAGAAGAGAGATGTTGCAACGCTAAGATGGTTTTTTGTTGTTGTTGTTCAAAGTACAAGCTGACCTGCTGCCAGCAGGCACTGGAAAGCTGTCATGCAAGGCCTTGCTGAAGAAGCAGTCGGCGGTGGTTTCCTTTGTACAGCTTTTTATTGATGCATGCCAGCCCTGAAACAGAGGTGGTAATGAATACCTGCAGTGGTCATGCCTTCAAATATTTGCAGCACAGCACTATTACCAAAATCTTCAGGAGCAGTGTATATTTATCTGTAGCTGAGTAGTGTTGTTCAGTTTGGGGCAGATGCAGTCTCTGCACCCGCCGCAACCCTTGATCCAGGACCAAAAGCATGCTCCCAAGAAAAGCAGGATCTGTGCTGGCACCTTCCCAGGGAAGGTGTGGCTCAGGCCGTGTCCTGTAGGGGAGCTTTATTCAGGCAGTGCTTCACTATGGCCTGACCCTTCTCCAACCTGGCAGCGTTGCCAAAAATGGCAACCGCTAAATTGTCCTTCAATTTGCAGTGAAAACCAACGTGGTGTGTGTGTTTGCAAGCTCCTTCCCTCACTGGGGTTTCAAACAAGGAGTGACGAGTTTAATTGTCAATTAAATACCTCTTATGAGCGCCAAAGGTCTCCTTTTTCTTTTCTCCTTTTGGTTGTTCCATGCCACGTACCTGGTGGAAGCTCAGCGTTTGTCTGCCGCGTGGAGCAGAAGTGCTCTGCAACGATTCCGTGCTCTGTTCCGTTTTCACGTTGCCCTTTAATGTGAACTTTGTGTGCACGTAATGCCATTGCTGTGGGACAGCTTGTCCCTCATCCTGTTTGACCTCAGTTTCCGTGCCACAGGCCATGTGCACACCATTGGTATGGGTGTCCCCAGAGCTCCAGGCACAGCACTTGGCGCTCTCCCTCCCCTGCCTCTTCCGCCCCCTTGCATTTTCTGGTATGGCTGGCTGCGGCTAGCCCTGGGAAAGCCCCCGAGCTCTTCAGTTTTTTGCTAAGTGTACTTCAGGTGGATACTGCATGCTTTTCTTATTTCTGCATTAAAATGAGGCTTTTGCTCACACTTAAAAAGCAGTGAACACTGAAGCTGTAAATCAGATAGGGAGTCTGCAAATCATAGTTAAATTCAGTTGCAAGTTCAGTTTGTCTCACTTATTCACTGTAAATTTTATCTCTGTTCAATCTGAGACCTTAGAGGCTCATTATAAAGCAGAGCTGTAACATAATCCATAGGCAGTGTATTAAAGTGACGTGCCAGCTTGATGTGCTGTGGTTTTAAATAACTTGCATTCATCTCCCCTGAGTACTAGATGAAAGTTTAGACCCTTGCTGAGCAGCCCACACCACAGTTGGAGCTTGCTGTTCAACACGTAGGCTCTGGGACGCCTGTGTCCATTTTGGGGCTTTCCCCTATCACTTGGCTCTTCCATTTCTTTTTTAAGAAAGAAGTCGCCAAATTAAAGCTGCAGCTCTGGAGGCAAAGCTCTCATTTCCTACGCTGTATCTATCTGTACATAAATGACTGTGAGTCTTTTCATTCCGGTTCCTTACCACCCTGCTGTCTTTGGCAGAACTAAATTAGGCTGGAGAGGTTTTTGGTTTTACTTCCAGATGTTTCATATAGGGGGAAACAACATTTGACCAAAATAAGATTTTTGGGCAACCATACTAAAATGTCTTAACTGGACAATACTGAAAATTTGAAAACAATATTTTAAAGGATTTAATTATGCAGAACTAAACCAAAAGTCTTTTAAGCCAACAAAAAGTCGTGCCATCAACCAAAAAAGATCAGATTAGTTGGGAAAATTAATAAATATACTTTTCATTGGGGGACAACTAGCTGAGTGACTAGTACTGATTTCTTCATGCAGTATGTACCAGAAACTAAGGGGAGCTTGTGTGGAATTGCCTTTGTGATGATGTGTATTTATGTGGTTCACAACGTTACTCAAAATTCTTGTCCAGTGTTGGGGGTGTTTCCTCTGGCATTGCAAGATTTGCCTTTATGGTTCAGAGAGCTCCTCAGCCCCATCTCCAATGGTCTTGAGTAGGAAGGCACAGTCTTAAGCACTGTTTTAAGTCATTATTGTCTCAACCCTGCCATGTCCCACCCCCAGGCCCTGTGCTACCACCACTGCTCATCCATTCACTTACTGAACTAAAAGAGCAGAAAAACATACGTTGTTTTCATTTCTGCTGTGTAATACCATCAACTTTTCAGTTAGTGTTCGGGATATGTGTATCCTAAAAATCTGGTTTCCAGGAGAACTAGCTGTAACTGCAGGGCATTGTGTTATTAAAGTGCCAAGTTTAATTATATAAACTGGAAGTTAGAGCACGGTTTTGTTTTGTTTTGGTGAGGTTTGCCTAACTCCACCCTAGGGACATGAGAGTTTCCCCACCTGTGCTGGGAAATATACTTTGACTTGTCACTGACCTGTGTTAGATTCAGTGATATAAAGGGAGATGTTATGCAGCATATCTGATGGGTAATGCTTCACATAATAAATATTTATTTCCTCTTACCTTTCTTTATCATCTGGTGCACCCTTTTAGATGCAGTGATCTGGGTTGTCCTCTCTTTCCAAGCTGTAATTAGCAATCTCTGATGAATGTGACAAGTTATTTTGTTTTCCACCAGATTGAACTTGATCGCTGTTGTTCCAACCTGCCCCTTCTGCTGTTGAGTTTCTGCTGCAGTCTTGTACTCCTCAGGATGATGAAAACCAGCCTGCCTGTGCCGTCTCTGCAACAGGGGGAGGAATGACAGCTATTTTATGTTCCGTGAGCACCGTGGTTAGTGTTTAGGAAGCACATGTGACATGTGGAGAGGCAGGGAGGTCTCGTGTAACCTCAGGCAGGTTAACAGTATACATGTTGACATTTAAATGCAAACTTAGAGCTGCACCGGGATTTTCATATGTCTGCTTGGTATTTCTCTTATTTTTTTTTTTTTCATTAGTATCTTGGTCTAGTCTGGAGGAAGAAAAGAAAAAATGTGTTCTGCTTTAAGCCTTGTTTATTCAGGTTTCCTACCCTGTGCACCTCCACCAATTTAATAGGAACGTGCAAGAAACTCTTTCTCCCTGGTACATGTCTTGTGCTGCTGGCATTTTTGTTTGAATGTTATATGCTTTCAGTTCTCAAGGCTTGAGCTTCCTCATTCCGGTAAAGCTGAAGGACTGAACTCAGTTTGCTTGTGCATCTGAAGGGCTTGAAATCAGTAGCTGACTTAGTGGTCTCGTGCTCTTCAAATAAGTCATTGCTACAAAATATAGCAATTCAGAGGTAATAAAATGCTTTGTGTCAGTAAGAAGCCCCTATAAACAGGAGACTGAGGTCCTCCAGGTGCTCTGCGGTGGCAAAATACCTGGAGATACCAAGAGTGGCTGGACTGTTTGCTCCTGTGGATGAATGAGGGCCTGTCTCCTTAGGAAGGCTGCTCTCCTGGAGATGCCAGCTGCAAAACTAGTGGGGCAAACATCTGGAATGGGGACTTTCCCAGGTGACTGATCCTAATGTGAGATGGGAATTACTTTTGTGACTTTGACACAGTTGCATTTGGCCGGTAACTCTTGGTTGGGCTAACAAATAGCCATTCATTGCTGCATAAGTGACTTCTTACACTAGCAGTAATGGTGGAACTCACACATGCACATACAGACAAGGGAGGGTAGGATTGACCCTGTTACTGCTGCTCCAGTCAATGAGCATCCTAGCAGGAGTGCTGAAGTACCCTTATCTGTTGTCCTCTGTGTCTGCTTACTATGTTTGTGCTTTTATTTGGAAACATCTGCATGACTGATTTCTCTCGTTCCTTTCCCCACAAGCCCTGGTTTGGATGCTGCTATCTCCCAGTCTTTAGTAATACGTGCAACACGTGCTCAGTGTGTCACCTTGGAGGAGACTCTGTTGCTTTCTGCTTTACTGGTGCACTGCCTTTGTATCGAACTCCTTAGAAGTGCAGCCATGAATGCAGTCAATGTCCTTAGACTATGGTGTGAGGTAGAAAGGTTTTGGGAGGGTCTTGCATTGGCGGGGAGAGTTAAGTATAAAATTAATTGGTTGACATCAGATCTGTAAGGGTATATTGTCACCCAAGTGCCTTGCTAATGTCTAGTCCAAATTCTGCATAACATCAACCAGAGTTCTCTGCAGAACTGTGGTTTGGAGTCATGGCCTCATGGAGGGTGCTCAGACCTGTGCACTCTGTATTTCTGTAACGATGTACTCCCTCAAATCCTTCCCTTGGAAGAGAGACTGCCAGTTGCATGAGTTTTCTTGTGGTAAGGAACTGAACTCCACGTTAAAACTGTGAATACCATATCAGTTCACGCTCTGTGTATTCAAAGGAGGAACTTCAATGTCTTCATTTGACCTAATCACTCCACCAGGTCACAGGTGTCCTTATGTGAATGGGAAAAGAGGAAGAAAAATCTGGAAAAACATGCTAACTTAGTATCCCCCTCACCTTGCTTGTAATGGGAATGAAGGTATGTTCCTGAGGAGATGTTTTAGTTCCAATGTTTCCAGCTTTATTAATTTTCCTGCTTTGGTTATGTTTGTTGTCTCCTCTCGCTTGTATGGTTTGATTTCATTCTTTGTCTCTGCATGTAAAAAGCAGTGCAAAAGGTACTTTTGTAATCGGCAAGAAGGCTTGGATAACAAGTCTTTTCCGAGAGAGGCGGTGTTTTATTGAAGGTGAAATATTTGCCCTATTGAACTACTCAATAGTAACTTTGTTAGTGCATGCTTCATTTTTTGTCAAGAAAAGACTGTGAAAGGTGTTCATCTCCTCCTTCAGTTCTCATGTTGTTTGAGTTGGTGACTTGTAGCATAGTGCACAGAGATCAGAAAACTATGGTGTACAAAAAGGAATTACATCCTTCTCCAGTTAGTGCCCAAAGAGAGTACTCTCTACTGGAAAGCTGGAGGAAAAAGAAAAAACATGTCCAACTATATTGCAGGCCTTTTGTGTTCAGGATTCATTTCTCCCTGTAACCAAGTGCAAGACTCCTCCTGATGTTTATAGGAGCTTAGCTTGCATGTGATTGTTCCAGGTTAGCTTGAATTATTTTATGTAAGTAAAATAAAACTTGAAAGTGAGAATTTATGCATATTAAAATTTCAGTATCACATTCAGGTAAGGATAGTTCTTAATCTTTTTTTGTAGCCATGTCTTTTTGTAGCAAAGCTAATGCTTTTCTTCAAAATTCTAATTTCAGTGTGCTCTTACTCTTACTAAAGTATGAAGATGTTATATTCTCAGCGTACCTAAACATACTTTGGATACCATAATTGTGCTATGTTGCCATTTAAAGCTAGCATCTTAGAAGACAGAGAAAACATCCTTGTGCTCCCTGGAAAAGCAAACTTTTTAGTGGCTTAGAGGTACAGGCTGTAACTGAACACTAGCGATAAGTATGAAACACTTCCATTGCAGACAGTTCAGTCTCTGGAAGAGCCGTTTGGGAACATGTGCTGTAAATCTAGGGCCTCCCTTTGGTAGGTTGTGTAAATTTAAGATATCTGATGCCTTCTAATAGGTGGCCAGAGAGGAGTGTATGAAGCTGTTAATTTCAGGAAAGGCATGATGGATGGCTATGTGAAGAGCTCAGATCCTTCTGTAGCTTTTTTTTATTGTCCCACTGAACCCATTTGGCTTTTAGAAACTGGTTGAAGAAAAATGATGTATTTATGAGGAAAAAGCTTTCTCCTAAAATCGGTTTGTAAACCGGCAGTAAATGCTCAAACGATGCATTTTAGGGTCAGAGTGATGTGAACCCTTGATATCACCAGTTCATCTGACATGAGGACGTTGCTTGCCAAAGGTCACTGGCTGCATGTTAAGTCTCACTTTCTGCTTCTGTGTATGTGGTTATTCCTGCCTTGCACCTGCAGAAGTAGGACCCAAAGATGCTACTGCTGTTTGGTGACTGATAAAGTGTGCCTTGAATGGTGGTCTTGGGTGGGAAGCCATCAAACCCTTCTGGTTCTGGTAGCCAGCCTGATTCCACC
The DNA here is from genome assembly GCA_009769605.1 of Bucorvus abyssinicus. Classification (NCBI taxonomy): domain Eukaryota; kingdom Metazoa; phylum Chordata; class Aves; order Bucerotiformes; family Bucorvidae; genus Bucorvus; species Bucorvus abyssinicus. The sequence continues at coordinate 51,887,177 of CM020026.1, forward strand.
ATAGCCTCTGAATAATGCATCCTTTCCTGCCTTAAAGTTGGGGAATGGACAGACTGCAATATTTCTACCTTTTTATGTTCCTGTGAACTGAAGGTGGATCCCCAGCAATTTTGGAAACTGTTTGCATTCCCTGTCTCACCTCAGTATATGGGGGTGGTTTTGCATGGTTGGGTTCCTCCCTCCCATCCCAAGTTTTGCAACCAAAAGTCAGTTTCTTTTGTCTTGGAGAGCTGCTTTGTGAACATTTGAAGTACCACTGCTCAATGAAGTCTTATGTACCACTGAAGTTGAGTTGTATGCTTATGTTCTTGTTCAATTATGTTTTTGAACATTAGTTGCAGCTGATGGATGCATTTTGCTGTTAGCTGTGGAGAAGGAACAGATGCTGTGGAGGCTTGCGGTGAAGGCTTGCTCTGCTCTCTTGTCCACCTTGGGTAATGGGCATTGGCATCTGCTGCGTCGTGGTACTGACCTTGCCAGCAGTCCTAACTGTGGTATATCTTCAAGCGGGAAGAAGCATGAAGGCATAGTAACCCTTCTAGGACAGTTCTCCTGTCCTGTTTTCCAAGACGTTCCTTGGATATTCTCACTTCCTTCTTTTTCTAGGTAGATGAAGAGATTTTAATTCCTTTCAAGAGGCTATGTTAGTTCCATAATTTTTGTTGGATTCGGATGTGGAGAATCTCTTTGGAGGATAAGATTTTAGCAATGAACATCCCTGGCCATTTATTCTAATACCTTTTAACTTTGAAAATATCTTTCCCATCTTTCTCCTGCCAAAGGGTGTGTAATCACTCACACTTCCAGCTTTCAACAGAGCCTTGCTTGTGAGTAGCGTACACAAAACTGAGATACACAAAATTCAGTAATACTCAGGGTAGTAAAGCAAGACAGAAAGAACATGTCACCACGGCTGTTACCAAATTAGTGGTCAAAAAGGACGTTATTAGAAGGGCCAGAAACTTTGCTCTTCATTTGGTATAGTTGATGCAGATTTCAAGGAAAAGCAATCTGAAAAAACTATTTAAGTACTGATTTTTATATACTTACTTATAAAGTCTTCAAAAGTGTGAATTCCAGCAGTTCTAGAAGAAGTACATTTACTTCTAGAAATTATTTGAAATCTAGCGTGCGTCTCTGTACAGTTAAAATTTAGTTGTTGTTGGGTACTCAGTGAAAAAGCCTGATATGACATTCTTTAAAAGAAATTGCATGGCATTAGCAGTCATAAAGTTAGGCTCTATAATCATATTTATCAAAACCCTCTTACTTGTGATGGTTAGGCTTTTATTCTTAAATAGCTTTCGAGGCATTCAAGAGGCTGTATGTAGGTCTTCAGAGATGATAAAATCACATGGAGGCCAGGGACACTATGCAAGTGATCAGTGTTTTGTATTGTTATCAGCAATAATAAAAACAAACCTGGCTTGCAGGCTTTCCATACCGTATATTTTGGATCGAGCTGGAGAAAAGAATGGGTATTGGGTTTTGGTGTTGCATTGTTTAACCTGGAATTGTTTCCTAGCTTTGTCTGTAACAGCAGTGCCCATTGGATTTTTTTTTTTTTTCCTCCTCAGAATGCTAGAGCAGTTTTGGTTTTAGTCCTAAAATTTTGGTTTGTAAAGGAGATACATTTTTATTTCCTTAGATGTGGTAATGAAGTAGAGTTTACAATGAATATTTAGGGTGGATTTCTTTTCCTGTGTCTTAATTTTGAAACATCCTGATTTTAGTTTTGGTAGTATAGAGCTCAAAGATAATGATGTACAAATGGAGGGGGAAAAAAAAAAAGAAAAAGGAAAAAAAGAAAGAGTTATCAGAGACCTGACGTAACTGCCAGGTTCTATTTTACAGGATTCCTCTGCAAGTCCAGGCTTTGAATGGCTGGACACTTTCCACTGCAGAGGGATAGGCTGAGAACAAGTGATAGGCTGTTGCAGGGAGTAAATTTGAAGGGTTGAGGTTTTCTTTGTTGTTTTTTTTCAGAGCTATCTGATAACCAACCTTATTCATTTAGGTGTGCATGTAACTTCTGGATCTCCAGATGTCCAAGTGAGAAGAAACTTGTTGCAGCATAACTCAGAGTTTAGGTTATTATGATTAGCAGTTGCAGTGCAACTCTGAGCAGTGAAACTCAGAAGACTGTTAAAACGTATTAGCAAGAAATTTGGATTAAGTTCATAGCGGCTACAAGTTCATTAGCATTTTCCTCTCTGGAGCTTTAAGGAAGTTTCTCATGGGTTTGTATTCAGTCTTAAATGTCTGCAGTGCCTTTGGCAATCAAATAGTATAGGAGAATTTACTTAAAATGAGGGTCTTCATTTTTCAGTCCAAGTGTTTGTCCTGAATAGCTTCCTATGTTCTCTGGACAACTGCTTCTTGTCAAGTGCTGCCTAAGAGAGGAAAAAAAGCTGAAAATCTTCATGTGGTCTTCTCACACAGGTCCCAGCGAGGGGACAAATGCCTTTTTATACATGTGTGTATAAAAATATTTATACATAAATATTTACTTAAAGAATATATGTATAAAACACCATATATAGTAATATAGCTAGTGTTTTACATTCATATATAAATAAATGTATATATAAAAAACCCCCCACCTGGAATGGTATAAACAACTTGTGTGAAAGCGGTGTTTAAAGTCAAGTAAACTAAAACTGTGTGGGGTGTGAATATATACGTAATTTTAAAATGGAAAATTAAATTTGAAATTGTTCTGTGTTCTCATGAGCTTTATTAGCTTGCAATAAAGATTTGTGTCTTAACTATAAACAGCTGGTATGAATTTATTAATGTACAACTCCTTTAAAATGTGTTTCTTGTTTTCTGAGGGTTTTTTATTGGACATTTTTCCTGCAATATTTTATACTTTGGGGTTTTAGCCAGAAAGTGTCTGGCTTAAAATAAATGTCTGCTCTAATATTTCCTTGACGTATAAAAGGCAAGGTATTAACTAGGATTTACTAATGTCTCCTATTTCTGTTTTATTTCTTTGTGCTAGAAGTTTGCGTTGGACTAATCCTGAGAAGTTCTTTTGCCATTGCGTTAAATAAAGGCACGTACATATAGGACTGTGTTTTCATTGATCTGGAGTAGGTCTTGGCGTCATCAGCATACTAGCCATAATTGGTTTAATTGTTACTTTCTGTGCACTTCAGAGTGTGCTTACTTATCTGAAATGAGTTGTCTGTCTTCACATTTATGGTTGCCTTTTTCTTCCGTGTTACCAAAGGAACATGCCATAAGCGTTAACGACTTCATACTTAAAATGTGAACCCTCTATTAGTGTAGCGTGGTTGAGTTGGAGAAGCTTCTGCACCTTGATGCATTTCTTCTGCACTTTCTGCTGGGGAGCTGAGCTACATGCTCAAAGGAGAGCTGGCAGAAGTGTAGCTCTGAGTCCCCAGTCTTTTTGGCTGTCAGTAATAAAGCTAACAAAATGTGTTCACTTCTTTTTTTTTTAGAAAAAATGTGACTCCTAAATGTGGCAAAACTTTGTGTGGGGAGTGGATGTGATGGCTCTTACGGCTGCACTTGGGTTTCACCTTGAAAGTGGACTTGTACAGTTTTTGCAGAGTGCTAGCTTGGGATGTCATTCAGGTGAGCTGTGCTCCCTGGACAGATGATTTGTGCCAATAAGCAATACTTACAGTGTCTGAACTTGCCTCCGTTTTCCTCTTACTTGTGTAGTACCGCTTATCATTGTCTCAGTTCTTTAAAGCAAGCATGTAATTTCGTACATGTTTGTACATGCCTGCTTTGTCTCTGGATAGGAGAAAGTGAAACAACAGCTTGTGTATCATGAGGGTTTCAATTTGTAGTAGCATTTTCTTGCCACTGACAGTTTGTGTCAGATGAGTTTTTGGCTTGCACTTCTCTGCTTAACTCTCACTCTGCTTTGCTGTCACATGTGGGATTGCTTCATTAGTTGCATTTCCTTCTGACTGCTGCCATGTACTAGGCTGCTCTTTTTCCTGTGAGAGGGACTCCAAGGCAAAAACGAACAGAATACCTTTAAACTACACAGTATAACATATTGTTCTATTTGTATGCCTAAATTTGATGTTCTGGAAAGCATGGGGTGATTGCATCACGTTTGATGCAGGAGAGGTATATCCCATTAAGAGGGACCATGAAAACCTTATGAAAACAAGATCATGTGTATTGGTCTACTAAGGGTAAGGAGATGGATGTTCAGTTAGTTGAATTAATTTTATCACCTGTAAATTAATAAAAATAATCCAGTTTGGGAAGGGAGGGAGTACACCGTTATATGCTCTGCTGTCATCTTCATATATGGCCTTTAACATACGGAAGTGAATTTTGTCTGTGGAAGAAGCTGTGCCTCGGTCCCTTTTGCCACTTCACACTTATGCTCCATTAGAGAAAACTAGTTAGTTACTTCGGTTTGGGTTTGTTGTATTGATGAGGAGGCCTCATCAATAAAACTTCCTAAGTAACTTTCCAAACTGTTTATTGCAAATGGGATAGGCACTTGAAACTTCTGTTCTGACACAAATCCCACAGCTCCTAAGCTGATGCCTAGTCAGCAGTCCCAAGTAATCACACGCTTTGGTAGTGGAGTTAATTTGTGGGGTTGGATTTTTTTGGATGTCCAACACAACTGGAGGAGAGACTCTACAGACTTGCAACTTCCAAAAACTAAAGCAGCTCTGCAAAATTTACGTTGCATTTCTAGATATGTTTTCATTCCATTTCCTCTTTCTGTCTCTGAGAAATTAAGTAGCAGTTATTTTTACCCACTGGCATATAGCTTCCCGGGGAGAAATCTGGATTAGTTCTGTAAACTCCCTGAACATAAGAATACCCTTCAGAGAAGAGTATCACTTAAAATAAATAGGGCTTTAAGGCATGCTGTCAGCATGAAAACATGACTGAGCTCCTTCAGAGAGGGCTTAGTGAAAGTTACTAATTTAGAGTCTTAAATATCTGCAGATATTCTGGCACTTGACTGTAAATCATTTTCTATCACTTAAGTATTTGGAAAGCATATATATTTTTTTTAATTGCCCATGTTCTTCTTCTTGCAAATGTGATTTTAGCTGCAATGTCTGAATTACATTGCCTTAGTCCTTTTGACAGCTTTGTTTTTTGATGTTGTGACAGTATTTCTTCTCCAAAGCAGAAGATTAGTTGTCTCCTGTTATTCGGGAACATCCCATATTGTCCATCCCATCTCAGTGTCAATCTTTCCACCTCTCTTCTCTTCAGTGCTTCAAATGGCTTGGAAAAGCAGGACCAGGTGCATAGTCTTGATAAACACCAATAGAATTACGCTTGCTCGGAATAAGTTTCTTTATTCTTTGTGTGATGTGAGTGTGAATTTTCACTTATTTTAATGATCCTTTGAATTCCAGTGATTGATTATTTCCCCATTTTAACTGTCAGTACCTGAATAAAGTGTTTAAGCTACAGGTAAAATACGTGAATTGTATCAGAATTTATTGCTTTGTATATAGTAACCGCTTCCCTTTCACACTGGCAGGTTCAAAAGCAGGGATCGTCCTTTCTAATAACTGCTACTGAACTTGTAGTAACGACGAGGTAGTCATGTTATGTCAAAAATTAAAGTTGAAGGCACCTTTTGTGAAGTTGCTTCTGCTTCCTTACATGCTGCAGTGATTGGGCTGCTATAAGGGAAGGAGGAGAGGTAGCAAGGGTGAAACCTGCCCATGGAAGAGCAGTGCTGCAAGGAAACCATAGGCAGTCAAGCTGTGACAAGTGAGAGATGGCACCAGCTAATAACCTTTCTGGCATCGGCATGTGGAAACTGTTCCTGCTTATCAACAACCTGTTCTGGGGCAAGCGAGGAAAGCTGAGGGCTGCAGCTTCTGCTTCAATCACCTGGCATTCAAGTTGATCTGTTTAGCGTTAGTTGGTTGAAAAACAAAAGCGCGCACATCCAAATGGTCTATGCATTGTGCAGTTACCCTATTTTGTAAACCTAAGTTATATTTTTTTATCTCTTTCTGCATTTAAAGTACAAAAGCAAGTTAAATTATTTTGTTGAGGGCATTAGATTGATATTAACAGTTGAAAAATTTTAAAAAGAGAGGAAGGGTTGAAACAATTTGTCTTTTTCCTAAAATGTGAACCCACAGGCATGCTCAGCCATGTTTACATAGAGGGGAAAACTCAAACTTTGTGTTAGTTTTTGTTTGACATAATTTCTGAATGAGGGACTACATGGATACACAGCTCAAAAACATTAAAGTGTAAGTTTTTGTCAGGGTGACTGCTGAGGATAAGAAGCAGAACTGAGAATGAAATGTGAGAGATGGTTTTGTGGGTTCTTTGCTGGCAAAATGGCTTAAATGCCTGTGGGCTCTCCCCATCCTTTTCCCATGGGCTACAATGAATCAAAAGGCTGTTTTGGGTCTGCTTCAGCCAAGCCACTGCTGCACCACAGCAAGGGAGCTGCTGTGTGTGTGTAGGGAAAGGGACGAAGCAAAGCTGGAGGGCCTGGGAGGACAGGCCAGGAGGCATGGGTTTCCCTCTTGCCAGGACTAGGGTGGTATCTGCTGTTGGGGACCACTGACTGACCACGAAGTGTGGTTGATACTTTGCGTTATACTTCTTTTCCTTCCACATTGTCTGTAATGATTATTAGCATGCTGTGCATGCCTTAGGTTACAGCTTTATAAATCAGCCTGGAAGCACCTTTAAAGTTTTGGGGAGAAAAGGGAAGGAAATGAAAACGTACAGGAGCAAGCGGGAGTACAGCCTCATGGAAGAAGGTGAGGACAGGGTTTCCTGGGGGTGATACATAACAAAACACTCTGGTAACCAAAAGGATTTTTAGACCCAAGCTAATTTTGATCCCTGCTTGGTTGGGGGAAAAGCTTTAGCTTATTTGCAGAACTGCATCATAACCCCTTTTACAGCTGGTTGCGTCAGTGGTTTCCACAGCAAACCCTGCATTAGGGTTCTTACAACTCAGCTGTATAAATTTGATCTGGACTTTAAAATTGGCATGTGCATTCTTGATTTGGAAGCAAGTATGAAGGCTGGCTGGCTAATCTGTTGGCTATGCGAATAATATTGCTGTAGTAAAGGCTGTGAGGAATATGATACAGCTCTTGGTTTCCATTGAGTGCAGAGGAGGCTTATTTGCCACGAAGAACAAGGGCTCCCATGGCTTTTTTTCTTTCCTTTTCCCTTGTAGAATTGGTTAACTAGACACCAAGTGTCCCAAACCTGTTAGGAGTCTGGAGTGTGAGTTGGGTTTATGCTACCTTCCTGGAAGGGAAGGAGGTAAGGAACGGCTTTGACAAGCCTCCCTTAAGTAGGGCACATTGGAGCACAGCTCATGGTGTTCAGGTGACAATGCCAAGTACGCTGTGCTGCCACCCCTGTGGGTTGTGTAGTGCTGGGGGCCGCCCATCAGGAGTCGGATCTGATGTGTGCGGTTTGTGGGAGGAAGCTGGTGCAGCCATGGGCCATAAGCATGTCCCCCCTTTTGTTTTGGGGCAAGCTTGTGTAGTTCCAAAAACACAGCAAGGGCTTCTTCTCTTGCAGTGATTCACCGAAGGGGTACTCTGAGCTCTGTGTACCTTTGAGAGCTTGCTGTTAGAATACTGGCTGTTGGGGCAAGGTGGTACTTTGGTCAGTGGAATGAGGCTAGGGATAAACAAAGTAGTAACAGGTAATGAGTGTAAGTATTAGCATGAAGTGTATTAGAGCAGGAAGATAAATTCCCTGTGGTTTGAACATCTGTGTGAAAAGGCAGAGTGTTTTTGATAAAAGAGAGATTGCCTGATTGCTTATTTTGTGATTCTGTGAAGTTCTCTTGTAATGTTCTTCCTGTATATGGGTGTGTTGTGATGTGTTTTCTGTTTTCTTAAAGTACTTTATTATAAGGAAGGATGAAGACTGAAAGAAGCAAGAGTAGTAATGATACAAAGATCGTTGTTTGACTTCTGCTTTGATTATGCACGTCTTTTAACTGAATTCCTGTAGCCAACTGTGTAATAGAAATGTTCAAGGGGTAAAAATCAAGCTGGAGGGACGTCAGATAGCTTAGGGAGTTTTAAATTGGGAGCAATGATTTACATTCTGAGGGAAAGTTGCAGGTGACATTGAAGGATGTTTGTGTGATGGGAGAACCATTATTTACTGTCAGACTATGAAATAGCCTCTTTGGGAAAGTGGTTGTTTTGCACTAGCCCGTAAGCTGGTTGCAGCTAGGATTGATTCAAGGTAGGCAGAGTGGGAAAGATAAAAGGCAGCTTCCATCTCTAGTCAAATAGACCTTTGTCTTATGAGTAACTGCAATTTAAGTATTTCATTTTTTACTGCAAAAAGGCTAAATAATGACTGTTTAAAGAAGAGATGCTTGTCAAGTTTCCTACTTAGTCATGTGAGGAAAAATAGATGGTGTTATGCTAATTAGAAATTAAGCTGCAAATTACATGGATCCAGAAATAGATGCACATGTGTGCACACATGCAATTTGGAAAGGATCTTTCAAAATACCTTACTGAAGCTTGAGAGTAAAAGTAAAGAAGCTATTTTTCTCCCTATTTTCTGTAGTGTTGTTAATGCAAAACATAATAATAGGCTGGTTAAAATTTAGCCCGAGAAAACAGTGTTTTGGGCTGTTTGCTTTTAAAAACCTGAGACATAGAACTATGCTGAGATTACTTTTTATACTATTGCTTTTGAAGTTAATCCTTGATCAAGAACTACTTTACTTTTGTTTTATCTCCATTTGGAATGTATTTTGGGATGATATTTACAGTTTTGGAATTCTGATATTTAAAACAACAAGAACAACCAAAATTTTTTGGGAGGGTTAAACAAAACTGAAATCTAATATTAGATTGGTGATATTAATTATGTCTGTTAGAAAGCATCCTGAGCATCTTTGGATGGCATAGGCTGGCTTTTGGCTTTTTGGCCATGAAGCCGATTGCTGCTGAGGGGCTGAAAAGAGTTTTGCTGCTGGGGTCTGCAGGAGTGATTGGCCTCAGCAGGTGCCTGATCATGAAATGTCTCTTCTGCTTGCCCTCTGCTCTGTCTCCAAATAAGCTTCTTAGAGTGGAAAGACAAGTAGGAGGAAACGATTCTCTTTCAGCAATTTTGTAGTTTAAAGTCTGCTGTGAGACATAAAGGGAAAAAATCCCCTTCTCATATAGCTGTAATTCATGCTTGATTTCAAAAACTTGCCTCATACTGGAAATGCAGAATTAAAACAGATCTGTCAAGTATTTGAAGAATATCTGTGGTACTTAGAAGTTAGTTTCATTCATAGATAGGAAGTTTTATAATTTTAATGCTATACTTCTCTGCACATATGTCATCTTGTATTGATTCTATTTGTTTGCATGTGTACATTTAATCAAGTTATGTGTTTCAGATACACTTTTTTCCTACTAGGAATGAAGTGTTAGGAGGCGTGTGGTGGTTTTTTTGGTTTTGTTTTTTTTTTTGCTTTTGCTCCTCAATTTACTGGTCTGTTGGTATTTAGGCATAAGTAATACTATAGTTCACTAGTGACTGATGCCAGATAACTTCGCTGAGCTAAGGTTAAATTTGCAGTTTAAGAACAAAATCACTCATACAGGACAAAAAAAATGCGGTACAAAAGTAGTAATGATTTATAAATATAATTTAAAAATTTCCTATCAGCACCTACATATTCTTATATATTCTGCATCTGTCAGATTTTTCACAACCTAGGTGAAATAAATGGAGTTAGTTTCCACTGTGACAAGGAATATGGGGAACCTTTCTTTTAGTTTTGGTTTGAATGTGTACGCAGTTTTGCATACATAATCCTCAGTATGTGTATGAACTTGTGTGTAGTGGTAATGCTCAGTTACAGAGTCTTAAGCAGTAACAAAACCGAGGCTCCTGGAGTATGTCTGCAGTCTGGAAAAGATCCTTAATCATTTCAAATGCTCTAATTCATCCTGCTGTGTCCAGTGTAGATGTTTATTTTTATATACCTGTTCATGTGATGACATTCCTCTTGCATCCGTGGTAAAACTGCCAGAGTAGCCTCAGTCCCACTTCATCACAGGCGCTTCACAGCTAAGGGTGCTGGCTGGTATTCTCAGGGAAGGCTCATGCTCCAGCTGAGTTGATACTGGAAGTATCAACTTCACCTCTCTTGGTTAGTCAGATCTCTTATCCACAATCAGTAAGTGTTACTTGGAAGTCTTATCCACTGTATCTGGATAAGGAGATTACTGCTCTGGCATCCCTCTGCATGTGCAGTTCTTCATGCTCTTGTCCAGCAATTTGTTTGTTCAGATGTGTCTGTGACAGCCTTACCTACAAGGCAGGTCCAGTCCCCTATCTGCATGGCAGGTCTCATAGCCAGGGGCTTGTCATGCCTCTCAGGACCTGTCTGCTTTTTTCCCCTCACCTCCAGGGTGCACTTTCCAGCCATATTTTTAAGGGATTTTAAGCCTGGCATTTTGCTGAATTGATTTTAGAGTGGTCTCCCATGAGTGCTTGCAAAGAGTTTCATCCCTAGTAGGCAACAGTTTAAGGGTGAACTCTTGAAAGTCAGGTGATCAGTTGTGGGTTATTGTGTGTTGGCCACCAGAATAAAAAAAAAAAAGTGTGGGTTTTTAAAAATCTATTAATTTGATTTATTCTACACTCTTGTGGATGGTAAGGCTCCCCACCTGTCCGTGAAAATAGTTACCCTGAAGCTTGCTTTTGAAGTCTTACTGTTGATATGTGTAGGTTGCTTTTTTCTTTTTTCATCGCAGATTGCAATGTGTGAACATCATGTGCATTTGCGTAAGTTCAGAGGAAGCTAGATTTTATTCACTTGGGGAGTCCAATCACAAAGCACAGCGATCCATTTGACCTTTAGCTTTTAGTGCCCTTATGTTCCTTTCCCTTATCCAGACCTTGCTGACAAATGTCAGCATGCTGTAACGTACCAGTTTAGGGATCTGTTTATGGCAGGTTCTGCCCCTCATCCAAAGGTTTGAGGAACTTCCCTATAAATAGCTGAGTTGGTCATAGCTTTCTATATGCTTGTGGGGTTCCCTGATCTGTGGTTTATAGTCATTGGGTCTCTAAGCTCAGAATTTGGGTAGCTCCAAATTAGCTGCAAATTTTGGAGGAGTTTTTGGCTTCGTTGTTGAAGCCTTTTGAAAAAAGTTGCACAACACAAGCTGTAATTCTTATGAATTTAGCAAGTCAAAACGTTTTTCTGAAATCAATGCATATTCTTTTTCCTGTGACTTCTACTTTTCTTCCTTGCATGGGACTTGTTTTGCTAACTTTCCCTTGTTAGCACCCTTCAGTTTCAACTCTGGGTAACATTGCGATGTTGACCCATAATGCTGAGGGACTCGCTGCTATTTTGAACCTGAAGAGACAACAGGTCTTCCTATATGTCAGTCCTCCCCTTTCACTGGAGTAATGGTAGTTGTTAACATAGGGTTAACACCAAATGGAAGGATTTTTCTGGTTTCGTTTGAATTTTTGGCTATTGTTTTTAATTGCTAAAGATCGCTACTGCAGATGTCTGTGGGACCTCCTGATGTTGAAAAATGCCAGCTGTGATCCACTGAATGTGAAATATCCTGCTTTCAGACCATGTTTTCAAATGATCTATTTTTGGAGAATTGCATGTATCTTGCAGCATTAGGCAATGCTTTTTCCTCAGTTAAAGTGATTGTCCTCCGATGCCGTAAATACATGTTACAGCTGTTGTGTATTATAGTCTGAAATTTTTAGGAAAGCCTTAGCCATATCAGATTGTCTGCTGGGACACTTTCCACAGGTTTACCGACAAGTGACTGTTCATACACAGACACAAAAGCTGAAACCCTAGAATTATGATGTTCCTGCTCACTGCAGGTGGGGTTGGACTAGAAGACCTTTGAAGGTCCCTTCCATCCCAAAGCATTCTATGATTTCATGTATTACTCCCCTTTTGCCGTAGACGGTTTTCAAGACCTAGCCTCACTTCTGTTGGAGACGTGACTGGTGACTGTACTTTGTGGTTGTTCATTGTCAAAAGGAACCACAAAGGATCCAAAACTTCTTGGTCCCTACTGAATGAACTAAACCAGAGACAGTTCAAACAAGATGAAAGCCTTCTTTCTGCCTCCCTTCAAGAAGTCACTTGCTAGAGAACAATTGATGCCCAAGGTGAACTCCGCTTTTGGAAATAAAAATGAAGTAATTCTACTGTTTGCAGCACCTCTCTAAAAACATAGCAATTTCTTCAAGGAACAAACTCATGCTTGTGGACAAAGGAAAGAGTTGTGAGGTTTTGTATGCACAGCACAACCAGGTAAAACTCCTCTGCTGTAAGATAGGGAATACATCTGAAAACAGAGAGGGAATTTTCACTATCCAGGACTGCTCTTTGCAGCCAGCTCTAAAATGACTAGCAAGTTGAGGACCAGCGATATAAATCGGTGCATAGATCTTAACATGTGGTGTTTTATTTCTGTTTGTGGGAATGAAGCTGTTGAATTTCAGTGGCATCAGATGAAAAGATTAATTTATTGTTCACTCTGGGTTACTAATGTGAACTTTACAAAGGTTTTTGTTGCAAGACTATTTCATTTAAGTGGACCAAAGGCACTTGAGCTGAACTTTGGCAGTGGCCTTAATCAAAGAGGCAGACTGCTCAAGAGGTCTTGCTTATTCTGGTCTGAATATACTGTGGGTCGCTAAGGGCTATAAACCTAGTGAGAGAAAGGCAAAACTAAGTCCTGAAATGGGTCTGTCAGTGATGTTGAACTTTGACTTCCTAGTAGTTGCAGCTGGGGAAAAGTCAGCTTCACTCTTAGTAAAGTCTTTAGATGGAAAATCTAGAACGGAAGAAGCTGGTTTATAGCCTTCCTCTCCTCTTATGAGAAAAAATCCATATATGAAGAGAGAAGAGGCTGCAACTTGGCCTCCAGGAAACTGTCCTATCCCTGCTTGTGCTGCTTAGTGAACGTGCAGCAGCTTCCAGCCAGAATGTAGAAGTGGAGCTTGATCTTGAAAAAGAGACAGTACTGTGCAGAGCTTTTCCTGTCATTCAAGTGAAATAAGAGCAAGAACCTGTAAATATTGTTTCACCAGAAAGATAGTGCAGCAACTTTCACAGGACTTAAAAAGGAAAAAAGATATGATTATTATTATTTCTGTGAAACAGCACCATGAATAAGATATTGTGGTCCTGTGTTCAGAGAATATAAACATACACTACCCACTTCTCATTTACCATTCTTGTGATATTTCAGCTCAATGACGGTGGCAAAGCAGCCCGCGCACATGTTGGGATAGGTGATGTGGTTCTCACCATCGATGGGATAAGCACAGATGGGATGACTCATCTAGAAGCACAAAACAAGATCAAGGCATGTACAGGCAATTTGAACATGACTCTGCAAAGGTAAGATACCTCTTTCTTGTTTTTTAAAAAGAGAATTAATCATCATCTTAACAGTTGTTTGGAGGATAAAAACATGTTAGTGGTTTGGCAAAGTGCATTGAGTTAAGTGGCCACAATTGAAGGATGTGCTGCTGTAGCCTGAAATGCATCTTGATTTATAGCATTTTAGAAAACTTAATTATGTGAGTTGGCAAAGACCTTTTCCAACCTTCCATCACCTGCTCTACACTAAATGAAGTCTAATTCTCTTCCTTTTGAACTTCAGTTTGGTTAACACGTGTTTAGATTTAACAACAGGTCTTATCCAGGGTCTCTTTCCCTCCTCCTCCCCTGACTGACTAGGGGCACTTCTTTTTTGGGTCAAGTCCTACATCATCATTTTTATTGGCATGGATTTGAACAGTTAACCCCCGAGTTATATGGATGATAATACTGCAGCCCAGAGTCAGAGAGGTTTTTCCTGAAGCAATACTGCTGTTTCATAGCAGCCTCCCTTTGCTAATTGCAGCGTCAGTGATAGAAGTTGCAACTTGATCCAGTCTTATGTGGAAACGTAGTTTACTGAATCTCGGCATACCTCTGTTAGTCTGGGACTGTGTTTTGGAAGGGGTTGGAAGAAGGGAGCAGGATGCTCATATGTCGGTTACTGGAACTGAAGCAGGAAGAGCAGCAGCACAAGCAAGAAATTCCTTCAAGCTCTCCAAAGTCTCCCAGGGATAAACACTGGCTTTTATTAGAAGACTGCTATTTTTATGTAACGATGAGAGTGAGCACCTCAGAGGAGTATCTGAAACCATCACATAATGAGAACCGTCTTGTCTTGTTATTGAAGAAAACAATGGCAGTTGCACCCCATGATTGCTGATCATGTGCAGAGTTCCTCAAGGAGTCTTGGTTGAGGCCCATAACAGTATCTTTTCACCAGTTGTTACCTTTTATGGCAGATTATCCTGCCCTTAACAAAAGAAACACCTCTCTCTGAGTTAATTGTTATAAGAATAAAAGAAATTATGTTGGTTTAAGCCTGACAAATGTCCAACTCTCCAGGGCGGTGGTTCTTGTTCCCAGTGACAAGTGACATATAGTTGAATGGTTGTGCGAGTGCTTTCTTTTCAAAGAGGGTCAGTTCGGCTGTGCTTATTGTTCCTTGTTTTTCCTGATGTCCTTCTGTACTTTGGTCCATGGCTACCCTTAATATGGGATTCCCTTTGTTCAGTCTCTGAGGAAAGAGTATCCTGTATTGCATTTCATGCCTGGGGCATCTTCTTGAGTGAAACTCATAAAGGTGGCATTGAAAGTTTTTCTTAATGAAGCAGAGGTATTATACCAGCTCATCAGAAGAATCACACGTTGTATGTAGTGTGTCGCTTGCTTTTCTGTCTCCCAGCGAGGCAGGCAGGCCCTTTAGAAATGCACTTTCCACTGAGTCATTCCAGCAGGCAGCTGGAAGTGTGGGGGTTTGGCCCACTTTCTCCTGTCACTGTAAATTGGTGGGCAGGGTTAATATCGGATATGGGAAAGGAATGGCAGGTGTGTCTCAGTCAGGCAGTAACTTGTCTAAGGCTGCTTCTGGTTGGGTGCATGGATGAGTGGTTTGAAAATCAAATTAATCATGAATTAGCCCGGTCCCCTCCCATTCTCACCCTTGCTACCCAGTGTAGCATCTGACTCACTAGTGTCGGCTACCTGACATCTGACAGACAAGTCAGGATCAGACTAGCAGAGATCAAAGGAATAGCCTCTGTCCCAGCATCTGGGGGTGGGACAGATGTCCTCTCTTGTGTCTCTGCTTGTCTACAGTCCCATGGTCTCAGCTGTTGCAAATTCTGCCCAGATCCCATGGAAGCAAAGCTGTAGACAGTGCTCTCCCAGCTCCTCTGCCTGTGAAAACTTCCTTGCTCTGATTGCTGTGTAGCAGGAGATTTGCTTTGGTTGTTTATTTGTTCTCTATAGCTGGGAAGAAAGTGTTTCTTGGAGTCAGACTGGCTGATGCTAACTGCAGATGCTGGCTGTCCTTGGGAAGGACAGCTTGAAGAGGATAAACAGAGTGGCAAGATAAGCCATTTTAATATTGAGGGATCTCCATATTTGTATTATTCTTTTCCTGCCTTGTCTCCCAAAACAAAACCGAACTAAATAAAATATTTTGAGCTGTTATTGTTCACATGCAAGATAAAGAGATGCTGTCAATGTGAAGTATTTGCCTTCAAAATATGAGTTGGTGTTATAGATAGGCAAATCTAAGATGTACCTTGTTTTGTTTTTAGTGCTTTTAATTATCTTTAGGGGTTTTTACGCTTCTCTGAGCTTTTGTCTACTTCCACATAGACTACTGATAGTTTGAACTACAATGCAAGAATGTTGAGGTTAGTCTTGAAAAAGTATGTAATTTCTTGGATACTGCCCTAGTTTGCTCCTGCCTTAAAGGAACACAATGATTAGTTGTTGGGTGGTTTTAATTTAAGGTCCAAGGAAACTGGAAGAGTGTTATGGCTTGAGCTAATGGCTTTATCACTGTGAGCTTGTCCATGTGGTGTTTTACGAAAACTCAGTTTGATCAAATTAGCTGTGGGAACCAGAATATATTTTATAAGTTCAGTTCGGTCTGTTTTTGATGGTAGCACCGAGTAACCTTTATTCACGATAAAGTGTAACAAGTATTGTGCACTCATCTGTGGATGCCTGCAGTGGTATGCCTTAGGGATTAGTAGCAGAGAGAACCTGAGTGGGTCCCACCTGAGGCTGATGAGCTCCAGCATCTCAGTTTGCCTGGGGTACGGTTACAGCTTGCCTTTTAAAAGCTATGAAGGAAACTTTGAGTCTACATGGCAAAGGTGAGAGAGGAAGTTCTTTATGATCACCTTCCTTATTATAAATATTTTAACTTGATACACTTTTATACTGCTGGTCAGGTTTTCACCTGACTTCCCCTATGCACAAAGTAGGAAAAAAAAATTAAGAGAAACAAGGGCAAGAAGTAGCTTGCCTGGGAGATTAGAAGGGATATTTAAAGCAATGCCTTCAAAAACTTTACTTACAGGTTTAAAGCAGTATGGGCATGTAGCTCTTGTGGAAAATCAATTTATGTGTTTTGTAACTTTTAAATGAATGTTGGTGAAATATTTGGAAGGAGAATTGTGGTGGTTTAGGATTTGGCACGGTTTCAGTAGTGGGGAGGGAGGCTGCTGCCTTTTGACATGGTTTTGGTAGCAGGGGATGGGGCCGCTTAGCGTGGTGCCTGGAAGAAGCTTCTTGAATTAAGCTGCCCCAGCTCAAATTCAGCCCTGCCTCTGGCCAAAGCTGTGCTGATCAGCACCTCTGTGAATAAACCTATTTGAGAGGTGAAACCCCTTTGGGAACACCTTTTGTTTTTGCAGCACTCTTGTTTTGGAGGGAGTAAGGTGGAAGGAGAAGTGACCATGCAGGAACCATACATGTGGTTACCCGAGGTAGTAAGGAAGAGGTTGGGGATACACGCTGGTACAGCCATCTCCCTTTGGCCCATGGCGAGGTGGCAGGCTGAGACCCTGTGATCCTCAGAGAGCGCTGGTGGAGAAAAGGCTGGGCTGCAGAGAGTTGGAGAGACCTGCACTGCAGAGAGCTGGAGATCCTGAAAAAGGCTGTGACTCTGAGGAGGACTGGTGCTGGGTCGGATTGGTGCTAGGAAAACCGATACTGGTGGCAGACCTCCCCACTAGCCAGAGGCGTTCTTGGAGGACTGTCTCCTGTGGGAAGGATGCCACATGTCCACAAGGCAGAACTGTGAGAGTGCTTCCTGTGGAGAAGAGCAAGTGGTAGAAACAGTATGGAGGGAACTGAGATGACTGCACCCCATCCTGTGTTCAGCCCTGCACCAAGCTGGGGAAGGAAACAGCAAAGCTGGGCCCAGGAAGAAGGGAGCAGTGGGGGAAAGATGTGTTTAAGAGCCGGTTGTTTTCTCTTACTGTTCAGCTCTGATTTGTGTTGGTGATTTGGTTGTGGTTTTGTTGTTTGAATTAAACTGATTTTGTTTCCCCTAGTTGAGTCTGTCTTTAGCCAGTGACCCTAAGTGGTGAGTGAGACCTCCCTGTTCTTGACCTTTAAGTAGTTTGTTGTATTTTCTTCTCCTAGCGAAATAGAGCGACTGCATGGTGCTTAGTTGCCAGAAGGATCTAAACCATGACAAGAATAAAAGAATTTTTTTTTTCCTGTGTTAGGCAATATGACAGCTTGTTAGGTTTTATTTTTTTTAAATATGGATTTGTTCTCTGCCCCTGAAAGGAACAAATTGCAGCTGTCTCAATTGCAAGTCCACTTTGCTTGGCAATATCTTAAATACAAATAGATAAAATTATGCTTGCCAGCTGTGTGCAGTAGTAGGTGTCTAAGACTTGCATGTTTTGGCGAGTATTTTCAAGTATATGTCTTTTAAAATTAATTAGTTCTGTAAACAAGTGTCTCTGTTTTAGTATGAAGGGTATATTTTTTTTAAATTGTGAAATAAAGTTCTGTCATGTTACTTGCTTTTTGTTTTGTGTTGGGGTGGTTTTTTGGTTGTGGGTTTGTTTTGGTTTTTTGGGTGGTTGGTGGGTTTTTTTCCATTTTGTAACCTGAAACTTTGTCTTCTTGATAGTTTGGGTTTTGGTTTTTTCCCCCTTAAGGAATTTTTCTTCGTATGTATTCCTCCCTTCCTGAGATCTAGCTCTTTTGCACCCCGATAGTTTATTTTTGGTTAAAGCCCTTTCCTGGTTCCCATGAGGACAGATGAAAACCAGATGCTGGCTTTTTGGATATATTTTCAAGTTCAGTGATTTAGCATGGACTTCCATAAATAAATCTGTACATTGCTGCAAAGCTAAGAGCCACCACCTATTTTTGTAAATGTTATTTTGGAGGCCTGTTTCGTTAGACTACTGCCTTAATGATCCTTCGGAAATGAGAAAGATAAGGAATTGTGTAGTTCTACTGTTGCATGAGGTCACGATACCCATGAAACTTCTGGAAAAAATGTCCAGTGAGCAATAAAGGGATAAAAAATAATGCAGAAAAGCCTGGAAAGTTTTTTGCTTTTGTAATATAGAACTTATTTACCTAACTATTTCATAAAACAGATCAGCACAGCTATAGTCTGCTTTGTAAAAGAATTTCTTTCACCTCTCCTTATGAATTTAGTCAGTTAGGACAAAATGCATGGGAATCTCTCGCCTTGGGAAGTAAGTGGAAGGAAGATTCTCAAGGTCGTTTACCTCTTCGTTATCATGTCGTGCTTCAGAAGTCTTTTTGTGTATAGTAGGTCTGCAGTGAACAGTTACTACAGTCCTGCTCCCAGCTTTTCAATGGATTACTTATTGGATCTTTGCAAATGAACATGGGTGCTAGAAAGCAATAGATGAATTTCAGTGATGGCTAAGGTTTGTGTGGTTTGGTTCGTGGGTTGGTTTGTTTCCCCTCACAGTCCTTTCAAAAGCATAGGGGTGTCACAGGTGAGGCTAGGGCCTGCTGGGTATTTTTGATGTCCATGTTGACAGGACTCTGAGTCAAAATTCAGATGAGCCTTAAGGCTGGGTTCTGCACTTGGTAAACTCAAGTGCTAAAAAATGTGACGCATTTTATCTGTCTGCCTGAGTATGAATCTTTATCATGCTATACTGCTTCATCTTTTCAGTTTTTCTTTCAAGAAATATGAAGTCTAGACTTCTACCTTAACAGCTGAATTTCTTGTGATTTGAGGTGGGGTAACAGGGGAAAAAATGTTATGGATCATTTGATTTCTATTTTCTAAGGTTATTATCCAGTTCAGAAATGGCTTTCTGCAGTGAGACTAGCTCAGTATGCTTTTTACTTACTATTTTTATTGTTCCCAGTCTTGCTTTTATTAGAAAACAATATAATGATGTTAACCCTTTATTGCACTGAAAGTCCCAGCATTTTGCTGTGTGAGGAATGTGTGTTCTGACAAACTATACAGACAAAATGGGTGCTCTTCTTCCTATTTTGAAGATGGGGAAGCGAGGCACCTTGATGTAGACCAAGTTTTAAAAGATTTTCCTTTGCTCCTCAGGTGTTGAAGTATTGCAGGTTAACTGTGATCTATTTAATTTCTAAAAAAGAAAAGCCAGCAGTGAGGGGAGTGGCTCCATGGATCCCAAGAGCCAGCCTTAGTCGCTGTTACAAGGGGATCTGAAGTCCTGAAGTTTAAGTTTAAATTGTCTCCAAGGAAAGGTGAGAAGATGGTATAACTGCTAGATCAAATGTCAGGAGAGACTATTATAATAGATATAAAAGAGGAGGAGCAAGCAGAATAATACAAATATAGAAATTATTTCAAGCTATTAACAAAGCTTCACTTTAGATGATGGTTAAAACTTATGCTTTTAGGTTTATGAGTCATGGGTTCCTTGGGGTGGATATTTTGTTTCCATAAACCATATAAGGAAGAGCTTTAAGAAAGCTATGATAAGAATGCATTCAGAAGTCTTATTTTTCTCCAGCTTTGGTTTACTAGTCATCATCATTTCCCTTACATAGGCATTTTGACTTCAGTTTTGTTCCTCAATGTTTTGCTTTTTTAGCATAGAAGAAGCTTGATTGTCCTGTGCCAGTTGAACAGAGGCAATAAATTGGTTGAAAGCATCACAGCTTTTGAGTAATTTTTTTTTAAATCTGAAAACAATTTTTTGCTGGAATTCTTTTTTTCTTGCATAATTCTTATTTCAGGGGTAGTTAAGGAAATGAGCACCATTATCCCTTGAGAAAGACTTGAGAGACAGAAAAACTACAAAACACAGAAAACCTCAGTAGAGGTCATATGGCCAGCAATGTATAAACAAACTGTATATTTATAACTTAACTGCTAGTCAAAACCTTAGGCAACTTATTGCTCAATCCTAGTTTGTTACCCTCAATCATTAATACTAGTTTTCAGTAATTATGCCTGGAAATAAACTGGCTGAAAAACAGTGCCTCCCAGAGGTTCACTTGTCTTACTTAACCATGTCACTAAGCTTTGCAGTGGTGGTTATTCCTGGTAGCTCACTCAGTGGAGCACCATATAGACCTGCAAGACTTCAAACATTCCTGTTGAACTTTTTGTTACTGACCACAGACTTCTCCGAAAGTTTCAGCAGAAAACGCTTAACCTATTTCTGATCTGTTGCTGATGTTAAATGTGATGGTCACCTCCCTGCCAAATGCCAGCGGTTCAGCAACTTGAAGCCTTAAAGCTCTCCACTGAACTTTTTTATAGGGGGACAAAAAAAGGAATCAGTTGTCAAGGTTGTTTTGTAGCCTGTAAGCTCAAAGCAGTTAGAAGTTTGGGGAATGAATCTAACTGGCTTAATGGTGCTGATATACGGATCTGCCTTCTTCCAATATTAAAATTCCTGAGTCTCTTTGGTTTATATTGTATTATTTATATGGAATTTCGTGTTTCCAAAAAAGCATTCAGGTTACAAAGCCAGGTATGCAGAAATAAGAAAATGTGGTAAAAGAAGAGCCTCCATTAAAAAATTTTTAACTTAGGGCTGCAGAAGAGGGCCTGCATGACCAGGCAAGAAGAGTAGTAAGGCAAAGAAAGTAATATGGCCTCGGAGTTTATTGATTAACAGTGACTTGTTCTGTAGTTCCTCTTGTGATCTCTGAATTCTCTATTTCAGCATCACTCAACTCACGTCTTTTCAGAAGTTTTTGCTGAGGGGTGGGAGGGGAGGGTAGCTGTGCCAGTGGAGCTGTAATGGAGGTGGTGGGGATCAGCCTGGAAGGCAGGTGAATGGAAATAGTGGTATACACTGGGGCCCCTGGTCTTGGGAGCTGTTTTCATTACGAAAGTGTGAAGAGCTACATGTGCATCTGGTGTGGAGCTGCCCAGCCTGTCAGACCCTCGTTCTTCTTGCTTTGGGGTTTGCTCCATGGTGTGGGGCTGAGGAAACATGCCATGCAGAGCCTGGCCCACTGCGCTTGGTGACGGCTGACAGAAGTGTTCAGTGTGGAGTTCATTGAGGAGGAGGTGATCCAAGGTGGTGTGCCACACAGCATGAACATTTACCAAGTGCTTTCGTCAGCCTGACCTTTGGGCCTGGTAGGAACATGACCTGCAGGACCAGTGCTGCTGTGTGGTGTACAGTAACCGGGTGCTGCTGAGAAAGCCGCTTCTAATCTGCAAATTTGCACAATCGGTTTCTGAGCCAG
This sequence comes from Bucorvus abyssinicus, assembly GCA_009769605.1. Lineage (NCBI taxonomy): Eukaryota > Metazoa > Chordata > Aves > Bucerotiformes > Bucorvidae > Bucorvus > Bucorvus abyssinicus. Next base: position 51,908,730 of record CM020026.1, read on the forward strand.
CGTTTCTTTGAAGTAAATCCTGTGAACTGTGTGCAGGCTCTTCAAAGTCTTGTGAGCCCTGTAAATGCCAGCCTCAGAACTTGGAGATGAGACATTGCTGATTAGGTAGAGCCTGGCGGTTTTCACCTCACTCTCAGCTCTGCTGGTGGTGTCTTACTGAAGACTTCCTTCTCTCCGCAAAGCGTGGGCTGATGCCTTCCCAGACCACATCTGAGGCTGCAGCTGCTGATGTGTGCCTAAGGCACTGGGTGACAGCTGACCTGAAGCTTCCCAGGCTCCTACCTCTGCATCTTAACAGGAGCTTTTCTAAAGCGGAAAGGGTTTTGTGTGTGGCTTTTTATGCTGTACATTGTAGTGTGAGCAACTGGGTCATCTTAAGTCCTCTTGTTTTATCTGGTTTTGAAATTAAGTGGTATGGGGTAAACCGTTGTCTAAAGAATTCAAACCTAATCAGTGATGCTGGTTTCTTCTTTGCGTACAAAGGTGTCTCGGTGTGTAAGTATATGCACTTTTTTTTTAAATTTTAATTGGAGGCAAGGTAGAAAGCTTCTGCTCCTAATCTAGCAGCTGAACAGGTTTTGCTAGCCAAGTCATGCCTTTGCAAAGCCTACCCACAAACTGACTAAATAGAAGGGTACAACTCGCTTCCATCTGGAATTCAAAATCTTTTGTTGGGCACAGCACTTTGCTGCATGTCAGCTAGCAATTAGGTAAACCACAAAACATGCTGCAGCTAAGTGAACCTGACCAACTAAAAACTTGCCTCGAAGTTGAAAGGAATGTTGCTGCGATGAAAATGGAAGGTTGCAGGGTAAAAATGGAGTTCCGTGACTTTTGCAGGATCATACCTACCCATCTGCCAGGAAAGAGGGTGGGAGTGAGGGCTAGTTAAGCCATAGCAGCCTTCCTCACGTTGTGTACCTTAAGAGTCCTCCTGGGGATCTTTAGAGCTGCAAAAGGTCAGGATTTGTAACGGCTGTTCAGTTTCTTGTGCTTGATGCAGTATGTGGTGTAGGAAGATAAAGACAGTAGTAAATACAGGTAGTGGACAATGGCAGGTGCCAAAGGTATATCATTATTTGCTGAATGTCAGAATGTTTCCTTCAACTTTAAAGACATTTTTTACATTCATTCCGGTTAGATTCCACACCTGTGCTGGCCCCCCCAGTGCCCAATACCACCACAGGGGAAAAAAAAAAACCGAACCCCAAATAATATTAAGCAAAGGAACAGCTTTGGAATTAAACATTTAATTCAGTGAGGGTTGAAGAAGAAACACGTAATGTGGGGATTTTAGTTTTAGTTTGCTTAGTTTTAGTTTAGCTTTAGTTTGCCCCCAGAGGAATGTAGAATATTGCCTCTGAGTTGCAGCAACTGCAGTGAATTTGCCATTACACTTTTGAGGTTTTGTCTACATACTGTGTCATGGTGGGCTGAACCAGAGGGGAGTCAGATTAGGAGGATATTTCAAAACTCCACTTTCAGTTGTATGAAAATAAGAAGGCCATCATCAGTTAATCGTCTCTCACAAGCTGGGAGCTTATAAATCCAACATGGGATAAATTTTCAGTATTCATACCCTCATAGTCCAAGTTTACCGTGGAATAAGGGTTGGTCATTTGAGAGGCTGCATGGGAGGGTAGCTCAGATATTATCATCAGTAGAGCCTTATAAGCAGCTGGGTGGGAAGTGAGTTGGGACATCACTATTCGAAGGGTAGTGAGTGCTTGTGGGAGGAGGTTTACAAGTCTTGAGTAATCTGAGAGTCCCTCACTGAAAATGGAGGGGGAAAGTATTGTATCCCAGATGTTGCCACCTGCTTGCAGTGGATCAAGTGGTAACTAAAGGACATTAACTGTTTTTCTTGCCTTTTTTCCTTTCCCAGTGAGAAATGTCTGTGCTTTTGGTTTGCACAAGTTGTTGCATAGCACAGACATCTGATGAATATGGCAAAATCTAATTCTGAACGTCATATCTTAATTTTTTTTTAATTGCTTGTTTTTAGACAGGGAAGTAGAGATTTTAAAAAAAAAAAAAGGTGAAAATGATTTTGCTGACTGATAGACATTTGCTGTAAGGTCCACATCCATGTATATCTTTCAGATACATCATGACTAGCCAAAGAAGAAATGTTTATCCCCTGTTGTTTTCCTATGGACTATATTCTTTAATTGCTTAATATAAGATAATATGAAAATAATTGCATTCCGTAGTAGTTCCACTGTAGGGATTAAACTACTCTGATGTACAACGGCATGAGGCATTTTTAAAACTAGGATTCAATTGCAAAAACAAAATACACAGCACAAAAGATTATATGAGTTTCAAAAGTAGTTTTTCCACAATCAGATCATTAGACAGGTAAGAGTTTTGCCTTGATGTTTAGATGTGCAGTAGCTTAGAAGTCTATTTTTGCTCAATTTTAAAGTTAAAACTATCTATATTCTAGCTGAGGTCTGACACTATTGATTTCTGTCTGTGAAGACAGGAACAAACATTGATGATTTATTCAAATATGTTTTACCTGAAATGGTGTACTTCAGTAGGAAATATCTGGAAATGTGATCATCTTACTTGATCTTGGCATGTGCTGGATGGTCAGTATGCCTCAGTACACGAGGTGAAGACCAGTTTGCAGTGGCCTGTCTAGTGGGTAAGAAAGAAGTTCATGGTAAACTGCTGCTTGTGATTTAAAATAACTTTCTGCAATACCAGCAGCTTCCTCCTATCTTTCAGAATTTAAAAAAAAGCTGAGTTTGAGGGAGTGTGGGCAGCAGGGAACCACCTAATGTACTCCACATGGTTTGATTATACACTCTTACTGGGAGCATGAACTAACATTTGCAAGCTGAAATTTAATACAGAAAATATATCTAGGTTGATCGCGGTGGTAACTAGTGTTACTAGGAGTCTGACTGTTGCCTAACAGTAATCTGCAGGGCACAAACTTCTCAGGTTAGTTTTGCTTGTCTTTTTGAATTGATTTACATTCCCAGTGTTGAAAAGCCTTTCTATTGCTATTGAAGGGTGGAAGCAGAACATGTGATACGTGCTCAGACATCCCCACTTTGAAGAGGTGCAACTATTCCTAAGTAATTTTTTAATAGCACTGATGCTTCTAAGTAGTAGATTGAATTTATTTCCAAAATATTAAATATATGTATTTTAGGAATGCAGGAGCAAAACTAAGCTAATCTTCATTCTGGAAGTCTAGAAAAATCTCTTGAAAACTACAGGAGTTGATTTTGCTGACTGTTGATATCTATGTGATGTGCACTAAAGCTCCTATTTAACAGCTAGAAGTGCCAACTTCCTACATGAGGTAAAAGTGTTTACTCTTAGCTGGTGCTGCAATAACAAAGCAGCCTTTCTGCATTATATCACAGGTGCTTTGGGCTACACCACCATTTTCAAGACCTGTAGTGACCGTGGAAGTTCCCTCCATGCACTTTTTCTTTTTCGTTCTCTCTTGTCCTCACACATGATGCTAAAGGCATGTCTTTTTTTCTTTTTTTTTTTTTTTTTTTGGTGGGGGTGGGAGGAGAGTGGAGGGAGTTGTTTTTTGGGTTTGTTTTAGGTTTGTTTCAGAAAAAGGCAGAAATTGAGCCATTGAATAGTTAAAATTTCGCTGGCTGATGGGCAAGCAATGTTGTTTGCTCTTAGTGTGATTTCCCAGCTAAGTCCTGCTTTTTAGTTATTCTGAGGAAAAGGTTCATAGCTGCGTTTCAGGAAGCTCTTTGGGTAACTGTTTTCCTCCCATTTATAAATAATCCTCAGGGGGGAGTGTAGGGTTGGTGTGGGGTTTGGTTGTGGTTTTTTTTTTTTCATTAATGAGTTACAGCAAGCCATCAGAAGAGTGATATTCCTGGAATTTTGTTATACTTTGGTTCATTTGAAGTGATCCTCATGGAGTAGTATTTTCCAGGAGGCTTTTGATATAATTCTGGCTTTTGTTTCCATGTTTTCTAATGGACTTTATGGTATTCTTGGTGGCAGTCACCAATACTCCTTAAGCACTGCGGCAAAATGTGGCAAGACATTTTTTTTGTTTGTTTCGCTATAGTATTTCCAGTAATATTACCGACTGTGTGTGGTAGCTAATTACAGCTTTTTTTAAGCTGTTATATTACTTGCAAAATGTTTTTCTTTGGGGTTCTTGATACTTAAGGTGCTGTTTTGTTTTTCAGAACTGATTCAGCGGTTAATTGTAGGTTGTAAATTCATGATTTCTAGTTCCATTTCTGGATTTGCAGCACACTTTGTTTGGCTTTAGTTTTAGGAAATAAAAGATTTATCTACCTTTCACACAGTCAGATCTGATCTTACTTTATAGCTGTTGATCCTCTGTGAGCTTCAACAGAAAATACTAAAAACAATAAAGTTTTATGATGACCATTAAATTAAGGATGCCCATTACCAGCAATTCTTGTTTAGTTCCTCGTCAACTAAGGTGTCTGTGTTCTGCCCCAAAGTATTCTCTTGTTGTTACATTTTTTTATACTTGCACATATTTTTACATTTTGGAGATCATGTAAATCTGCTTTGAACTGTTAAATAGTATATGGGGTTTGGAGTGTTTCACTTCCGACAGAGAAGTTCACTGTAACAAAATGAGAAGAAAGGTGTGCTCTTGGATGCTCTGGTACAAAACATACTGCAGAGTTTCGTTGCCCTGTAAAAAAAACCTGAGAGTTTCATCTTTCAATGCTGCTGTTAGTTCAATGTTACAAGTAAAATAAATCCAGCTTTGCTTGGTGGCTGAATAACAAAGAGCTGTGAATATATTGATTTTCACATCCCCATGATTGCCTAGTATTTTCTGATGGGACGTGTTTTGGCCTGCCACTGAGGAGGATGTGTTTCAGTGGACGTGTTCTGGTCTGAACACTTAGCCTGAAAAATAAGAAGAGGACTGAAAAACTGTAGGGATGTGTTTGTCTTAGAGGGGTGTATTGGATCCTGTGAACCTGTTAGTCTGGAATCCAGACCCGTTGTGGCTGGTATCTGATGATTCATCAGAGGAGGAGAGGTGAAGTAAACCATGCCTTTGTAACCTCTGCATGGTGAAAACCTGGGTACTTACACAAGAGAAGTGGGGTTTATTATTATAAACACTTGTAACTAATAATTAAATTGGGGTCTTATGGGTGTTGTTTCATATATCTATCAACGTGGCTCTTGTCCCAGACAGGTTAACAACATGAAGGCATTTGTGGTGTGTGCAGATGGAAAGTATTTTCTCACATTAACTTCTTTTTTTTTTTTTTTTCCCAATTGCACTTTCCTCCAGCTTTGTGCACTGTGTATCCCTGCTTTCACCTAATGGATGGTGAGTTGCTCAGAAAAAAATTGTCAGCTTTCTTTACCCACTTCTATAAAACTTTTCTGCTTTTGGCAGGATCTGCACAGATCTGAGCCTTTGTCGAATGTGTGGTTCGAGACATGAGGTAGGAAATCTGGAGGATTTATCTGACACTTCAGTTTAGTCACAGCTGAATCCTTATTCCCACCAGGAAAAAAAAAGACACTTTGTCTTCACAGTTGCTCATGTGCACTTTCTCTCATTCATGGAGATGCAGTGATTTCTGGTCTAGAAAGGACTTTGGTTCCCAGCTGGGGCAAAACCCCAGAAAACATGCTTTCCTCCTGACCTCACGATGCTTCTGGTGGAGCCCTTCTGTGTTTGCGTTTCTGCCCAAAAAGTACTTGGAAAGAAAAATTTCCCTTCCTTTCTGTGATGAGTAAGGAGGTTTGAGAGACCCTACCTCAACTTTATAGAGGTTTTGAACTGCCCCTTTAACTTCTTGCATTAGTTTGGTGTTTGCTCCACAGTCCTTCTCTGTCTTGCACATGACCTGACACCACAGACTACTGCTGGAGATGTCAGATCCTTGCTCTCCCCTACCCTGAGGCAACTAATCAATATAAGGGAAGTGTTAAATGATGCCAATTTCAGGGAGCTCTGAGAATCTAGATATAGATTAAAAAGATGGAGCAGAGGGGGTGGAGCAGGAGGGAAAAAAGTCTCAGAAAGTATATTATGTTTAGAGGAATGAGGAAGATTTTAAGGAAAGGTAGGGTAAATTTTAGCAGAAGAAAGAAAAGAAATATGGGTGAAAAAGCAGTGAAAAATCATGTGGCACATCCTCAGCACAGAGATGTTAGCGTTGGCTCATATCACTGAAGGACTCTCACTTCTGCAAAAGTAAGTATTAGATGGCAAAGTCTTGCCTTTGCTTCTGATCCCTGAGAGTTTAAAAAGAAAACCAGTAGCAATAAATGTATAGGGATGAAGAAAAAAAGGTTATTGCAAGTATCTCAAAAACACTTTGGGTAGTAGTTTGCCCACTTAAAAATTAGAGCAAGTTTGCTCACTTGCTTAAGATGCTCAAAACAGAACACATGTACCTGCAAGTGGCGGAGTTGTGCCTGCTTGAACCAGAATGGAACCTGGATCTATTTATTTGTTTTGTTTACTTAATGACATCTACTTCTCTTATAAATTGAGTAAATTATTCTTATTCTTGCTTATTTTCTCAGTTTAGGCTTAATTGCACTTGATGCTAACAAAGTGCTTGGTGCATACTTTGTAAAATGTTGGCACAAGTTTAGGCTTTAGCTGTTTTCCAGCATTCTTGTAGACTGTGTAAGCTGAGGGGAGTCTGTCTGTTCAAATGAAATTTGCAAATGATTTCAATCACTTATGTTTAAATTCACAACAGATTTGTATTCTTTCATACTCTGTCTCTTCTATATTCCTCTTAATGCCTTAAAACTCTTAAGCTTATAATGTCTGCTGCGTATTTTCTCCCACAGTTTTAGCAAGCCTTAATTTCCTAACGTTTCTTATTTTCACCAAGTTATAATTAAAATACTACTTAAAAAGCCCAAAACAAACAAACAAAACCCCATGAAGGTAAGTTGTGTGGGTGTGGCTGAGCGCAAAATCTTCCAAAATAAATTAAAATTGAAATTTGAGAAGTTATAAGTCATTGTCTGAGACACATAAATTTATCTGTTTATGTCAGCAGGTGAGACTGTTTTGAAGCTGCTGTTCAATGCTGTTTTCTATTTGGAATACAGTCTTCACCAGGCAATTACTCCCTTCTCCAGGGGTTTCTGAGTCGCAGTTATTTTGGGGAGCTTGCTTTTTTGGCAATGTCAGTTTTTTACATTTAGGCTGTGACTGATTCCTGCTGTACAAGGAGAACATCTTGGCAGAAGGGAATGAACTATGGAAATAATGTGAGCTTCAGCAGAGGGGTCTTTTAACACTCAGTCAGTGTCTTTTGGAGGGAAAACGGAACAAACGCAGAGTAGTTAGTCTATTGACCATAGAGTATCCTTCCTAACTACTAAGCTTCTTTGTGAAAAATGGAATGCAGAATGCATTCTTAAAATGTATTACAGGGTTTGGGAAGCCAAAGTTTTAATGAGCACAGTGATTTCAGAGATAACTAGTGCTTCTCGATTACTAACAGATTATTTTTCCTTTACGTACAAAGCCACTCCATATGAGCAGACTATAAGTTTCAGTGGCACACGCAGTCACTAAAATACACATATTGGGCTTAGTATAATGTATAACAGTTTTTGCAGTTACAAAAATGTGTAATGTTTTCCATTCAAGGCCTCTCAGGAACTGAAATTTAGAAGTGTGTCTGCTGCTGATAGTGATCTTGGAGTCCCTTGACTAAAAAAGTTGCCAATTTTCTCCCTTCCAAGTTTTGGAAGTTGATGGCTCAGCCTTTGGAAGGTGATGGCTTGACAACTCAGTCATTTTTCACAAAGTCTTGTTAACCCATAAGAGGCCACCCCTTTAATGTGATAGTAAGTGAATGCTTGGACTAATATTTTTCTGTTGCATCTGTTAGAGCTGCCTACAAAAGAGCAATGCTGAATAAATTATAAAGAGAGCATGGTTGTGGGGTTTCTGTATTTCTTACACTTGGCTGAAGGGAGTTTTCCTGGAGCAGAAGGCTCCTGGTGCCGTTTGAGCCAGCTGGAGCAAGGGGAGTCTGCAGTGCTCCTTGTGACAAGGCTGCTAGACTAAGGTGGCACAGTGCTGTGAACGGATGTCTTGGGCTTATGTGGGAGTTGGGACAAAATCAAGTTTCAGTACAACTCAGGTGAAAAAAAAACCAGAAAAAAGTTAGTATTAAATCTCAGTTATCATATAGAACTTACTTTTTGGCAGGAAATGGGACTGGGAAGAATTAGATGTCTCATATAAGTGAAAATTGCTCCCTGCACCTCCTAGCCACTTTTGTGAAAAGCTGTTAGGGTTGAAGTTTATTTTTTGGTTGAGGATCCACATAAATTTCAGTACTAATACCTTTTGAAAAGTGACCCATAGGTTTTATTCATAGTTTTTCTTTTCGAAAACAAATGATCATTACTTACTTTAGCTGTTAAATAATTTAGTGACACACAATGTAGTTCTTGCGAATAGTAAAGAACAGATACCGCTTACAGATTCTGTCATGTGGTGTAATCTGGTAGACCTATCTTGGTAGGGAGGATGGATTCCTAATTTACATGTATTTGTTTATTTTTACACTAGAAATAACAAATGCATTTTGGAATAAAATACAGTTAAAGTTTTGAATTTCTCTTATGTGGAGAGAAAACTGTGCTTTGTCTAATAAGAAGGATTTAATTTACTATTGAAGGTCATGGAGCCTGAGGCATTTAGCAGCCTTCCTGGAGAAACATAATATACCTTGCAGAGTTGGACCTGAAATGTTCCTGCCATAAGCCAGTAATTAGACACAGCTCATCTTTGATCGAGATCTGATTAAAGGACACTGTGAAACTGTTTTTTATTTTATTTTCTTTTTTTGCAAAAGAGAGATGAGAAGATTGTTGTTTGGTACATGGCTTTGTCTGAGCATGTAATTGTATGGCAAATTTTTATTTTAAAGCTACACCTTTAATTTTGATCACAGATATTTTTCTTGGCTGAGGCGGGTTTTTTCCCGTATTTTTCCCAATACATTAGCACTAGAGAATGTCTCTTTGTTAAGATGAGCTATCATGAATAGCTGCACACTGTGGGTGAGGCCAAACAGAAGTATGAGGGTGACCTGGAGTAATTGCAAACATTAGATATTTATCTTCACTACCCTATTAATTGTATAATTTGCCCAAATGATTTTGTTCCTAAAAAATGCTAAGAATTCATCTGGTTGTTCGCATGATGCACCATGTTCCTGCTGTTTGTTTTATTTTTTTTTTAAACACCATGGACGACTTCTCTCATAAGTCACCAAATCTTTAAGTTACCTCTTGGCAGTTCCAGCATTTTACCATTTTTGTCTGTCTATCAGAGTGGTGTGGTTTTGTTCTTCTGTTGGGGGTGTGGGGTGAGGTTTTTTTCTTGTTTTTTAAATTGCTCTTCCTAAAGAGTATCTGTCAGACTTCGCTGCTAACCATTTAGATAAAAATGTGGAAATGAAGATACAGTGTATTCCATTAATGGTCTAATACTATCCCCTGCTTTAGGTCATCACTGTAGATTGCTAATGATCAGGCAGGGAGATGAAAGGAAAAAGCAGTAGAAATGGACAGGATCCAGAAGATGACATGAGATTTCTGTGACGGTAGATGTGGAAATTTTTCGGTGTGGGATTAGGGAGCTCTTGTAGTCGTAATAATTTCAAACCCTTTGTACTTCTGGAGCTGGTCAAGCCTGTAGGAAAGGCTTGTATAGCCAAGGACCAGCCGTGATGAAAGCTCTCCAAAAATCAGCCTTTGTACATGTGACTGCTGGAGTGAAGACCATATGATATCACATATGGAGACTAGAAGGTGGCCAGCACTTATTTTTTGGTTTCCAAACCATGGTACTCAAACCAAGCTTTGTGTAACGACGCAGAATATTTTTTCAGGACTGTGAAGAAATGCTTTCTCATTTTTGCATGAGACTGCAGAAATCTTACATCACTGACCTGTGGAAGGAAGACTTATTTTTCTCCTTGTTCGTAGATGTTTCCTTTTGGAGATAGCAGTTGGCCCAAGGGAAATAATATTGGTCCCTGGTCTGCTTAACACAAGTGCGTTATTAAGAAAAGATGTCTGGGTAGTTGAGCTTTTCATCTTCGTCCAAAGACATTACCCAAGAATCGCAATTTACAGTGTGGAGACCAATGTTTCACATCATGTATTTCCTAGCTCCAAGACAAACGCATACTTAAAAACTCTTGTAGGAAGCAGCTGAGAGCCATGACTTTTTTCCTCTGAAAAAATACCTTCAAGTAGTAGACTGTGCAGTTGCACTCCTCACCATGGCTTACCAAGGTGGTATCATTTAGTGTAAAAAAAAAAAAAACCAAAAACCACAAAACAAAAAAAACTAACCCCCAAAAAACCACCCCCAAACAAAAAAACAACAACAAAAACCCCCATTTGCAGTACTGTGCAGCTGTTTGTAACAAGTATTTTCTGCGGTCAGTGAGCCAGTACTGTCAGAGTTCTTGCATTTCAGGCAAATAATTTAAATGTTACCCCCAACTCAGCTCTCAGCAGATTTCATGCTAATACCTTGAAAGAGTGCGTAGGTTCTTCTGTAAGACTGATGGCGATTTGCCATTCACAATCTCAGGTGAAACTTTTCTACCCTTTTCTGGTTTGACCTGTGCAGCCCATCCAATACCTTTTTGAAAGGTCAGGGGCTTGTTAGCTAGCATGTGAACTGTGGTGCCATTGACCTTGCACGCTTATTTTAAGCAGTGTCTGTAGTTATTGGGTGGAAGATTTAAGGAAACAATGTGAAGTTGGCCACAGTTTATCTTAGCTTCTTAAAATAACACTGATACCTCAGAGAGTGGCATGATCCTTGGTGACATTTTAATTTTGTTGGCACACTTTGAAATAGGCAGCTGGGACGTCACAGCCAGACTTAAGTTTTGAAGCCTTGCAGATACCATCTAAATGCCAAACTTTCGCGTCGCAAAGTAATGCATTTATATAGGGATTGAACTCTCGGTAATCAGCAGTGCCTCACAATGCATGCCAGTAATTGTGAACAGCTGCATTAGAACAATGCAGCTGTTAAAACTCCACCACACCCCAGAATATGTGTATTTGTCTGGTCCAAATGTTACTCACAGGTATATCTGTATGGGTTTTTTTGAGGATATAGAGAATCACTTAGGATGCCTTCATTTAAGGAAATCAGTCCATGGTTATATTCTGTCAAGGGAGTGGAAGGTATAAGCAGGCTCAGATGTTTAAATAAACAATGCAACCCCATTCCTGCTTTAGTGTCTGAAAACAAGCATCACTGTGACAAAGTTGTATATCACTTGAGTGTACGCTGTCTGGTACGTTACAGTGCTAACTCCTCAGGGTTTAGCTGTCTCTGCAAAACACACAGTGCTGCTGCAGAAATACCTGATCCTCCATGTCAGCTTGAGTCCTGTTCTTTGTGTACTGCGTTTGGCTGCTCATTACTCTAAAGGGGAAAAACCACCTGGCCAAATCTCGAGCCAGTTTACAAGAGAGTAGGTGAGGGCGTTGAAGGTCTGTCTCCATGTGTGAGGCCAACTCTCTGGCCCTTTTTCGTGGAGTCAGTAATCTAGGCTTTGCGAGGCATTTGTTAAAAGAGATAATGATAAGCTTTTGTGTTTGTTTTTTTTTTCCTTGGGAGAATTGCTTCTCTCTTAGTGGGTCATCAATTACTTCTCAAATTTTGCCTACTCTGTTTTTATGCCAGCTATAGTCATTAGGTTAGAGAAGCCTGGCCTGTGTGGGCAGAAAATGTTACATTTGGTTCACTGAAAAAAAATGAGACCCCATCATTTGTATGTACCAGCAACTGGACATTTTATGTGGTATGAAGGTATGAAACACTCAAAGCTTTCCTGTCCAAGTGGTTGAACATGATGTTGAGAGGCATCAACTCTTAATTGCCAAAATCTTTTTAGTGTCTTGGGTGGCATATTTTTGTTAAGAAATGCATAGCATTACTGCCTGCATAAAGCATATAAAATTTGTTATATGACTGAGATGACAGTGGTAGTTTAATTGGTCACTTCCTGTGTTTGTTTTCCTACAAGTTGTTTAATTTTACATTTATTTATATAGCCGGAGGTGCTTTTTTTGGTACTTGTTACTTTAATTTAAAAGCATTAAACATAGGACGATTAATTAAAGATAAAGATGAGAAAATTGAAGGTGACTTAATTCTTATGCTGTAACAAACCAGTAGCAAGATGGAGACAAGAATCCTGGGGGTGTTCTAGCTGCTTCTAGCATACCAGCACAGAGCTGTAAAAATAATTGGTAGTAACAGCTAATGTTATTCTGTGCCTGCTGCTGAGGGATGTTTTGTGACAGTGAGTGTTTGAGCACTGGAACATCAAGTTGAAGAAATTCTTTCACAATGATGGAAACCAGTCATTTCATCGTCGCTGTCATCATGCTGTCTGCGTCTTGTTTTTTTTCCCTTTGGGGTTTTTATTAGAGGAAGCCTTCAGAGGTCTCTGATTCAACTGCAGAAAGCCATGTCATACAAAGGAGACTGAAAGCAAAGCTGTCAAGATCTCAAACTAGGAAACACAGGGGAAGCCTGTGCTTCTTCACAAGGGGCTTCACTTTGGAAGTCTGATGTGTTTCATGTGCACTGTAATTTCCTAAGGGATAAGCAGCGCAGATCTGATTTTTGACTGTCACCAACTTACAAACAGCCTGATTAAAAACTTCTTGAGGCTGGCATGACCATACTGCTTGTAATGCTTTGGGGTACTGATCAATATTTTTTTTCTTTCCTATACTAGTTACGTAAAGAGAAGCGTTAGTAGGAAGATATCAGAAAGTGAAGAAAACAATGACTGTACAAAATGTTAGGCAAAACTTCCTTGCTGTTGCTGTTGAGTCTCCAATGCCAGTGTTGTCAAATGTCCGTTGAATTCAATAGTTTAACGTGACTGCCAGAAAGACAGCGAGCTCGAAGAATAGCTGTTTGACCCAGATCCAAAAGTTTACTGATCAAAAAGTTTCTAAAGCCCTGTTGGTTTACTTCCCAGAACTTGAAGTAGCCTTGGGATTTGGCAGTCGCTCCACAGTCATGCGTTAACAGTGGTGCTTCCTGTGCTCCCGGCCAAGTCTAGATAAACGGAAAAGCTTGCCTTTTGGAAAGTTGAAACATTTCTTAGACTATGACTCTTCATACGTGTGAATTTGAATAGTATGTGAATATATTTGAAAGCGAAACTTTTGTCCTCTTTTTCAGAAAACGTGGGGGTTTGTATCTGGGTTGTGTAACATGCTTAACGGCATTTATTTAAAGTCTTCTTTTGAAAATTGAATTAATCTTGCTCCTGTTATCCCAGTGTTAAGAATGGGAAAAGGAAAATTTTCACTGTTCTCTGTACTGTGGATTCCCTATGGCTCAAAATCTTGTAACGTACAGGCAGTTTACCTGACCCATTGATGCCCAAGCCCATCCTACCTCAGTCCACTGTGTAATCTGTGTCATATTTTCCTTCATAAACATCTCATTGTCTGGGTGCCACAAGTGATGTTACTTGTCTCTATGTACCCTTTTGTTTTACAGATACAGAATATGCCCCACACCTGTTGCTTTCCTTTGAAAAACACATCTCTCCAACATGCAGGGTTTATGATGCTAACTTGCAGGCATTCTTTAATTATAAAAGGATGTGATGATTGTCAAGGGACAGTTGTCTCTAAATGGATTAAAAGAAGCTTACATGGTTTAAATATGGGCTGTGCCCTTCATATGCTGAAAATAGTTCAAGCTAGCTTGAACTGGCTAAATAGTGTGAATATTTACTACCTATGCAGGTAACTGTTTATTTTCTCAATTTCAGATAGTTAAGTTTGCACCTCTGTGAATGTGGGATATAAAGAATAGGGAAAAAAAACCTGAGGTATATATGTGAACTGACCAGTGTTGTTAGATAAACTGTTCCTAAGCATCAGCCCACAGGAAAAAATGAGACACTGTTTAAATAAAACCTCTGCCATGCAAGATCATCTGTCAGCTGTTGAGAATCAAAATTGTGCTGTCCTGACTCATCAATAGGACTCTTACTACCTTCCTCTAATAGAGTGGAATGAGAATAAATTAATGATTGACTGTTTGGAAAATAAATGTCTTCCTGAAAGACAGTGGGAGTATAATGGAAGTTTAAGAGGAGAAGAGAGATGGGATATTTGGTAATGCTGGGAAAAGCAGGCAGGTTTTCAGGTATGCAGGACTTTCTGGAGGTCTGAAACAAAGCTAAATACAAGCTGAGAACCACCACTGCCAGTTTAGCCAGATATGTATCTGGTACACCACCTAATAGAAAGGTAAGTGGTAGCTATAGAGTTGAGCATCTATTAATAGCTGAACTGCACAGCTACACTCTTTTGGGGGCTTCTTTTTTTCCCAGTTTTTAAAAAATTACTGCCTTTGAAAAATTCCAGGGTATTGTCAGTAGAAAGTCATGTCTGTGGCACAGAACCACGAAACCCTATGAGGTAATAAAAACATATTGTGGCTGTTAAATGTTGCTCACTTAGTTTTGACTTGCCTTACAGCCAAAGTAATGTTTGCAGCATTGTGAAAAACCTCAATGGGTTTTGTGACCATCAGATGTTTTGCATCAGTGATTAGTTGCCCACAAAAGCAGTTAATTGCTTCGTATGCTGTGAGCATGCTGTGAATGTTATCCCCTAAGTATTTTGAGTGGAGAAAGATAAAAGCTACTTTTTCTAAAGCTAGACTGTGGGAAGGGAAAACTCTTTAGTCAGCTGGGTCAGTTAGAGTTAGATGGGATTATTCATTTTTCTTTCACAGTTGTTGCAAACAACAGAAGAATTACAGCACTCTGCTGTATGCACCTTTACTTAATGTTAGTTTCCAGTATAATTGGTTCCTTGTCCAGTTTATTGACTACAGGAATTAACTACTTGATCACAGCTGCTTTTTGATCTTTTTTGCTTAGCTGTTGTAGTAAACAAAATAATTTTCAGCTACAGCTTGTACTCTGGCAGTTGCTTTTTGACTTCTCCTTCCCTTGAAGGTGTGGTGAGACCTGTTGGCCAGGCTAGCTTGAGGTCTTCTAGATGCAATAGTCAGAGGTTTTCTAAGACTTCTTTCAAATTGAAGTTTTTGGCTCTCTACTATATCTTTAGATAGCTATGTTGAGACATAGCTTTTCTCAGCGTGTTAGACCTGCCATACATGCTGCTAAGCCAGTGACCTTAAATATATAAACACATAAACAATACACGGAAATGATAAAAGGCAACAAAAGCAAGGACCTGTAGTAGAAAAGTTAACTTCTGCCAAGTGCATGTTCATTAAATTGTTCCTGTAGTAATTCTGTAATCTGGTTTGTAGTGCTTCAGCTCTGCTGTCCACAACCACCGCCCCCTATGGTGGTGTACCCTTTGGGGATGACCTGGGGGAGCCTCGCTAAACACACCTGCTTCAGTGAAGACTGGTGTAGGTATGTGCTGGCTGCAGTGTCCCTGCAGTGGAAAGGCCTGTGGTCATTCTCGTGGGCAGTATGCCAGCCAGGACCTGGGCACCTTGAGGATGTGTGTTCATCCCTCCCTACTGGGGTGGCGTAGGAGACAGGAAAGAGATGTCTGAGGAGCTGGATGGGAAAGAAAATTTGCTCATTTGGTGGTGGGTCGCTCTCAGGAGTCAGAGAAATGCTTAATGGTATTCCTGACCATAATTGGAAAAAATGAAAACCGTAACATATCCTATTAAAACAAACAGAGTTCCATCCTTTTTAATATATTTAGCATCATGTTTCTTTACTGGTGACTTCTGCCATGTCCCTGGCTTTTTCTGGACCAGCCCCAGGCTCAACAATTTCCCTGACAGCCATGCAGCTGCGGCAGGTTCTCCACATGTCCATGTGGTTGAGACAACGTGCAGCTCCAAACACCACAGATGGAAATTCAGAAGTTGTAGTATTAGGTTGCTCCTATTGTTCCTGTATCATCCTAAGTCACATAAAAGCAGGAGGTGTGAGGAAACAGCTGGGATTTTGCTGAAGTTGCCTGGGCAGTGCTTCTGGGGTCTCTGTTATTGCTGCCTGATGCCTCAGAAACAGTTTTTGTCTCATTTGGTTAATATGCTTCCATTATGTTTCTCAGTTTTTCTTGAAGCCGTGGATAGGTGAGCTGCTTTGTAGAGAAGAGATGTGCTTAGCTCCTGTAAGTAGTAAAATAAAATAATCTAATGGCTCTCTAAATTGCTAGATTCTTAATTTGAGAGAAAAACTATTGATATAAATGTTCATTCCCCGGCACGCACTTAGAGGGTAAAAAACCCAAAAATCCCAAGTAAGATTATGTTGGGGATTAGGGAGCTATTTCTCATGAATGTCCAGTTAAAATATATATGACTACTCTTTTGAAGCTTTTTTGACTGTGTTTTAGACAAAGGAGGGAATTTAAACATTAGTCACCGTATTGTGGAAAGCAGTGGAACAAATAATTTAGTGTTTAGTTTTGAATCTCCTAAATTATAACCTAGATTTGATGGCAGCCTGAAGTCAACATGAAATTGAACATTTTTTTTTTTTTTTTTGAAGGCTTTGGAGGACTGACTAGGACTGCAAGAAATTTAGACCTATGCTTTTCATTAAGCTGGCTGTTTTTAAAAGGTAGCTTGCTGTGTTAAAATTATTATATAAGCATCTCTAAAGAAAATCAAATGTATGAATTCTGCTTTATTAAAAGCATGAGTATAGTTGTTTTGTCTTGTTATTTGCACTTAACTGTTATGTGGATACTCTTAATTGGCAAGACAGCTCTAGGAAAGGTTAAAGAAAAGAAAAAAATACCAGTTTATAAGAAGGCGTAACTGATAGAAATGTCCACTGTCACTAAACTTAATGTATAAGGAGGTCTTATATACAAGCCATTAGTTTTCCTGTCACTCCTGGGGAGCCAAGCAGTGGCAAGATGGGATTCCTGCCTACCAAACTTGATTATTTAGGCATGCTGAGCTGCTAGTTGTACATAGGTTGCTTTTCTAGGACAACCGGCAGTGACCTTTCACAGAGGATTGTAAAGCACCGGCCGTACCTGGTACTGGAGAGGCTTTACCTGTTTGGGCTCTGGCCAAGGGAGACATGGGCTGGTACGGACAGATGTGTCCTCCCAGTCCAGTGATGGCCATACACAGGGACTCTCCAGGTTTCTGAACCTTCTGCCTTCATGGAAGCGAAAAGCATGGCTTTAAAAGTCTCTGGTAGTCAGGTATTTTTTCCTTAGCTTTCTGTTTGGTTTTTGGTTTTACTGTAATAGAATAAAATATTATCTGCCTCCACTTAAACTCTCTTTACAAATGCATTCAGTAGGGTTGCCACAGACCACAGGAATGAGACTATGAGCAGTGGTTGCCTTTGGGAGGTCTTGAAAACAACTAATCCTTTGTGGAGAGGAATACCAAAGGAGAGGGCAGCTTGTTTCTCTCCGAAAATGTCAGCACTGTTTACTTTTAACACATAAGGATGAAATCCCAAGCCTTATTTAAATTTAAAAAGGAGGAACCTGCATTTGAATTAGCCAACTATCAAATAACCAGTAAAGCAAGAACATAATTTGTCTTGCTTTACCTGACCTAGTGCTTCATCATAATCTGGTGTGCTGGGGGAGTGTACAGTGTGAGGATGTAAAGCTATTGTATATACCAAATGTGGAATGCTGACACAGGTTATTAATTATCCCCCTTTAAACTTACTGAAAATGTAGAGAATGACTCATGAACTAGTATTCCCAGGCTAAATACAATGAAGTAAGGTGTTAAGTATTATCTCAACGTACTATTCTGTCAAGAAATAAATACCTTATTCTTGGCATACTCCATTAAATATAACTCCTCTCAAAGGGCTTGAAGCCTGAAAGTTATAAGCTGTTTGAAGTCGTTCATCTGACTGAAGAGATCGTTTTCTGAGATTTCACACACAAAGGGAGTATCCACAGAAACTCTTTTCAATATTTTGTTAATGCTGAGACAACTGTCTCACACTGTTTGTTTGAATTATGACAGGTTTACAGTCTGTATTTTGTAGGGCAAGAGGAGAATGAATGTCTTTTTAATGTAAGAATGAGTTTTCAGAATGAGATGTTCGTACCAAGACTCCT
The DNA here is from genome assembly GCA_009769605.1 of Bucorvus abyssinicus. Classification (NCBI taxonomy): domain Eukaryota; kingdom Metazoa; phylum Chordata; class Aves; order Bucerotiformes; family Bucorvidae; genus Bucorvus; species Bucorvus abyssinicus. The sequence continues at coordinate 51,926,853 of CM020026.1, forward strand.
GGAGACATGTGGTATCTGAAGTGCTATTATGCATCCCATCTTCTCTCTCAGGTCACTGGTTTGAAGTTGCCGTTTGCTCCCTTAAGTAGGTAGTCTGCATTGTTTGGTTGTAATTAACATTCCCATATTTGTCATAATTTGGTATGTTCAACTTAATGAAAATTGACATAGTAAACTAGAATGAAGAGAATGACTTAAATTGTTGACAGCCATCTGTTGGTACGTTAGCAAGCATGATGACCAGAGTATAGATTTGAAAAACATTACCATGTTTCTTAAGGAGAAAAAAACCCCCTTATCTCCTTTTTGCAATGACTGTAACAGATTCCAGTTCTCCTTGAGTAGTACTTAGTAATTTTGCTAACTCAGCTTTGCCGTGCATTGGGATATGCACAGGTTTGCAGGCTGAAGGCCACATGTGCTGGTGATGGCAAGATCGCTCAGGTGCTGTTTTATCTGCTGGTGTTACCTGGCCCAGTGTGTACATTTCCAGAAAGAACTGGGAGAAATGTAGTTGTATGTTATATTAGTGTATGTAAGGCAAGCATTTCTGATGGTGTATAACTTGCAACAAGGGCAAGCTTAAGAATTTTTTTGCTTTTCTATTGCTGTGAGCCAGAGCCAGCTTGGTAAGAAATGAATTATGTCTGTGACAGAGAAGGGGCTTGGGTCTAAGGAAAAAAGAAATGTATTTGGATTGTTCTCTTTTCTGTGCTTTAAATTACAGCTGCATTTGTTTTCATTCGGATAACCCCTAGTGAAAGGCATGGCTTTTTATATATGTTAAACGTTTCCTGCTTGTCATCTTTTTGCATGAGTTGGCTAATTTATGAAAGCAAATGCGTTTAGCTTTCTGCCCTGTCAGCTGACTGCTCTCTAGAAATAAAATGAAGCAAATGAACAGCACTGCAGACTACGATGGCAAAACTGCTAAAAGATCACATTTTAGGAAGGAAGATCTGACCAGTGGGTCTTTAAGGATGTCATCTCTGCTGCCCGAAACTCTATCCTGATGATCTGCTAGGAAAAAGGAGTTAGTTTTGAAAATGAGAGGGATGGGGGAAAAAAAAATCCTTCCTTTCTTCCTTCCTCCCCTTAGAAAGGTTCAGTCCAGAACAACAAACACAGTTTTGTGGAAAATCTTCCAGCCTTGACTTCGCCTCAGGAATGAAGGTTTTGCAGCTTCTTGTTGTACCTGACACTAGAGTTTATGAGCAATCCTTTCAGTTAACAGAGATACAAGAACCCTAAACACAATGCCTTTGTTAATACATGTATTGCGTGCTCCCCTCCGTTATAGAGGGGCTCATAAGTGCAGTTACCCTCTTGTGATTTTTTTTCCATTGATTTTTGGCATCTGCTTTTTAAGTTATGAATATAATATAGTGCCTTTACTAAGGGGCAGGAGAACTGAGGGTGGTGGGACTTTAAATGGATTTCAGAAAAGAGGCAAATCTGAAACATCTTTGGTTTTAGACTCAGTGAAACTTGAGTGATTTATTGGCCTAGAGTTTGGTTCTCTGTTGTGTGATTATGCACACAGAACACCTGAGACTTGTCCAAAGAATCCTGCTTTGCATTGAATTTATTTCCATAATAATTATTGAGATTACAGCATTTTTATTGATGATTGGTCTTTAGAGATACAGAAGCACGAAATACTGTAGCTTTAGTTTTAATAGTGTTGTTTTCCAGTTATTGGTAGTTATAGAAGGTTCAGTTGAATTGCTTGTGTCCTTTTTTTAATGGGTGAAATACTTGGAAAGGGAATGAATAAAAGGAGAATTTAAAGAATGAACAGTTTTTTCTGGGCATGTTGCTCACAGCGAAGAGAAGACTAATGCGTTTTCCTAATAAGGCTGCACTGGAAGTTGGAATGTTTTTAATTGCATTAAATGTCACAAAGGTATTCATCAGAGAGGAATGACTTGTGGTATGTTTAGAGAGAAAATTTGATCATGTTTGGTCAAAATGAACTATTTACACAGGCTAAATATAGCTTTTTCTTGAAAGAACAAACGGCTTGTATGGAGAAGTCTGTGCAAAAACTTCATGCGCTTTCATTTTCAGTACTAGGGTGTCAGTGAGCAATGGCTGCTGCTTCTATTTTCATTGTCTGTAATAATTCATAAAAGCTCGAAACTAACCATTTGCTGAGGTCTTATGTATCTGTTGTTTATAATAAGTGTTTATACTGAGCTTTTATGTCTTTGCTTTGTTTGTATGTTATTGAAAATGTTGCATAAATTCATATACTGAACTGCTAGTTTTAAATCGTTCAGAAAATACCCTGCTTCAAGCCATCTTGCATTTCTAGTAAGTAACAGGGCAAGAGTGTATCTCATTTTGAAGGCCTTTATTGTCAGTTATTCATACATTCAGCGTGACCAAACCAGCATGAAATCCTAATGTTAAATTGCTAGGTGGCAAGTGAAGTGTGAACAGCTAAGAAAGTGTACAAGATTCTGCAGTTTATTTGCTGTGCAATTTGGTAGTGTGTATCAAATTCTTAAGGCAAGTATTTTCTTAAATGTGTGTGTTTGGATGTGTTTTGCTTCTCAGCTTGAAGTGTGCATTTCCTCTTGTACTGTCTTGTCTAACTGCCGTGCATTTTTCACATCCAGATCTTGGTGGCTCAGTTTGCTGGGTGAGCATTTTCTTTTTATGATAGGGGATAAATCACAGATTTTAGGTTGATTATGGTCTGAAGTCAACAAGGCCAAGTTAAACTGAAGTATGTCTGGGACATACAAATTTATGTCCTCGTTTCAAGTATGTTTGGGGGAAATAATGTTATGCTGTCTGAACCCAATGTTAAAAGGACATTGGGAACATTTCAGTCAACAAACTTCGTTTTCATCCTTTTTTTCTTTTTGCATGATTTTTTTCAAAGATGACTTTTGTAAGTTTTTTTGTAAGTTTTTTTTTTTTCTCAAGCATGAAATATGGTAGTTGACTTGAATGCCTTTCTACTCTTTACTGTTAGATCAACTTAATAAATACACAAAACATTCCAAGTTACTTTATTAAAAAACGCATACCTAAGGTACGGACTGAGATGCGTGTTTCCTTCTAACTCTGGTCTTAAAGAAAGAAAAGTTTCCGTATGTGTTGGCATTTTTCTTCTTTCTTCTTGTTGCTTTTGTTGCTGCAAATTGACAACTCTGCAATTAGGAGTGATTAATGATGCACCCCAGCTCTTTGGAGGGCGGGAGGTCAGTCTTCTCATCGGCTGCACGCTCTGTGGGAAAGGGGAGAACGGGACCTGTTCCTCAGAGCGGACAAAACCCTCTCTTTGAGAATTACTGTTGATGTGGACATAATGTGTGTCAGCAGCGATGCACAGATGGTGAAGGTGAAGTGCAGAAGAGGATTGTCTCATGTGATGGTGTTTTCTTCTTTTTTCCCTTTTTTTTTTTTCCTCTGACAACATAGCGTGTGGATTATGTGTTTATCCTTTTTGTAAGTTAGCTGCTGGACTTGCCAGGATTGCTGTTTTGGGAATCTGATGAGCCCTGAAGGCCAAAAGGCTTTGAGGGAAGTAATAAACATTTTGATGGATGTAATCAGTAAAAAGAAAGAAAAAAGGAAAAAAAAAAGGGGGGGGGAAGAAAAGTAAAAGAGTTGTTGAATGGACCATGTGTGCCTAATTCAAGTCTAGCTCTCCATGTTTTCCAGGTACAAATAGAAAAGCTGGCTTATAAAAATAGAGGTGTTTTTAACTGGAGATCAGCTTACAGAGGCTACAATTTAACAAACCCTTTTGCCTCCTCGGAAAATTATCTTTTGGAATTGAGAATCCAGTTCTTCAAAACCTTATTTAGAAGATCTGTCGGAAATCGGGGTTGTATGATTGCAGGCAGGATATGGTTGCTGGTTCTTGGATCATTAAGGGTGCAAGCTTTTCTGAGCAGCTACCAGATATGGCCAGAAATGTTTTCGGATGTGGCAAGAAGCCACTTTTCTACCGAAACAGCATGAAAAGGGTCAAGTGCATCAGCAGCAAAATTTGCAGACAAATTGTTAATATGTCAGATTTTTTGCTATTTTTTTTAAATTTTGTGAGTGTATTTTTCCATATACATGCAAATCTGGAAAAAAAAAATCAACAATCAAGTGAGATACCTTTATCTGTAACATGTTGCCAATTCACTTTAGATGTGACAAAATCTGTAAATTCTTTTACCTTCTCAATCCTTTCTTTCCATTGTGGTGCTTTCCTTTCCTTCCCTTCCCTTCCCACCACCCCATAGTAGTTACAATGCAGCCATTGTTTGGAAGAAATTTTTTTGCCATCTACTGTGGATTTCAAGTGATATTACCCTTACATTTGAAGACCAAAGAGATTCTGTGTTACTTAACTTGCTAAGTCCTTCAGAAGGATTTTTGTTGTTCTAAAAGGAATTTTTCAGTTTTAAGCCTGAGTAACGGTTATGTGCTATTTAAAATGAATTTTATCTGACTGGAGCTTTTGAGTTACGTGACATAGTTTCTTATATAAAATAATTAAAAACAATAAAAAAAATTAGTGCTGAAGTCTCCTAACTGGTGATATGGAATTATGAATATATAAATCAAATAGTACTTGATGGTAGATTCTAGGATCCATAACATTGTATCTGGATAAATTAATCCAGTTTGCTTTTGCCATTTCCTTGTATTAATAACAATGTTGTAGGTTTAACTTGAATGTTCTTTGTTTCCTTTAGAGGAAAGAAAACAAAATACTTTGTGTATCTGTGGGTGGATGTGATGAGTTGGAAGAGGGAAATGCTTCAACATTGAAGAACTCATTTTTTTATGATTATGTGTCTGTTCTTCTACTTCCAGGGTGGCTTCTGTACAAAAACCTGATCTTATTAATGTACCAAAGGTATGTTCATCATCATCACAACCAAGCATGTGGCACTGTTACCCATCTGTCAAACCTTGTTGTTGATAAGCACTGTCATTCAAACTTCCCTTTCAATATAACTTGCTTGACTTTCATGTACTACATTAAGAGTATTGCAGTATTTGAATTTTGGAGGGATTTTTTTTTTTTTTTCCTGAAAAAGAATTGAAACACTCAGCAAATGACTAACAAAACAGAAAAAAGTGAATAAATGTTATCTTCCAACTCTCAACTTTTTTTTTTTTGTTAGAAAGATATTGTTTTAGGAGTTTTTCCTCAATTGCAAAGAGAGAAACAGTAGTAGGGTTTTTTGGTGGTGGTATTTTGTTTTAGGTTGGGTTTTGGTTTTTGTACTTGAAAGAAGCTTAACTAAATACTAGAGTTTCAGAGAACAATTTCCCCACTTTCCTTTCCTTAGAGCCCTGGGGAATTATTTGTTCTCGAGTTCTTCTAATTTTTTTTTTTTAAGCAATAGTTTCAAACCCTCCTTTTTGATAAGAAGGCTGTTTGCAAACCTGAAAATGCTTACAAATTGCCTGTACTTGAAAATCCTCTCTGGTGGACATAAATAATGTATAGTACACATAGTATGCTGTTCTGCTGACCGTGATTTGAAAGGCCGCAATTTGGAAACTAGCATGTTAAAACATAGCTCCCAGGAAAAACAAAAAATCACTTTTTTTTTTTTGTGTGTGTTTTGATCTGACAAGGGTGTGTGAAGATGTATCAGTGGAGTGCAACTGGAAAACTCACTGAGTCCTGAAGTACTGGGCTCTCTAAATGAGCTCTAGGGCTCTGGTTGTACCCTTAAGGGCTGTGTCAGCAGATCCATATGTGCAGTGTGTGTATATACACACACATGCCATTTGAGTATGGGGAATGTTCATATCTCAAATTGTGTTTGAGAGGTGGAATGTGTGTGGTTTTTTTAAATAAAAAACACCAAATTTTTTTACACGTGACTTACCCAGTGGATTTTTCAATAGAGCGGTTCTTCAGTTTCTCTTGAATTTGATTTTTGGGGTGTCTGCTTTGGGTAGGATGAGAGGAGTTAGCATCATGGGATTTCATATTGATTGTGTCTGCTTGGCTCATTCCCTTTCCTAAAATGCATGTCTCACTTTTTTCCATAAATTTCATGGCTGCAGTTTTGGTAAAGCTTGCTTCTCTGCTTCTTCGTTTCACACTAGGCAGGTTATCTCCTGAGAGCAGCAAAAATCCCTGCTGAGGAATGTGCATGCGTTTGGTGTGGTTTTGTGTGTTTCTTTTTTGTTTTTCATCTTGCATAGGGAGAACCTGCAGAAGTAGTTAAACCTGTGCCCATTGGCTCTGCTGTTGCACCCAAAGTCACTGCCATGACGAGCGTGGCTTACAATAAGACTCCAAGGCCGTTTGGAGCCGTAACCTCCTCCAAAGTCACTTCCATCCCATCACCATCCTCTGCCTTCACCCCGGCGCAGGCGGCAGCTCCATCCCTGGCAGCTGCCACCCCAGCGCTGTTTGCTGCACCTGGACTGCATGTTAATGCCAAGCCTAACGCTGAGCAGTGGTCGCCCGCGCCGAGCGCTGCTAAACCTGCAGTTAATGTCCCACGGCAGCCCGCCGCCGCGCACAATGCCACCCCGAGCGCCGCTGCTGGCAATGGCATCCAGGATGTAGCCGAGGGGTCACGACGAGGATTCAGAGAGAACCAGGGGGAGAGTAAACAGCAAAATGGGTAGGTGGGATTTTTTTTTTTTTTTTGCTGTGAGGGTCTTTCCTCACAGGAAAAAAGCTGGGCTTGTTTAAGGCATAAGTAAAACACAGCTTGGAGTAGTTATTTAATCCTAAAGAAGCAAATCTCTGAGGAATGACTTGCATCTTAAAAGGGATGCTCCAAAGGGCCAAGCCAGACATCAGTGGTGATCTTTCTCAGGAGTGACATATCAGTTTATGGAGTGTCACAGCTAAGTTGAATCAGGACTAAAAAATGCTTTACATGGTGGGTTGTATCACAATGTGTTCTGGACCTTACAACAAGCCCGGTAATAATTTCCATGTCCATGTCTCACTGTGTATTTTGACTCCCAATACAGTGACCAAAAGCAGCAGGCACTCAAATGCAGAGCAGTCTGTCAAGAAGGGTCAAGGGGGTGCTATGATGGCCAGAAGTGAGATGCTCTGAAAGACTAGCCGTTGCCCCAGCAGGACTGATGGAGAAAGGTCCCAGAAAGGAGGCCAAAGGACAGATGTTGCATTTCCTCTCTGCACAACACATGAGAAACTTTAAGATGCATTCAAGGAAACTGTCAGGGTTGAGCAGATTTTGTTGCAGTGTTATAATGTAAATACCTCAACTTGAAATGTTACCTTTACCCTAAAAAAGCAACACTGATTTAAAATCTTAGTAATTTTCATATTCAAATAATTGTTTATGTTAAAGTAGATATCGGAGACCAAACATTTAAGGGGCTGTAAGGTTGCGCAAAAGGCTTGTACTATATCTGGTGTAGCATCTAGACTAGTAAACAATAGATTAATAAATTAAATTGAGCCCAGCAGCAGTTCTGGGCACTCAGACCTGCCTTGCTGCTCTGTTTTGCTGGCACACTTTTGGCCTGGGCCACCTCGGGCTTTCCCAGAAATTCCTGGGCAGGGCTCGCAGCTGCAGTGCCCCAGGGGCTGGTTCTCCACGACTGCTGTTCAAGCAGTCCCATGCCAGCTGGCCTCTGTGCCCAGCAGCAATGTCCGGCAGATTGAATGAAGTCAATAAAAAGGGCAGGAGAGGAACTGCAGGTGTCTCTTCAATCTTAAGAACGTAAAATCCATGCTTAAAACCTAAAAGCTGTGGTTACTGTTTCCCATTCCCCCAAGGAAAGGGGCTAGAGGAATAGACCCAGTGCCTCTCTCCTCTGATATTCTCTCAGTACATAAAGTATGTACCCCGCAGAACTCTACTGAAAGGTAAACATTCGCGTTAACTAAAATACCAAATAAACTGTGGTTTCATTTGAGCTTCTCATGGGGGGAAAGAAAAATTTCTTTAGGTACCTATTCCCTTTATATTGCAGTACCAATGTTTTCCATATGTGGACTCACATGATGCAGTCGGTATGCATTTTGCATCACACCGTTGTCGTGGTAACTTCTAGCCCTCTTAAACAGCTGATGGCAGGAGTCCATGCTGCATAGAAGTTGGATGAAATTGAGGGATCCCAAGGACTTGCTCCAAGCAGGTAGACCTATTGAATACATTTTGGCAAACAATCTCTTATCTTTCCAGGAATGCTATTTTAGCAAATAACTCTGTCGTATTCAAAAACAGCAATTAGTACTAACAAAGAGGAACAATAGCAACAGAATCAAGTCTTCTGGAAGGAAGTGCTGCAGGCTAGAGTAAGCACTTGACAAGCGAGGTAGGATGACTGTGAGTGCTGTGATGTGCCCTACCTTAGGTAAGGGGGTGAATAATAACAACTGAAGAGTATCACAGCTGACAGGTGAAGAAATCCCTGTCTTACTGCCAACCTTGCAGATGTAGTATGGGAAAGCTTGAAAATGTTTACAGCTGTCAAAACCTACTTTATTTTTTCATCTTTCTTATAGTAGTGGGTTTGGCTATCCAACTGTCTTGCAGTCCTTAGGCAGAAAGCAAAACCAAGCAAACAAAAAGCCCCTGAAGGAATTATACACTCGGCTGCTGCTATGCTACTTAGTTTTACTATAGAAAAATTACATTTCTACAATGATGTCTAACTATCTCCCCACTAAAAGTGGAATCAATGACATTTATGAAATTATCACAATCATTGAAATCTGGAATAACTGGTCAATCTGAAATAAATTTCATTTTGCTTCTGTGTTTTGTACTACTAATTTTCTTAAAAAAAAGGGGCAACTTGTATCTTATTCGTAGACAGCACTGCTGAGTAAATGCACTTCTTTGGCCATGTACCTTGTTGTACTCAATCTCCCCCTGTCCTCCTGGCTCCCCTCTAACGGCGTTTAGGATGAAAACTGTATTTTCCTTCACTTCAGGATGGGGAGGGAAGCTTTGTTTCCCTTGTCCTGCCTTAGAAAGTAATTTGCCTTCACTAGACTGCATGCAATTATACTTTTTATCAAGACCTTCTTGCCAACGCTTGCATGAAAACGTGCCTGCTGCTTAAAACAGGTAAGGTGACTGCAGACTTCACTCAGTTTAAGCTCAGCTGGGCTAAGTTTTTTCCCTTGTAGGTTCTCTTGATGATTATAAGTTTGACTTACATGAGATATGGCTATATCAGAGCTTGAATTTGGAAACTCCTTTAGTATTTCAAGAAGCAAAGAATGTATTAACACCTCAAATACTTTTTTTCCCTTGCAGATAACAACAGTGACAAAGTTAGTATCAACAGCACTGGTTGTTTTTCCTGGTGGAATAACCAGCATGTATTCTTGTTTTGCAAAATTGTAGCTCTTACAGAGTTTTATTTAAATTTTGCAAAACAGCTTCAGCTTTCCTTAGTAACTTATTAGAGTCGTTAATGGTTTTGTCTGCATTGGACATGATGTGATCTTGCTTTTCGCTCTGTTACATTTTGCAGATTTTTTTTGTATTCCACGGAACATTTGTGTGGTGTTTGCGTGTATGTATAAATTCTTGGTGCACCTATGGCTAATTGCTGTTGGTAATATAACTAGTAAATGGTGAAATACAGTATAAAGGAAACATGGTTTGAGGACCACTGAATGAAAGGCTGGATACTGAATCGATATTACAAAGTAAGAGTGACATCCATATGCTGTGATTTGTACGTATTAGGGATGATGAATATGATTGAGGTTTTGCCGGCTTGTCTTTTCTCCCCTTGCCTCAAGGCTGAGTTAAGGGACAAGCCTGTCTCATTGAATTTTCCTTTGTCTCTGGCACCACCTTGTTGCTTCAAGGAGTCATTACTAGCAGACTCTTAAGCCTTAAACTAGGGACCAGTGGTATCCACAAGAGAAGCCAGCGGGATATTTTGTTTACAATACCACTTTGAACAAATGTGAAAGACTATTTATTCCGCTGTGGTAGTTGCTAGAATGCAGTCAAGTGCATGTAAATAATTACATTTCCTTGTAGTTCCACACCTTTAACTGCTGCTTTAATTTTCAGATTTTATTTTTGCTATTAACTGTTTTGATGCTTTATTTCATTTTTCTTTGTACAACTTGTACTCCATCCTGGAAATACCACTGTCCTTGTTTCTATACCCCTCCCTCTTTTAGTAACTTTGATATGTGTTACACGTACTTCACTAACACTGTGTGTCAAAAATTAAATCTTTTGATAAAATTTTGATACCTTTCACATAATTCCTTTAAGTGTTAAGTATTCTTTTAAGCCTAAGTATTTACTAATTCATTCCATTGAATTGCCCTTTTTGACAACTAATGTATATTATTCTCATTCATGTTCTCCACCTTTCTTCACCAGAAATACTGTGGACAGTAGGGAAGTAGTGGCAAAAATAAAAGTGACTTTAAAAGTTGTGTTGATTTCTGGTTTGGTTTTTTTTTTTTAAATATTATTAGAATTAGTTTGTTTCTGGAGCTAGTTTTGCACAGTTAATCTTCTGCAAATTATATAAAAATAAATGTACATTTAAAGGTCTTAATTATTAATGCTTTGGGATAACAATTGTAGAATTTAGGAGTAATATATATATAGTATGAATATTCTGTTCCCTTTTCCTAAACTGATCAGTGCCATTGCTTTCAGGAACTGATGTAAAGAACATGCAAAGCTTTAAAATCCTGTATTCTTGCAAGGCTGCTAGTGTGAGGATTGATAATAGCATGCAGGTTACTGTGGGGAAAAACTCCAGATGCAATGACGACCCCACTTTGACTTTCAGAGAGGGTATTAAGCCGTCAGTATCTCCATATCATGCTCCAGAACATCGCTACCTATGCTTTCAGATGGTCTGTTTCTGATCCAGGTTTTGCCAAATGCGAGAGACTTGGAATGAATGGGGTGGCCCTTGCACACAGCTAGTGCTTTGTCTCTTGTGAACCACAGGAGAGTTTGTCAAGGGGCACCTGGTCTGAACTAGACTACCCTGCTTACCAAGACAAATCCCCCCCTCTGATCCCTGTAAGGAAGTCACTGTGAGTTTAATGTGAGAGTTCTGTGCTGTGGTTTTGGTAGCAGAATGCAAACATCACTATTTATTGTATATTGGTGCCCTTTCCCATAAAACGAATGCATTAGAATAATTAGCTGCACTTCTGTTTCAACTTTCTGACTTTATTTCTTGTTTTCTTTTTCTCCTTTTCCTGTTTATGCTGGGAAAACTTTCTTTTGCTGTCTCACTCTGTGATCTCCAAGGAAAAACCCACCCAAACGGTAAAGGTTTAGACATATAAATGTCTTGAGAATACTGTTTCTTACTATTTCCAATTAATAGCAGTGAAACAAGGAAGAATATTTCAGTTGGATTAGAGTAATCATAAAGCTGTGTTTGATTCAGAGAACTGAATCTGTGTTGAGGTGTGCATGTAGAGCTCACTACTGCACATCTGCAGGCAGACGCAGAAGATGCCTTTAAGGGCTGCAGAAAGTCACAGTTCTGCCCATGTCTTTGTAGCTACCCCAACCCAGGTGGTCTCTGAACCTTTTCACTCACTGTTCTCTCCTATCTTTGATGCAGCCCCCCGCGAAAGCACATTGTGGATACCTATACGGAATTTTACCACACACCCACCCACAGCGATGCCAGCAAGAAGAGACTGATTGAAGACACTGAAGACTGGCATCCGCGGACAGGCACCACCCAGTCCCGTTCTTTCCGCATCCTTGCCCAAATCACCGGCACTGATCATAGTGAGTAGTTTTGGTGTAAACAGAATAAAAGGAAGTCCTCGGACAGATGTTTTTAGAAGCTGTGGGCAGGGGGAAATGGTAAAAGGATTTAGTCACATCTCTTGCATTTTTGTTCTCAGATAATAAATCCAGTAGGCAGAACTTTAGTGAGCTCTTTGAAATAAAGTTTGAGAAGACTATAGTAGGAAAATATTTTTGTAAAACTCCTGCAATTGCTAAACAGCTCATGACATATACATTACTGGACATTGTCCCTGACTGCATGGAATATTAATATTCATTCTAGATAAGTCTTTGAATTTCTACTTCTACACCCAAAGACATTGGCAGATACGTATTTGTTGTTTCTTTCCCCTCCTGTATCACCAAAATGGCAACATTCCTGTTCAAATTTAATCCTCCTGAAAAATCAAAGTGTTTCAGGCATGTGGAAAATATTTGACAATCATACAAAGGTATGTGATCTGCAGTGATTTAACTAATCAGAAGCATAGATTCGTAGTACCTGTTTATTCCTAGGTCATCTTTCCGTCCTCTGCTTATGCTACTGTGTACTTACATGTACTGTGGAATGGAATGGAAAAGATCATTCCCTGTCATATAATTTTATGATAAAACATCAATTTCATATTATGCTGTCAGTTATAGTTCATTGGCTGAGATCTGTAATGTTGTGTAAAAGCCTTCAGGAGATTTGAGCTCAGTCGCGTTCAGGCTGAGGGAGCTAATGTAGAGGTGATTATCTCATTCTGCTAGTGCTACAATAGGGAAGGCAGTGAGGAAATCAGAACCCTTTCCTGGGGACAGATTTGATTAAATCAACTATCAGTTCTCTGGCAGAATTACTCTAGAAGCCAATGACAACATCTCTCTAAATGAGGATTATTGTCCCTGTGTGATAAATGTTTTCAACTTGGACAGTTACCCGATTGTTTTGTGGTCCTGCGTTGCGCTAGTCTATCAACGGATCATTGCCTATCTTTGGATTCTCTTCATTAATCCTTGTAAGGACAGAACACGAAACCTGAACATCAAATAACCTGTCATCCAATACTGATGAATTAATCATGTTGACGAATACTGTAAGACAGTGACTGCATCTAGATTTGCCAAACTTAAAATCAGGGCTGGGAATTTACATTATCCCACATACAGTCCTCTAGCACCTTGATGGGTCATACCCTGGCTGCAAACAGATGCTTGGGTTATCACCTTATATAAACCAACTGGATATTCATCCAAAATAAATGCCTCCCAACTTCCATTCATCTTCTTGCCTTTCCCAATGCCAGTGTGGAGGGTGGGCCAAGGGAAAGGGCAGAGACCAGCAGAGCCACCTTTCTGCAATCCTTCTGGCAAAGGGGCTCTTAAAGTTTGTAGACATACCTCATTTTCATTGGGGCATATAGAGAATCGAGGAGTCCTAACGACCCCTGTAATTTCCTGCTGCGGTGAATGCGTTGGCACAGGGGAGAGCATCAGTGTAAGGTGGTACAGTGCCTTCAGTGTCTTAGAAAATGAAAATTCTCTGTTTTCTTGCAGTGAAAGAACCAGAACATGAAGGTGCAAAGAAGACTAAGTGAGTTGATGTTTTACATTTTTATTTCTTTAATACTTTGCATGTCTTAATTCTTGACTGATAGTGTTTGGTGCATTTGTGTGACATCTGGGTGTTTTTTAAAATGTTGCTTCTTTTTTTGCCTTCTACTTCAGCATGTAAAAATCAAGATCCTTTTTCTCCCTAGACCAATCTTTCTAAATTTGTTGGTGCAGTCCAGTATTAATGTTTGTGCAGGAGTTTGAGATTTTCCATAAACTTGAACTGATTTGATTTTCTGTACGAGGTCAGCTTGTCAACATTTTCCTTTTCCTAAATGTAACGAGGCATTTGTGAGTGTGGCTCAGTTGCAAGGCATAGCTGGAAAGCATTACCATTCTGGACTGTGAGCGAGGGTCAGCTGTCTCCTTGCTTTGGGATAGGCATTGTTCAAAACAAGGACTAACCTGTGGCTGAATATAATGGTTCTTGCAGTCAGTGGGAGTTTTTCTGCTGACTTTGCGTGATGCTGGATCCAGTTTTTTGACAGAGAGGAAGGTAATGTCCAGATAGGAATAGTGCATGAAGATCGCATGCTCATTTGTGAAACTGCTTAAGACAAACTTTTTCATTCTTTCTTTCTTTCTTTCTTATTTTTCTTCTGTCACTTCTTTCCACAGGGAAAAGGTTCCCCACCACGCCTTTAGCCCCAAATATACAAAATTACGTGACTGGCACCATGAAGTCTCAGCACGTGCTCTTAATGTTCAGTGATTTTACCCAAGTTGTAAAAGCAAAATACAAGCACTTCCTTCCTTTCTTCTTTTCCATCTGCTTTGGAAAAAAAAAAAACCAAACCCAAAAACCCCAAAATCCAACGTATTTCACTGGCGTTACTGCGAGAGAAATTCTAGCCTTTTCTATACTTTTCTAACACTTTCCTACTGATGTGTAAAAAATGAGGTGAAAATGTTTTTGCGCTGATCACTAGTTGACAAAAAATACATATTTAAAACAACAACTTGGGTGACTGAATCTCCCAACGTAGGGGAGAAGATGGCTGTTGCAGTTCTTTTTTTTTTTTTTTCTTTTCCGTAAAGGAGTCATTTGCATTGCTGAGTTTGAGTTACTGTAGGTCGTTAGAAAGCAGAAGATTATGAACAAAAGAATAAGAAATTGTATTACTTTGGTTTTGGGGCTGGGGGAAGAAAATGAAGGACTGTATGCACTTATTTCAAACTATTGTATTTACCAGGATATTTATCTTGGCTTTCACTAGATTTTCAGCAGGTCAGTTTTAGAGTGGTTGTAAATGTTTTACAAAGTGGAGCAAGAAGACAGACTGCTTATAAGCAAGTAAAAAGTAAATAAAAACTTCTGATGTTGCAAATTGAAGTGCAAGCTCAATATAAAGATTCTGCTGCTTAAACTAGTAATATGTTCATACCGTGGAAAACTTAGAAAAAATTGAGCTGAATGTTGCTGTGTACCTGTAAGAACTTCAAGACATCCTCTAACAAGAACAAGATAAGACAGTCGTATTTATTTATTACAGAGTGAAGCTTGTAGGCTTTCTTGTGTTTATAAAAGCTTCATGACCCTATGGTTCTCCTGTAAAATAATGTATTATAGTAGCTACACATTCATTAATTTATGCTTTCTGAAGCTTGAAGAGTATTTTAATAAAAGTTGCTTTTATCTTAGCTCTGTCTCTTTTTCTTTTGAGTCTCTCCAACTCCTTGAATAGTCTTCTCGTGCACGGAGCCGTAATTTCATTGCACTTCCACAGATTATAGTAAGAGAAACGGTTAAATCCCTGCTGCATAATAAAAAACGATCCGAATTGTACAAAACTATCACAGCAGTAGAGGTTCTGATCATATTAAAACCAAGGTGTTTCTGTTGTTGAGATTGACATGAGATGTGCAGAAATCAGTAAAATTATTTACCTTGGGGGGGGCTACAGGAGTAAGAATTCTACTAAGTAAAACTCGCTCTAGCCTCTTGCAACATTTAGTGAATCGGAGAAGTTTCAAACCTCAAAGGCGAATTGTAAAGCACGTATAAAAGATCAATCTTTCGTAATTGCTTAATAACTGTTGTAATTGACTTATGGTTTGTGCAGTTGATCTACACACGTTTCTGATAGAAGTGGTCTTATGAACAGATTGATGTCTACTCAAGATGATTCTTCAGACTTGGCGGAGGGGTGGTGGTGGTGTTTTTATTGCGCAGCTTGGAAAATTGAAAGGAACAGAGACCTTTGCAAGCATTTTAAGCTTGAGTTTCCTTTTCAGATGGTTTATACTTCTATACAGTACAGCAATAGCTTATAGTATTTGTCATTTTATCTTTAGGAAATGCCAAACAGAAAATGGAGGCTTCAGGTAATAGCCAAGTTATCTAACACTAACAGTCACCGACGTGGATGCCTAACAATGCACAGCATAAAGTACAATTAGATTTGCACTGGTAATGATGGACCAAGGCATAGCACATCTTACCCACCTTTTGGGTTAAGTCCTTAGGGACAGTAGGGGAAAGTAATTTTATCACTTAAATAATTTCACTGAAGACTGTTTTGATGAGAAGTGCCAATCACTTTAATTTCCCCCCCTATCGCGTAACTTGGTAGTGAGTACTGTGTTACTAAACTCAAGTGTGTTACTGAGTGTACGTACACCTCAATATAATAATTTGATAGAATACTGCATATTAAAGTAGGAATGTGAAGTAATGTATTAAAATTGTTTTGCTGGGTTTAAAGAGTTTTTTATGAATGGACAGGAAGATGCATGTCTCAGAGGACATAAATGCAATGAAAATGATGGAAGTTTATCACTCAGGCTCTCTGTAAAGTTTTCTTCATAAGGGTAGAATGATTTGACCTTCAGGTAGTTTTATGTTTTAGAGATGTCCCCATGTAATGAGGATATCTTCATGTTGGTATTTAACTTACCGTTATGTTTATCTATCTTACCAGCTCTTATCCCTTCGAAGGGTGAGTTGCTTTAAGGAAGAAACGGAAGAAAAAGCCTCTCTAATCTGAAGTAAAGAAGCCTCTATGTTGACTAAAACTAAACATAGATAGTCATAGAGGAATGAGAATAGTTTGAGAAAGGCTGCCAAAAAGTATTAGTTTCCTATAAATTCATAGTAACAAATCACTAATTCAAAAAATGTTTTATGACTGTGTGAAATGAATTTCATTTACTGCTTTAAAGATGTCATCTGTTTGCCCAATATCCCCATTGCATGACATTTGTTGACGTTAAATTTTGGACTTTGTTACTACTTCCAAAACAGTGGATTGTGGATAACATGCCCTAGCTCTTGCCTGATTCCCAGCATACATCTGATCTTTGAAAAAATATTCTGAGTGGGTTTTTATATCAACAAATAACGTTATATTTAAGAGATCCCCTGAAGGACAAATCTGACAAACAATGAAACAAACTTCTCTTCCATCAGCAATCTACAGATAAATACCCAAATTTAATAACATTCAACTTTTCAGACAGGTGTTGTCCAAGACAGGTGCTCTGTGGATTTTTTTATTACTGGTTATCCATAAACTGTAACCCAGTACAGATTTTTGTGTGGATAAAATAGATCTTTCTTTTCAGCAGCTGGAAGGATAGGAAGTAGAAAAACCCTCACTGAAATGTGTAAATTACAACTCTTAAACCAGTTACTTAAAGTTTAGAAAGGCAGATTCTAGCCTTTGTATAAAGTTTATGTGTTGTGGTAACTAACTGATTAGTTCTAATTCTGCAGCACCCTATTTCCAAGTGTATTTTAGATGTTCACTTTTAACCATCTCATTGTGAGCAACCAGGTACAGTTTTGGTTTTGGCCTTAAATTGAAGAGTCAGTTTGTAGTCCTGAGTGAAGATGTGCCTGGATTTTCCAGATTTGTAGTTTAGATAATCCATAGCCACTGGAAAATATTTGTCCCACTCTTGGCCAGTTCTGAAACAACGTCATAAATCATAAATTAAACTAAGAGGTAGAGAGCAATCACAACCACGAGTTTTGAGCAGACTAAATTAGCCACGGGAGTAGGCATTGCTGTCTTTATTTATATTACCACCATGCAAAATTAAATGTCTTAATAAAGCAGGGAGCCTTAAGTGCTGAAAATTATTGAATGGACTGAGGAATGACCAGGGAGCAGACCTCATAGCTGGTAAACTTTTGCATGGAAATTTTGGTACAGGTGACATCTCCAAAGTCCGGGTAGTTTAGGGAGTTTAATTTTGTGTATTACAGGGAGATGTCTGACAGGTGCTTTTTTTCAAGTAGAGGGCTTTAAGACAACACTTCTTTTTTTTTTTTTTTTTCCCCATCACAACTGAAATAAAGGATATGAAAAAATATGGAGAAATGTATAGTCTAGCCTTCACAAAATTAACATCCTAAAAAAAGTTGCAGCAAGAAGTGTATAAAACTTTGGGAGTGAATTCCACTAGCACTTGTGTCTGTTTCTTTTCCAGTATTTCCTAAGAGTTTTCCATCGCATAATGTGTAATACTAAATATATGTGTTCCATCTTTGTAAATGCCACTACTTGGCTTTCTGAGTTTATAAGCAGCAGAACACTTGTCAACCTTCACTAAAAGTGTGATACTTCCCAAGAGTATTTGGCCTCATCCCCCTATTTGTACGTTGCTATAAACTCTGTGGGTTTTGTGGATATTTTCTCTTTTTTTTTTTTCCCCCTATTTTCACTTTACTTTCATGCACAGTAGCATACTCGAAATAGCATACTATTTCAATGTGGAGTAAAAATCTCTTTCTCTGTGTGTCTCCATTTGGTTTTATCGCTGTGAAAGGAGTGAAAACAGTGCTAGACCCGAACCTGCAGCCTCACTTTTGCCAACTGCAGAGTCCTCCCCTGGCAGTGTCCCCTCTCCCAGACTGCCTGAACAAATTGCTGCAGCAGCTCCTGGGAGGTAAATCATTCGGGGGGTGTGGGGGTGGGTGTTCAATTCAGTTAGTCATCTATCTGTATGTTGTTCTAGCCTAGATTTGCCTGTCTTGGGGGAGAGAGGGTTGTCTGTAATTCATTTAAAATAAACGTCATTAATCTGCCATGACTTGGGATTTTCCTGGAAGTGGTAGGAAGGGGAAAGAGAAGAGAAATGCAGTAAAGCTCATCAGATTGATGAACAGTCTTGTGCATACCCTTTTTTTTTTTATGAGGCAGAAAACCTGCAATAAGAAGGGCAGGGGGAAAAGTACTACTTCAATAACCGATTCTCATGTCTACCACTGAAACTCTAGAGTCATTACACCTACTGAGCCACAGATGCCTTGCATCTGTATAGACACTGCTACAACTACTGCGTTCTGAGTACTGAGGAGCTCTTTCTAAATCCTGGTTCTGGATCTGTGTCCAGGGAAAGAAAATTCAAGTCTACTCTCGCTCAGAACCTATGGCTCCAAGTTTATTATATGGCAAAATTAACGTAGCAAGAGAGCAGCTTTAAAATGAGCCACAGGCAATCAGAAAGGACAGCTATGTTCATGATGGTTCAGCGTGAGAGCTGAAGTATTTATACAAATAGTCAGAAAGGGTAGATGATGAGTTGAGCAGCTTCGGCAGAGCTGTAGAAGGAGGGATTAGCATTGAGTGTGGGAAGGAGAACATAAACTATTGGACAAAGCTATGTAGTCTTGATTCTCTCCTGAAATGAGAAGTCATTGGTGTAGCAACTATGTTTGGTGTTTGTTTTGTTACTGACCTGATGTCGCTGCTTTTATAACATTGTTTAGGTGAGAAATACACCCAAAGCTGATCTTCAAAACTCTATTTTTATAAAATGGCAGGTATCAGAAATCTGGATGGAGCAATCGGTGCATGCCATGTCAGACTTTTAGTAAAGCAGCATTGGGCCGTCCAAGGGTCAGCAGACTTGCTTTTGCTGCTAAACCCCTGCATTTGTTGTCGATGACTGGCATAGGTCTTTATTTTCCTAATGGGCTCAATCTTTTCTTGGCTGAAGCTCTGTGATTTGTGCCACCCACTACTGAACCACCAAGAAGGAGAAAGAGCTTGCAGTGAGATGTATAAAGGATCTGGATTTCATTACTGGATTAAAGTTAGGTTTGCTGCTTATTAGACAGACTTCATAATATAAAGCATAATGCTTTTTTATTGTCATTTTAGTCCTTTATTGAAAGCCTAATATAGTCATATGGCAATATAGCCAACTACTGTAATTTATAGTGAATTATTACTCAATTTCATATATGTAATGTCCTCCTCTAGGTTTAACAGTAAAAACCTTTCCAGAAAGTTGCAAAAAGTCATCTTAAAAAGTCATCCTGGCAACTTTAGACCATGTAAAACATAGAATCTGGCATTTCCTGAGAAATATATAGCTAATATAAAGGAGATCCAGTGCCAGCAAGTCTTTATGTACATGGTTTTTGCAGTCAAACAGACCTACTTTTATCTGTCCTTTTAATGGAGTTATTCCTGATAGTCATAAATACAAAGGCTTAGTATTAAATAGTATTAATCCTGACTTTTATTGTGTACCTTCTGATTAGTGTACAGCCAAGAATATTCTCTGCAGAAACTGTAACCTCTGAGTAATTTTTTCCTCTTTTTCTAACTACTTGCCAAAGCAAGTGAAAAATGAAAATACATTGTACAATGTATGAATAAAATTTGGAGTCTGCTTGTTCTCCCTTTGGAGCATATACCCAGTATGATTTATTCCCCTTCTCCCTGCCTTCTTCAAGGCCCTTTTAATGACTTATAAAGCTTCACAAAGATCCTGTATGAAGTGTTGGAGAACTTGAGGGCAACTCCACGAAAAGGGTATGATCAGTGCATACCCCTGTTTTGTCGTGTTTTGTTGTAACTGCTGCTGTACGCTCCTCAGCTCAGCCAGATCTCCTTTTTGGCAGGTTTGACATCTCTACGTCAATTATCCTAAAAAAATTTCCTTGGTTGTAGTCCTCACAGAGTGAGACAGGAGTTGCTCATTTAACTGGCAAATGAGTGTCAGGTTAGGGAGCAGAGGCGGCCTCTGACTGACCAAACTAAAACTGTCAGATCTTTTATGCTTGTCTTGGTTTGGCAACAAGCAAAAGGAAGTAAAATATGAGGGAAAATACTGCTTTCCTGTGGTGAGTGCTGCTTGTCCTTCTGCTTTCTTTTACTTCAGAGAACTCATGTTTTGAGAACCCTTTGGAAGCCTTACCCAGGTGCACACCTCATCCCCCTGCCGTTGTTCAGGTTTTAAATATTGGCAGCCAAGTAGCCACAGTGTCTGAAGTGTTGTCTACTTAAACTAGGTAGTTTCTAATATACTGGTTGTGCTTTCCTTTGAGTTTGTTGTCTGTTTTATGAGTTACTACTTTAAACTACCCAAATAGTTTGGTTTTGTGGTTAAAGAAACCTGATTCTAAGCTCCTAAGATTCAGCAGTAAAAATACCCTGAAGAACCAGTTACAGCATGGTCTGATTTCTGGGGGCTGGGTATTTGGTTCCTACAGAAGAAAAAAGAAAGCCCTTGCGTGCTACTCACTTGTTACAACAGATGCAAGAACACCAGCTAGAAAGAGTTGTCCATTGCTGTTTGGTATTTTTAATCAAATAACAGGTTTGTTCTCCATGTGTTGTCTCATTATAACTATATGTGGTGTTAACATCAACTAGGAGAATAAGTGCGGAGTTGCCTGCTCCAGATGCAGCAAGCTTTTTGACAGCTGATAAAGCACCTCCTCTCCCTGCAAAGTGCAATGTGGCCACGCAGACCTCTGAGCAACCCCTGCCCACCGCTGCTTCTGCAGCCCTGCTTCTGGCAACAGCCCTCGAGCTGCCTTCCGCTCCTGTCAGGTACATCCAAGCCAGCTGCATTAAAAAGGCATGGTCAGAAACTATCATTTTACATCTGGCTTCACCTGATTTCCAACACCATCCCACCCCCACCATGATGATGCTGCCGAGATGGAGCAGCCTACAGGTGTCTCCTGACTCTCACACTGCTCTGGAAATTTGCATAGCAATTAGAAATTTGAGTAGCTTTTAGACAAAAGTTAGAAAAACAATTAGAAAATTAAAGTGGCCCTTCTATGGAGGTGGGGAAACTGCTCATGTGTAGGAGATTGTGTTGGAAGGTGACTTGGTCAAAAGTGGGTGGTGTAGGGTGAATATATAGTGTCCAAGTGTGGAATAAGGTTTTGGGGGGAAGGCACAGCAGAGTACGTAATGTATGATGCTTTGATATTCCACATTTTATTCACCTGGCTTTCAAAGGTTAGTTACCCTTGCTAAAAAATGTGTATTTTGGGGTTGTCTAAGTAGCCTGAAGTTTTTGGAGGAGAATGCAACCTTTAACTTGTGCAGTGACAGGACGTCCAGAGTGTAGTGTTTACCAACAGGAAGTTATAAACAGGAAAGTGTTAATTACTGAGGGAAGCACTCAGAAATATTGAACTATACTGTTCTTTTTTCTTTTTCCTTTTTATGGGTTAGAAGGGCTTTTAAAAGTCCTTAAATGAACTCCTCCTGAACTTTAGTTAGCATTGCCAGAGGTGTAATAAGTGTTTGATTAATGACTTTTTCTCTTGCTGCTTTTGAGAAGGCAAGAAGCATCTCTGCCTACTTGTGAAAAAAATCCTTTCAGTAAAATCTCAAGCCATCAGTCTAAATCATCTGAAAGTCATACAAGGTAAATCTTTTAAGATATATCTACAGCAGACTGCTGGGGTAAGCAAGGTTTTCAGGCAGTGTTTTTGCATTTAAATCTGGGAAGCAGATAAAGTATAGTTGTGTAAGTCTTTAGAGTGTTTTGTTGAGTTCTGAAATAATTTTAAAGTACACAGCAATTCTGTGGATAATTTTGAAATTTTAAAATAAAAGCCTGAGTTACAGGTTCACCACTGTAGAAATTAATTCAGAGCTGTTCTGTTTTTTCACTTTTTTTTGCCTGTTCACATTCCTCCCAACCCAGATAATAAGTAAGGAAAATGAAAAGGGAGTGTGGAGCATGCTGAATTTGGTACAGGTGGCTAAAAATAGACCTGCTGAAGCTGTGTCAGCAAATATTCCAAAGTTTTCATTTTTATTATTTATTATGAAAAAGAGAAGCTAAGTGATCTTCAGGGCTCTTTCTGTCAGCACCATGGAGATACAGCTGGATCCGCATGGAGTGTCCTGGACCTTGGTTCAGTGGGAATGACACAAGGGTGCAAGGCAGAGCCTGGGATGGGGAAGGTGAGGGCTGATAGATGCTGAATGATCAGGGAGAAGTTTTATTTGAGGATGAAATAAAAATTGCTGTTTTCTACGTTAGCATTCAAGTGGCTCATGCATTGCCCGATGTCTCTGTGAGCTGGGAACATACAGTTGCAAAACTTTCCATTGCTTAATGCAGTCCGGCATTGTACTGTGTCTGTGTCAATCTCTCCTGTTTTCTCTGTTTTCTCCTCTGTTGGCTCAAAGCTTCCGTGCTGGAAGAGTACTGCTGGAAAATCCTTTGGGAAATCTGCCCAAGGTCGGACCCACTCCTCTTTCCGTTCTTTCTCCTTTCAAGCAAAGATCAAAAATTAAGAGCATGGCTGCTGCTGCCGTGTCTGCTGCCATTGCTGTCCGGGCCAGGTAGACGTCAACTTTAAAAGGAACATTTTGTAACTTGGTTTAAGAAAGTTCAAGCTCACACAAGAATAATCAGTTGCTGGCAGGGTTGCAAAATCAACTCTTTCACAACAGCATCGTGGGCAGGTTGTTAGAATATGTCCAAAGCTCCAATGCCCGATTTTTAGCTTAGCTCCAGAGTGCTGCTCTGAACCTTGCTGAGTAATTCTACCTTTCCGATTCTCATGGTATCTGTTTTACGGTTCAGTCAGTAAACTAACTGTAAATAACAATTGTGTTACATGTGTGACAAAGAATATCTGCATCTTTGAGTAACTTTTGGATGCTGGAAGACAATAACTCTTTGAATTCCATCTAAATCTTTGCTGCATTGCTTTTTATAAGGGCTTCCTTACACCAGTGGTCTCGAGTTTTTCTATCATGCCTTCGTAGCAGTAAAAATTTCTGAACATGCAGTATATGTATATTTACATATTTCTAAAGTATATAAATGTCCCAATGTACTGCTATGTTATTAAAATGATAAAACACACACAAAACCAGAAATCAAAAAAGGATGAGAAAAAAATAAACGCTATTTTCAAAATATTTTCAATTTTACTTTATTAATAGTAAAAATAAAATTAAAAATATTTCTTCTCACACCCCAGTGGGTTGTCTTGTTCATCCCCTGAGGGTGTGACCTTCACTTTGGGGACTGCTTTTTCGACATAATTTCTACATCAGTTATTCTAGGTTCGTTTTCTCCATATTGCTACAGAACGTACAGGCTTTTCATAAGGGTTTTTGGGTTTTCAGTGGTCCCAGCCAACTTGAACTTTGTTTGGTCACCTAGTTTGTTTATGTGGTCTTTTTAAATGCTTGCAAGACTCTCAGAACCTAGTGTCTACCGCTCACTCCTGGATGCCCTGCTCATCTCGCCTGTCACTAAGCCTCCTCTGCAGGTCATCGGGCCCTCCAGGAAGTCCGCAAGTGCTCTGGAGTTACAGAAGAGCAAGAGGTATTGTCCGAGCATGGTGCATGGTTGGCATTTAGGACTCACAAGAAACTGGCTTCTCCTTCAAAGCCTGTTTCTGTTGACTGCATGCGGGAAGCAGTCTGCCTATTGTGGTCTTCGGCACAGGGTCACCAACCCCAAATCCTACTGGTGTCACCTCTTTGCAGAACTAATCTGCACTCTGGTCCTGACGACGGTGTTTATGCAAGTCCACTGTACTAAGCAAAGGCTTCCTCACTGCAATCAGGTCTTTGAGCTGCACGGTGCTGTTTGTGTCGCATCACAAACCTCTGCAGGCGGCACCATCACTCTAAATACTGTCTGGAGAAGAGACGAGATATTCTGGCTTGAAACCTCTAACCAGGTGAATTATTTGTAACAGTGCCTTGAGCATGTAAGCGGCATGTTAGGCTGCAGGGTCCTCTGGGAACAAAGAGTTGCTGTTTTTCAAAGCTCACTTTTAATGTATAAAATCAAGTAACTAGAATGTAGTGCAGCGAATAACTATTTTAAAACTTTCTTGCTGTCTAAGTCCTTTGTTCCAGTGCTGATTCTCTTCAGTGCACAGGACTTTTTGTCTTGTTTCCTGACCGCAGCTGTGTTAACGCTGTGGAAAGCTGCTTTTGTGTAATGGACTTCAGGCTCAAAGGCAGAAATCTATTTGGTTGCTTTACAGGACAGTATGTATTAAGTTGTGTAAGGAAGAAATGATTTGTGGGTTTTCGTGTATTTACTTGTGTTTTCACAGGCTTAAAACCTTTCCAGGGATAAGGCCCAATTGTAAGTAGAGCTGAGATCTGCTTGATGTGAGAAATTTCTGTGGAGTAAGAAGCATTAGATCTTTCCCTCTTGTTTTACGGCTTCCAAGGTGACCTCAGTCACTAGAAAAGGCTAAAGTAGCCCTAACTTTGGTGAGGGGAAATGGTAGTTATTAGAAACCAACAGACAGTCTTAGAAGTGGTATCAAATTTTTCTGATGTTGTGGCATATCCACTTTAAAAAGAAAAAATACTGTTAGCAGAATTATAGTGATCTAACACAACCTTAAACACTAATTTTATTTTTGACAATTAATGATGCTTATTAGGAAATCTTTTTATGTGCGCACCCAAAGGGAAAACCTCTCCAGGAGTTCTGATACCTGTGCACTATGGGTGAAGTCTAGGATGTGCCACCAGCAAGACTTCGTTTTTCAGCTGTGGTGTTTGTTCGCTGATACTTCAGTAGAGCCACTAATGGTGGTGAGAATTAATTCCCTGACTTCCCTTTTTTTCCTTCATTCACTAGTGTGCAATGTTTATGGCATAAGCTGCAAATGAAGGTAAGTTGTTACAAGAATGGAAACAAGCCCCTTCCTGACTCAGAAACTGAGTCTGTGGTTAGCCATCAGTTGCTCACCATATAGGGAGAGACTCCCCTGCTTTTGAAGAGGTTTTTTGGGGATGCAAGTACTTATATCTGCTCGAAAGTTGAGATTCCCAAACTGGCTCTGATCAGTTGCTGTCCCTTGTGAGTACATGGGACTACCCATTGGGAAAGGCGGCAAGCAGTGATGAACTTTCTTCATCCCACCGTAGTTAAAGTGCAGCTTCGGGCGTTTTTGTGTTTTGCTCTCCCAACTGGTAGAGCTGGAAAGAGATGTGCTGGGGAGCCGGGAGGTATACTGGGAATACAGAGACCATATAAGCCTGTCCAAAAGACCTTATCAGTATTTGATATATCAAGATCCGGGTTGCATGGCTTGTAATACACATCCACGGATTATTAGGCTTTTAAAAATGTTATATGTAAACTTGTGAAAAATGAGTTTTCTCTTTAACCATTGCAATAGCCAGGACATCCTGGTTCAGGTTGCAGCGTACAGGCGATGGCATAAGGCAATACAAGAAGCATGATTTTCAGGCTGTTGGGGACATTCCAAATGCGATATGACAGGTCATAGGGCAAAAGGAAATTAGGGCAACAGGAAATTTGGGAAATGTGATGTAGCAGTACTGTTCATCTGAGAACCTTATCCATAAACTGCATTTTTGAGGGATTTTTCCCCAAATAGCTGGTGTTGATTTGAAGATATCATACAACATACCAGGGTAATGATTTCTGTTTTCCTTATTATCATCCTGAGCTCTCAGTGCTGGTAAGGAGGAAGGGATTGCCAGTAGATAGGACTGTAGAAATGAAGCTTTGTGCTGCCTGGACCTGGTGAATAAAGGAACACAGCTCTATTGTATGGCTTGAGAAACATCTAGGGAAAGGAGATAAAACTAGGTAAATTATGCTTACAGTTTACTGTCAGTAAGTACGTATTCTCACTTTAGTTCAACAAAGATCAAACAAAAGGAATCAGTTATGTCAGGAAAAAAAATATAATAGATTTGAGAGAAATGTACCCAATGAATGTGAGAAACTAGGTATTAAAATGTCTTTGCATTACTGTCCATCTAATGACATACTGTAATATGTGCACAAATGTAAAGCTGAAAAATTATTTTAAATGGCAGCCCGCTTCATCCCATCCCACAACACAGTAGCTGATAAGGAAGAAGAGCTGAAATCTGTCTTGTAACTAAAGGGATGAGTATGCAACATTGTATAGTAGAATAACTTGTTCTCAAACAAGAAAGCCAAGTAAATAAGCTTGAAAATCTTTGGGGTTTGTGTTTTCCAGCTCTATCTTGCTTAACTTTCATGAAAAGGTAATGAATCTATTTTACCAAGGTAGCTTAGGCTTGTTTGCATTATCTCTGGGGAAAAACTCGAAGATTGTACCTATGACAAAGTCAGGGGATTGGTTTTGTTCTGCAGTAGGGGTGCTCCAGAAATATTTCCCTTTTATCCCCCTCACTTCACCATCTCTGTTCCAAAAAGCTGGCTGTCTTAAAATGCTGTGTACTGAGCTACCAGAGAACTTGACCTTTTTTCTTGACTTAATATGTTCTTACCTGGTCTGAAGTGGTGCTGAACATCCACACATTTTCTTCTCTTACCAGACTCCTCAGAAATGGACTGCTTTTTGGTTAAAACAGCCATGCAGTCTTTCAGTAAGCTAAATGTTCATCCTGATGGCAGTGGAGATAGCCTTCGGGTTATGGGAGTTTGTGGTTTTTTTAATAAATGACATATATGCAGCAAAGGAAGTGATGTGTTTAATACCTTGCATTTCCAAGAAATGGAACTCTGCCCTAAAATTAAACTGCATGGCAAAAATGCTGTGAGATTTTGGGACACGCCAGCAAGAGTGGGCACTGACGTGGCTTTTGCTTTGTGTACCTGACACTATGCCACATACAGCTACTAGAGGATAGTCTGGCCTTAGGAGATGACTGATGTTGACTCTGAGAGAATACTTACTCTGAAAGATGCTTTGAATTGTTTCTGTGCAGAGCTCTGCTTATGAATGGGTTGCAGATGCCCTTGCTGTAACTTGATATGGAAACACCTTCACCCACATGACTTTCTCTGTTCTACCTTTTCACTATATTATTTTGCATTTTCTTCCTTCCTGCAAGTTATTTGAACACTGCTAGGTTAACACAGGATGGGAACACTGTTTTTAAAAAGCTGACTGAGACCACGGGGTTTGCTGTAGAGGTGGGAACAAGGTCAGCGCTCGGTACTTTTTGTCTTCTGTTTCTCTGTTGTTACACCAGAAAACCCTTGCAAAAACGTGTATTTCCCCATTCACGGGGTTTTGTCATCATTCTTGTACCTGGCTTCTTCTGTTCTCCTATATGTTTTCAGCTAACGTGTGTTTTGCTACTGGACAAAACACATCATGTGGTGTGTACGACTTAAACAACATAGCTTAAAACAAGAAATTGAGATCTGAGATTCGAGTTTTCTCTCATCTGTGCTAATACCATGTTATAAAGTTTTGAAGAAGCATCTGTGTAACAGTTTATTTGGTCTTAGGGCAGGCAAATCATTCTTTCCTTACTTTGAGGTTTAATATTAGTGTCTTAAAAGTTTTTATTTTTTTTTTTCCTCTTCAGTGCTATATCAAGCACTGTGTGTGTATTTTAGAAACCATTTATACAGATTTCTGCAGCATGCTCAATGCTTGCTTGGGGTTAACAGGCAACCAACAGGCAGCAATGTGAAATGCAAAGGAAGTCTTACTTCTTTTTAAACTGTTTGGTTTTGAAGGCATAAAGCAGAATCAAGGCTATCATATTCCCCTTGCTTGTGCCAGAAAATAACCTGACAGAATTCCTGGCTATCTGAAGAAAGTATTTACAGACTGTCTGTTAGATACTACATGACCTCTCCTATAAGCAAGCTTCCTTAGACCACAGGGGACTTATTCCTGACTCACGCAGTCATTCTGGACAACAAATGGGAGTTAAAATATCATTTATAATCCAGACAACTATTGGGAAAATACTGATGCACCAGACTGAAAATATCATTTATAATCCAGACAACTATTGGGAAAATACTGATGCACCAGACTGAGCTCGGAGCTGAAGTGATGACATTTACAGATGGATAACCTGGTGTCTTGGACTTGCATCTGGAAAAAGTCTACCTGGACCTCTTGAACCTGCTCATGAAGGTCTGAAAGGCTTGGACTGTGTCACTGTTTCAGCAGTATTAGAAGTTGTGTGATGACAAGCTGTATTTCATTTTCAGTTACGATCATAGCTTCTCCTTTGACTAATAACAACATGGCACATAGTTTTCTTTAAAACGTGTGTGAAGAAATTCTAGGCAGCGTTATATACGGGTTTCCATGGAAGGGTGGAAGGAGGTTTATGCATCTATAGCCTCTCTTGGATCTAGGCGTCTCTTGGATTTTGGGGAGGGGGGTGGGCATCAAAACCTCTAAATACATTCAGAAAGATTTTCCAGTTGAGTCACCATCCCTGGAGGTACTTAAAAGATGTGTAGACATAGTGCTTAGGGACATGGTTTAGTGGTGGATTTGGCAATGTTAGGTTAACAGTTGGACTTGATGATCTTAAAGGTCTTTTCCAACCTAAATGGTTCTATGATTCTGTGTGTTTAGCCTTGTCTTGGTGCACCTGATTTGGGGAAGGAAGGAGGGTGTGGTATGGCTGCAAATATCCCATAGTGGTCTCTGAAAAACTGGTGCTCATTTCATGTGTGACCTGGACCCACTTCCTCCCTAACAGGTTCCTTGCCCATTGCCCCTCTGTAGCATCCAAAAAGCTCTCAGTACCATGTTTGTCAGTGGGACAATCATCTGGCAAATGTCTTTTTCTTCCTGTTCTCCCACCAAAAAACAATGTATTTAGGGAGGAAGAAGAGGAATTATTACTTGCTTTGTAGTCTGTTTTGCCTGTTTCCACAGTGCTTTTGTTGACCAGGAGGGGGTAAGTCTGAGGAGTCTGTTGAGAGCTGTAGATAAAGTTCACCGAGCTCTGGCACTGGAGTTCTGTGTGTGTCCTCAGGTCTCAGACTGGCCCTCCAGAAAGTCCTTTCGTTTTCCATACATGTCCATAGTCTGATAGAATAGGGCTCCACTGTGTGGGAGGAGTTGTTCTCCATGGAAATTCAGGAGAGTATGTCATGGATGAGTTAGCATATGTCAGAGATAGGGAGGCGTCTTTGGCTTTCTTCTTTGCTGGACTTTTTTCCTGGACTGTTTTTGCAATCTGTTTCCCTTGCAACACACTTCCAGGACTATTTCGATTAATCTTCCCATAACTTATTAATGAAATACATTGTGGGCTTTCAGGACATGAAGCTCTGAGTCAGGCAGGCTCATGTTCCACCATTTCTTCATTCTTGCAGTGTTGAAACCCCTTGCCCAAAGCTTGACAGCAGAGCATTCACATCTTACGAGCCACATTGTCTTTCTTAAAATGGACGTGACTCTTGGTTGCTTTAGTTTTCATTGTGGAAAACTTTAGTTTTTGCTGTAAGTATTCATCAAGTGGAGGAGGAATCATTTAAGAGTTATGAAACAGAGTTAGAAGGTTAAAGCTAGAGTTAGAAGGTAGGGTTGTCATTAATAACAGTACAAGTGTTTTGACATCGAAATGTGCTTGACCTGAACCTGACCTGTGAGTGTCATCTGGGGAGACTGAGAAATCTGCTCATGTGGAACTTGGTAAACACGTAAGGTTTATCATTCCTCTTTCAGTTTTCTGATGATGACACTGAAAAGCAGATGGGAGCTCACTCCATAACCTATTAGTTTTCTTTAATTTCTGTATTTTTTTTTTTGTCTTTTCAAACCATGTACTTTCTAGGTAATGAATGTTGGATCGCCATTGTACATTATCCTAGTGACTTACAAAATGCTAGTAGGGCTAATTGTGGGTATTGTTCAGCCACATTGTAGAAGGTAAGTGCAATTCTGAAAAGATGCATAGTTATATTTATAAAGAAGGATAAAAATAACTGGAGTTTGAATGTTTCTCAGCGTAGAAGATCATAGAGTAAAATGTTGAGGAATGAATTTTGGAGCATGAATTTGAAGAAGTTTAGCAATTAAAAGGTTGACCGTCTCCAGAGTGCAGCACTTCTTTGACAGTGAGACAAAGATGAATCTGTCTTTCTCTCTATAGAGAACACTGCACATACACTGCCAGGCAACTGTGTGATTAGAGGCTGTAATTCAGGAAAACTGGTGCCTGCACCATTACCTGCAGCCCACTGTAGGTAGGGCAGTATCAGACTGGAGAGACTGGCCAAGCTGCAGTAACAACCTGCCTGTTAAATTAACAGCCTGTAGTGGTGGCTTGAGTTTATTCAACTCTTTCTTGAAAGAACCAGACATGAAGTACAAAAAATATCCAAGACCTGTCAGAAGTTTTGCCTTGAGGCCAACACGATCCCCTTTGTCAGAATGATGGCTTCAAGCTTTTCCCTTGGAAAGCTTCTCTGTAGGATAGGCTCCGACCAGAGATGATTAAAAAAAAAAATCATGAGTGGTTTTATAGCATTGTCTTTTATGTTTGGGTCATTAGGATTCACCTGGTTTCTAAATGAAAGCCTAAGTGTCTACAATAACCTGTTGCTTCAGGATGTCACGTCATTCACAAGCCTCAGAATTAAACTACGAGAATGGGAATAGTGGGCGTACCAATCAGCGTTACAGCTAGCCTTGTGGGCGTGTGGCAGCGTCTACTTCCTCATCTGTATCTCCAGTAAGGCTGTAGTTTGCCAGTAGCAAACTTGGCCATTTTGGTTTTTCTGTCCTTCTGCCTGAAGGATACCGTTTTCGATTGTCTCACATCTGTCTTTGCTTGTTAAGTAGCCTCTTCTGTGTAAAGACATCTGCTGACTCAGCAGGATTTTCTTTCTTGGTGACTTATATATTATTTATGATTTATATGTTCCAAACAAAGGCAGTAAAGAGGTGCTAGACCTGAAAAGTGATTTCTCAAGTGGTGATAAGTCTTTTGGATGAAGAAGGAGGAAGCTTTCTTTTTTTAGGGCAAACAGCGTTTTGAGGAACTCTTAAAGTTTTAATGGGGCTCTGGCCTGGAGCGGGTCTGATGGGTTATGTATGTCAAATATACTCAACAGAACAGAATGACATTTCTGTGACACTGAAGTTGCAGACACACAATTTTTTTCATAGTGGAAGCCAGTCTTCAACTACCTTGTCATCTTGAACCACTGAGCTGCTATTTCGTGTCAGAGGATGTCTTCTATTCTTTTTCTTTCAGTCTGCAATAGTCCTTTTTATCTCCGCTGCCTCAAAATCTGTTGTTAAAAAGACTTGTATTCTAAGTGTTTAAGGAGTCTAGGGTGTACTTTAAATGCCTCCATTTGCACTATGCAAATGTCGTTAAGTATCTTTGAACGCTTGAACATAACAGAATGCAAGGTCTCACTTTGTGCTTCACTGGGCACCCTGCGTATAGCAAATCCATCAGTGTGTCAGTTCAGCCCAGCTACCGCTTACCAAAAGCCTACAAATACAATAGCTATTACTCATTAAACTGAGCATTCAGAAATATTCTCTTAACTGTCAATCTTTTTTTATCCCTTACCCTTAAAAAATTCTAAATACATCAATTATTAACCGTGTAAATATAGAGACAAAAAAATCAGGGTTATGAACTTGCGTTTTGGCCTCATGGTGTGTTATAGTTCTTGCACGTTTTATGGCCAAGGCAGTATTCTGCATGTGCGTTACTTGTAAAGTATAAACAGCTCAAGCATTTTTCCCTGACAAACTTGGAATAATCTATAATTCTGTGAATGACCCCGGTGAAATATGCATGATGCACGTGTGCTATAAATGTGTTTTTCTTCAATAAAGGAAAGAATACAATGTGCTAACTGATGGGTTTCCAGATTGCGCAAAATACGTATTTGGAATTGTCTTGGCTGTATTTCACAATGTTGTTGAGTTCATTTCCTGGTTTTGTGATCCTCTTATTTTGCAAATGACCTTCATTAGTAATTAGTTGTCTACTTTGAAGATTTCTAATGAAAATATTTGTTTTCAGCTTCCCAAAGGCAAATACCCATTATACAAATACCGTTACACTGCATAAAAAATTTCGTTACAATAACTTTCTCATTCTTGAACAGCCTCTGGAAATGAGAAATGGAAAATTTTCTTGCTAGCAATGCAATTAGTGGCTATTTACACTCGAATTGTGATTAAGTGCAGTCATCATCATGTGTGGTTTTAAATAGCTAAAAGGTCTGCTAACCCTTACGATATAAAAGCAGCAGTAGACTGCTCTAAAGAGGCAATATAAAATATCGTTCATGTTGTTTGATTAATAAGAACACTTATAGCTCTTTTAAGATAATCATTTTGGGGAGCTGTGGCCCATAGATGAAAATTGCATTTAATTCAGTCACTTTTAGGTTGATGATTTTTATTAAGATCTATGAGTATAATCTGACTATATGAGTATTTGCCTGCTCTCTAATAAAAAAAAAACCCCACAGAAGTATTGAAAAGTCTAGGAGTTAACCAAGTTTGCAGTCGGGGTTCTGCTTTGACCTGTATCATACCAACATTTAATTATTTTTAATGGGAATTGTGAAGGGATGTATTTGTCTATATTCTCTTTTGGTAGAAATTACTCAAGCATCCAGTTCTTAAAAAACACATTGAAAATATAACTTCCACGGCATTGTCCTGGGGTGGTCACCCCAACATTGGTGATGACAGAGGAGTGGGTGCTGCCCTCCTGCACCAGGGCGCAGGGTTTGTCACTCCACATCTGTATCACAAATTCTCTTGTTCTGGCAAGAAATAAATTTTATTCTTTCCTCCCTCGTTTCTGAACAGTGATTCCCTGGAGGCTGCCCAGCCCACTGCTTTTACGGCCACCTCAGTGAGGAGCATGCCCGCCTGCCAAGAGAGCGCAGACACAAGGCCGACTCCCACCAGCACCACATCTGCTGCAGCCCTCAAGCCAACAGGACCCCCAGGTGCTGCCAAGTACTCGGGCTGGCAGCCTGCAAACCAAACAGGTACCTTTCAGTGAGGCTTTTTCTTGTTCAGTTAAAGACCTTTGGAGAGCTCAGGAAAACATACTTCACCATGGGTGTAAAACCAACAGCCTTCAAACGACTGTCTGTGTGCTTTGAGCGCAGGCCAGTTTGCTTAGAAAAGAGGAGAAGAAAAACAGACGTAGCAGTTCTAGTAAACCAGTAGCCCTTTGGTAGTAGCCTCGTGGATGTAATTGATTTCACAAATGAGCAAAATCAGATGTCTCTGACCTCTATTAAAAGCCTATAGACCAATCGAATACACGTATATGCCTCATAGTTCCAACTTTGCGCTTCCCGTGTGAGTGTAAGTTCAACAGACCATATTCCATGAGGAGTGGGAATATCAGCAGGCACGCGTTGTCCAGGTGATCTTTTCTGAAGTAGATGTTAATTAAAAAAAAAAAAGAAAAGACTGAAACATTAGAGTGGTAATGTATTTTACATTTGTAGCGGGTTTTTTGAGCAGGTTTGTGATACGGAGATCTGTTTAAAGGTGAGTTCTTGCAAGATCAATTCATAGCTACTACCTTTGAATCTAGTTTAAACCCACACCAAAATGTCTTATGCCTGGAAAGCATGCCGTTTTCTTTATGAACACCCTTATGTGATACACGTGCCTGTATTAAGGCATGCAATATGGGTGCCTATACTTCCGTAATATTACATGCAGTAATTTGGGGTCATTTTTTGATGTAACTTTTGTTAAACTGAATCAGTCTTTGGTGCTGAACTAAACTTGTAGTAATTTCAAAGGATCTGGGAAATCTGTATTACTAATTAAGCTTTAACTGCAGATTTTTCTTGTAAGAATGTGATGAATATTCTTGATCGTCTTTTCAACAGGATCTAAGATGCTGAATGGGAAGGGTGGAGTTGTTTTGTTTGTTTTAGTTCTACTGTTAAGGGTTTTCCCTCTTTAAAAGTACATCCAGGCCAGAAAAGGAACTACAGAGGCCCTGGCATAAAAATTAAAATAAAACATGTAGTGTTAATGCTGTGTATTTTATCATGGCTTTGGCACATCTGGCTAAATTACTGTTGTGCCTGGTAACAAATGCGTGTATTTAGTTTTGGGCATGCAGTTCTGCTAGCAAGCCTCGAGATGGCAATACACCGTCACGTCCGTACGTGTCAAGTACCGAGTATGTGCTTATGGACAACCTAAAGACTTGGTTTAATTTAGATCATTTGAATTCTAGCATTGTGTTACTAATTTGAGTTAGCTGTCATTAGAGGGGGGAAAAAAAACACTAACTCTTTTTAAAGTCACGTTCTTGTTAGCCCGTGTACGTAAGGCAAATGTTTGTGGGGAATATGATAATCCTGCATTTTTGTAAGTGATTGATTGTGCTACATGGTTGACATAACTCTTTTTCTGTCTCACCAAATGATAAATTTATTTCGCTTGCACAGAAACCACCTGTCAGCTCGGGGTTTCGGTAGTACCACACCCATTTTCAGTATGTTGATAGGTGTTCCACTGCTGAATTCTACTAGCATGCTTTAATATTAATACACATCTAATGTTTAAGATAGACCTTTTTTTTAAATGATGGGCACATGAAGGAGAAAGATTTAGAAGGATGAATTAAATTACACTTGATTCCATAATTCTCTGAAAATCTGTGCTCATGCTCTTGCATAATGCGAAAATCTCCTTTTTTTCCCATTAGGGGTACGAAGTAGGTAAGTGAGGGGGAAAGCTAGCCAGAGAACTTCTGGTTGCTATTTTCCAGAAGAGCTTACAAAAAACTTATGAAATTCATACTGGTAGAGAGGCTGGTGGAAAGCAACGGTTATGAGGATGTCAGCTCTGTGCTGCCCTGCTTTAGGGTCCTGAGATGTACTGCTTAACTTCTGAAGTAACAAAGTCTCTACCTCTTCCAAAAATATTGGGGAAGCCAGAATTAAAAACTGTAGGAGCAAGAGGCATTGAAAACTCAAAGTTTCTGAAAATGGGAAAATGCAGGGAGGAAAACTGCACTGCAAAACGAGTGTGAAAGGCAGCTGCCCGGGAATTAACAGGGGCAGGATGTCCTGGGTGAGGGAGGATCTTCAGCTGGCATTTGCATCTTAGGAGTGTGAGGAGTCACATGCTGCCGCAGGAAGCCGGTCTGTGCTTGTCCCGATACAGGAAGCTGCTCACTGAAACAGTGAGGAAAATGGACTATCTGGAGATGTCAAAATGCTCTTGGGTTTTGTTCATCTTCTACGTTTTATTTGACTTCGTCAGTCTGAAGGCACCTTCATCTTACAGCAGAGTCTACAAATGAGTGAAGTGGCTTACCGAGCGTGCCTGCTAGCCTGATTTCTGAGTTGAAACGAAGTGTATCATGATTTGATCGAAATTCCAACAGTTGTCAAGGTGCTGGAGGCTTGTCCAGAGGTTATCTGACAGGTTTCACTGCAGACCTGCCCTGTAAACCTGCCCTAGGCTCACCTCTGGTTTTATGTGCCATGTCACTCAACAAGTAAGTAATGGGAAAACCAGCAGACTCAAGCATGGTTACAGCAGAGATAGGATCGGTATCTTTTTCTCAGGCCTATATTTTACAAAAATAAAAATATCCAAGGTTTCACTGTACCTGAGCTTACTCAGTAAAGGTTGAAACCAGCAGTCTGTCAGGTAAAACTCTTTCAGTAGTTGAGTGTTTTGATTCAATTAGTGAGATGTTGAAGAGAAAGATTATAACTGTTTCAGGGCATGTTTGGACCTCAGTCATAAATTCTGCTGTTTGTTTTCAGTCTGTGAGCATAAAGTTTTCTTTAAAGTAAAATTGCTAATGCTTCACAGGCCAAACAAAATTTGGCTTCATAGGTCATAGCCCTCACAAAATTTTAAACAAAACCGCCTTGATTTAATATTTGAAGTCTAGCTTAGAAATTAACTTAAAGGGAGAGAGAATCTTATGTAAATGTGTATATCAGTATGCTATTAATAGCAGAAACTTATTTGGAGTACAGTTTTGTAGCTCTAATAGCACCCACCCTTTTAATGAATATTGGGTATAACAGTAAGTTGTTTCCATAGCAAAGAAGGATTTTGTGTCTGAGGAACGGTAATCTGCTGTTTGATGGTGTGACATGAATATTACCAGTGATTTGGTATTTATTAAGATGTCTGAATACACAGATAAGTCATTTGGTCAGACAGTATCTTTTTGTTTATTAGGTGGAATCTCCCTTTCTTGGATAGGCCACCAAAGAATAATCTTTTTTTTTTAATTAAAAGTAGCATGGTTTCTTTTTTTGGTTTCAGTTTAGGGTTTGGGGGTTTTTTTGGTTAGTTGTTCTCTTTTGAGATCGTGCAGAGATTCCTAAAGTTTTCAGAAGGTTTTTGTTAGAACTGAGCTACAGTTGATCCATTGATCCCCATTTCATGACCTGGCAACAAAAAGGTGTTGAGGAAAAGGGTTGTCTAAAATGAATGGCTGACATAACAAATGTGGAGATGCTTCAGGCACTGGGTTTCTCTGTACAGAAGTAGTCAATCACGATCCAAATGATCTCGTAGTGATGGCACTCTTAGAGAATCTTTATCTACTCGGTACTCATGTGGTACCCACGAACGCTACTACGCTAGTGACCCACTGTGAAGGTGGCAGAGATTTTATTCCCCTTTGGAGTAAAATCCTGAACATTACAGGATTCTTGAGTGGTTTGGTAGAGGAAATGAGGGATGGCTACCTCATGTTTTTATCTAAGGCGTGGGTAGGAAACTGGATAAGCAGAATAAAAGCCTGGCTTGTTCAAACAGAAAAAAAGTCTGATCTTTGGCACATTGGGTGCACAAGGAATTGAAGATGGGAAGCAGGTGGGGCATGCCCACAGTGCAGTGGTGACATCTGCCTGAATAGTGGTTTCCAAATAAGGCATTTGCTGCCAGCCTTTTGTCTGTGTTGTTGATTTTTTTCAATTCTTGAAATAAGTCAAATTGTGACTCTTACGGTGTGTTAAATGTATAGGCTAGAATTTATAATAGTTCTCACTCCGTTTTTGTTGAGATATGTTCTGTTCACCCACCAGAGGGAGAAGCTTTTTACAAGATTATATTAAATTTCAAAAAAAAATTACCCAGAACATCCAAGCTACATCCCAGTGAGTTATTCTGCTATTTGATAACTCACTATCACCCCCAAGGAACCCCAAAACATTTTCCAGTCCCAGTACCTTGTGCAAGCACGTGATGCACACGCAGATGTGGCTGTCACCCACCACTGCCATGCAGTCACTTCTTGGGTGAAACAATAACAGCTGCTTGTCAGCATGCTGTAACACTCCACGGCATCTTGAAAGGAAGCGAATAGCACCATGGCAAATTGAAACTGCTGGGACAGTTTAAGAAAGTATAATTACCCCGTAAATGCAGTTGTTGCAAACTGGAGTTTAGCCAGGAGACGAACTGTTCCCGCAGAAAGCGCAGCAGGATCTGCGATGGTCAGAAGCGGTCGGGACTTCCAACGTTAACATTTCTCACAAGAAATCACCCCCACTTTCCCAGCATCTTCAAAGTGCTGCTGCTGGAGTGCAAGCTGCTGGCACAGTGGGGACCGGAGAGGCCGGGTGCCAGGCACAGCACTGCCAGCACCGCGTCCTGCCTTCCTGTGCAAGAGCTGGACAGACAGCATCCTGCTTCACTCGTGGCGGTCTGGTGGGATTGTGGGGGTCTCCTGGTGAGCTGGTACAGCTGGCAGCCAGAAAAGCTGGTTTGATGCTTAAAGGAGGATTTCATTGCAGTTGATGACCTTTGTTCCTCCTGGGCTTGTCAGCTTAGTTGACGAGGATGGGATGGGGAAGGGTTTGCGATAGCAGTGTCCAACGCTTGCAGTTTTAAGTGACCAGTTACCCAGGTGTGCCTGTTTCCTTATTCCCAGGTCTCTCTCAGGCTGATAACACTGGGATACATAATCCCCTTCCAGCAGAGCTGTTCAGGAATGTCAGCATATTCTGCAATACCCACAACTGTCAGTTGCCTAATCCCGAGCCAAGCACATGTGTTAAGCACATGCTGCCTTCAGCAGAGGGAACACACTTGGAAGCTAACTGTAGGCATAGAAAAATTGCTTCCCAGGCAACTTTGTTTCAAAAATTCTGCTATTTCCTTGCAGTTGTTTTTGTGTGGTTGGTAGACTTGCATTTGCCATCTCTGGAGTGCTGTCTTGTGCATTTTTTTTTTTTTTTATTTCCTATTCCCTCGGTAATATTAGAACTTCAACAGCCGAAGAAAATACAGCCTGCTCCTAGGTGTGATTTGACCTCCGGTGCTGTCTACACTGACAGTTTGTGTCTTTGTCTCCTTCTTTATGACTTATTCTGTAGAGGTTTCCTAAGGAAAATGGAGTAAAAATGCAGGCTGTGTCAGACTGGGGAGTTTGGCCATGAAGTCAAACATGAAGCTGGGGAGAGGCAGGGAGGCACCAAGACCTCCTGTGCTATTGCAAAATGCTTGTCGTGCTCAAGGTCCATAAAGGGATGGGCTGCAACACTTTCTGTCCTTGTCACCTTTTTTTTTTTCTGTGTTCCATTCGTAATTACCCTAGCCTCTCTCGCAGTTCTGTCCACCTTACAGGCCACGCTTACTGTGTAAGCCCATCAGCTTTGGGAATACCTGTGCATGGAAAAGGCAACTGAACTATCTTCTTCATAAAGTTCTGCAGTTTAGTTTTTAGGGCCATCTCAACCCAATTGTGTTTTTTTTTTTTTTGTAGAACAGGAAATTTAAGGCAGAAGTAATTATTATAGGGATTCAAGGACCTGTGTACCCACTGAGGACCATGGTCTAAACTTGGGGAAGAAGCTGGATTAACACTACGCGTAATGCAAATCCATATATAGTTGGTAAGGCCTCTGCTAGAAACCATCCCAAAACAAACCGTTCCAGTATTTTTCACTGAAAAAGGTTATTGAAGATTGCTTTTCCACAATGCAGACACCATTCATAAAAACAAAAGCCTTGTCCATAAAAGTGGTATGACTGACAGGTCAAAACACAAAAGCTTCCTGATCCTGGTGTATGGACTGTTATTAATTTTTCATCTAATCTAAATTATTATATCATCATGTGACAGAAAAACACAAGAATTTATCCTTACAAGTTAAGTAATGTGAAGTTGCTTAGCCAAGCAAAACCTATTGTGAAACCAGAGTAATTTATGAATGTCAACCTTAATGGTAGTATGAAATTGTAACTCCTGCAGACATGGTGAAAAAAATGAGTATGTTTCTAAAACTTGATTGTTTATATTTAAGAAGGTACAGATCATAGTAATGAAGCAGAAATGTACCACCTATTTGTTGGAGGCAGAGTGATCTGGTGTATCTCACTACAGGATCTGCTGAACAGAAATTCAACCTTCTGTTACAAATATGACCTTTGACAATTTTTCTGTGATTTGACATTGCTAAATTCATGTGCTCTTGCTCCAAGTTGTGCATTTAAACTGGTTGCATACTTAGATAGATGCGTGCTCCTTCCTCTAGTCATTTAAACAGAGGTAAAGAGATTATTTGTCTCTGTGGTTATTTCACACCCATTGAGTGGGAACATTCACCAACTTTCAAAATTAGATACCGGTTGTCTTTGATTTCTTAAAAAGTAACTGGCCTGTTGTTACGGACTGGCTTGCCAGATCAGTTCCCCTTCATTTGCTAGCAACAGCTCAGAGCAGTGATGTGTCCTGTTCAGATGTAGGACATCCAAGAATTAATCCAAAGAAATTAAGTATTTCTTTGGTAAATGCATTCTTATCACTATTCAACATTAAACATCAGCTCCATGAAACTGGCAGATGATCTGTCTGTGAGCAAGACTGAACAGTTGGGGTTTCTGCAGCCGTAGTCAAGCCGTCAAGGTCAGAAGAGGAGCTAAAAGTGAGGGAGACAAAATGTTATCTGCAGGAACCTCCCAAATGGGTTTCTAAAGTGTCACTCCGTGGAAATGAAACACTATTGTATAGGTCTTTGTTTTCTCTTTCTCCCCAAGGCACATTTTCAGCAAAAGTGACGCCAGTTGTGCCAAATTTGGGACGGTGTATGATGTAACAAATCACAAGGAGACAGGCTGAGCAAGCCAAAACCACCATACTCATTTTAATTAAGGTGCTTTACAGCTCATTTATCCGGAGCCTTTCCAGTAGAAAAGCTGGTTGCTAGTGCAGGAACTAGCCCCTCCAGTTGCAGGAGTTGTTGAAACTGGGCCGAGGTGGCACCTGTTGTGATTTTCCACAGGGTGCATACTAGCCTTTGCCGGCATTTAAGGACATGATAATGGTTTAATCCTTCCTGTCCTGCCTTTAATCAGCGGTGGGGATTTAGCTCTGCCTGCCCTTGCAAGACTCTTTAGGAAACAAAAGGAGAACTGCTGAACACAGGGTTTGTTTGGTGGGGTTTTGTGGTTTTGGAGGGTTTCCCTCCCCTCTTGCTTGTCCTGTAGCTTTTTCCATTGAACTTGTGCAATTTCACGCGGGCCTGGGAGTGGATGGTTGTTGTATATGGCTAACGTAATGAGCTGACAGCTGAGCTTTTCAGACACGTTGCTTCATCCGGCTATCTGTTTGGTTTGGAGGGAAGGAACAGGAAGATTTCTTACTGTACAGATATATTAAAAGTCAGAAAATTGGACATATGAAGCTTTATGTTTTCCATTTATAATACAGTAGTTTGATAGCAGTGTATAAATCACTGAGTTAGAACACTTTAAAATGAAGTTCTGGCACTCCTACCGCTTAAAGTAGCATTGTTATTTATAGATATTACATGAAGTCTGATGTTATGTTTAAGTGAGCGTTAAACAGTTCAGGCTGTTGTATTGTTGCTACGCACCGGAGAACCTCTGTCAAAGTGACTTTGGCACTGCTGCGTATCCGCCTTTCTCCCTTTGTCTTCCAAAGCTTTCGCCAATGTTTGCAGTTATCCATGTGCTCAGCGATGGAACAGCCTATTGTTAGTCTAACAAGGGCAAAGTCACACTGGGATTTTTGAAAAAGAAAAAGCCAGTTCTTTACCTTGCCTAAAACTTTGTTAAATATTAAACTAGCCATACCAAGGAGTTTAGTGAAAGCAAACACTGAAGGTTTGCTAAACTTAAACCTAATAAAGTAGAAAGTTAATAGTTGGATACAGAGTGTTTTCTATTTTAAAAAAGCAACTATGACAATACACGAGTGCAAATCAGCAGTGCTTTAGAAGGTTTAATTAAAGAGAGCGAAGGTGAAGAAGCCTACAAAACTCCAAAATTTGGCCACAGAAATCTTTTGATGACTTGCAGAGATCCCAAACCTCTCTGCCGCTCAGGGTGGACTAGCTCCTGATGGGGTGTATAATTCTTACAAATTATTTCTTTTATTTATTTATTGTATTTACTTGTTATAATTTATAGTTCTTGAGAGCACCCATAGAAGTTGCTGTCCTCTATCCCATTTCAAGCAACAAAGATGGCACCCAGAAAATACGTACAAAGATTTTGTCATGAGGCAGCTGGAGTGGTTTCCTTTCCCATCCGCACACGGTCATCGTTTACAGTTGACAATGAGCATGCACCTTGGCAGATCTTGGGTACCAGGACGCTTCCCCACCACTCCTAGAGAACATAGCTGATGATGGGTTCCAAAATCATATATGTAAAAAGCACAGGAGAGCTCAGACTGATTGCCAAGAGTTGAGAGGTTTTTCCTTAGATTGAGTGTAATTTGTACCCATCTTGTTAGTACTGGTGTGCCCTGGTAAAAGCTTCTCATTGCAAGAAAAAAACGCCTGCGTATGTTTTCCAGGCCTGCTGTTTTTCTTTAAATCATGTGGTTGTGTTTCAATCTGAAAGGTTTCCTAGGGAAAGAGAAAAAGAAAGGAGAGGAGGAGAATGCGGGAATTCTGAAACTGTCCCCTTCCTCCCTGCAGAAAAAACATCTTGTCCAGTATAGGAGTATTAAGTTTGCTGTTTAAGGAGAAGGGATAGTTGGGAAACATCAATGGTCATTCTAAACAAGAAGACAGACCTACAAGTTTAAATTCTGTAGCTACAAGAGGTGGAATGTTGTTGGAAAAAAATACTGAGAATTCATATAGATTTTAAGTAGGTAACTAATAGTGAGTTTCTTAAAATTAAACCAAACCAAAACAAACCACACACATAAAAAATGCCATCATCAACAACAAAAAAGTTCTATGGGTTGCAGTGAAAGTAATGAACCAAAAAAAAAAACCCAAACCAAACAAAAAAAAAAAAAACCTCCATCGACAAAAAAAAAAAAAAAATTATGCTCCATGACTTACAGTGGAAGTAATGAACCTTTGGTAAAATTACTGGAGTGCTAAAGACATATTTGTGGCCTACGGAAATACACAAGTGGGCAATAAAAGCTGTCCTCCGACTGGTGTTCAGATGGGAATGAAGAAGCCTACAGACTGAGGCAAATCAACCGTTGAGAAAGGGAGAATGATCTATGGTGAAAAAAAAAAATCTAGCAGAACAGCTGCAGAAGGTTTACAAAGAAACCAGTATAATAAATGTGGTGAAATAGCTATTACTGAACTTTATTGGTGTAGTTCCTTCAATAAGAGCATGGATCTAAAGGTAATGGAAGCAAACTGACTCCTCTTCTCTAGGATGAAAAATATGAACTGGGAGAAACTTGAGTCCACTTCAAAACAGGAGCAGAGGGGAAATAATACTCTGCAAGACCAACAAGGTCTTAATGTGAATTCCAGGAAAGAGAAAAATACTCCTTGAGAGAATGTTGTGGGGACAAATGGTGAGCATGGGCAGGGAGTTTCCCGGCTTTACGCTGGCCTCAAGAGGTGGAAGAAGAGAGTGTTTAATAGTGCCTTAAGATGTTGTTTTTCAAGGATTTTTGAGTAGAAAGTAACCTTTTCTGTCTTAGTTCTTAGCTGCTGATGGCATCTGCAGTGATCAGTTAGATATCATTCTGATCATAGTAGACCAAATAGTGATGTAAATTTACAAATGACAGTTGAAAAGCCTTTTAGAACTTAGGTTTTGTCCAGTATTCAGAAATATTCTGGCAAATATAGAAGTATCTGAGGGCTTAGAGCTTATTTGTTCTTTTTGCATCATGGCTGTGATCCCACGGGAGTCCTGCATCTGCTGAAGGTCTAGGTATTGAACTCGAGTTCACTGATTTCAGTGAGTCCATTTGCCTTCGCTGGTCCTCAGTGCTAAATGCCTTGGTTTTGCTTAGGCTAGAGCTCTTGCTTAACACAGTACTAATTTGTGTGGTTTATAATATGGTTCTCTTAAAAGAGGAGTTTTTTTAACATAGTTCTTTTTTGTTTTTACATTAGTAGATTGAAGTTATTTCCCAAACTGATGGACTTTCTTCTTTCCTCTTCTAGTGCTTTGAGTAGCTCAGAAATGACTGATCTAACAACTCTGTAGAGAAAGCTAATGTGGACAAATTCTGCTTCTGGCCACTGCTAACATTAAAGCTGGGTAGTGTTCAGAAAAGCGTCATTCATAAAAACAGCGTTAATGAAAGCTGTAATGAGACCAAAGAAAAGGGAATAATTGTGATGTTTGTACTTCCCCCCCCCCCCCCCCCCCCCCCCCCCCTTTAAGCAAGCAGAAGGATGTTTTTTAACTACATAGTGCAAATAAGAGCTAGCTGATGTGTCTGAGTGGGCTTTGGGATTCATCAGATAACTCAAACAGAAACTAGCAATATACTAGAAGCTGCGCTGCAATTTGATTTATGGCAAAAGCAGTCTTTGCAGATTTGGTTTTAGTGTGTATTTTTGTCTCCTCATGAAAGGGAACCTGAAAATTAGAAAGCCGTGTGTGATGACAGAGGAGGAAAGTGCTATTAATCAAAACCACTTTTGTTCATGTCTTCAAAGCCTTTCTGTCACCTTTTCCATTTTTATCTGTTCCTGTGTTTTCAGTTTAGCAAGCATTTATAATCTCAAATGAGCTACAGTAGCAGAGTGACTTGTTCAAGATCAAGTGCTTCTATTCCCAAATGCTTTCT
Organism: Bucorvus abyssinicus; assembly: GCA_009769605.1. NCBI lineage: Eukaryota > Metazoa > Chordata > Aves > Bucerotiformes > Bucorvidae > Bucorvus > Bucorvus abyssinicus. Next base: position 51,971,143 of record CM020026.1, read on the forward strand.
ACCTGGGAATACTGAATGTTTCTAGTATCAAGATGTTATTTTTTCAAGATATTGAAAATTAATTAATTATACATTAAATATAATCACTAGTCTTGTATTTTTTTTTTTAAAAAAAAAGGACAACCGAAAAAAAAGCTGTGATGATCTGGCATGCTTTTTGCTACTTCGGATACTGAAAAGGATCTAAAATATGTCAGTCTTGAAATGATTTGAGAAAACTTTATAACTCAACTAGTTAGACAAAAAAGGTGTATATGAGCCCGTATCAGTGCATTAATACCAAACATAATTATAGTACAAAAGTATTGGTGTTTAAAAGGATTTCACTTCCAGCTGTGTTGCCTTAGCCTACAAATATGCATGAGTGGGGGGGGGTTGTTAACAGAAGTTCACGGTACTGTTTTGATTAAATTGTGTAGTGTGTGGCTATCTTGCTTTTGTAAATAGCAAAGGATTGGTATTTCTGATGAATTTTCTGTGTATTCACTGTCACTTAAAGTTATCTTCTCTGTGAATTAGTAGGCTGCTTCCATTTGAGCAGGGAATGCAATGTTTTACCTGGAAGGTATTTGCAACTTTTCTGTAGGGTGGAGGCTGATCAGCATTACATTAAGGGAGATAATGATAAGGAATTTTTCATTTTTTCCCTGCACAATGAAATGAGAGAGGAAGACTAGCACAAAGATTAACAGCTCAACAAACTAGTGGGGTTTTTTTTTTTTTTTTTTTTTTTGCAAAGCTATGTGCTGATTCCCTGACCTTGGGTTGCATCATTGCACAGAAGCATCATTCTGTGCTGTCCGGTGTCTCTGGTTGTTTCTCTCTGAGTTTCCACTCGGATCTTAATTTCCTTTTTTGATTTACAAGGTTTAGTTTACAAGGTTTCTCTTGCCTGTGGTTACAAACAAGGTGGGGTGTTGTTTTTAGCGTCCTTGAAAAAGGAAAAGATTCTCCACTTGGTAGGAATAGCTGTTCCCATAAACTCGTGTTGCTGTAGCTTGTGTGTTACCAAGGTACATACATCAATAGAGGAGAAAGAGAAGCACAGGGATGTTTATTTCTTCATTACCCTTGGCAACAGTATCATCTGTGTCTTTCACTTCTGTAAATGCATTTTTCGTACTCCATAAAAGCTTATGTCTATTCTATGACTCTAAAAACCTGAGCACAAATGGAAGTGTGTGGATGTATACGTTTATGAAAACATCAGGTTTTTATTTTTGTCATAACTTTTATGAAGAGGATGTGAATCGGCCTTTGGAGTGCCACTTCAGAGTGGCAGTATCCTAGTGATGGATACTAGAGTTTAGATTTGATTTAGAAATATGTTTTCCTTACACAGTACTGTATTGTAAGTTCCTGTACGCATTGTATTGAATGTGTAGTCTTGTTTAATCTGTTAGTAATGACATATGATCTATTGCACTCACTGTAAAATATTTTGAGTAGGTATGTATAGTCTCCTGTCTGTCTTCCTATACTGATATTCCTGGCTTCAGCTTTTGTATCTAAAGCAAAATAATGCCTTCACAGGTTGTATATTCTTGCGCCTAACTTCTTTAGTATGTTGAAATTTGTCTGCTACTTCTACAAGTTAGACAAAACCATTCTGTGTTATTTTACAGGCATTTCATAAAGTAAATAGGACTTACTTGGTGGGGGAGGAGGCGAAAAATAAGTGCTTTTTAATTTGTTCCTTTAAATAAGCAGGTATACACTGGACAAAGATGTTAGGCAAATGTTGCTGCTTGCTTCTATTTCAGGATAATTTACTTGGTACTGGAAGACGATTTCTAAATGGTTTTGGCACTCTTTCCCCAGCTCCTGCCAGTGGATGGACATCAAACAGTATTAAACCACCTGGAACAACTGCCCCGAGTGAAAAATTTGTGACAGCACCTCAGCTAAATGAGCAAGACACATTGGTCCAGAGGGCAGAGCATATTCCAGCGGGAAAGCGTACTCCCATGTGCGCGCACTGTAATCAAGTCATTAGGTTTGTATCTGTCCTCTGCGTACACTCTTCACTGGGTAAAACAACTGGCTGGATGCTGGACCCAAAGAGTGGTGGTGAATGGAGTTAAATCCAGTTGGTGGCCAGTCACCAGTGGTGTTCCCCAGGGCTCAGTGTTGGAGCCTGTTCTCTTTAACATCTGTATCAATGATCTGAATGAAGGGATTGAGTGCACCCTCAGTCAGTGTGCAGAGGACACCAAGTTGGGTAGGAGTCTTGATCTGCTTGAGGGAAGGAAGGTTCTACAGAGGAACCTGGACAAGTTTGATCGATGGGCCAAGGCTAGCTGCATGAGGTTCAACAGGGCCAAGTGCCGAGTCCTGCACTTAGGTCACAACAACCCCCTGCAACACTAGAGACTTTGGGAAGAGTGGCTGGAAAGCTGCACAGCAGAAAAGGACCTGGGGGTGTTGGTCAACAGCTGGCTGAAGATGAGCCAGCAGGGTGCCCAGGTGGCCAAGGTGGCCAACAGCATCCTGACTTGTATCAGCAATAGTGTGACCAGCAGGAGTAGGGAAGTGATTGTCCCCCTGTACTCGGCACTGGTGAGGCTGCACCTCGAATGCTGTGTTCAGTTTTGGGCCTCTCCCTTCAAGAAGGACATTGAGGTGCTGGAGTGTGTCAAAACAAGGGTACTTAAGCTGGTGAGGGGTTTTAGAGCACAAGTCTTATGAGGAGTGGCTGAGGGAACTGGGGGTGTTTACCCTGGAGAAGAGGATGCTGAGGGAAGACCTTATCGCCCTCTACAACAAGAAAGGAAGTTGTGGCAAGGTGGGGATCAGTCTCTTCTCCCATGTAACAAGTGATAGGATGAGAGGAAATGGCTTTAAGTTGCACCAGGGGAGGTTTAGGCTGGATAAGAGGAAAAATTTCTTCACTTAAAGGGTTGGAAAGCATTGGAACAGGCTGCCCATGGAAGTGGTGGAGTCACCATCCCTGGAGGCAGATGTGGTGCTTAGGGACACAGTTTAGTGGTGGATTTGGCAGTGGTGGGTTAACAGTTGGACTTGATGATCTTTAAAGGTCTTTTCCAACCTAAACCATTCCATGATTCTATTCATCCTGTAGGCACTCTGACAGCAGGGCTTTGTTTTGCTTTCATGGGTTTTGATTTCTTAGTCACAAGTGTTTTAAGACTTCATTTCAATAAGGCAGAACGCTGTTTTCATGCCTGGTTTATCTGACAAAACTGAGAATGAGAGTACTGATGGAGGAAAAACATTGTGAACTTCTAACAGCCACAGCTTTACAACCCGTTTTACAGAGAACCAGAAAGCTGGGTAGAGTAGAGCAAAAGTAAAACTAAAGAAAACTAAGCAAGTTAGTTTTCACTTCTACACCCATTCCAACGAAATTGAGAAGATTAGCTAGTTGGAAACCAGTTGCAGACTATAGTCTCTTATATAGTCTATATGAGACTAACTTATCACAAATGTTGATTTATAAACCAGAATTTCTAATACAGAAGAAGAAAAATAGCAGGCTCCATCCATATAAAAAAAAAAGGAAGGAATAAAGGTTTAACAATTGCTAGGATGGATTATTAATTAATTATCTGCAACGTTAGATTTCAAGCTCTTTGGTGGGCTCTTTTGGCCTTTGGGCATTATGGTAGCTAGTGTCCCTGACTTGTATGACATGGGTAGAAAATACTAAGCAACAGAAACATGAGTTTGCCAAAAGAGATTTAGTTAAATAAATTCTGTTGAGCCCCTAAGATAACCCGTAGTTAGCCAGAATTTCATATGGAGGAAGAATTGAATCCACGTTGCATTGTTCAGTGATTTCTGACAATTAGTCATGATTGTCTTATCCAGGGATCCATAATCACTTTTCATGTCAACGTGCAAATCATCCTGATTTTCATCTACCTTGCATTTTATTTCTTCCTTAAAATAGAGATTTCCTAGGATTATTGAAACAAATATATTCTTAAAAAATGTTTTCTTCTTGTTTGTTCAGGCGTCTGTGCTGTTGAACCACAAAGGGAAAGTAAAGCATCGTAATATTTCTTTTTTATTCATCTATATCGCGTGTTTTCAGGGAACAAAATAGGAGAGCCTGCACTATGTTTCACTATGGTTAAAGATGACTTGTTTGATTAGAATACATGAGTTTTGAAAAATGAGGAGCTCTATGAGCTGTATAAACTTTTTCTGCTATGGTTTTTTGCAGCCTCTTGAGCCCTGGCTTGGATTCTGCATCAGAAGATGCTGCTGACTCAAATCACTTATCTCTAGGGGTCAATTGAGTTGAGCTTGTTTACTTCCATTAGATTTCTGTTCTGATAGTTCACTACCAGTTCAGTTAACATCGAGTTGATTTTAGAGGACTCTTTGCAAATCAATCCGTGACATTTTGGAGAAGTTTTTCCTACTTCCATTGCATGTATCAAGGAAATAAAATATATGATCTGAATCTGCTTGAAGCAATAGAAAAAAACTTTACACTAGTTCTCTGCATAGATGCACATCTTTACTAATCCAGATTTTTTCTTCACCGCAAAATGGAAGATTAATATCAAAAAGGCTACACACTTTTGGTATGAGAATCATCTGATTTGTTGAACTGTCTGGCCTATGTAATAATTCCCTCTGTCTTTACTCCTTGCTTTCCTGCTTTGATCACCATTATAAGGAGATGAGCTGCCACCTTGTAAGTAGGGAAGTGGATTGGTCCATGGAGCAGCCTTTGCTCTTTAGTAGATGCATGAGGAGAAACTGCAGAGCCCTGCTTGACGGTACTTAAGCCTACTGTAAGTCACCTACTGTAAGTGACACCTCTTCATGAATAGTAACTGATACCCAGATGTAACTTCTTCGTAATTCGTTGGTGGTGTTTAAATCCTTATTTCTTCATATGTTAAATGCCACCTCAGTTATTAAAAGCAAACATTGTTTCAAGGATGAGTTGATGTGCATTGATCAGTGCCAAATATGTCTCGTGTTCACAGCATACAGTGTATTCGAAAGATTGCAATGGCATTTTGACTTCAAGTTTTAGCATAATTACAGTTCATGCCCTCAGCGGTAGCATTACCTATGAAAAGTTAGGAGGAGGATCAAGTGACATTGCATTGTACGTCTGTTTTGAAGCCAAAATGCATGGTGGAGTTGGTTACTTTACACGCAGGCGTAGAATAACCATGGCTGGTTGAGCCAAAACCATTTCTTAGCAATATCTTATAACTTTTTAATATATCTTTAATTATTCATGTGGTGATTGTCTGAAGATTCCAATTTTTTCCAAAGCTTCATTAAGTATTTCTTTCCATGTCTAAAAGAATCAAAGCTGGAGGCAAACTAAATTTCCCATGACCTACTTACTGTGACGGTCTGACAAATGTCTGACATTTCCTGATGAAGACTTTGGGTTCCCAGGCAGCCTTGTGGAGTGCTGCAGTGCAGAGTTGGCTCTTCCATTGAAGTCCAAATGTGTTTTCCCTGGATCTCCATTGAGAACATCCTCTTTGGCCTGTCTGCTTGTGAATAATGATTTGGCTGTGTCACCTTTTCATACAGCTTACTTGGTTCTAAAGGCAAAAGGGAAAAAGTACAAATGGTGCTTCCCTACCACACCTCCTATACAGAAATTATACATCATGGTATTTTCAAGTGAGGGGAAAAAGATCCTTCTCAAAGTGTAGACTGTTGTATGGTTAACTGTAAAGCGATTGGCCTCCTTAGCAGATAGGGAAATCTTTCTAACACCAAATTTCAGTTCTGGCTTGCCGTCTTGATAAGAGCCACATGACAAGCTAGGTTATCGGCATACTAATACATCATGACCATACTGATGAAGTCATATTTAGTTACAAGTATGAAGATAGTGAAATTGCAATTATATGTTACTTACTTTTCTTTCCAGTTCACCCCTGTATCATTGCTACGTGAAGAACCCGAATCTTTTATGTGGCTACCAAATTTATGTACCTGGTGATCCTTTGGGGCATAAGATTCTTTAAATACTGTTGTAAATACATCAGAATCCCTTTTAAAAAAAAAATTACTACTATTTGCCTCCATCTGTGAGTTTGGTTCACATCATCTAAATGGTGATGCCAGAAATTTGTTCAGAAATGCTTAGCATGGCAAAGTAGCCTGGGATAGAGATGCATTCATAGCCAACTGTTGCCAGTTGGATTATCCCATATCTTTGGATGGAAGGAACATGGGTTTTTAGCACCACCTTTAAAAATATGTTCTAGTTGACAGAGGGATGTGGGATTTTTTTATTATTATTATTGATTTTATTTGTTTTTTAAATGGGGAAGGAAGAGTGAAGCCATGTGCAACCATCTTCCTAGCATTTCATGTCCTAGCTACTTCCCATCAGGTTGCATGAGTGTGGGCATGCAGCCCCCTTACTCAAACTGGGGTTTAAAACTCCTTTTCAAATGAATACATAAAATAAATACCTTTCATTACTGGAAGCTATCGTTTTGGGTTCAAAAATATGCAGAAATCAAGAACACCTCCAAGTTCTGAATATCAGGTTTTAGTGTATTTTACGTGGCAGGTGTTTGTTTTTTTTTTTTTTTTTTTCCTTTCTTCCATGTGCTTTGGGGCAGCTTTTAAGGCGCTGGTATCATTAGGCTGCAGTGTCAGCTTGACATGTTTAAACTACGGCCTGATTAAAAGTAAAATTGTATTTAGAAAGCGTAGTTCTGGATGCGTGTGTGCAGGGAGCCAGCCCGCTAATGGAACACCTCGGAGACATTGTGCAGGGCATGGACACAGCTGTCTGGGGACTTTGGGAAAGAAACTCCGTAGATGCACTTTCAGGCTGTTCCCCATCCGTCTGGGTTCCTGTGCGCTGTCCTGAATGGCTAACCTCAACATGTCAGAGCTGTAAACTCTAGAGAGCTAAATGCAGCAGATGTTGTAAAAATTCCTTCCCCTCCTGTCACTAGCGTACTTGCTTTCCATTGCAGAGCTAACCAAGCCTATCGTTCCAGTGCAGATGGCCAGAAACTCAATCCTACCTGGAGCTGAGAGAGCCTCTTCGGTGTCAGCCCTGTGTTAATGAATCTGTTAAATTAGCCTTTGCTGACACAGCACACTGAGAGCACTTTGTTGTACATAAGGGCTTGTATTGTTTGATCAGTACATAACTGAAAGGGCATTGATGTGAAAAGGTGCTTGTAGAGCGGCAGGAGGGTATCGGGTTAGGTCAGTGTTTGCACTGCTCAGGCATCCACTGGGAGCTGGGGCCAGAGAGCTGCGCTTGACCCTGACGCCCACCTTTAAGGGCTATGATCTGCACTCTAGCAGCCGATTTTCACTGCGTTCTTTCCAACAGTCAGAGGTGAATAGAAGAAACTGTTTCAGATTAAATACGTTTGTCATCCCAGAAGGTGTCTGTTGCCCCATGTCTGTTTGAGTCCCTTTTCTTTGACTGCTCATCCTGTTGCAAATGCATAGCACCTCCAGAGAAAATGTAGAAGAGAAATGAAAATAATTACTCCCTACTCTCAAAGAAGTTGCCCTCTGTCCTCTGCTTGATATATTTCCATCTTATAGTCAGTATAACCCTGGAAGCAAATTTTAAGGTTATTCTTCTCGATTGCTGTTGCTTTGTTCGTATGAAAATCTTATCTTACACAAAGATGTTCTTGCAGCTTACTCTATTTCCAAAAAAATGTTTAGCAACGGGGGGTAATATTAGTACCTTACACTTTTTTTTTACGGTGAAGTATTAGATCAGAAAGAAGTGGTGCATTACGGAAAGAATGGCATCTTTATCAGTCTTGCAAAAACAGGAAAGCTGGTGAGGGAGATGAACTGCAACCATGTTCACCTGAAACCTAAATTCTGGAAAGTTGAGTGTTGGTGGGACCTTGGAGGCACCTCATTAAAGCAAATATGTTGATTAAAGAAATTAGCATGCTGAATACATTTTCAAATGAATACAGATGCAATGGTTCATGCTTGGGATTTATGAGTTACAAACTGAGAATTTTTTGCTGACTGAAAAATGGAAAGGTTTGTCTTGCCTATTAACCTTGTTTCATTAGCCAGACGAATGCTATTAAAAGCATAATTATTTTGTGTTTGCAAATAATAGAGGAGGCTCTGTATTTGGAGGAAAATAGTCCTATTTTAACTAGCTTTTGAAGGAAAAGGGAAAAAAAAAAACTAGGACACCCCCCCAAAAAAAAAAAAAATTGAAAATTGCTTGAGGTGGGTTATCCTCTAACAAACCTGTTGGTTAAGGACAGCAATTGAATTTTTTTTCTCACAAGAAACTGATGTTACCAGCTTTTAATGTGACTGGCTTTTAATGGAGTCAAGTCTGCTTGAACATTTGTGGCCTCAATACAAATGCACGCTGAAAGACAGCTGGTGATATCCATGAGTCTTTGCAATAGATGGAAATAATTGGGAACATAGGGAACATCCTTCTTCTCATCCTTAGCAGCCACTTCAGCATGGTATTTAATGTAGTTCTAAAATAAGATATCTGAAATGCAGTGAAGCAAAGAGAATTAGTATTTATTGTGGTCAGGTGTTTCTTGGAGAAACTTCAGTGGGAATAGATACAGTCAACACTTGATGCTTTCTTAGAGCCCGCAGGAGGGAAGAGGTATGGAGCAGTGTGTGTTTGTGAACAGGGTAGTAATGGCACAGAGGTACTGTAGGGTAAGCCTATGAATGTCTTTTGCAGGAGCCAGCCTAGGGGCATTTGCTGACAAAATCTCTTCTTTCTAATCAGAGGACCCTTCTTGGTGGCTTTGGGGAAGTCGTGGCATCCAGAGGAGTTTAATTGTGCTCATTGCAAAACCTCCATGGCTTACATTGGATTTGTGGAAGAGAAGGGGGCACTGTATTGCGAGGTCTGCTATGAGAAGTTCTTCGCCCCTGAGTGCGCAAAGTGCCAGAGGAAGATCCTTGGGGTAAGTGACAAGCAAGTGGCCTGTTTTTCAGTGGGAACGATAAATAACCAGTGTTCAGCGCTTCTCTGTATTGAAATTCCCTTTTATCTGACCCAGTTTGCATTCTTCCAGGCATACTGTGACGTACCTTTTCAGTTCCCATTACATAGTGAGTGTGTTTTCTGGCTCTTCTAATGTTGAGACACTTCAGTCTTTTTGAGAAAAGGTGCTTTAGTCTTCTTGGCTCTTCCAAGTTCAGCTCCTGTTTTCATGAAGCTGTTCTGTAGGTGTTGTGATTACAGTTGGGGAGGGGCAGCTGGAAAGAAAAAAAGTAATCCTCTTGAGCTGAGCACTGAGGAACGTGCTGGCTGGTTAGATGTGAAGTACTGAAATATTTTCAGCAGTAATGTAGATAGAAAGACACATTATCCTACTTGGCACTAATATTGCTAATTTGAGCCTGCCAGCTGATTGTCTGCTGCTTTACTGCAGACAGCAATATGTCTGGACCTTTGTATAACTGGGGTCACACAGGGCTCTGGCAGTGCAATTCTCAAGTCATATTTGGCACTATAGCGTCTTCCAAAACAATACAGAGCAGTCATAATTTTCTATGTGATGTCTTTTAACTACTCACAGGCTTGAGGGCATGTTGGAGATGCTACTTTTCTTATTTTAGGGGACCATTGTGGATGAGATCCTAATTAAAATGAAAGGTTGCTTATGACAGATAAAGAGATGTACCACAAATAAAGCACCTCATCAAGTTTAACATCAGCAGAAATTGTGTACGCAACCCATTTTCAAAGCAGCAGTATGAAACAAAGTATTCTTAAAACGAATCAAGTGTGGAGGCATGGTCACCACAATCTAGTCATCACATCAAAATAATGTGTTAATAACACTTTTTCTGATCCCCACAGGAAGTAATAAATGCTTTGAAACAAACTTGGCATGTTTCCTGCTTTGTGTGTGTGGCCTGTCATAACCCCATCCGCAATAATGTCTTCCACTTAGAAGATGGCGATCCCTACTGTGAGACGGGTAAGAAGTAACACGACCAAAGTTTACTGCGGCTGTGTGGGGAAGCAGAGCTTAATAAGGTTGGAAAAAACCTGTAATTCCTTTTCCCTCAAGCTTCACTTCAGAAGAAGTGTCCCAGCAAATTCTACCTTTGATATGTCAATTCAAAGCAGCAACAAGTGCTGTAGACACTGATGTTGCAGCAGGAGAAGCCGGTGAGGATTTCTTCATCAGCTTTGGCAGGAGCAGGCTTCTTGTCACTGGTTTTACTTGTTGTTCCTGTTAAGCCCTTAATCGTAGGTGTCACTGATACCTACAAAGTGTTAATTTTAGGGTGACTTTCTGGTAGGCTTTAAAATCATCTGGAATTTATGTAAATCTGCTTACTTACTACACGAGGAAATGCCAGTGGAGTAATGTGTTTTACTCTGAATAGCCTTATTCCTAGCTGGGAAGGGCTTCCAAGAGTAAGCAGTCTGCCCAGGAAGTTTTTTGCAGGATCAGAGATAACATCTGTTGAACATAAGCTTGGGATGAAAAAACAGGTTGTCGGGGAAAAAATACAGTGATATGATTATAGCAGTTGAAAGCCTGATGAGCAATACTATGTGAGAGATGTGGCTTAGAAGTTCAGAGGGATTCTGGTTTGGTTTTTAGCACTTCCAGCTAATTGTTTTATTAATATGAACGATTTTATTTATGTTGGTTTCCTAGTTTGCTTAAAACTTTCCATGTACCCTTCTGGGATGGGAAAGAAATAGTATTTGTAAAACAATTCCCACAAAATGGAAAAAAAAAAAGTATCAAAATTGTCTACTTTCACACCACATGCTGTTTTACATCCATGTTAGAACCGTCAGTTGGACCTTCTCTGTATTTTTTCCTTCTACTGTAAGGAGCATTGTAGTTTAACTAGAGGTGGAAGTGGATTGACCAGGAATAGATTTAGCATGAAATCCTAATGACCTGTTTGGAGCTAAGACTTCCTTCTGGGTTGATGCCACGGTTGTTCACAGTGGGTGCCACTGAGAGAGTGCTAGGTACTGAAGAGATGAGGAAAGCAGGAAAAAATTCTGCAAAGTTTCTCAGAGAAGCTTTAATGGAGTTTTGCCAGAGATGAAAGAATGCAGTAGGTTATTGCTAGCTCAGTGACACAAGTAGGGTAACATGTTGCTCCTATTGAATTCATGGAGCAGTGGAGGAAACGGATATACGAGCAGCATCCTCCACTGTGACAGCACGGTGAAATTTCATCCTTAAGCAATCTGAAGCGCCTAATCTTGGAACCATTTGATGATTCAAAAGTAGTACTGGAGGAATCGATAACTCCCCCTGGGTGGAAAGCTGGTGACTGGGTTTGTTCTGCTGATGTTGAATTCTTGTTCCTGCCACCAAATGACCCATATGTTGTGTGGTGCATTGATTTGTGCTACCGTTACGACTCCTGTGTGCAAATGCGCACTCCTCTACTATGAGCTGGAAACACTGGGATAAAATGTCAAGAATACTACACTAATCACAAAGTTCATTTCTGAGATAGGAAGTTGCTAGCACAATATAAACACATTCTGTGAGGTGTTATTGCCAGTGATATGTTGTAATGGCTCGCGCTCTCTAAATAGATGTTAATTTGACGTCTCTCTAACTAAATGTTAATTCTTCAAAGACTCTTAGTCCAGCTGGGGTTGAGAGTTTGTGACTAATTTTAAAGAAATGAGGAGTAAATGTCATTGCCAGCTTTCCTTCTTCCTAGTGCAAAGGAGGGTTCTAATTTTAAATCTATATTTGAAATTATAGCTGCATCAGCTATTAGAATTAAGGAGTTTTAATTTGCAAAATGTTCTGGTTTTGGATGTTGATGCTAACATTAAATTAGAAGCACAGATATCTACAACTTTTAACTTTTTTTAAGTGCAGAGTTAGTAACCTAGTTTTGAAAATGCTTTCTGCAGGAAGCATTGATATGTGGGTGTATGAGAAGTCTGCCTTGAAAGGCTTCTGTGGTATCGCAATTCCAGCACGCAAAAGCAGTGTCCTTCGTTCTGCCTTATCTATTGCCCTTTCTTCAGAAGAAAAGCCAATAAACTTATCAACACAAGCCACAGGCCAACTTACAAAAGGCTTTAACTACTGGCACCAGGAAAATATCAGTAAAAGATTCCGTGTGGACATGAAGGCAAAGAGCTGGAACAGTATGGTCATGAGACTGTGTCCTTCAGGGGTTTTGCACAGATGTGTTTTACCGTTTGACACTTTAATTGTCTTCTGCTTTAAATTTTTTTTTTCTTCAATTTCAAATTGATGAAAATTTTCAATTTCATCCCAGTAGCACGGATTAATGAAGGTGATCGGTGAAGCTGTTTCTTGCCATCAAAGGCTTTGCTTTTCCAGCGTGTTTGTGTTCCCTGTCCTGCTGAGATGCCTCCTATGATGATGCTTTTTGAGGTCATCATACAAAACATTGTCTTACTCAACTAAAACAGGACTTTTCTCTTGGCTTCACACATGTGATAAGCCTCTGTTGGCTCTGCTGCAGTAAGCACTAGAGCTTCAGCATATCTGTATGATCTAGAAGAGAAACAAAATCTCCTTGTATCCCACTTGCCGCTCCTTATAAGTCTCCTTGAAAATTACCCTGGGCATCTAACTTCCCTGTCAGAGGCAGAGTGTTGCTATGAAGGATGGAGTCCAAAGCTTCATTATGATTGTCATTCTGTAGTTCATCTTATGAAGACATAATATTGCGTGACATTATGTGTTTGCCATGGTGATCCCAAGTTCTCTCATGTTATAGCACTAACGCTGTTGTGTTCTGTATGGCAAAAAACCCCCAACATTTCCTTCTTAGAATGGAGTGTTTGAGAGTTCAAATAAGTGGAAAAGACCAAACCACTTGGGGTGAAACTTAGGTCTGCACAGGTGGGCAGCGAAGGGCTGTGGTGACTTCTAGCCCTTCAGATGGCTCTGTGTACAGAGAAGGAAGTAACACACCAAGACTATGGCAATGGGCGTGTGTCGGTGCCTCCCACCCAACTTTATACATGTTTTCTATCCTGCTAGTCTGTCCTGCTCTCTCTTTTTCAAGCTCTGCAGTCAGTGTGCAATGTGAACAGTTTGGTGCCCTTTGTTTTGGTTCCTGCTCTTTGAGAATGGTTGGAGGAGCTCTTCTCTGCTGACTCCAGGGGAGTCCCCAGAGACACCAAGTCAATCCAGTGCCTAAAAATGAATGGTGCAAATACCCTACAGTGATTCCAGTCACTAGTAACCACGTTGACACCCTACTGATAATTTGGACTTTTTTGTTTTAAAGGCAATGAATATATTGCCTAAAGACTCTGGTTTGTTTTTAGCTAGGGGGGCGGTATGTGTGCCTGTTGTGTGGTAGGGTTTTTTTGGTTTTGTTTTTTTATAAACTCCAGTGACTAGAAAGCTATTCTGAGTTGATCTAATGTGCTAGACTGTTTCGGACAGAAGCCTAATGATTACATGATTTTGTGTAGTGTAGTCTGGGGCAAATATTTGCCAGAATATAGGCAAGAGTTCATTACTTGTTGAGGAGGTCTGTCACGTGAACAGCCAGGGTATGCTTTCAAGGCAGAGCTGGAGACACTGTAAGGAGTGTGTAGAGCCCAGGTGGGTGCTCTGCAAGGAGTGCCTTTCCCCCTCAAGCGTGCTGTTAGCTCAAGGAAATGAAACACCAGGAAGATGGAAGCATTGCTCCCTTGAAAGGATAAGGAAGGGAGGGCATCCCAGTATTTTGATTTAGGAGCTATTTATTCAGTGTACCTGGTATTATAAAACTCGACAAGTGCAAGCCCACTGCCATTGAAAGAAAAGCACGAAGGTCTCAAAGGATCAGTCTTGCTTTTCTGCATTTGCTTCATCTTTAAAATCTGTTTGTATTTGTTTGCAGATTACTATGCCCTCTTTGGAACTATGTGCCATGGCTGTGAATTTCCTATTGAAGCTGGAGACAGGTTTCTTGAAGCTCTGGGCCACACTTGGCATGACACTTGCTTTGTATGCTCGGTAAGTGAAGCTAGTCTACATTTTACGCAAACCCATGGAAACGTGCTTGTGCTAACCTGGCCAATATGGGAGTTAACAGCTACCACTTCTTTCAATCCTCTGAGCCCAAACAAAAAGCACTTTCTCAGTTATTTGGAAGGTGTGTTGCTATTGTGAGCTTTTGGCACTGGTCCAGAGGAGTTGGCCTGGATTGCAGCCATGTGTCCTAGCATTTAACCCTTGACACTTACTTCCTCAAGCAAGCGTTGAAGGCCATACAGGGAAGGGCTGCGTTTCTAAAGTAGCTAGAGTGCTTTTGACATAAAGACACTGTAGCTAAAGAACCACCTCCTAATATTGTATAACCAAAAAAATAAAAGCCCCAATCCTAATGATTGGATTTTTTTTTTTAAATGCTGAGCCTAACTCTGCTCACAGTTAAGAATCTGTTGACTTAGAGAGGAAATTTATGCTTACACTAACCATTGGTATTACATCAAAAACAGTATCCCTAAGAAAAAGGTAGTAATTCTTATTATGGGAATGTATTTGTGCACAATGCCATGATCTGGCATTCTGGATGATGTATGGTGTGATTCATCCATCTGAATTGGGTGATTTTTCTTTTTTATCCCATTTCAGGTATGTAGTGACAGTTTGGAGGGTCAGACTTTCTTCTCCAAGAAGGACAAGCCACTGTGCAAGAAACATGCTCACTCTATCAACATCTGATGCTTGGAGCTCATCTTGTGTAACAAATGTACTGAGCACAAAGAAAGGTTAAAATGTCTGTGTTCGATAATTGGTTAAAATTATTTATGTATGATTTTCTAGAATGGAAAAGAAATGTGGAAACTTGTGGAGGGGGTTGTACGCTAATTTTTAGAGCATTTATCTGTTAGGGTTTTTCTTCATTAAAAAAAAACAAACCAGGAACTGGGAATTGCATCCAAGCCAAACGATTAGAGTGCCTTTACCTCCACCCTTGGCACATTACCATATTGGTTTCATGATTTTATGACCACATTTATATCTGCCTCAGCATGAGAAGTGAAACATCTATAAAAATAAATACTTGATATTAAAAGTCTTAGTTTTGCTGCTAAAAACCAAATGAACAGCAATCCAGATAACTTTATTGTGCTGTTGTTTTTTAAAGTGTATCTTACAAGTATTTCAGCTAAAGTCCATTAAGAAGAACTCAAAGTAAAGATAAGATTACATTGAATCAGTTTAATAACTGATGTTTTTATCTGATAGTCATGTACATGAAGCTTCCTGGACAATTACATATACCTGTGCCTTTGAAGTTAAATCTCTGATGGGTCTGTAAAAGACGAGGTTTTTACAAAGCAGTTAAGTGGAGTGGTTGCCCTGCTGGTGAACGAGAATAGGTTAGAAGATGCCACTTAGAAGAAAACATAAATGGGATACTCTTCCTTAACTCGTGCACTACCAGAACACTTAGCCAAAAAACCTTCTAGTGAAGGTGCGATTGACCGGATGGAAATGTCAGACCAGTAAAATGTCAGACCTAGTAAAAATAAGGGAGCAGAGAGTGACAGTCTTACGTTCTCGGTTCAGGTTTTAGGTAGTTTTAAGTGCCTTGGAGAGGGGAAATTGCACTGAATCTGCGAGTAACCGTGTTTTATATCCAGAATGTGAGACTCTGGTGTTGAATGAGGGAAACTGCTGAAGTGCAGCTGAGGACATTGTTGTTCTCGTAGTACATTCTTTACCAGGTTGCTCATGAATATGTATAATTGGTGATGTGCCAGGTAGTGTGCCAAAAACTTACTTTCTTGCTCAGCTGTTATGATTTTTATTAGTTTATGTTTTATTTCTCTCTTTTTTCCTCCAGGTGTAGGGAATGTATTGTTGAATGATATAATATTGAGTTAGGCAGCTCAGTTTCTCTGTTCTTGCAAGGGAGCAGAGAGACAATGCTGTCATTATGCATTTGCTGCAAGCCAGGATACATACCCAGTTCTGTGGCTTGATGTGAATTTCGCCTCCATACAGAGAGTCAGCGCAAGACCTGTCCACTGGCTAAGTCCCATTTAACTTCAAATTAGAGCTTAAGCAATATGGAGCAATTGTAGGCAGATAGGGTAGAGGCGGTGACCCTCTGCACAGGGGGGATTTTGCTCCAGCAAAGTTGCACAACAGAGAAGGGGACGCTTTCAGGGCCAGGTGAGATTCCTGAAGGAAACTGAATTTCCATGCAGTTTAATTCAACTGGGATGTCAGAGCTGGACTGTTAGACTTCAGGGCTCTTTTCAGTAGACATTAAAAGTAACCATTTACTGGTTTTGTTCTTACGTTGTGGGATTTTGGGGTTTGGGGTTTTTTATTTTACTGATACGAAGGACAGGTTTATCCATAAAACGGGGAAAAATTACCAAAAAATTGCCATGGTCAAGTAAAGCAATTGTAACAAGGAACGTCAACAAAAGAGGGGGAAAGAAAACCAAAAACTGTTGTACTGAAATAGGACAAGGTATTTGGCTTTCTTATTAATTCAGCGAGACAGGTTCATGTTGTGGGGCTGTTTCAGTTTATTTACGGAAGATGTTTTTCTTCGGTACTACCACATTTTGGATTTTAATTTCTGGTGGTATGGAAGAAAATGGCATAAAGCTGTTTAAAATGTTTACACTCTCGCAGATGTACCCTTTTGTGAGTTTGGCTGAAAATCAGAAGGGTAGAAGCAGACTGGACAAGTTACGGTAATATTTGAGCCAGGTTGTTTTTGAAATTAAGTAGAATGTGGAGAAATGAGACCTATAGACTAGGTTTCAGTGGAGCTATGTTGCACATGCGTGAGGAAAGAGGATGGGAATGCACAGGATAAGGTGTTCAGTGATTTCTGCAATTCAAACCTCATTATTTTAAGGTAGGATAGAAACTTTTCCGCTTGTCATTGTGCTTAAAGTCAAATTGAATTTTATTTAGCTCATGATTTTAGTTGGAAATATATTTCTTAATCCTTATGCTCTAGGATTTGAAATTTTGCAGCCGTTAATAAATTTGAGGACAAAAGCCTGAAAGGCTCCAGTAGAACTGCTTCATTTAGCTGCTTTGCCTTTTAATTTCTGCTTTTATCTATTTGTTTAAAACTTAAAAGGAAGCATAGAGTCAAAGATACATAATGAATATTTAATGGCTCTACCAAATTATATAAATCAACTAAAAGTAACATAATTTTTATCATTATTTTAATAAGTGAGATTTTATTAGAGCACTTTATAATAATGCCATATATCTCACTGAATATTTATTACCTTTATTTTGTTTAGGATTATTTCATACTGGTATCTTTGTATTTTGTTTTACTTGTAAGCCTGCGTATTTACCTCTAGAATCTTTTGGTGTGAGTATGTATATGTGCTTATATATACGTCTCTATACATGCACATGTGTGTACATTGAGAGACATACGTATATATGCACATATACATCTATTTGCAGACTTGACGTAGCAAAAATCAGCACCTTTCCATCATCATTTGGGGATTTTGTCCCAACTATTTTTCACAACACATGTATAGCATTCATATTTTGAAGAAATGTTAGAAAGTTGGGAGAGACTTGTTAGTAACCTAACTACTGTAGTTTTCTGCATGCATTTTCAGTCAGTAGTTATTTTTCTTCCAAAACTGCCTGTAAGAGAATCAGATTTAACTCTGTTTGAAGGTAGAAGGTCTTTATAAGTGAATAATTGAATCATGATGACGGTTTCAGTATCTTGTAACTAAATAATTCAGAATTATGCATAAATATAAATGTTTAATATAACAATGCAATAAAATTAAAAGCAAAAGTTGAGTTGTGGTTCGCTGTGTGTTGGTCTTAGTTGTGTACCTGTTCCTTCATGGAGGTACTTACATCATACAGCCATATGAGTGGCTTTGCAAACAAGAGTAGGATGGGGAACCTCCATCAATTCACAGATTACTCATTTGAATTCCCTTCTTTTCATTGTTTTAAGCTAAACAACCAGCTGTTAAGTCCTGGTGATTTCCTTCCTTGTGTTTAATAGTCCTTGGCATCAAATTTTGGCTTCTCACAATTGTAAATTTTATTTTAATTTAAAACCAAAACAAATAAACCCAGCACAAAAACCCAAACTCTCTATTTGCCCTCAGCTGTTTTGTGGTTCTTGGAAGTTTTCTTTTTCATAGTCAGTAAAAGAAAATAAATATTGTACACATGAATGGATATAATTTGAGTTGGTTGTCCTTCAAGTTTTTTGGATAGAATGGAGGTTTGCTTTATGGAAAAAGTACCTGGAGGTCCTGGTGGACACCAAGTTGACCATGAGCCACTCTTGTCCCCTTGGTGACAAGGAAGATCACTGGCCTCCTGGGGTCCATTAAGCAGAGCATTGCTAGCAGATTGAGAGAGGTACTTATTCTTCTCTGCTGAGCCTTGGTGAGACACCTCTGGAGTTCTGGGTGCAGTGCTGGTCTCGCCAGTACAAGAGACATGGACGTACTGGAGTGAAGAGCTAGGAAGATGATTAAGCGCTTGGAGAATTTGTTATACAAGGAGAGGCTGAGAATACTGGCACTGTTCAGCCTGAAGAAGAGCGGGCTCAGGGGCGATCTCATCCATGTGTACAAATACCTGGAGAGGGGAGTAAAGAAGATGGAGGCAGTCTTGGCTTGGTGGTGCATAGTGGACAACTGTGAGGATGGTCAAACATTGTCACAGATTGCCCATGGCGGAGTCTCTGTCCTTGATCAAAACCAGACTGGACATGGCCCTTGGACTAGACCAGGTCCCTTCATTTCCAAAGGTCCATTCCAGCCTCGGTGAGTCTTTGATTCTTTATTTTTTCTCAAGATGGAATGAAAGGTGGAAATACAGTATTGAACACTGCAGAATATGAGACTATGTAAAACTCGATATTGGCCAATTGCTATTTATTTGCTGTCTTGTCTTCATTCTACTGCACATCTGGAATACTTTGCAATGCTTCTTTACAAGTGTTTAATACTTTTCCTAAGTTGAAACTGTACAAGGAAATACTGCCTGCTCTGTCAAGCATTATCTGATACTGTACTTGGCCTTGGCATGCAGCAGTCTCCGCTTTCACTGCAGGATACTTAACCATCTGCGATAACATGGCCACTAGCTTCATGATGATACCAGCCTGGTAAGACTCTCCTTAGCTGAGTGTCTCTTAACTAGGCCAATGCACTGTTGTTTTCTACCTTTGTTTACACAAGCAAAGGAAAACACTGCACAGAGCTCTATAAAATTTAGAGGCAGCTTTACTTGCCTCCCCTTCAGTGTTTAGGCTGTGAATGAGACAAACACAAGTCTATTTGCAAACAGTATATTAAACTCCAGAAGTCAAACTTTTAAAGGCATCAAGTCTGCATTTGACGTTTTAATGGCAAAGGTTTGGTTTCTATCAATCACAACGTCATGTAACATTAAAATGCACCGACAAAAAAAAAAAAAAAGAGATCTGTCATTCATTCATTAAGACGCTGTAATCCAGTGTAAGATTTATAGGTTTAAAACTCAATGGTGTGTTTTCACAATAAATCCACTTTCACTGCTCAGCACAGAACAAATCTCTCTGTCACTCAAAGTATTTGCTGGTCAAAATGCCCTGTATGAGATCTTCAAAGGGTTTCTCACAAAATTGCATATAAATCCTTTTACCAGCAAAGGCTTAATTTAGGTTTGAGTTTTACTTTCTCAGGACATTGGTTAATATCTTGTGCTCAGACAAGATCTTGGTTATATCAGAAACACATAGGGCCTAATTTATTATTAGCAGTCTGGTGTTAATTAGGGGGAATTACCAGAAATAGTTTGCTTGATGGAAATTTATTATAGGATCACACTTTACTGATGGCAAAATAGGAGTCATTGAAAGAGTGCAGCTCCTTCTCATAACCAACTAATTAATAAGGTGCCAAAATTCCTCTGAGAAGGGTTTGGTCCTAACTATGGGAACCTCACAGAGCAAATGGTTCCTATGCAGTATTTAAAATTTAAAAGAGGAAAAGAGAGAGGAGAAAAAGCTGCCCAGCAGAAGTCTCAAAAGTGGCATGGCTTTTTCTTGAATTTATGAAAGAAAATAGTTAGCTGTGTTTCCAAGCTCATTAAAGAATTGCTTTTCCCAGACAGAAAAACAACAGCTAGTGTGTAATCTCGTTTGGTATGCTTGAACAGTGTTTTTGGTTTTACTTGTGCATACTGCACACTACAGCTTGTAATTTTATGAATTGGGCTTATGATGAGCTTTTATGTTGCTCTTTATTGCTTTGCTTAAAGGTCGTCTTCATTATCGTTTGCTGTGAAAGTTGAGGTTGGTATAGGTAGGAAACTTGTGTTTATGACTGAAAAACAGAGCAAAGTAATTCACATCTCTGATGTGAAAAAAAAATCTAGTAAAATCTAGCGCAGGTATGGCAGTCTGGGGATAGAAAATCACTCTCTGTTGTTAGGGATCTCATGAAAGTCTTACTCGTGTCAGAACGGCATGTTATAATAGGATGAAATGCAAGCAAAGATGTCTCTGAAGAAGTTTAAAATCACCATGTTAAAATATACACGTGGCTGATTTGGGAAGTTATTTTCTGTAAGATTTTTTTTTCAAAAGCATTTAAGATGGTAATGTATGCAAGTTGTAATAAAGCTCTTTTGTATTTGCACTGGAAATACCTTAAACTCTTTTAAAATATCCATCATTTTGGGTGTGTTTCAAAAGGTTTCTTCTATACGTGAAACTAAGGGTTGTGTCATTGTGCTCTGAGTAACATTCACACTTTCCGTAGGATCACAGTTATTTCCTTTTCAGTACTCCTGCCTTCACTTTTTCTTACTGTTGGGTAGCGCCGTTGTTTGTTTTAAAGTATTTCAGTACAAGATAATCCTGTCAGGTGTGTCCCTTATTTCTCTGTGATGCATCAATGAAATGTCAAGTGTTCCTTTGGTAAATATAAACTTGCACTAAATTTTGGCATATTTTCCAAAGCGTCAAGTTTTCCCACCCAGAGGTTTCCGCTGGAAAAATAACTCAAGGTACTGGACCAAAGTGGTAATTATATCCCACATAAACTCATTCCCTTGTAATCCATCAAGCAAAAGTGAAACACATGAAAACAATGCTTCGATGATTTCAACTTATTCCCTTCCAAACTAAAAATGAGTGGTATCAAAGTTACCTTAATTTTATGTTTACATTTGCCCAATGAATGAGATCAGAATTAAGCTAAGGGTCTGGGCCCTTGGCTTTAGCAGGATTTCCACTAAGCGTCACAAACCTCCTCGAAGGAGTGCTCTCATTTGGTAGATGACAAAACAGTTGAGTACCAAGCTACCCAGAGACAGGAACATCGCTACAAGAAATAACACTGCTTCCTAACTGTGTATTTCATTTCTCAAGTCTCCGATGTTCAGTGTCTCTGGATGAACCCTAAAGGCTAGGAAACAGTTTGGTGTTTAGAAAAAGGGCAGGAGCTTGTGTGAGTCGTGCTGTTTTGTCAGTTGTTTCTTGTCAGAGAATCATGAAAGCATGGTCTGAAAAAGGGGGGCAATTTCGGGAGGGCTTAAGGTAAAACAGCAAGCAGGAGCTGAGGATGCTTCTAAGGAGGACGCAGACCTTGCAGCCTCATGGGAGGGGACTTTTCTCCCCTTCCTATTCTACATTTATATTCATCGCCAAATTGTGCACATGGGGTTTTTTCTGCTGGCTTTTTTCTTTGGGGTCAAATAGCTTTTTCATCTTCAGGATGTACTTAAGAGCACAAATAAATACTTTTTTGCCATTGGCTGATCCTGCACTTCCCAGAGGTTGAAATAAGTGTTGTTTAACATTACCAATGCCAGCTGTTGCTTCAAACTGCACTGTTCCATCCTGTGCTGTCTGTAGGCAGCAGTCCTATCTCAAATTCCCCCAATGGCTTTCCTTCTCTGAACTTCTTCCAGCTCCTAGCGTGGCCACCTCTGCGAAAGTCCATGTGGAGATTTTGCAGAGCAGCTCCCTGGGTCTGTGAGTGGGAAATGCACCCTGGGCTGCTGCAGCCCTTGTGCAGTACCATAACTCGCAGGGAATGAAATGGACAGGAAAATCTCATCTAATCATCAAAATCAAGCTTTTTACCTACTGCTGTGTGCAAAGTTGGAGCTGCTGTTTAAAACGCTGCGTGAGGGAGCACTGAGCATCCAAGCTAACCCGTGCCCCAATGCAAGAGGCATCCAGCTACTTGGAGCTGACATTTCTGGAAGCCCTTTGCTGTGGCTCACAGTTAAACAAATCCATTGCTCCTTCTGGTCCGTGGATTATGTACCTTGTCCAGCACTACCCTAGTACATAGATTTCATATCCTACTCTATGTCCGCTGGAGATGCATAACTGCATTGAGGATCTGCAGAGCTAATCCACAGTCTGATACCCCACTTCATAATTTTTGTCAGTGCTGCCTTGTTTGGAGTTCCTCTCCATCTGGAAGAGCTCCCCAGCCCTCCTCCTCCCACCTGCTATCAGTTCCAGAAGCATTTTCAGCTGGGCAGGCAGGGATGAGGGAGCCAGACCAACTGCAGTCCATGTTCCAGGAAGCAGCTTGTGCTGTGGCTGGCAGAGAGGCTGCTGGTTACCTGGCCCAGCTGCTGTTTGAAATGGCTGCTGGCCACCAGGACCCAGCTACGATTTGACCGAGCAGTGGCTGGTTGATGAGGATGCTGGAGGAGTGAAATGTCTCGTCTCTCACAGTCCTGGGCATCCCCTGCCTTGGCCAGGCGGTGCCCTGGACCATGGATGGAGAAAGGCTCCAGGAACTTCTGCTCCTCTTTCCTCATCCAGGTTTTGTTTTCCGGGGGCCTGTCCAGCCCCAGTTGGCTCTTATGAGGCAGGGGTAGGGATGGTGCCTGAGGAGCACATGGGATGACCCCGCAGCTCATTTTAACGCGCAAAGCATTTTCAGGGTTTGGGCGTGAAAGACACAGCTTAGCCTGCAGAAGTGTATTTAATCCTAGAGGAAATGGAAAAAAACCCCAAGTGTTTAGTCGTCAGCGTGTTCTCTTATTCTCAAACGAACCTGGTAATCGGCCGTGCTAGATGAGGCCCGTCCTTCATGGCATGGCTGTTTTCTCTTTCTTATTGTACATAGTTTGATGTTTATAAATAATAAAAAAAAAAGAATGGAAATAAAATTAGGTTTTGCTTCATCAGCTTTCTGGCAGTGTTTTTCATCTGACTCACAGTATCATTGAAAGTTAGGATCTGCATCTTAGCCAGAACGTTGCACGAGGGGAGTGGGAGTGCTACGTTTAGGAGGCGTTCTCATTTCATTGATTTGTACAAAGCAAGAGTGGATTCCTCTGGAAACCAGAGCGTATAGTCAGGTAATCAAAGGTTGCGTCTGCTTCCTAACTTTGGAGTCCTTGACTTTTCAACCTTACAGATGTTCTTTTAATGGGACGT
Source organism: Bucorvus abyssinicus (assembly GCA_009769605.1). Taxonomy (NCBI): domain Eukaryota; kingdom Metazoa; phylum Chordata; class Aves; order Bucerotiformes; family Bucorvidae; genus Bucorvus; species Bucorvus abyssinicus. The sequence continues at coordinate 51,994,510 of CM020026.1, forward strand.
AACCTGTACGGCAAAGGTACACACTGGTGTGGTGTTTCTGTCAGTGCTCTGGTCCGGTTCAAAGCTCAAATTGTTCAGAGGTTTGGAGTGTAAAGATAAATCCAAGGGCAGACTTACTAGCAGACAAAGGCCAGGCACAGGAGGTGATGATATGACCTGACTAGTGCAATATCTGTATGGCTTGTGCGTGCAGGCGTGTGTCTATATGCAGCTACAGAAATGAAGGCCTCTACAGTGAAAGATACACTGAGCATCCTCTTAACTTTTCCTCCCTAGGAATAGAATACTATGCAGCAAATGGCACATCAGGAAAAGGCCTTCAACTGCCTGCCTGCTCTAGCTAGAAAGAGATTAGTAAAAAGGCACGTCAAGCTCCTCTAATGAGCAGAAATGAAATTGCTTTAAATTCTGCCAGCGATTTTGGGCAAGCTCATTTCAAAAGCTGGGCATGAGGCAACAATGTGCACTTGCACCCCAGAAGGCCATCTGTATCCTGGGCTGCATCAAAAGAAGCTTGGCCAGCAAGTCGAGGGAGGTGATTCTCGCCACTCTGGTGAGACCTCACCTGGAGTACGGCATCCAGCTCTGGGGCCTCCGTCATCAGAAGGACATGGTCCAGTTACAGCGGGTCCAGAGGAGGGTCACAAAAATGATCAGAGGGATGGAGCACCTCTGCTGTTAGGACAGGCTGAGATAGTTGGGGTTGCTCAGCCTGGAGAAGAGAAGGCTCCAGGGAGACCTTACTGTGGCCTTCCAGTGCTTAAAGGGGGCTGATAAGAAAGATGGGGACAGTCTTTTTAGCAGGGCTTGTTGCAACAGGACAAGGGGTGATGGTTTTAAATTAAACGAGGGGAGATTCAGACTAGATATAAGGGAGAAATTTTTTACAATGGGGGTGGTGAAACACTGGCACAGGTTGCCCAGAGAGGTGGTAGATGCCCCATCCCTGGAAACATTCCAGGTCAGGTTGGATGGGGCTCTGAGCAGCCTGATCAAATTAAAGATGGCCCTGCTCACTGCAGGGGCTTGGACTAAATGAAAGGTTCCTTTCAACATAAACTCTTCTATGATTCTATGAAACACTCGTGCTTAAGTTAAAGGCTTGATACACTAGGCGTGGACAAAACAAGCTAGAGCAAAACTTGTATAGCTGAAGCGGAGGCTAATTACACAGCCTTCCTTGCAAATGAGAATTCTAAGTGAGGACTTAAATACTTTTCTGGTTAATTTAATAAAAATTGTCCTGATATGTAACTAGACTCTTTAACAGTCGGCCAGAGGAGATGCGTGGAAGAGCAAATAGAGAGGGAATTGATCATATTGGAGAAGCAGTGGTGCTGGCAGTTCAAGCAAAACAGGATCAAAGAGGAGATTGCTTTCAGGTGAGGTAAGCTAAATATTTTGCTTTTTTCTTAATTTCCCCCCCCACACACAGCTTAGGCGGAAGCATTTGCTTCACTTTTCTCATAAGATTAATTAGCCAGAGATGTTAAACCAACTGTTTATTTTGTATTAAGTCCAATCAGTCTGGTTTCAATAATTATTCTTTTGTTATGGTTGTCATATGGATAATATTATGCAGGTGTATACAAAGACTAGAAAATCTTACGCTCTGACTCATAAAGATGTCGAGGATAAAAAGCAACCCGCAGCCCTTCTCTCCTTCCTGGTCATTAGCTCTGGAGAGAGGAGCTCCATTGCAGGACTCTGTACAGCTGGGATCTAGACCCAGGGGAATGCCCACTGGAATAAGGCAGAGACTGCAGGAAGCACAATGCTCGTTACAAACACAATATTCAGTGCCTGGAACCCAGTAAAGCCCTGATGCACATGCTTCCTCTTAAACACATAAGAAAAGTTCCCTTGAAGATAACTGCTTTATTAGGCTTTGATTTCAAGTCATCTGTCACAGATAACTTTAAAATAATGTTTGCAAGGCAAGTTTATCGATGTTTATAATCCTAGCCTTTTTAAAAAATTATTATTGCTTTGACATTGAGCAGGCTCCCTCTCTTCCTTGCAGACCCAGACAATATGCATGCTTTTTGAGCTCCTCACGTTTGTCACTTTATGTAGAGGGTGGGTTTTATCAAAATGATTCACGATATTAATATGCCACATGGCTGCATTTTTGAAAGGTAACAAGTTTAAGTGATCTTGAATCAGTGCAATTGCTTATGTGAGTCTCATTCCAGTGTGACTCCCCTCCTGAAAGTTATGGCTGCCTAAGAGCCAGCAGTGGCAATTTCTAATTCTGGACCAGTGACGTATTTAGTATTGGACATGTTATATGTTTGTGTAGCTAAAAATAGATGCAGTCATTGGGACTGTGCAATCCTGCTGCTTACCAGTGCACCCTGTGGTGTAATAAAGCTCTCCTCAAGTCAACAGCATTGACCACTCAGTTCTTGTTGCATGGAGTTCTAAGATGTCAAACCTAAAACACGTCACTGATCTGGAATTGGACAGGTACAAGCTAAGGGAGAAGATTTATGCTGGAACTAGAGGAGGAAAGAGGTATTTATAGATGCTTTGAAAAGAGGCCATCCAAAGCTGGTTGGGTTGGAGTCTGGTGCAGATACCACAGCTGAGAGGGGAGCTGTGCCCCAATGGTGCAGAGCTCTGCAGGGCTCAGCAGCAGTTGCCACTGGGCTTGGCCTCGATGGCTGCAACTGGTAACCACTGCATCTTCTTCTGAGAAAGCAGCTGCCGTTTTTCTATGGGTTATTTTAAAACACCTTATGTTTTGTCACAGTTACCCCACTCATGTTGGCGAGGGTTTCCGTGTGTCACGTTCTTGGCTTTTTCATCAGTCTGCCCACGGCAGGAGTGGTTTCCCTTCTGCAGTGGCATGGAGGAGCCAAAAGCAGTGCTGTGGAAATGAGCCCAACAAAATGTCAAAACAGTTCAAACGCAGACAGTGCCAAACAGCCATTTACCTGTGGGAAATACAGCCCACAGACCACCTTCACGTGGGAGAGTTGGCTTTAACTTTTAAAACTCCATATGAGGATTACACTGTGTGCAAGAAATGCATCGCCTGCAGTTTTACAAGGCACTCTCAGGTGCCCCCAGTACCCCAGAGCACAATAAGAAATAAAAGGTATACAGAGGAATTCAATTCAGTGGCAGATAACTTTAACAAAACAGATATCCCAGAGCTTTCTAGGATAACTTGACAACTTTGGCATGAAATTTTTGCAATAAGGCAAAGAAGGAAAAACATGGATATCTGCAAAGAAACTAGGTTCTGTAGCTGTGGTTCCTAACTCATGTCCACCCAAGGTAGAATCAACATGATTGCATTTCAGGGTGATTCAGGCTGGCTTAGCTGTTTCACAGGGCTCCAGGTTTTCCTTCTCTCTGGGAAAAGTGCAAAGAAGATGCACGTGGCGCCCTGTAAAAGGGAGACGAGACAGTAAATGTTTGCATCGTTACTCAGCTCACGTTACAGATGCTGTCCAAGCCTTGCAAACTGCTCTTCAGAAATGAGATAGCATTACAGTGCATTTACACAAGGAATACCTAGGAAGAACTGAAGTTACTTAATTGTAAAGGCTGGAGGCTTTTTTAAAGAAACGAAACCCCAAAAAACCCAACAACAACGAAAGCCTTGGAAATTAAAGGGGTTTGATGATTCTTTCTTTTTGAAGAGATTGCAGGTAAAATTGCTATATAAAACTAAATTCTATTACTTTTGCTTAGAATTTGGAGTCTCTGTAGTATATACCATCTGTGTAACTTATAAACGTCAGAGCCCTTCCCAGCAGATTTCACCTGTAACATATTTAATGGATGGCACTTATGCATAGCCAAAATTACCCTTCCTAAATAAGTTTCAGCGGGGATTTACAGCCCTTGTTATAATAATAGTTCACTCTGCCATGTGGTGTGAGTTTACCCAAGTGGACTGAGATGAAGGGAAGCGTTACCTCAGATCTTGATATGATTATTTGCCCATCTGTGTAGTCCTTCTTTGAATATTGCCAGGATAGGAAATATAAAATGGCTTCAAAATGTCAAAGTCTTTAATTAAAAAGTAAACAGAACAGTGAAATCTGAAGTTAATATTACGTGGGGAAATAAAAATAGGAATGAAAGTGTAGGTAAGGACTTGGATATGATTAGTCAAACGCCAGTGAAATCAAAACTGAGGCTCTGAGGGTATTTAATGGGAAGCAGTTAAAGTGGTTGCTGCACTGCTTGTGTGCTGGGTGCTGGGATAGTCAGCAGGTCTAGGAACGGTTTGGTTTGGGTTTTTTTTCTGAAACACTAAAATTGGGAAGGTAGAACAAGAGAGGTGGTTGGGATGTGTCCTTGGCAGAAAAGGAGCCAAAAAGGAGTGCATCTACTCCTTACCAGACCCTGCCTGGACAGAGGAGTCTAAAGCCCAAACCTCACGGGTTGTATTGCCGGTCTGCTCCCACTCTTGCTGAGCGTTACACACTATGGAAGTGAGGGAGGTGGGAGAAGCCCGGTTATGATTGCCATGTCATCAATGGACATTTCGATCTGCTGAGGCAGGGCAGGAGCCAGCCTCGCCAGTGCCGCCCCCTGCACTCGCCAGTGCCTCATGCACCTTGCACCAGGGTTGCTGTCCCTGCCTGCAGCTCCAGGCCAAAGAAAATATGCCCCCCAAAGGCAGAAAGGTTAGCTCATCTGTTGCTTATAGCCTGCAGTCTTTGTTCATGACAGCTACTATATTGGGAGTTTTCTTGGAATTCGTATTTAAACATATTATAAATGGTAATGGGAGTTCTCAGAAATACCATTTCGACGCCCTGTGCTTGTAACAGATGCCAGCACGTTTGGGCTCTGATCTCAGTTTCCAACGTTGCCCTCATCTTTGAGGCACTCTGCTTCTTTCCTCCCCACAGACAAAAGATGTCAGGCTATAAAATGCAGGGGGCAGCGATCTGGCAGAAGGATGAGGTGTGTCATATGCGTTTCAACACTTGTCACATCTCCCAGGACATGCTCGTTAGCCAACTTGAAGTGACTGCATTTGCATGCAACACCAAAGGACAAATGTGCCCTTGAAGTGATCAGCCTGCCAACACCCCATGCTGGTCCAAGGGAAAGGATGATTTTTTTTTTTTTTTCTATAGAGAATGTAAAGTAAAATGGATTTGATGGGAGTTTTTCTGAAAGCAAACCATTTAACAGAGAAAAAGTTCTTTATTTAGAAAATGTCATTGGCTATTCAAAAGTAGAGAAATGGGAATTGAAAGGAATATCACACTTCAATTTTAACTAGCAGTTTGCAGTGACTTTCTTTGGATATTCTCTTTCCTAGCTGATATTTCCTCTGATTTATTCCACTGCAGAGGTGGATCATTTCAGTGAGTTTTATGCAAGTCCACTTGGCTGTTTCACAGTTCTCTGCGTGTTTCAGTATATTCCGCTGTTAAAAATTTTAAAAGGAGGTGGGGAAAGAGGAAATTTCTGGTTAATATATAACAATTTCTGAAGTCAATGTGCCTGGACTCAATTTTTCAGGGCATTTTTCCAGACTTCTAATGGTGCCAGAAAATAAAAATAGCCAACTAGCAGGACCCTTCCTACAAGCTCCTTTGCAACTCAGCAGAAGCTTCATGGCCCTAATCAGGTCCTTTCCTACCGTCACTGGGGACAAACTGAAAAAAAATAGAAGTGCTGTATAAAACTGCTATAGATGACCATCTGCTCTAGCAGAAAAGGTTGAATTTAATGTGATCTTTTTGGTAACATCAGAATAATCGTCGTTGACCAAACAGTCTAGCTGATCTTTGCTTCCAAGAATACTGGAAACTTCAGCTGAGTATTTGTATTCGTTTACACTTGGCCACGGGGAAGGGCAGCAATCTCAACACAGGCAGCAGGCTGGTGCTATTATTATTGCAATTACACACACTGTGGACAAACAGAGGTATGTCTGAAACCAGCGTATGTAATCCCAGGGGTTCAGGTAAGTTCACGTTCAACAGGCAGGAGAAAAATCTTGGATTTGAAATAAAACCTATTAATTTTTGAACATGCGTATTTTGGATCATAAATAAGAAAAGCTTCACATTTTTCAACTAATGAAAAATTATGTGGGTGAAAATGGAAATGGAAGACCTGAGATGGAAATGTTTTTTAGTTCTTTTTAATTCTCTGGCTTTTGAGGAAATGTAGTAAGAGGGTATACGTGTTAAAAAGAGTGTAACTTGTGGGTTTGCCACAAGATTTATTGCATTGTATTTAAAGAATTTCTATCTTATATTGGGAGATTGGGTTGCCCAGAGAGGCTGTGTAGTCTCCATTCCTGAAGGTTTTTGACACCCAACTGAAGAAAGCCCTGAGCAACTTGGTGTGACCCCACTTGGAGCAGGAGGTTAGGCTGGTTTTCTTCCCAGGTCCCTTTCAAACTGAATTATCCTGTGATCCAATCAAGCAGTCAAAGAAGGATGATTTTTCTTTCACATTTTTAGGCAAAATTCTGTGCATTTGTGTGTGAGAAATCCTTTTCTTGACAGAAAGCAAGGAATTAACTGGATTCAGATATAATTTTACACTTTCCAGGAAATGTTGCTGAAGCTATCATATCAAGCCACCTCCCATTTCATTAGTAGCCTTCTATGATTTTAGGTGTGAATGAAAATATTGCAAAAACAAATGACGAAACACAAGAGCAGTTAATGACTTAAGTAGCTTGGCAATTGAAGTAACAGTATAGTGGGAAATGTATTAGCTTAGCGTAGGTCAGGCTACGTCTATTGTTGATAATACTCTACGCAGGATCAACATTATGGGCTCTGCAGTTACTGCTGATGCAGAATAGCCGATCTGGAATAATTCCAGGACCACCTCATTCATCCCACCTATGATATATGCCAGCTGCCAAATGTTGTCTATTAAATTCTTACTCATATCTTTATTCTTATTCCTGGTTTAGGTGAGAAGACAGTATCTGTGCTGCTAATCCTTATTATAGTATTTTTTTTCTATCAATTACTTTTTGTTATAATTACTTATACATGTTTCCGATAATACATCTGGAGAAAAATGGATGTATAAGAGGCTGAATCTGAAATCTTATGCTTGTGCCATTCATAATATTTCAAACTCTTCAGTAAAATATTATTTCAATTGGCCAAAGCTGTTAGAATAAGCACAGGGAAGAGGCTGAATATTCTTGCCTCCATGTGTGCATACATCTTGTTTTAAGCTGACTGCAGCCCTACATAGTAATGTTGATGGAAAACTCCAGAAAGGTAACGTGCCACATGTTAGCTTAGCAGCTGAAAGATGAGGAAATTCAACAGCGGGAGAAAAATGAAATTAGGTAAAGGGAAAAAAAATCAGCCGAGTATTTAGTGATACAGTTACTTAGACCTCAGCTGTTTTGGGTTTGAACACGAGAAAATTGAACTACATGGGCTTTACGTGAAATCTCTTCCATCTGGTTCAAAGAGGAAGCCAAACTTTTTGTCTTCTGGTTAACTATGAATTTTTCAAACATGTTTCTCATAGATCCATTCTGAGTTTATTGTGACGCCTTCCAGAGGTCAAGGCAGAAGTCACTGTAAATATATTAAATTACTGTTCCTGTACAAAGATACAGTCGCTGGAGTAATCCCAGTCTACTGACTTCCCAAGCTTTTGTGGTTGTTTCAAATAGCAAAGTGAAAATCTTCATCTGCATTTCTTCTGGATTTTTCCAAGCCAGTCATCAATTTCCCCTTCATCTGCACAGAGCTATCCAAATCCTCTTATTTCATGATACTGATTTTATTTTTATAATACTGATACTGGAAGGAGCCAAACTAAGCTAAAGTCAGAATGACTCCAGGAAATGCTTTATGACTTTGGAGTCCTTCAAAAGCCAGCTGACTTGAGAATAACATGACAGAAGAGCCCCTTGTCATCCTTCGAGAGATTAAAACTAATGGACTGCCATTCAAATGTGGCAGAGAGGCTGGCGTGTTGTTGTGGGCTGTTGTTGGTGCTTAGTGAAATTTTGTTAAAAGATTAACAATTTTTGCAAGGAAGATATGAAGCAGAGAAGATGGTCTAGAAAGTTTGAAGAAAAGAATAACTTGGATTCTTACTGTTTTCCTGTAATTAGATGTGCAGAGCCTGTCCTGTCTCTTCTAGCCACGTAAAGAGATAGTAGAACAAACATATTCAAAAGGTCTGGAGTGTGCATTACTGCCACTAGACTTATGTAGAATATTCAAAATGAAAGTGTTATCATTTAGACAGAGCTAGACCTAGGTTTAGGTACAGAAGAGCACCTGGGATCAATGGTAACACTATATATAAAGTTTACTTTTGGGAAAGAATTTGTAATAGGTGCCATTTTAATCATTGCTTCTGGAATTAAGATTTTGCCTTACGAATTCACTGCACAAGAGATGGAGAAATACATGTAATACAGATGGAGTAATGCATGTCATTTTATTTTAGCTACAAATCTGTTCTGGGATAAAATGTACTTGTTTCTAAGCGTGGTCTCTGTCATTTGCAGAACTGGGGAAAAAAAACACCACATGTCCCAGGACTTTTCAGTACTCAGAAGATACTGCTTTTGGGACCGTGAGATGCTCCTTTGCATCTGCCTGGGAGCAGAAACTTGCTCAAGCGCTAGAGATGAAAATCATGGAGAAAAGGAAGGAGGTTTTTTTTTAATAGATGATTTAGGTTTCTTAAAGTAACATTAGAAAGTACTCTGAAGTTTTGAATTTTAGAGAAAGTTGAAAGAATTCCGTTGCTGAATAGATACGGGCAGATTGTATCGTATCCCTGCAAAATTATCACATAGTTTCTAACTCTCGTATCAAGTTTGCTTTTGGGTATAAATACATGCATAACATACACATGTATATATGTGTGCACATGGGTTCCTGTAAGATGAATCAGCCTATATACTTTTCCTGGGTTATGCCCAGCACATTCATTTAACTTTTAGTGAGGACATACACTACCAAGTTCTTGGACATTTTTCTTTTATTTCTTTTTCTTTGCAAAAGCTTTGATACTTTTTTTGGCACTGGTTCATGTAGTCAGTAGAGTACATTTAATGGGCCAAAGGCATTTTTATTACCCTTTAAAATGTTTAACAGAGTTTCTGTATAATTTCTTAACATGTTCTATTTGTTTATTTCTGTATATTTTTGGTATAAAGAGGTAACGTTGTGGTGTTAGGTTTTATTACCTTGGCACTGTCATCATGAAATATGTATCAATCCTTCCATATGCACCCATATTTTTAGGGGCTTATATTCTAGGCATGGAGCGTCGTTCCCAGTGGGTGTCCCAATACAAATGCCCCTAAAGTAAGATACAAATCATTATATTATTTAATTAAGTGTAAAAGAAATTGGTTTGGCAACTTTTAAAAAGCACAAAATCTGTTTTGAGACATTTTTTCACTTCTCAGACACTTGATTATCTTAGTTGTAATGGGACATAGTTTGAGACAATGCTGAAGGTTCAGACTCCAGAAATGACATTCAGTTACTGAATAGCTTAGCCTTACTTTTATCATTATGTGAGAAAAGCAAGTGGACTGGACGCTAAATAGAAAGGAATAGTTGTTTCATATGAAACAGATACAAATTAAAGTGCATAAAATCTGGAGTTTCTCACGTATTACTAATAGGAGAAATAGTACACATTTGGTCTCTTGAGTTTTAAATAACAGCATCGTATTAGTCACTAAAATCCTGTGCATTCTCTGTGTTTCTGTTTGCACCACTGATTACTCCTTCATTTTTACACATGGGTATCCCACCAGTTAAATATTCTGATTTGTACTTGATTCAATATAGACTTGTTAAGAGGATCGATGAGTAATTAGGACTTGGTTATTAAATCCATAAGAAAGAGCTGCACTGAAGTGTTGGTTGCTTGCATGCAGAGGTCAGACATCGTTACCTGAGTTTTGTAAATATACACGTCTTACTCATTCAGTGACGGTGAGCATAGTAGACCACCTTCTAGACATTTGGTGGGTGGCAACACAGGCGCTTTTTTACTGCCTGAGTCCCAGTCTGTTGCACAGCTCCATAGAAAGAAACAGTTCATGGTTAAAACAACTTAGAGTCAGATTTCGTTTCTGACTCTGCTGAGCTTTACCTTTCAATAGGCAAGGGGGCAGCTACAGCAACAAGCTTCTCAGCATTTGGAATATCTTTCTCACCGCTACGTGTATTTTGCCAAGGATTTTTTTTTTCTTTTTTGGCAAAGAAAACATAGCAAGAGGCCAGCAGCACTGTTATCCTGCAGTCTGCAAGTCCTCCTCCCTAACGGTGCTGAGAAGCTGGAGCTCTGCTGATGGAGAAAACAGATATGAAATAGATTAAATGGACAGAGAAAACAGATCTGCGGTTTGACCCTAGATTTTTTCACCCCCTCTCTTATCATATGCAGAACACAGAGGTTCAAACAGATGCTAGTAAGATCAGTGGTTGAGTCCAATGCTGCACCAAAATGATAAATACAGCAACTATATTGCAGAGCTCAGAGTATTAACAACAATCAGGGCCAGCCTCTGGGTAGCAGCATCCAAATGGTCCAAAGGTTCCCAAAGAGTTCAAGGTAGAGTCAAAAGCCGGTTTTATTTTCAGTTGCTCCAGACAAAGCCCACTGGTGATTGCAAGTTCAGTGCTATTCCCAAATACGGGTTAACTCATTCAAAAGGTCCAGTGCTTGGAAAGAAACAAGCACCAAAAGATACATTCACTACTGTTCTGGTCTTACTGAAGATAGCTCTTCTGTGTTGGAACAAAATGGTCAAGGTATATCCATTACATTTTAGATGCCTTCTGATAGCACAAAAAGCCATTACAGAATTGTCAGTGCATGTCATTAACATAAATGCAACATATATAAGATTTATGGACGTGCGTATAGATATACAGATAAATACATACATGTATGGATATCCAAGAAGTTAGGAGTGAAGGTAAAATGTGTAGGAGGCCACTATGTAGCGTATCTTAGTCAGTTTGCATAATGAAGCATCACTTGTGCATCTGTTTTAGGAGAAGCTGATGGAAAATAAGTACATTGCAGTCAGTTACTCATACTACATGATATCCTAAACTGATGCGACATGAGAAAGTACATCACCAACTACTTTTTTCCTTGCTAAGGATTTACTCTTCAAATCTTTTGTCAAACACCATTCTCTCTGGAGTGGCATGGAGCCTTGTCCCATATGAGAATTAGCTTCCCCATAAAGATGTCGAGCAGTGCACAGCCAAGAAGCAGGTCAGAAGCTCCTTCTGTTTGTCCCTGGTTTCCCTGCCTCAGGAACAGCTATAATCCTTGCCCATCCTTGCATGCTTGGGATCTGCAGTGTGGAATATAATGGTTCATAAATCGCAGCATATCAACTTTTGCTGATTGTTTAACTGCCGGTCCCAGAGTCTTGTGCTGTTGACAAAGAGCCAGTCTGAACTCGGGCAAGTGGAAGAAGCCGTCAGGCTTCTGCTGACATTTGGAATCTGCCATCTCAGAAACCGTCATTTTTAAGGCATGACTGAAAGCCTTATTTCAATTAGGGGTCTGTGCCGTTGGCTACTGGCTGTGATGCTGTGGAGTTTGCCGTGATAGGGTACTCCCTTTTCCCAGACTGGAGTCTCCACTCAGTCTCTTGACAGTCTGCCAAGCTTCACAACTGGAATGTGTAAAGTTCAGTTTAGAAACCGTTTCCTTCCATCATTTGTGCCTGTTTTGATGTAGGATGTGAAACAGGTTTCTACTTTTGTTACAAAATTCTCATTCATTCTTGGCAGATTTAAATACATTATATAATCTAGTGGCATCACGTGCCTAGGAATGAGTAGCGGATGCATCTCCTGAGATGCAGAATTCCTTGTTACAGCCATGCATTAGTGATTTGATAGCCATCACTATATGACTGGACTGGTGGCAACAAAGGCATCATGAATTTGATAAAACCAAAACCTGATGTAATGAACTCTGAAGGAGTGTGATGCAGAACTGGCCTTCCACACCTTAAGAATGATGGGCAAAGCATTTGTCCTGGCAAAACCACACTGTCATGATAATTCTTTCCTGCCCAAGCACAACTCAGGACTGTTCTCCCTGACAATAGTCATAGCTATTGTCACTATTTGTCTGGCTTCTCCATTTACACTCTTCTGTGCTGTGAGCAGACTTTGGCTGACATACAGCTAAAGCATGTTACATAGCTCCTCTTGTGGCTAATCTACTAAAGATGACCGCTGATCCGAGTTAATGGATGATGTCCTTTCATTTGAAGGGCTTTGAGACTGCAGTCTGGGTTTTCATTCCATTGTTGGTATAATGAGAAAGAAGTTAAAGGTGGTAATGCTCATGAGGGTGCCAACTGCTGTGCACTTCAGAAACTTGGAAAGAACTTGTGAGAAAAATGGCATAATGTATTTTCCAACCCTTTTTTTAAATAATAATCTACAAAAGACAGCTGTCTGCTACTGCAAGCAGTGCAGTGGCAAAGGCCATTAAACAGCTTAGGAACATCCATTCAAAAGTGCTGTTAAAAAGGTTGGCTAAGCTGCTACTCGACTCTGGAGGTACTGATCTCTCTAAGAGCTTTCTGGCTTGGTGTTAAGTTCTCCAGGTGCCTAGGGTTGTACCGCCATACATTTCAGCCTAATCTTCACAGGACTGAGCAACCTAGCTGTCAGCGTGGAAGTGAAACACAGAGAGATCTTTAAACAGTGCATTTTTCCCCTGCTATCCTCAGTTGAGCTTGTAGCATAGGGGTCCCCAAAATGTAGCGTAACAGTTGCCTATGCAAGCCAGTTCAAAGGGATATACAAGTCTGAATGTAGGTGGTACCTACTGCCAAAAATGGTGATTCCTTCAAAAAACAACAACAACAACAAAATACCCCAACAAACCACACCAACACCCCCCAAAAAAAACACCAAACAAAAACAAAAAACCAAAACAAAACCAAACAACAAAAAGCCCCAATAGTCGTTTTACCCCGTTGTAGGCATTCTTAGAAAATGCCTGCTACATACTGAAAGGGTTAGGTTCCTCACAAAATGAAATGACAGCTGCCACTGACTTTTAAAACATAGCTGGAGGAAAAGGCCTTCATTTCCATAACAGCATCCTAGTCAGATTATTCACCAAGTGAGAAGGTGCCTTTGTTTCTTCCTATACTGAAGGGAATGCAAGGTCAGAATGGCCCATGTCTGAAAAGCATCCTAGAGCCCATGCTATAGGTCTTCATGTTTTGTTTTGGTTTAATTTACTTCTGAGCAAAATAAACCCAATAATTCCAGATTCATTGGCCCAAATGAGATGTGTGACTTCATAGCTTATAGAACAAGAGCTTCAACATGTGAAGAGTCTGGGGTTCTCATCTCATTACCACAGATCATATGTGTATTTCACAGCAACCAGTCCCTGGTGAGTTCTTCAATATGTAGGTGGACCTAAACCTTCCCTCCCTCTCCAATCCCTCTTTGATTGTTGAATAAGAAGAGTCCTAATTAAGGTGACTACCTTTAAGTAAAGAATTATGAGTGGGATGAGACCTTTCTGTCCTCTGAGTTTCCTCCCTCTGTTTGGTCTCAGCAGCTTTCACTACAGCTCTGACACCCCAAAATCTCTTACTCCATAGCGAGGTACTGGTGCTAGCATTCTTGTTACAGAGCTTATTGTCCTATGGGACTTTACAGAAACAAAGGCTTTCACTATGTCCCTTAGTAGTCTAGCTCAGCTACTAGAAATTAATTCCTGAATCTGTTTCCCATAACATCCTCATAGGTAAGATTAGGAAGTGTGGATTGGATGAGTGGACAGTGAGGTGAATTGAGAATTGGCTGAATGACAGAGCACAGAAGGTTGTGATCAGCAGCATGGAATCCAGTTGGGGGCCTGTAGCTATCGGTGTTCCCCAGGGGTCAGTACTGGGTTCAGTCTTGTTCAACATATTCATCAGTGACCTGGCTGATGGAACAGAGAGTACCCTCAGCCAGTTTGCTGATGATACAAAACTGAGAGGAGTGGCTGACACACCAGAAGGCTGTGCTGCCATTCAGCAAGAAGGCCGATGGTATCCTGGGGTGCATTAAGAAGAGTGTGACCAACAGGGGGTTCTCCTCCCCCTCTACTCTGCCCTAGTGAGGCCACATGTCGAATACTGTGTCCAGTTCTGGGCTCCCCAGTTCAAGAGGGACAGGGATCTAGTGGAGAGAGAGTCCAACAGAGTCCTATGAAGATGATGAGGGGACTGGAGCACCTCTCTTACGAGGAAAGGCTGAGAGACCTGAGTCTCTCCGGAGAGGACTGAGAGGGGATCTTATCAATCCTTATAAATATCTGAAAGGTGGGTGTCAGGATGATGGGGCCAGTCCCTTTTCAGTGGTGCCCAGCAAGAGGACAAGAGGCAATGGGCACAAACTGGAACACAGGAAGTTCCATCTGAACACGAGGAAAACCTTCTTCACTTTGAGGGTGGCAGAGCACTGGGACAGGGTGCCCAGAGAGGTTGCGGAGTCTCCTCCTCTGGAGATATTCAAAACCCACATGGATGCATTTCTGTGCAATCTGCTTTAGCAGTGGGGGTTGGACTAAATGATCCCCAGAGGTCCCTTTCAACACCTAACATTCTGTAAATCATGTCCTGGGATAGATATGTCCTATGGGTGTAATCATGGTGAGAAGAAAGGGTATTTCTTCTTAGTCCATCACCATATTTTGTGTAGGCAGGCATAAATTAACCCTTAGCTTTGTATAACAGTGTTTATCAAAAGTTCTTCAAACAGATGTTCATGTGTTACAGATTGACTATAGACAGGCCTATAGCCAATCCTCATTAAATTATTTGCAAGTTTGTCTTGTGGATCAACAGTTGGCAAGAAGTTTTCCAAACCTGACTAATGTGGTATATTCATTGTCTTGAGGATAATAAATGGAAGAACATCTATGCTTAATGCTTTTCCACCTTTCAGAAATTCTCCACATTCCGCAGATGTGAAATGAGATCCTTCATAAGTAAATAGTGCTTTTGAATTTCTTCCACAGCTAAAGAGGTTAATAACCTGACGACTACAAGGAAACCACTTGGAAGACAAGACTTCTTTGGCTATTAGATGAAATAATTAAATTTAGAAATAGTGGTTGCTGTATAAATGATCCCAATGTATTGATCATAATTTTTTTGATGGAAAACCATTATTAAGGGATCTCAGTGTGATACTGTTATGTATTGTGATAGATCATTGGGTATGCATGTAGCAACTACCGGAGGGTTTTATAGGTCTCAGCTGGTGATTCCCGGTCTAGTTATTAAGGGTGCTCAGAGTTTTTGTTTCAGAGAGCTCCAATTATCAAGAGTGTTAAGAGCAAGCTGAACAAACCTGGCGTGGCAGACATGAGGGACTAATTGTGGAGTGAACATTATAAATTATATAAACCTCAGCCGGCTAATCAATCACAAATGGAAAAGCAGAAGGAGCTATTTGGATACTGAATTCTGTGCTAGGGGTGGGTCACTTCTTGCCTTGAGACAGAAGGCATGTACTAAAGGGTGTTTGGAATTGTTTTGAAGGCTGTATGCTAAGATTACTCATCAATAATTAAAATCTTTCAATCTTCTTTCCAGGTAACAGTTGTTGAGCCATAAAGTGGAGCAGAAAAGCAGGATGCCACAACGCTTCCATTGCCTGGGTTGTGTTCTCTACCATATGTGAAAGACAGCAAGCAGGTCGGTGTAATGTGCACCAGTTTTGGCATACACTGAGACTGATTTTTGGCATAGATTAAGTCTGCACGCTCAAGGGTGAGGACATTTTGTTGCTGTTGCCTAAATATTCTTAGAGGGTTTTGTTTTAGCCAAAGTATAATTGTGTGCCTTTGATTCAGATAATGAATCTGCTTTGTAGTTATTTACAACAGACTGTGTGAACACCATCTCTCTCTCGTTTTCTCTATATTATTGAACTGTGGAAGATGAAAAAACTACAGAAGGCTAGATAGCAGCACAAGACCTCATCATCATATACTGAGATCCCCTGACACAATCCCCACTGAATTTCCAAATCTGGCAAATTATTTCGTTTGCTTCCTGCCAAGTTGCTGTCTTGATGGGAGATTTTCCAGGACTCCTCACCTATCCAACCCTTAGCAAACCAAGAAACAAGGTTTTTTACATAATACAGGCAGCTTCTGGCACAGGAGGAGGGGAAGAATGATGTACAGTCGGCAACTCAAGCTTCAGCAATAGCACCTCTTATTTTCTGGTGATAATACTATCTTGGCAGATCAGGCGTACTAGGCTGACATTCGTCACATGGTGTTCTGGTCTTATGACATCATCTGGTGGCTTTGAAATCAAGGAGGGTTTTTCTTCTGAGGCCAATGTCTCTGTACTTTGCTGGGCTAAACTTGCCTCAGTTTGCCTTGCAGTTGTCAAACTGTGAGGACACCAGTGACTTTGTAAACTATAAACTCTAACAGCATAAAAGAAAGCTGCGAAGTTAAAGTATCTTTATCTGAAGGCCTTGTCTTCAAGAAACATTGTAAAGCATATTAGCAGCCTCAGATTTTCCATTTACCCAATATAGCTGATGTACTTATTAAAGATTTGTTTCACATGTATCAAAGATACTGTTTGGTCTATGCCAGAATTTTTCCGTATTTTTAACATTGTTGAGCCCCCTAGGCATTTTCCAGTCACAGCGGGGATCTCGTCAGAAATTATGCATGTTTCAGATCAGCGCATATGAAATTGCTTTTTGGGTTGTCCCTTTGTGGTCCTCTAGAAGTAGTTCTTCACCCTTATGGGCTGAAAACCATTTATCTGCATGTACTGCTGCACTGGGCTGGGTGTGCTCTTTTTACCGGGAATAAACAGTCTCAGGGAATGAATAAGCTGTCACAAGCAGCTTTGGGAATAAAGAGCAAAGTCAGGGAAAGCACAGAGCTACAAAGGGTTTTTTTTTTTCAGTCAATGCTCATATTCATGGTTCATAAAAATCTAATCCAGAATGGTAATTTACCCCTCCCCCTCAAAAAAACGACAAAAAAAAAAATCCATTTGAACACTGTGCATCTGTCACTTGTGAGCCAGATGCTGACAATCCTCGTATAGCACCATCTCTCAGTCCAAGAAAACTCCACTTTCATCTTACGAAAAATTATTTCACGTAACTAGAATGTTGCAATATTTTGGGGTGGTGGTGGTGGTGGTGGTGTGTGTGTTTGTAGTGCCTTTCTGTATTACAGAGCTAGTACAGCAATCTGTCCCTTGATGGTTTCATGTTCATTTTTAACAAAGAAAATAAAAGCAATGCATCTGATGCTGAGGTTATGGTTGGACAAGCTTCCAAACACAGTGAATTCATAGTAAGATTCCTGACATATATTTGTTATTTCTTAGCATGTTTCTATGTGAAAGGCCAGAGCTCTTTTTCACTGGGTCCTGTGCTAACACATGCAGAGAGGCCCTTACTCAAAAAATTTATACCTGAACAGAGACGATAGATGGGTGGGAGGGAAATTGGAGGCACGGTAATGGAAGTGCTTGGGCAAAGCTGTGCAGCAGCCACTGCTAGAGCTGCCCGCAGCATCCAGTTTGACTGACTGGAAAAGCAAAGATGCTGTCCTTCACTGAAGACATCACCTTTAACTTAAAACAAATGTTTATTTAGGTTAATTTCCTTATCTCAGATTTTTTATATATATATATATATATATATATAGCCAGGAGGTTCAGTGATGTGGCTGCAGAAAGTCTGATGTTTCCTGCTTTCATGGGCAGTTCTGGTAGCAGGTGCTGGTAGCTAGAATGAAGGAGAAAGCCAAAGGGTTCCAGGGGGACCAAACATTAAAACAGTTCTTTTTCTTCCTTTTTTTTTTTTTCCAGAAAAGGACAAAAGAACATACTGTCAGTGCTAGATTTTTCTTTTTTTAAAGTATATCCTACTAAATTTTATGGCAAAATATGAACTGCATGGTCTGACCTTTTATATATTCATCAATGTTTTTTTACCCATTGCTCCCTAAGAAGAGCCCTGGAAGTCAAATAAAGTACTTTGGCACACTGGAATTATTGATGTTCACTACAAGCAGAGAATAAAATGTGAACATTTCACAAACAGTGGTCTTCTGCAAAATGGCAAGAAAGGAAAAAGCTGATCTGGGCAGATGATCCACACCTTGTTCTTGCTCCCAAATCTGTCAAAAAATCTGCCCTAAAATATTCCTCAGACAGGCACATAGGAACTGCTTTTGGCTCTGTCATTAGTTCAGCTTATACAGTGTCAGGTTTGACTTCTCTGAGAGAGTTGTGAGGGTTTGAGGGACATCAGGACATCTATGTACAGAGGACATTTCCTCCTTCATTTTTCAAGCAACCAGACAAAGTTCTGAAGCCTGAAAGCCATGAGAGTCCAGTCTACAGAAAGATGAGTATTCTGCACCGAACAGTTTTCTCACCACAAAAGCCAGGTCTTCATACATGCTGGAGAGTCCTCTGGTCAGTCAGCCCAATACCATTATAAAACCTGTCTGAAACGTGCCCAGGTGCTCCCTGGAAAAGTTTCATGCCATGTCCTGCAATAGTCCCTGGAGCAGAGGAACTGAAAGGAAGGAGCTTCAGAGGCGGGGTGGTAGCCCATACTAAATGATGAACTGTTTTGTTTGACATTTTGCCCAAGGTTCGTAATTGAAAGAAAAAGCTTTGACCTGTAAGAAACCCTGGGTGTGGTGGAAAGTGCTTCCTGGGCTGGGGGAAACAGGCAAGCCGCCCTGTCAGCTGCCTCAGGCATGGGTGAACAAATACACAGTCTCTGGCTGAAAAGTGATTATGGTGGGAAATATTTTGGATGGATTCATACTTAATGATTTTCAGGATTACTCAGGTGCTTTTGTTTTTAGGTTTCAGAAAAATTATACTTAAGGGCTGTGTGAATAATCCTATGCAATAAAAGCTGCAGATGCTTTGGGACAAGCAAGATTTTACTCAGGAGATTTAAATTTTCTGAATCCTGTAAGTGCAATCTAGCATGGCAGAGTCCATTTATGAAGTGACAAGTCATTTGCTGAAATGTGCAAATCCTAACGAATGAAGATAGTACATCTTGAAAGGCTCCAGAAATGAATTATCTTAATATGCTGGCAATATGCTGCATAGAGTATACAGCACAAGGCACGTTTGAGAGTAAATGTAGGTGCGTGCATATTTTCTACTGGACAAAAGTGCAGGCTTTACATTGATGACCATGAAAATCCCCATCAGATAGGTAGGCAGCAGATGATACTGCTCCTAATACTATGGCTGTAATGGTTTTCTCCATATTTTGTGCTGAAGACCTTTTTTCCTTCCATCAGAAAAGCTCAAGTCCTTTCCTTAGACCAGGATGTATGAGTTTCATGTATTCCTCTGATTTCTTGAAGGAAACACGTGGGGTTTTTTTTCTTTTCTTTAAGTAATTCATATTGAAATACACACCCAAATCCCTCCTCAAAAGAGTGAGAACTTTCGAAAGTAGCCTAAAACTTAATCCAGCAGGAGGGACTCTTCCCTAAATGGGAGCATTTTGGAAGGACTGTAGTATTCCCGGGTTCTTTTTTTTGCATGATAAAACATGCAAGATTTTGTGATACTCAAGGTCAGAAAATACAACGTCATACATCTCGCAGAGAAAAGCACCTTGTGCATACAGAGGAAGAAGCCTATGCAAGATTTTGTATGGCCTCCCAGCAGGGAGGAATTTTAACCTGTACATGCTGTAGACCTTCATCATGATTTCACAGTATAACATTGCTTTCTTTTCACAGCCCAGACATTTCTCTTTCTGCTGCTTGAATTCGGCAATTTCCTTTGTCCTCTCAGCCACTTCCATGTTCATTCTGGCTCGTACATTGCTTCTCAATGTAGTTACCAGAAGACAGATGACACCTGCTTCTTGATTTCCAAAGGAGCATATCACTTAAGAGTTTAAAATCTATCTAATCTACACTTTTCCAAAATGCCCACGTTTATAATGATTGGGCAGCACCCCTAGAAAACTTCTGCCACTATATAACCGTAAGATACCTGGAGAAGCTATATTTTATGAATGTTTCATCATCATTTTGGTTGCAGGTGGGTTTCCGTGACAGCTGTTCTGCTCCAAACCTGCTCTGCATGTGGTCTTCACCCACAGAGGTAAATGGGAAGTAGACAATTATTTTCCTGACCAAATGTCTGCTACTTGTTTTCCTGCCTGTCTTGTTTCCCACCTGCGGCCGTTGGAGTCATCTGGGATTCTGTTTGTTAGGATTTCTTGTCTTCCCATCCACAGCATCTGCTCACGATGCTTGTCCCATCATGGTACTTGGAAGAACATGAGGACTTTTTGTATTTCAAAGTATCTATCTTGTACAAAGAGTGATGGAAATAAGCTGTGGATGCATCCATATGCTACTTTTCACCAGGGAGGTGAGTGATACGTGTCTTAAGAGCACGTGACTTTTTTATGTCCTCCTCTGACATGGACGCTTTCCGTATAGAGTAAACCTGGCTTAGAAAGTACATTTATTGAAAATAACAATATGTATTAGCTGAGCTACGGCTGACAACAATCTGTTCCTTGTTTTGGCCAGATATTAAACTTCATTGAACTCTACTGCACGTACCCATGTCATGCAGCTGTTGTCTCACTTTGGACACTGTGGGAGATACTTCAGAATAGCTCACACGAATGCTGTAATAGCACAGAAGAAACATCACTGCAATTTGTAAAAGAGACTCTTTTAATCCAGGAGACCAGAGTAACATCTAATAAATGGTAAGCATCTGGTCCAAAGAACAAATCTAAAATATCTAATTATCTCTACTGTGAAATGAGAGTCCACTTCAGTAGTCCTCAGCAGTACTTTCTTCTGGTAAATGTTGCAGTGTTGGTAAATGGAGTGTATATTTTTGCCTTTGAAGGGATCAGTATAACTCTGATGAGGCTCATGTCTGCAAAAAGAGAATTTAATTAGGGAATCTGAAGACCATTGTTTCCACTATTGTGAACAGTAATGTTTCATGGTTAGGTGTCTTTATATATGTGCTAATCAGCAATATGTGACAGTCTTTTGCTTAGTGAATTGATCCTGAGAGTAATCTTGTTGTTTTCTCATGATTTATCAAGGAATTAGAATCCTAAACAGTGGTAAAATGCATTCAGAAGTATTTGACCTTGACCGAATCACAGCTTTTAGTTTAACTTTATTTTTCATTCCCTGTGGAGATTTGATAAGCCACAGAAGGTGGTCATGAGTTTTGTACCTGCTGTAATGTACTGTTTAGAATTTGTTTTGTGTCTTTTGTGAGACACCCCAAGCGTATTTATGCCAGTCTACCCTGCACAGTCTGTTCCCTTCACTGCTCCAGTATAAAGTGTCTGTGGCTTTTAAATTCAGTGACTTTCAGAACACTTTAACAGAATACATTCTCTTGAAAGGAAAAGTGAGGAAGTCAACAGTGTCTTGTATTCACTTTCTTATACTCCAGTCATAGTTGGAGAAGCTGCCCGTGGACTAAGTGTACTCAGTTTTCCCCAGCCAGGGCAAATTAAGGGAGAGAGCTTGTCCCTGGGACCTTAAGAGTGTCTCTGCTTTTGTTCTTTGCATTTATGGCATGCAGTTTTCATATGCAAAATAAAAAATTGGGGAACGAGCTCCAGTCTTGCAGTAACCTTGTGAACTTCCCACCTATTTCCAATCTGACTGCTCTGCTGAGGCCTGAGCATGCTAATGAGCCTTAATTGCCCAGAGAGGCCCCACCTGGGACCTCCACCCCACCCCATCCTACCCATGTGACCAGGGGCTCCATTTAAGATCAGGTCTGAACACCCTCTCCTTCTTTCTAGGCGCACCTTTCTTTTACTCTGATCTCCATCCCTGTCTCCTGCTGCTCCTGCCTGGCTCCCTGGACCTGGGTTGCCCTTTGCTGTGTCTGGGGCCATTGAAGGACCTGGCTCTGCCCGTTGTGTTCAGGTACTGTGGAGGAATGGGGTCCTGGTGGGTGAGGGCATGGCTGGTGCTGGGATTGCCCTGGGCTCCCCCCTGTACTGAGCAGTCCCTCTTGCTGTTCCCTGGCACTATAGTTTTGCAGTTCAGCATCATTCATCATGGTGGGGCAAGGATGAGACAGGACATAGTTAAAGAGTAACTAAAAGCAATTTGTGCTCTAGAGAAGCTGTTTTCCCTCCTGGTGTGGATGTGGCCCAGCCTACCGGCCCTTCACCTGGGCTTTCCATGGGTAATGTGGACAATTTACACTAATGAGTTTGTATAAAAGTTGTGTTTATTTTGTATGTTGGTGTATGGTGTGTGAAAATCTGAAAAGGTAATTCTAAAGCGTGGTCCCTTTGCTTCTGTTTGCTGTTCTCAGTATTCATTAAATTGGGGTAGAAGAGGAGGAAGGGAAGACTAGCTGGGAAACTCGCTGTGTCCATTCTTGGTCACAGTGGGAGAGTGACTAGGCTTTTGACTGTGCTCAGATCAGCTGGGTGGGTAAGTGCTGATTAAGTGGCTTCTCAACAGAAACAGGACAGCATAACAAGTTACCTAGCCAGACCTCAAAACTATGAATACGTGAATTGGGAAGTTGGGATGTGAATCTGGAATGGGATTTGACTGCCTGCTTCTGTCTTTTTGGTCAAACTGAACTTTGATCCCTGTTGCGAAATACCCCCAAGGCGATGTTTTGTATTATAGATGTAGAGTCTTTGCGTGTTGCTTGCCTGAGTGAAAATCAAGTTAACCTCACTAGAGCATCCCCCTTGTGCAATCTCCTGTGCAATTCTCGCATCTTTTCTCTTACTCCCTAATGCGCCTTCAAAATCTTAATGGCTGCGGATCTTTCTGTATGTGGATGAAAATAGACTGTTAGACATGTGTTGCTGGCTTGTTTCTTGGGGTTTTTTTTTTTATTTTATTGCCGTGAAGTGTGTTTGTTAGTTTTTTTTTTTCCTCATACAGACTTTTAAATTTGTTTTCTTTCTTCTGGAATCTCAAGGTCTTTGATTCATATTTGCTCTTTCTTTTGGTGTATGGGAAGAGCTTAAAACATACTTGGCTGTAATAGTTGTTCAAATTTAAACATTGGAAAGGAAAAGAAATATTTTAAACTAACACTCTCCTAGTGTATTTAAAGAGTTCAGAATCTAATAGCCATGGATTACAAAAAACTCTCATTATCTGTATTTTGTTACTAGAGATTAAAAGAATGAAATAGTTTACATGCTTGCTGGGTGACATTGGGTGTTAAGCAGGGGAGAAAGCTGAGGTTCACTTCCAAAGGATTCTTGGGAAGTGACATTGAAACACGGCATAAAGGGTAATTGCTTTTCCATCGTAGTATTTTTAAAGGAGAGTGATTTTCCAGGTGTTCGATAAACACTTGCTTAAATAATATGTCTAAAGTCAAATGCTCGATGAAAACCTGTGTTCAGAAAATAACAATTGCAAAGAGAGGAAAAACCCGGATGCTACTCCAATGGTGTAGCACCTTACCCAGAAAGAGCATAAGGGGTTGTAATCAGAGAGTTAGAGGGGTTCAGCATTTACTCATTGCTGACTGTGTCCAGAGGGGAGCTGAGATGCAATAGCAAACACTTTAAATTTTGTGGCTAAGATATTAATGGGTTAATTTATTTTTCTTTCTTTAACACTGTTCACAAAAATAATTTCAAATTGCAAAATGTGTGTAGCTTTCCCCAGTCTGAAGAGGAAAAAAAAAAAAGCCAAATACGCGTTGGATAAATAAGACCATATTTTTAACTGCTTCCACTGTAATGCGCCACTACCTTTAAACAGCATGTCAAAGAAATTGCTGGTGCTTGAGTAATAAGAGAGTTCTTTAACCTCCACTCCAATGACTGTTTTTGTTGTATTTTGTTTTTTTCTTTCCAATAATGGGTTGGCTTTTTTCTTTTCTTTTTTTAAATAGAATTAATCCATACTACGTATGTGCTGTCTCTGGTTTTACAACCACATATATCTGCATTCTCTAAAACTTTGAAGGGTTAGCACTGAACAAATGGATATAAAACTTCTTCCCAGAAAGATCTGTGAAAAAAGGTGTGGGTTTATTTGTTCAAAGGAAAACTGAATCCTGAGGTTGCAGGGCAGAAGAAAAAATTTTTTTCTCCAGTGCACCTTCCTAAAGTGTATCTGTTTTTAGCAGTAAAATGAAACTCTGTGGGAGTCAGAGTTTAAACTCCAGCACAAGAACCTATGGACTGAAAAGGGCTAGGCAGGAAAGGATCTGTAGGTTGCATTTCTGACTGTAAAACACTTTCCAGAACTGGCAGGAGCTGATGCTCTACATCATAATTACTTTTTTACCTTGGGAACTGGAAGTAAAATACAGAGATCTCATATAATTTATATTTGTGATGGATGGAGATAAAAGGGACTGTGCCTCATGTACTGCTGCTTTTTATTATTACTACAGTATTATTTTTATTGTTATTACAATATTATTACAATAACAGTAATAGGAAAAGGTTTAAATGGGATTTCTATCATTCTAATGCAAGAAAGGTTGTATTTCACTAGCAGCATTTCTGTCTCTGTATTGCGCTCCTGTAAATGTGGGATACTGCGTAAATGCTCATGGGTAGCCTGCGTGTGTTTATCAGTGTTGGTAACCAAGCCTTCATAAACTTTTCATCTGCCTAAACAAGATAGAATAAACATCAGGTTTAGGTGATGCCACCATAATGGTAGTAAGGGAAGAGAAGCATGTTTCCCTGATATGTCTTGTTTTTCCCAAAGCCCCTGGGGAATGTACTAGATTATCATTTACTGCAGAAAGAGTATATGGTCATTAGGGCCTGGAGAAAGCTGCTCAAGGTGATTGGTTGTTTGCTTCTTTAATAATGTTTACCTCTGGGTTATTTGGTCACCCCTTTTTATGACTGAAAATTGGTTTTAAAGTTTTCCCTTCCCTCTAATAGCATTATAAAGATTCAAGTTCTTTTTTTATTTTTTTTTTTTATTTTAGAAGACAAACTGTAATAGCAAGGTTTGTCCCAAATGACTAGCTTTCCGAAGCTTCAATACGCAGCTAGTCCCATCGTCAACATGTGTAGGGAGGAATAGACAATGATGAATGTTTTAAATCTGAGTAGTGTTAAGGTATGGTAAAGCTGGGAATGGGGTATGGTGCATGATTCCTGGATGCATAAGTTTTTAATGTTTTCTTGCCAAGAAATTTGTATTTTCTTAATAACAAACCGAAGACAAAAACTCTCCTGATTTCTAGATGTTGTGCCACTAGTTTTCACCTGATGCAGTGCTCTGTGGTTAACTTATCAAAAGGCTGACTCCTTGGAGGCTCATCAGGAGAAAACCAGGATACTAATCCTCTGGAAATCATCTCTGCTTGGCAAAAGAGAGAAGTAGTCCAATGGCTTATGTGACATGGCAGATCTTGAAAGCATAGCGTGTGAAGGAAGGAAGGAGTCCCATAACTGCAAGGGCTTTTGGTTGTTATTTTTAGAGTTGTTTGACAGACAGATCATCATGCAACAGTGATGTGTATGGGGAGAGCTAGTGAAATAGTGCTGGAGATGGTTATAGCCTGATGTAACTCCAGTGTGATGACAATTCCCTGGCTCTTTGTGGTTTTTTATCCCTGACATGCAATGTTCCACGTGTCAGCTTTCTTTTGTTTTCCATGGCTTGTTTCTCTTTTCTTTCCACACCACACAACAGTGAGGAAATGAAAGGGATCCTTTTATGAGGTAATGAATGCCTTTTGTATTTTTACATATTCCACTTTGGGTATAGGAGAAATGCACTGTATGGTTGGGCCTGTGGATCATGAAATGAGTACCCAAAAATAAAAGGACGCCCAATTTAAAATAAAGTGAGTCTCTGTTCCTTTTCAATGGGAGAAAATGAAACAGCCTATCAGCATGGGACTTCTTTGCAGTGGGTGGGTCACTGGTCACTCCCATTTTTCTAGATCATGCCTGACACACTTAAAAAAGGCAAAAATTGTCCAAAGGAAGATCTCAATAAAGAAATGTACCTTCTTCTATGCAGGGTCTGCTGACTTCATCAGGCATCCACCAGGGTCTCCTCTCCACATGGGAGAGTCATATAGCTCACTCGATAAAACTAAAATAGCTTAAACAATTTTGTTCCAAGAACTTTCTGTGAGTGCTTCAAGAGTCCCTATCCTTGTTTTTCTGCCTTAAGGAATACCTAGATCTTTTACTGTCATCCTGCAAAAGGTCAAATTTATCCCCTGGGACAGCACAGCTGCATTCAAGAATGGCTGTTATTGCAGTAAGTTGGTCAGTTTATGCTCTCCAGAAAGCCCATCCCTTTTCAAGGGTTTAAATCCAAGAGGAAATCCCAGTAATATCAAGTAACTTTACAGGATAGGAAGAATAAGAATATTTGTATATACACATCCTGTATAGAAATAATGAACAGTAAATATGAAAGTAATTCTTGTTATGCGAGTTCTAAATTAAGGAGTTGCAAGAGGAGGAAAATACATAAAATACACTCCATAATAGTGAAATGAAATTAATGTAATAAAAGAATGATGACAAACTTGCTTTTAATTAAGATAACACCTGTTGGATTAAGTTTCAAAGTGATCAAAGAAAATACTGAGCACAAAACAAGGCACACAGTAAGTGTTTAGTAGATCAAAACATTTAAAAGTGTTTCAAAGAAGTATGAGATGTAAAAGGGGAAAAAAAAAAAATCAGGGATTATGTTGGGATTATACTGAAACTTGACTAAAGGACCAACACTCCTGAACAAATAACATTACATTAAACTAATTAGAGTTCAGAATATGAAATTGTTAAGGTTTGCTATCTCAGCTGTTTCTTTAAACTGAAAACGGGATAATCCATATTGCAAAAATAGTTAGTAGTTCAGAGGGCAGAAGCTATAAAATACTGCTGAAGGTTGGAAAAACAATAACAAAATCCACAAAGAAGCGAAGCCTGAAGTCCAAGTCTGTGGAAGCCTTAGGCAAGCAAAGAGCTCTTTGTGTGAGTCCATTCCTCGGACTTGGGTGCGCTGCTGCTATCAGCAAGGTATACGTAGGTGCTTTGAGATGTGCCCTAATTCCAGGGTATTTTGTCTGCAGTTTAAGACTGAGCAGTTTAACTGAAGTTAAAAACATTACAGGGAACAGATTTATTTTTAATCAGAGGACATTCTTCCCTCTTGCTATTGTCTTAGGACAGTCATTTGTTGTTATTCTTTTAAATTTTCTTTAAAGACTTCTGTGCTGTAAACTTCCTTAGTAAAGAAGTCTAGCGTTCAGTTCTGGTGGCTTTCAAGCCCCATTTAAATCAATAAGGATTGCAAATGCCAGAAATTGAGAAGGAGAGGACTCTGGCCCATTGAAACTTGTGAAGGATGTTATGGCTTACTGCTGGCTTCTCTTGCTGGTGAAAGATGCTGAGGCAGGCAGCCAGCTGCTCTCCCCAGGAGGGAGTTAGTCGCTGGATCTCAGTTTGGGAATGGCTGTCTTAAATAATTTTGTTCAAATATAGTGCCTTTTATGTTCTTTCCAATTCTCTGTCTCTCTTGCAATTACCATTTCACATGGGAAGCATGTACCCTTTCTTCTTGTTCCTCTCCTTTTATCGTGATGGGCTGTCAGTGTTTTACTCTCATTGTAATACATGCTCAGACATATGTACGTATGCATCCCATGGCAAAGTGAGGTAATGTGTACATTTGATCCTAAGCTTCTAGAGTTTGCACAGCATGTATGAAATAAGGCTGTGCTGCATATAAATAAGCACAACTGGAGTCTGTGACTAACATTTGGATCAACTGTTAGCCATTAAAATGCATTTTACTTGTTTGGGGTTTTTATAAGTGCATACAAGAGATAAGGTAGGTGATCATTATACTTGATAAGCAAAAGCATTTTTGACAAAGTGTATGTGGCAATTATCTCTTTTCTAAGTAATTTTCTAGCTGGCTGATAGAGCTTTTTGATACTCTTGTTTATCACAGTTTAAGGGCTGATTTGAAAATCACAGCACTGCAATACAGACGCTATACTCCAGCAAACAGATGGTAGGGAGCCATCAGCTGTAATCTGTGAGTAAACAAAGACAAATGAAGTTTGGTATTGAGTTTTGAAGATGAGATGTAATCATGTTATAGAACAGTAAGAAAACCGTGAAATATTCTACCATCCTGCCTGTACAGTAAAGAACAAATGCTATTTAATCTGGCATAACACCATTTCTTACTGCATTACTGAAACCTGCAACTTTGGTATGGCAAGAAAATCCTAATGTCTCATCAATGCTTGAGAAAATGAATAAATTGTTTGCATGTGTTGTTTTTTCTTTGAAATATATAGGGCCACCAAGTGACAAACAGACTTGGTGAAGTTGTTTATGGAGGAAAAGCAATGCATAAAGTGCAGAGCCATGGAGCTCTTCACAAGACAGAAAGAGAATACTACTGCTTTGGAAAGAGAGAGAGCATTTACTTCTAAAATAAAGGATTATGTTGTCTTTCCTAAATGTAGACAAAAGGTGAAGAGATCACACAATATTTGTTTTTCTGTGGATGGTTTATTTGCATGTGTTTAGGGGGCGATTCTTCTCCACTGAGAACTCTTAGTATCTGAAGGAATTGCAGAGGAGTAGTGCAGTGCTCAACACATTGAGGTCAGGAAGGTGAAAGCCAGGAGGCTCCAACATTTTTGTGGTTTCATCTGTTTACCTTAGCAATGATAGAAGATTTAGACAATTAACCAACAACCTCAGACAGTGTCGTGTTTGGAAATACTACATCTCCTTTTCTGTATCGTCACTGGGAGCTCAATGTTTCGAGTGTTTTCATTCAAATGTTTTTATAATCAGGTCTGATATCATTAGGAGTTAAAGAATGGTGGAAGAAGTGATCCAGTTAGAGATTAGCTGGAGGTTGTGGAGAGAAGTGGGAAACTGCCATGCCTTCATTACAGCTCTGTCCAGAACTGCATAGTTTCTGTAGCTGCTGATCCTTCATAGCTCAGAAAAACATGCATTTTTTGAAGATTAGCCTTATATTTTTCAAGGAAACTGATAAACAACTCTCCCCTTTTGGGCTGCATGCTGGCTTTGGAGCACTATGGCACAAATCCTTGAGTCTCACATACTCAGTAGATATTTAATTGTTTGTGCTTCAAAGGCAACTATGCTTTTTAATCTCTCAGTTCAGCAACGTGAAGCAAAGATGCTCATAATGCCTCTTTTCTCATTGCCAACTGTTATATTTTATGGCACTTTCATTCTGTTACACCTTCCTTTTGTTCCCTTTCTATTTAATTTTGTCTTCCTTTTCATCCCTCTCTTTTACTTCCTGAGGGTGGGGTGGTTTTTTTCCTCTTTGAGTTCTGTTTTCTAGGTTTCTCTTCCTAGTGCAGCATGGGGTAGATATTCAGCTGTTTTCTAGAGAAGCCAGTACTTCTTTTTGTCTCAGTCTTCTCTTGTTTGCCTACAGGAGGCAAACAGAAGAGGGAAACCAATTAAAAAGTGAAGTATCTCTGCTGAGAGGGAAATCTTAGGCTCACAAGAGGCAATATACCTGTCTTACCATGAGCTGCAGCTAGAATACAGGCCAAAAAAAGTGTGGAGCATGAAGTGCACAAGGACAACTTGCATAGGCAGATTTCACAAAATAGCAGGGCAGAAATTTTGATAGAACAGACTTCCCTCTATCTTTTTCAGCATTTCCAAATTTGCCTCACCTAATAATAACTTTCTCTTCTTCTGCCTCTAGTATTGACTGAGGCTCATGTAAAGTAAAAAAAAAAAACAAAACCCATGCCTCCAGCAGTGGAGAGAAGTGCAGGTTTGAGGGATGCAGTGGAAGAAGCTCTCCGTCTTTGGAGCTAGTTTGCTGTCTCTCCTCCATGTCACTACCCCAAAATACTGATGCTGTATTTTGCAAATTAAATGTGAGGAAGAGTATTAGCTCCTTTTGAGTGTGAGAATTTGAAATTCCATGAGGTTAGGGTAATGAGCATCTGCACCTCCAGTGAGCATTTGGTGTCTGAAACAGCTGGTGCTGAGGACCTGGTGCTCAGGCCAATGTGTTTGAGCTGGCTGCAGCCTCGCCTTACGCTGCACAAGGTGCCTGTTGGCCCCAAAGCACATTAGGGGCACTCCTGGGATGTGTTTTCTGGCTTGCTGCTTGTGGTCTGTGCCCTGAGACTGCTGCACAATGGCTTCAAAGTGTGCTCCTAATGCTCACTAAAATGCTGATGTAGTCATACCTCCAATATTCCCATTTTAAACTCACCCCTTTCTCAGAAGTCACAGATTTCAACGCGTGCTACAACAGGCTAAAATTGTGCTCACAGACTTCTAATATGATCATGTGATCTGCTGATCCGTTATTTTCGTCAATCAGTCACATACAAGAAGGACACGGTAATAAAATAGCACTGAGATGGGGAGCCCTGGGCTGAGTTTTCTACTGTGCTTGTAAAGTAGCGCGGTATGGCACTGGACTGCCCGTGAGATGTAGTACAAGTTACCGCAGGAGTATCGATGCTGGGGCTGCGGCGCAGCCTACATCTAGCAGTAAATTCCTGCGGATGCTATACACGCTATAGGATGTATTCATTTTCTTCAGTCGGCCGTTCCCACGCTGTCCGTTTATCTCAGCTGCTAATTCAGACCCGGCAGTAAATCGTCTCGCTACTCTTAAACCTCCCCGTCCCGCCAGCCAAGCGCCGGGGGACTTGGCCGGGTGTGTGGGAGGACGCGGCGGCCGGTTGCTCGGCTAGTGATTAATGGACGTGGGTGACGGGCCCTGGGGCTCGGCTGGCCCCGGGGGGTGACCGAGGGTCCCTTCAAGGGGCGGCGGGGGCCGGGTGGGCGGCAGCTCCTCGCGCCAGCAGCTCCTCGCGCCGGCCGCCTGAGGCGGGGCGGGGTGGGCGGGCGGGAGGAGGCGGCGGCTGATCCTCTGCGGGCCGGCCGGGTGTGCGATCACTAGTGGGAGCTGGAGAGGGCGGGAGGAGGGGAAGGAAAGCCCAAACTACCCCAAACTCAAGCACGGAGGCTGCGAGGTGAACGGGAAGAGAGCGTGTGCGGGCACAGCGGCAGCGGCGGGAGAGGGCAGCCCCGCGGAGACCGCCAGCTTCCCCAGCCGGTAAGGACGCCGGGGCCGGGCGGGAGCGGCGAGTGAGGCGCGGGGATGCTGCGGCGGGGCGGCCGGGCACCTGTGCGGGTCGGAGGGGATGGCGGGGAGCTGCCGTGCCGCGCCGGTGGCAGTGGTCTGCCAGCTCCCCGCGCTGTGGGCGAGCCCCAAGGCAGCCTCGGGTGGCCCTGGCTTAGTGCCCGCCTCAGCGAGGGGAGCGCCCCGAAAGCTCACTGGCGCTTTCCCTCTCGGACCCGGGGCTCTGCTTACCCCGGCTGGGGTGCTCGGCTGGCTCCGCGGTGGGCTGGCTCCCCGTACCGTCTCACGCGTGTTGTCGAGCATGTAGGCTGTTCCTAACTTACCGTGACAGGGTATGCTGCCTGCCCTCGCTGGGAGGGTGGTAGGAAGCCCGTTGGACCTTCTCGGTTCGGTCACACACTGAGTGTTGATGCGATCTCATTGCTTGCACGCCAGAAGCTGGAGATTAATGTGCAGTGCTCTCAAAATGCGCTTTTAAATCAAAATGTCAATTTGTCAAGATATGTCTCCTTTTGTAACTGAAGATGATGGGGAACTCCGTGAATCTTTGGGAAGTAGTAATCTCTCACACGGTGGCACAGTACTGTTAACTGATGGGCTTCGTTGCTTCTGATGGACTGACGTGAACTCTGATTTACCAGTCCAGATCGTAGCACTTCACTTTTTTTAGTGACGCTGTTCAGAAACAGCATTTGGCTACTTGATTTAAGAACCTGATGAATGTAAATTACAGAAAGCGTCACTGTTTAGGAGGCTTTAGTGGTTAAAACCAGAGGTCTGTCTAGTGTCCTGGGTCTGACAGTGTGAAAAGCAATGCCTGGGGGCATTAAAAATAAGGCAGGCGTGTAGGGATAATTCTCCAGAAGGCACTCTCAGCATGCAATCATTTGTAGCTTGGATGCTTCCTAGGAAGAAAGCTGGTGTCTTTATAGCCCTCACTGAGTTTTCTCTTCCGTGAACTGCTCTGATTGCCCCTTGACCCTGTGTAAACTTTTGGCATCTGTAATGTGCTGTGGCAAGGAATTTCTTAGCTTTAACTTTACACTGTGTCAAGTACCACACCATTTTGTTTTGAAGCTTTATTTGATAGCACCTATGTCTGGCATAGAGGTAGTGCAGAATTGGTCCCTATTCCTCTCTGTCACGTTCATCCTTTTATAAACTTCCAGTTTTTCCTCTGCTGTCTCCTTTTAAGGCTGAAATGCTCTCCTCGACTTCATTTAAAGTTTTCCTTAAGAGGAGGAAAATGAATACAGCCATCGTTATCTTCTGAGAATGGATCATTTTGAATGACAGGCATGTTAAAGTTAGGATGTTAAAAGCTACAATCTCTGGGAATAACTCATGGAGGTAGTGTACATTAATTTGACAGATTGGCTACCATGTGATTGCCTACAGAGGACAAAATTGCCTCCGTCTGACAACTAGCAAGAAGCTTAGGGCACCACTTTACTCCTGCTTTCTTTTCCTGGCAAAGGCTGCAGGCGCAGGGAGTGTTTTTTAAAATCAACCAAAAAAACCAAAGCAGCATTTTACTATTAGAGTGATATGATGAATTCATAATCTGCTTCTAAGTAGGTTTTCTGGTTCGTGTGTTGAAATTTTGCATTGTTATGAAACAGTTTTGCAGTTATTTCAAAATAAGGAATCCGTCACGGTAAATACAACCTAAGGGCCTTGACTGTCTTCCCACAAACTACTATGCTGCTTGGCTTCAGCTGAGCTTGTCTTGATTGACACTTTTGCAATTAGGAAAAAAAAAAACCACACCTTAGGCCTTTGGGGTAGTTGTATCTGTACCTATTTATATGTGTGTGTGTGCATCCCTGACCTAGCAGTTCTTCCTGTGGGTCAGAGCACTGTATACTCTGGCTTCAAGTTAGCACTTAAGTACGTGCTTAATTTTAAGGATACAAGGGGGTCCATTTTAATTGGTGCACTTTTGTAATTAAAGTGATGCATTTTGCTGGGGTCTTTGCTGCAGTGAGGTCAGAGCACTCATTGCTTTGCAGAAGCAAGCCCTCAGGTCTTGAAACTCTCTTTTAAAGAGCTTTGCTTCGTAATGATGTAAACTGACAGATTCACAAAGGCTGTTCCCAGCATCTCGTCTTTCTTGCCTGTTTCTGTCATTCTTCTCTGTGTATTGTTTCCTAGAAAACAAGAGCTTCAATATGTAAGATATAATATCTGTTGCCAGGTGCAAGGAAACAATGACAGGAAGTCTGATGCTCAGGTGGGAAATGATGTGTTACTACTCCCAAGCAATAAGATTAACTTTTTTTTTAGAGTAATGTTTATGAGCTGCTCTGTTTCTTAACCACTGATCCCTTGCCATTGACTACAAAGCACTTAGCTAGACTGTAAATTCTGTGGGGAAGGGACTGCTTTGCTTTGTCTTAAGAATGCAATACCTGCTGCAGTGTGCTGGGGGGAGTGAAGGGGTGTCTCTGAGTCCAGCCTAAATGTAGCTGCTGTAGCCATTGCAAGTGGTTTACAGCTTTCAGATGTAATACAGAATCACAGAATCGTTTTGGTTGGAAGAGACCTTAAAGATCATCAAGTCCTACTGTTCACCCTGCACCCATCACTAAGCCATGACCCTAAGCAGCGCATCTATATGTCTTTTAAATACCTCCAGGGATGGGGACTCCACCACTTCCCTGGGCAGCCTGTTCCAATGCTTCACAAACCTTTCTGGAAAGAAATTTTTCCTAATATCTAGCCTAAACCTCCCCTTGTGCAACTTGAGGCCATTTCCTCCCATCTTATCACTTGTTACTTGGGAGAAGAGTCTGACCCCCACCTCACTACAGCCTCCTTTCAGATAGGTGTAGAGAGTGATAAGGTCTCCTCTCAGCCTCCTTTTCTCCAGGCTAAACACTCCCAGTTCCCTCATCAGTTCCTCATGGGACTTGTGCTCTTCTCCAGCTTTGCTGCCCTTTTTTGGATGCTCTTCAGCACCTCAATGTCCTTCTTGTAGTGAGGGGCCCAAAACTGAACACAGGATTCAAGGTGTGTCCTCACCAGTACTGAATACCAGGGGGACAATCACTTCCCTACTCCTGCTGGCTCAGGGTGCTGTTGGCCTTCTTGGCTGCCTGGGCACGCTGCTGGCTCATCTTCAGGTGGCTATTGACCAACATGCCCAGGTCCTTTTCCACCAGGCAGCTTTCCAGCCGTTCTTCCTCAAGCCTGCAGCATTGCGGGGGGTTGTTGTGACCCAAGCACAGGACCCATCACCTGGCCTTGTTATTAAGAAAACAGAATCCAGTATTATATGGGAGAACCTAGAAAAGTCTAAAAACTTGTGACAGGTATTTTCTACTGACCTCAGGGTAGTTGCAAGGATAGAATAGCATATAAAGCAATATGGTTATTTTAGTTGTCATTACTTAAGAAGTTGGTGAGGATTTATAGGTGTATCAGTATTTGACACATATGTGCCAAAATTATCTAAATCATTATGCTGTAAATACTGCAGATACGGTGTAAATACTGCAAGTATTGAACAGAAACAAAGTAATTGCATCTATTGGTGGTAGCCTGTCAAACAAACTAGAAGATATATATTAGACTTACTATCATTTGGATTTTTGATCCTTTTCAGAATATACAAGCTCCTATTTTTAAATTGTCTTGAACAAACTGAAAATGTTGCCTCCAGTAGACAAATTTTGGAAGAAACTGATTAGAAAACACTGCAGTTTGGCCTTAAGTTCGCTTGTGTCCAACGGGTTTCTTCACTAGCACACGTTTCAGCCCCAGCTTGCTTTTGATAAAGACTTTTTTTACGCTTGCTGTTTTGTATCTGGTTGAGGTAACAAAAATGTAACAAGGGCTATATGATAAGGTTTTCAAAAAGTCTACAAGTAGCAACATTCTGCTGATATCTATGAATCGTATCATGCTTTACAGCTTCGATAAGGGCTGTATACTTTTTTTGTAGTAAGGAGATGATTTTGAGGTAACTAAAATACTTTATAAAGTAGTGTTTGATTACATTACACCAGGTTTTTCATGCATTACATTACCGAGTTTATTTTTCTCTGTTTAAGATGTCAACACCTCATCAAGCTGTGAAGAAATTCCTATGTGATCAATTATTCTTTATGATGAATTCACGCTGCGCTGTGTGCGCACACCCAGGTGTGAGTGCTTACCCAGTGCGCACACAGAGGAGCGTGTCTCTGCGTGTCTCTGGTATACAGGCAATATGTTTTAATTGTTCTGGTACACAGAATATTTTGCAGGATTTTGGTAAGAAGCAAACCCCAATGGAACTTCTTTTCTTAAGGTGTTGTGCCTCAAGGCCTGGGTGTCCGCTAGCTGAGTGGTATGTCCCTGCTCCAGCCTTTCTCTTCACAGGGTCACTAATGGGGGTTGTATTCTCAGCCCAGCTGCCTGCTTTTCTGCCACTTGTCAGAGTGAATATCTTTTAGGCCTCCAAACCTATGTCAGATTTGGTTCTAATTGGCCAATAGGCTCAACATTTGTTAGAGGGGGTCTGGCCGATGTGTTTATCCACAGATAAGCAAATCTAAACATTTCCTTGGGAAAATAGGCTGAAGGAGGTATTTTCT
Organism: Bucorvus abyssinicus; assembly: GCA_009769605.1. NCBI lineage: Eukaryota > Metazoa > Chordata > Aves > Bucerotiformes > Bucorvidae > Bucorvus > Bucorvus abyssinicus. The sequence continues at coordinate 52,030,239 of CM020026.1, forward strand.
GTTTGAGCCTGGATGTAAAGCAAGCCCTCATCCTCCACAGCCAGCTGGGAGGGCCTTTGCATGGAAGTTGTGATTGCAATTTTGAGCCCTATATAATTGGTCTTTGGAGTCAACTGTGGCAGCTTGCAGGACTGCAGATACAGGTCCACAGATTTTGCAGAGTTTGAGGAAATCGGTGCAAACCACTGAATGCAATAGACTGGGACAGCAATGTGGGTGTGAGGAGAGCATCAGTGAGCGTAGGTTCCGCCTTTACATGTTCCAGAGAGTTTTTCCAGCAGTGAGAGAACTGTAGGGACCTGCATGCACACAGGTCTCAGGAAGTTTCTTCTCCAGAAACTGATTGCATTACACATTGGAAATTAATTCAGTGCTAAAGTCAAAATGCATTGCTACAAACCTCTACCCTTTGAAGTCATTAAGTCAAAGGCTCTATTAAAACATTCCTTCTGTAAAACTACCACTTATTTCCTAACAGAAACAACTGTTGCTGTTTTTCTGAAACAAAAGCAAATATGGTTTGGTGTTCAGAAAAATTTCACATGTAAAGCCTAAAATACAAAATGGCTTGCATATAAGAAATATTTATAAAGCAGCCACTTAAAAGTTTTTAAAAGGTTAAGTATTTCAAACCTTATTCCCTGAAGCTACAAATGTACTTGCTTATGCATAACTTCACTGAGGAATACTTAGGTGAATAAAATTACGCACTTGCAGGTTTGTAGAATCAAGACCATAATTAGCTCTAGGTTAATTCCCCCCCTAATTAAAAACACACAGGTCAATTAAGGATCAAATGAGACATTACCTTTGTGATTATCTTCCTTGGCAGAAATAGCTGTTCTGATAAATATTTCAATTTCAGTATAATCTGACCTTTTGTCCAACCTGCTTTCCTTTATCCTTACCAATTTTGGCCAAGGATAAATACTTGTATTTAAAACAGACTATGAAAAGGTGAAATGCTGAAGTGCATATTTTGGGCTTATATTTATCACAAGGAAAAAGAAAACAACATGGTGGGTGAAATAATAGATTCATTCACCTTGTGTTGATAATGTGTATATGAACAGGGCTTGTCTAGTTTGGTTTTATCTCTCAAGTACACAAATACAGCTTTATCTGTAACCAGATAGTTAAAAACAATGTTCTTCACGTGTCTGCCAATTTCTCTCCTCCCCATTAGAAATGATGATGAAATGACATCCACAAGTGTGCAGGTACAGTACAGTGCAGAGGGTACAGGGATACACGGAGGCTCAATCTGTGCTAGTCAGATTTGCTTCAGACCCTGTTGATTGTAGGCTCTGCACATATGTGAGAAGATTTGGACAAGGCAAAAAAAATGCTTGCTTCTGTGCCAGATGTATAGCAAAGTCAGGACAGTGTAATGGAGATAAGGTTAATTAGCTATTTGCATTTGCTACTGAAGTTGGATGAACAGATTTTTTTTTTTTCCCCCCCTCACAGGGAATTTCTCCTCAGGCATAACTATCTGGTAGAGTTTGTTAAAATGAGTGTAGCAGGACTTTTGTAGCCTGCAGACATACAATTAAATGTGTGCAATCACCATAGACTTCTTTTATTCATAGGCACATCTTGTAGGGTCTTGTCCTACTGGAGAATCAAAGTGGAGAAACTCTTCAAGCTGAGTGGGGTCCTGTTGCTTCAAGGAGATGCTATAGGATTGGTCCATAACATCTCTGTATCTCAGTTTCTGTCCGGTGGGATGCAGACACAAGTAGTCCTTATACAGTGTTTTGAGACCCTGGGTCAAGAATGAAGTGGAGTCCAAGCTGCTGCTGTTGATGGACAGAATGAGACATCAGTTACTCTGAAGACGGTTTTATGCTTTCATCTTTAAAATGTTAACACGTATTGTCATTTTCCTTTATTCATAAGTGTTCCTAGGCAGGCACTTGGGGCTACGGCGTTCAGCACTGTTATGAACATGAAACTTTGAATCTGTGTTGTATTTAGGGTTTAAAATACTGGTATAATTTCTGTTTGGGAGATAGTAAGAAGCACTTTGTATTAAGATTGCTGGTGTGATTTCTGTGTTAAACTACAGTCTGCCTTGCTTGGTGGTCTTCATGAGACACCAATCCCTGTAACATGAAGTGAGCTTCTTATGGCAGGAAACATTCTTTCCACAGGTATTAATCTCCTTTTTCAAGTTTGCCTTGACTCAGATATAATTGCTTTATTACAGCTAAAGAGCAAAACTCTTTTCCTCTTGAATTTTGGCTTTAATTGGAAATAGATGTTAAACTTTGGAGGTTTATCTAGAGATTAACTCTGTTTACTCAGGGCATGAGTTATACTTGCTAGTGGTATGTGAGCAGCAATGGCATCACATAGATGCCTAGTTGTGTTTTATGGAAGGAACAGTTTGCGGGTTTTTTTTTCTTCCTGACAGCAGGCAGATCCATATTTGCATGTCTGAAGAGGAGGGGGAGTACACTTTTAACTTGAAGCTAATTAATTTTTCTCTGATAACCACATATCACAACAGTTTAGGCTTGTCTGTTTCCCTTGTGCTTCTAACACAAGCAAGTCAGAACTACCACCACCTCCACTCCCCACCCCACCCCCCCAATAATTATTTACAGTGGGGATTATGCAGCATTGTTGGGCTGTTTAGTGACAGGGATGCTGCTGACTGAGGACCTGCAGAAATCAATAGTTTACTCCAGTTAAAAATGAAAGAAAATAAAGATAACCTTTATAACATTTTTCCTCAGAAATCCATTGACGGGGAGTAATCAAGGTGCTCTGTAACTGAATGATAGAGTTTCTGGGGACATTAATTCTGAATGAAATTTGCTGTCCTGACAAGAATTGACATGATCTGAAGGACACACATGTTGTGTTTTGAGCTCATGGAATTTTCTTATGACTTACTGTTTTTAAGGTTTCATGGAATTTATTGGCTATTTGAGAACTATCTCTTTAAAGTAAAAAAAAACAACAACAACCCCACAACAAACAACCCAACCAAAATCCAAACCACTAAAACCAAAGCAACATGAGGAATAGTTTCCAATCCTCTTATTCTTATTTTTTGAGGCTTAAATATTGAGTTGACTTGTGTGTATAATACCATCAGATTTACTTGGAGCTTAGTTTGTGCATAAATGTTTTGCTAGCTTTCTGCAAAAGAGTAGATTTCATACTTTGGGCAGAACTAAATTTTTTCATTTGCCCTGTCAGTTCAGGCAGCGTGACTTGGAATGGTGTGAAGAAATGAGAGCCTATCAAAAAGGTTTGATCTATTTTTATACTGCCCTTCTGCTCTCAAATGCTGCACGTGTATTTGAAATTATTAATCCCAGTGTCATTTCCTTCCTTAGTAGCATTTCAGCTGTTTCTGTAAACCGGTTTTGGTATTTCTTTTCACTTACTGCAAACTTAATAAAAACTAAACCTGGGACTCTACTTCTGTAAATGGCTATGTTCCTACAGGTTTAATCACTGATGCTGAATCTTTTCAGAAGTTGGTGGGGCCTTTGCATACAGGCAGGAGTTGTCTTACACGTATTGAAATGCCTTTTGAAATTTTTTTATGCTAGTCATACTTAAATACTGGACTTGGCTCAAGGCGAAAAGTAAACTGTAAATAGTTTGACCAAAAGCAGTGCTGTTAAGGATAAATTAATGATTTGAAGGCTGAGTTAAGGTTTTAGAAGTGCTTTGCCATAAAATTAAGGACGTAAATGGGCAGTTGCTTCGGGAGTCGTTGGAGCATTTGAGGAGCTGCTATGCTAGCTCTTCTCTTTTTTCTCCTTGCTGGAAGATAGGGTCCTCAGTACTCTCAGGAGGTGGTGGGAAGGTGCCTGGTCTCCATCAGTGCAAAGGCACTTGCCTTGTTTTCTCTCTTCCCCAGCTGTGATGTGTGATAACTTCCTGTCCTCAAGCAAAGTGAGGCAGTCCTCCTGTGAAGTGTGACTGGCTTAGCTGGCTAGTGCAGAAATGAACAGTTTCTATCTTTCTCTGAAACTAATTTCTTTTCCCTGTGACTCCAGTATAAACAATACTCTCAAATGGTACTTGACAGATGACAAAGAGTTTTTGATATCTCTTTCTTTTGGTGTTCAACAAATCCTAAAAAGTACTTTTTTTTAAATTGAAAATAGTGAAAGGTGGTACCCAAGAGGTAGGGTAGAGAAGATCCAAACACAGTAACGCCAACAGAGGTCCTGCAAAATTACCACATTTGGTTTTGGTCTTGCAAATAGGCTAACTGATACTAATGGTAGAACATGCAGAGCTTTAAGTGTTATGAGTACGTACATTGGTGCTAGGTGCTCAAATCCCTGATGAACTGAATAAATGTAGCTTCAGTACCCTGAAACAAATCATGCCAGCTGTCTGAAGGTACGGCTGAAGGAGAGTCATGGCAGCCTAACCCTAGGAACAGAAAGCACAGGAAAGTTTGCAGGTAGAGGTCAGGACTTTTACTGCTTCTGCTTCTTACATTGGCCAAGGACAGAAGGGACAGGTTACTGTAGGCAGCAGCTGTCTATATGTTCTATTAAGGAACTGACATCATAGTGAACATTGGAAAAGGTTGTAATAAATTCCTTGAAGGATGCACACAGCAATTCCTATTTTCATTCCAGACTCTGATATTGACCCTTTCATTTAGTCTGCACTTTTAAGTGTAGGTGTCACACCTATAATGTAGTCATCATGTAATGAACAGCATGGATGTTTTTTATCTCCATAGATAAACCAGTATAGGCTGAAATAGTAAAATCATGCTTAAATTGGTATATCAGTCCAGTGGGGCTGTGGGGGGTGGGAAATCTGTCCTTTAAATGGTCCCAGGGAGCAGTTGCAACCCAGATAGTCCTTTCTGGGTGACCACTGACTGATCATCTCTGGATTGGTGTTTCGTTGGTTTGATTTCAAAGCTTGAACATGCATCCCTGGTGCTCGTTAACTTCTTTGAGCCATATGAGTATTCGGCACCTTCAAAAATGAAATAATTACCTTTCTTATTTTGCTTGTGTATTGCAAGTTTTAATTCAGATTTGTAAGACCTTTGAACTATCCCATGTGATGATCTGTCTTTTCAGAGAAAGCACATGCTAAAGTACAGGTGACTTTTTGCTTTCTAACAGATGTTGATCCAGTTAACTGTTCTCTCTAGATGTAAGAATGGACTAAGCAGGGGTTTTTCCTTTTGTGGGACTGGAAATTATCACAGAACCGTTGCTAGCAACTTTAAACTACATCTTAAGCTGCCTACGGTCTGTAAGCCACATCATCAAATAGGGAGAGGTAGTGGGGAATGAATAATAAATGAACGTCAAGAGTTGAGAAATTTCCTGCTCAGAACAGCCTTTTGTGAATCTCATAATTCCTTCCATATTTTCCCTGAGGTATATAAGGTGAAGCGTCAGACCAGGGGCTGTATTCTTGAAAGAGCCTGTATCTGAGAGAATGTAATTAGGGTGATTTTTATCCCACCATAAGACACTGCCAAGCATATCACATGGACAGATCTATGCGCTAATCTTTGCTGAATGAGGAAGGAAACCGTATGATGGTGGTGGCGGCAGTACTATGTGGTTTGGGGGGGATGGGGAAATGGCTCTGGGCCGCAGCACAAGGGATGCATGTGTGAAGTCATTAATCTCAGGGATTTGTTGCATTTCCCACCCCCCCACCCCCCCCTACAGCCCACACACAGCTTTTGGCTATGGGATACAACATTTTCTAGCAGACAGCCTATTGCACAGGAGGGTGAGGATGATGTTGAAGACTTTGAGTGTGCTCACGTAGTCAACCCTTTTGCACATATTCTTAAATTCTGTGAAACAGTTTCAAAGGAACCAAGTACACGACTGTAAACTTAGGATGTCTTTGTACCTCCATTTATTTTGTTTATTGTCCTCCGGCATGGATAAAAATATGGCTCTGACGGAATGCATGGATGGACAAGGAGGATAATTAGCTACCTCCCCCTTTCCCTTCATTTTTAAAAGCAGGAAAACAGGTTAGCTGTAGAAACAGAAAAGCTGCTAATTGTTTCTTCAACTGCAAAACAAGGATCAGTTTATGCTCTTGAGAACCCTTTACGTTTTATTAATCTATGCAAACCAAGATTTAGATTTGTGATGAGATAAACAGCTGGTTTTGCAGTTTTTACAGTGCTTTTGTCAAGAAAGGTTGGACCAGATGATCCTTGAGGTCCCTTCCAACCTAGTATTCTATGAGTCTATGAAAACTGGTACTAATGTTCTTTAAAAGACTGTTCCTTCTCTAGTTATCTGACTTCTATAATGTCAGGAAAATAACACCACAGCTGACAGGAGAAAGTCTGAAGGTTTTTTTTGCTCTGAATGTGTATCATTTGGGAGATGCAAGCCTAGTTTTGCTTTGCTAAGAGCAGTTTTGTGCTACAAGATCAGCTGTTGCATGCACTTTTAAAATAGAGGTGTCCCTATTTAAATACAATAATTTCTTTGTGATATTTCTTCTGTAAAACTCTTAAAGGGAAAATATCTTTTCAAATGAGTTGGTTTTTTGAAATGTTTATATATATTGGTTAAATTTTTACTGTGGTTTGTTACATTAGCACTCCAAGAGTGAAATTATATTATCTAAATTGAAAGAATCAGAAACAAATATGTCTTGCAAAGTACCTTTTAAAATTATTTCATTTAAGTGTAATTATAATATCTTGTAAAAGGTGTTGCAAATGATAACACTAATTCATTAGTGAAAAATAAAATAAATGGGCTGCCTCTTTAATGAAAGAAATAATGAATTGATTGAGGGTGTTCTGCTATTTCTGTAACAAATGGAAGTATTAAGTGACCTTACCTCCCCTTCTTCCTGTAGTAGTTCAGTTAGCTTCCAACTGCTAACCTCTTTTATCCCGCCTCTGCCCAGTTCCCTCTCTCTCCACAGTATTCCTCCCTGAACAAAAGCAGCCAACTGCTGGGCTTGTTGTCAAATAAGCCAGTGTCAAAATTTTCAGCTGCTTGTATTGTTTAGAAGATGTTCCGTTGTGTAGTATGAAAACTTTGTTGGGTGTTAGCTTAGTGGCACTAATCATGGCATTTAATGAGAATACTCTTCAATATGATGTTAAATACTTGTTTATAGCAGCTCTTTTACACGTTCATTGATCAAGAATGGTTCTTGGCACAGTGATAAATACAACTTTAATTCTTGCTTAAATGTGCCACATACGAACAATACAAGCCTGTTCATCAGTGAATGCATGAAGATATACCGTAAGATGCATAAAAGATACTAGGAGTGTATGTCAAACAACAGAATATTCTTCTTCTACACTTGTCGAAATGATCTTGTGCACTCTTGTTTTTGCAGTTTTATGGCTTGCTTAACTCTGTGTTTATTGAGTCCATGTGTGTATTCATGCTTAATGATACAGATTTCAGAAGTTTGAAGAAAGCTTTTGGCATTATTGCTGCATCTCTCCATCATTACAGGGTAATGGATCCACTCTGCTTTATTCTCCAGAGTCCTGCATGTATCATCATCTAGATCAAGGACCTGACCAGAGCACATGGCAGCTCATGCTCAAGGGGTCTTTCCCTCAGGCTAGTGCCCACCATGGTCTCATTGGCAGTGTGGTGTGAGTAAGTGTCCAGGTTGCATATAATTTTTTTGGCTTCAAACAATGGACACAAGTGAATGCCATTGTTAGCTCTGCCACAACAGAAGAGAGAAAACAGATTCCAGTTAACTTCTGCTGTGCAAAGACTGGTTTTGAGCATGCACTGCACGAAACTGTCAAGTAGAATTTTGGAGGCATTCCCCACAGTGATAACCTATTAAGTCAGGACCAGCAAGGACAACTGATACCAATGGAAGTTCCACCTCTGAGGTTACATATGCAAAGTAATATGTTCTGCTTCTTTGTAAGAAGTGTGGAGAAGCCTCATTTATTTTTAAGAGTCTTCCAGTAGTTTGAAACAGAAGCAATCCCCTGTGGTACAGAGAACAATTATGTGGCCTTTATCACAGTAATTTTCCTTTTCTAATCAAGATTTTGAGCCACCCACACTTCCTTTTGATCTGTTTTTGAAAGGAATGCTTGGGATAGATCCTCAGTTGCATCTACCAGCTCTTTTTACTGAATTTTTTCCAATAAATGCAAATTGTGCGACTACTAGATTTTGCTGATGGGCTGGCATTTACAAAACCTGTAAACTTCCTTCGTTCTTTGAGCCGTAGCATTCCATCAGTAATGTTGCTGTAGTATATGTAAACCATCCTGGAGATGGTTTTACATAGTATATAAAGGTTTATTCTCTGCCTTATCTTTAAATCTGTAGTGTTTGTTTTTCATAGGGGTCCATCTAATATTAGAAATGTCCAAGAAATAAGGCCTCACACTAGTGAGAATACAAATCACGTTGAGCTCTTTGCTTTGGGAGTTTCTCAGTAAGTTCCTGTCAGACTTGAGTATTGAGATTTTTTCAAACCCTTATTTTTCTTCACGTCTGCAAAGATTTAAAATTTCTTTTAAACATCTGATCATAGCATTTCTTTGAGGAAGGTTTACTGTCAGAATAGTACTTCTTGAAACCACTGTGTGCTTTTTGTAGGTTGCCATCAACATCTACTGGGGCCAGCTGTCTGACTGACTAACAAGATTAATTTATTACTTATGTCCTTTTTTTCCCTCAGATTTTTCAAATAAAGCTTGGTATTGCTTGGTATTGTCGAAGCCTACATAACTGCAGAGCTGCATAAGTCAGCTTAACTTAAAATTATTTTTTGGGGTTACCTGATTTTTGTAGCAAGAGGCATCAGTGCTTAGGTGATATTTGAAGGGATTTGAATTCAAATGACTGTATGACATTTGTTACAATCTCTGTCCTCTCTCTTGTGGTATCTATGATCGTACCCAGGAAGTTGAGGAATCCAGTCTGAACTGAAAGTTCATAGTCACAAGGTGCGAGTGGCAAGTTCATAAAGGCATCATTTGGACGTAGTGGACTAGCAACTACTCTGTGCAGTTAAGCTGGTATTACGGCTAAGTCTAGGGAATTGTGCCACCAGTGGAATTCAAGCATAGCATCTCTGTCCATCCACACTTGTACTAATTCCAACGTGTTGCTTACCACATCAGTTGATGTAGGAAATCCAAAATGGAGTTTGATTTCCATAACTGCCATAAGGTAACTGATGTACATTTCCAGTAGGTCCTTTGTTCATGACAATAAAACAAGGGGCTATGCTAAAATGTACTTGGTAGCCATCATCAGGAGGCTGCTAAGATGTGAAGTGACTCTTTGAAATAGCTAGCATACATATGTAAGATTTCACAAAAAAGCTTCAGTCAAAATTTTCTTCATGGTATATGTAAAAATTATAGTACTGGTACTTCTCAGTCAATTTTATTTCTGTGACCACCTTAAAGATTCAACAAAGTTACTTGGATAAACCTATCTAGCAAAAATTCTGCCTTTTCTGCTGTTATGATGGACTGCTCCCTAAAGCCTTGTTAGCAGGCTGGTAAGCACTGCAGAAGACATGATTGTGGAACTCATGATGCGGTCCTTCATTCAGGATGGAAGAACTCTTGGTTTTCTCTACTCTATGCTGAATTTTGTGGTAGTTATGTCTTTGGGATATTCCCTTCTGTTAGGTTTAGTTTATGTGGGCTGTACGGTTCAACACTTATGGGAGGGAAGAACCAAAGAGGTGGTAAATGACAGGGATGAAGACTGTAAAACTTTTATTTTTAGGAAAGCAGGCTATGATACAGACTGTGTACGCTGTTTAAAAAATATCTAGAGAGAACCTTGCCAAACAACATTTTACCTTACCTATCAAATGTGTCTATGTAAACGTGGGAATGTCTTGTCAGAATTTTGTTTTGACTTTTGGAGTTCTTACAGCTAAGCTTGTGGGGTGCTTTCATCTTACTGTCACTCAGAGAAGGTGAACTTGAAAGTGATGAGCACTGGGAAAGATGGACAAATTGAGACTTTTCACACTGAAAATTTAACAGAACTCAGTTTAATTGATCCTCAGCTAAACTTGTTTATTCGGATTTAAGGTCTAGTCCTTAAATCGGACTCTGCAGCAATCAGTTAGAAGCTTGCCCTTTTGTTCAGTAGCGGGAGGAAGGGGTACTTGATGTGATGGAGTTGCAGACGTTATGTTCATGAGTTACAAGGAAATAGCAATAGAGGGATGAAGGGTCTGAAATGAAAGGAACACCTGATTTTGTTTAGTTGAAAATGACCCTGCCAAAAGAGGCAGATGACATCACAAACTGGAGGGTCGTTGTTTCTGAACAGACTCGTAAAATATGTTTTTATCCAAAAATACACTGAGAAACTCAAATGATGGTGAGTAAACCACTTTAAGCTCATGGGAAACAAGCATCCTTAGAGATTCAGAAGTCTTCAAAACTCCTGATGGCAAGGAGGTCTAACTTTATCTTAATGGGTATCATCAAATTCTTCACTCTGCTACTGTCAGGTATGTGTATATGGTGTGTTTTCCAGGGTCCTATTCAACTTGGCCAAAATGTCTGAAAATACAGAAATGACACAAAGCTCACTTGATTATTTTTACTGATCTTGAGAACGTGAAGTGTCATTTGCCTTGTTTATTTTCCCTTAATCAGCTTTTCCCAGTTACAGAAATGAATCACAATAGAAGCAACAATGTAAAAAGTTTGGTTTGTCAGCGGGGGTTTTTTGGGTTTTTTTTTTTTTTTGGATATGCTAATTACTTTAGCTATGGGTAAAGTACTCTGTGTAGTTCCCCATTTTAAAACACACCAAAATGAGTCTAAATAATTCTAAAACCCCTTCCTGGTTATGATTCAGAAACTCTTGGAGTGCCTCCTCTTGCTGTCTAACGCTTTTCCACAGGTGGAAAGGAACCTTCATTTTATTATTGCACAGATGCCCACTTTTGTTTTCAGAAAGTTAGCTCCTTCTGCTTTTTCCTGCTATGTCCTAAATTCACTTCTGAGATAGAGGTTGAGACATCAGAACTCCCCCACTTCAAAGAAATGTCGCCTAGTACCGGGGTATGGGAATCTCTCCTTCCTCCATCATTGTCTGCCCTTACTGAGAATGAGGAGGAATTGTGGGGGACACGCTTGTGTTTTAAAGAACATCAGTTGCTTTCAAACCCTGTTTCTGTTACCTATTGCATTTACTGGTTTTGAATGCTCAAATTATTTTTGTGAGGTATTTTTCATTGTGTGAAGACACTGCTTTGACACCTTAATGTTACCTATTATTCAGTCTGGTATGTTAACTATTAATCTCTCTTTATAAATCCACTTCTTTAGCCTTTAAGCATCTTTTTGTTCTTAGTCTCTAAATTCTCCAAGTTTTATGTGCTTTTTTTGGGTCCGGTGCCGCTCAGTGGTTATCAGACTTTCTAACTGTTCCAGTATTTAATGCTGCAGACTATGTGCAGATAGAGCTTACCTAGAAGAATTTTTACCTCCTCTACATGGAATTCAGTTCGGCTGTGTTGAAGTCTGCTGACTTTCCTTAGCTGCAAAACCCTAGCACTTTGTGGGTTACAAGTAAAAGCACAATTTCCACTCATGAGTTTTAAAATAATTTTCATTTCCACTGGTTATACTGCAGTTTTGTAGTTTGTTAGCTGTGAAAATAATATTTACCTTGGACCTTAATCCTATTAATTTTCATTAAGTACAATATTGACTGAATTCTCCCTTAAGAGATGGTTCAGGATGAGTATTAAAAAACAGTCTGAAGAGCAAGGAAATAAGTTAAATATGTAAACCAGAACAAATCCATTAGTAATTTTTTTCATTTTGATAAATTGTTTCTCCGCTGTGTTCATCAAATATTTACCTTGAACGTGGTAACCTATTCAAACCCTTTCTTATGGCAGTGTGATTTTATACCTTTTCCATCTGTTTTTTCATGTTGCTGTTGCAACTTACCACTTTAAGTAAATGCCACTGCATGCACGCAAGAGCTCATCAGCTGTCACGTGTCTCTGCAATTTTTCCATGGGCAAGGTCTTTTTACAAGGGCAGATTCAGGTGGTCCCTTTCTGTGTGTGCAGTTTAATGCCTGCTAAATACATGACTTTGTGCCTGACACTGATTACATTATTTTACTCCATTTCTCAGAGCAGAAGTTGCACTTAATTTAGCATCAGGTGCTGTATCCATGTCATGGCCAAACGGGCAGTATGCTTCATGCGTGAATTCCATGGGCTGTTCTGCAGACAAGAGATAAAAGATACAACCTTTAGTTATACCTGTATGTCAAGCACATCCCATATATGCAGAGCATTTTTGTTGTTGGTAATTTCAGATAGGTAGTCTTGAAGGTTTACCTTTTCCTTGGTAACACTGTTTTCATCCAGTTCTCTTGCCTCTGGTTTTTCTAAAGCTTCAAGAAATGATGGATCAACTAATGGACTAGCTGTTACAAGAGGTTTATTGTGGATGTGAAGGTGTGTTTCATACAACTTCAGCGTATCCAGAGCAAATTGTATTCACCCCCTGGCTTTGCTCTCCTTCAGTGAACTCCACCTATTTTACTTGACACTGTTTTTATCGTTGTACTGAACTAGAGGGTGCAAGTGTTGACACTGCAGATGCTTTTATCTAGTGTAAATTTTCAAAGAGTTTCACTGTTGGCGGTTTACATTGTTCAACCTATTCTCTTCTATGTTTTCTATGATATACATGGAAACCACTAGCTAGAGAACCATATGTAGCAGCTGGTTGCACTCTATATTTCTTTCATGATCTTGCATGAAACTTCAAAGTTTACATCAACTTACAGGAAAAATAATGCTCAAGTATCAAAGGGAGAAATGAGCAGAATATTTGGTAAATGTTGGTGCTGTTTTGAGTGCTTCCATGTTGCCCTGAACACAGCTCACTTATTTCTTTAGGACATAAACTGAGATTTATATTGCTTTTCTCTGTGATCATTTTTAAAGGATTTTTGTCTATTAAAAATCAGCAGTGGAAAAGTTTAAAATTAGGTTTTAAATGTGCATGAGGTGGAGGTGTATATTGATATTTTTTCTGCTGCATTTCAGAGTTCATTTGTGAACTGCCTTTAATCTACTGAAGGAAACTAAGATGTTTATATTATGTCATTGGGCTCTCATTAGTTGCTTTCTTGTTTTTCAATAGGACCATAATTTCATTTGGCAAGCCAAAACCTTGTCTTGCCACCCCTTTACCTCTGTCTGTGTTTGCAAAGCACAAGAAAGTCTTCGTCTGAGCTTTATATTTCAAAGTAAAACAAGAAACCCCTAGACAAAATAATTCCACTCACATTTGCTAGGTTGGTAGGGAAGGCTCAGCACTGTGTGTGTAACATTCCTGGGGAGTCCTTGCCTTGCTCAGCATTGCAAGCCCCCCATCACCAGAGAAGCCAGGTGAAAGCAGCAGCAAGCTCAGGAGCACGGATTTCATAGCTTCAGGGTGGCTTGAGAACACTGATGAAGAATATTTGGATAAAATAGAAACTAAACCTTCTTTTTTAAGGGCTACAGAAGTGAGAAACTGTTAAAATAATTATTATGATTTATGAGCTATTAATGTGGTTCACCCATGAATTTGGGAATTAGTACTCCTCTGAAGTTTAAAGAAATAAAGTGAGTGTGTAATTCACTTGAAGGTAGGTTACTAAGTACAATAGTTTAGCTCAGAGCTTAGACTTTCACACCTTAAATGCCAGTGAAGTCCTTGTTTATTGTCTGTCTTTCTTACTAGGTTTTCTAATGCCTGTTCTGACAGGGAAAACTGTGTCTTGGTCTATCCATTGGATTTTCATTTTTCTATGCCGTTGCATTGGTAACTGGGGTTCATGCCACTTAACTCTATTTATTTGTTTTTATTATTATTATTTAGGAATGGTTTGAGATGCAGAGATTAAACTATGCCTTCTATTAGGGTTTAGGGCTCCCAACTTCAAAATAAGCTTTTGAGATTAAGAGAGGAAGGAATTAAGTAATCCTAATTAGAAGCTGACTTCTCCACCAGAAGATACCCAGAGTTGCTCCCTGTGGTCTGGGCTTTTGTTTCAGTCTTTTCTGGCAGCATACCAGTGAGGCTTCCTGGGTCACTTTCCGTTTCTCTGTCTTTTCATCTATTATACAGTTCTCTTTGTAGAAGTATCAAGTTTCTTCTTCTAATGGCTGAATGTCTGCTTTTTGGTTTTCTCCTATGTGGGGGGGTGTTTTCTGATGCTGAGCTGTGAAGCCATGAGGACCTTTGTTTTCACTTCCAACCTGAACATAATCACAACTAGCTCATACAGTGTTTGATGTTGCCATAGAGTCATAGCACGTTTTGGGTTGGAAGGGACCTTAAAGGTCATCTAGTCCAACCCCTGCAGTAAGCAGGGCCATCTTTAATTTGATCAGGTTGCCCAGAGCCCTGTTCAACCTGACCTAGAATGTCTTCAGGGATGGGGCATCTACCGCCTCTCTGGGCAACCTGTGCCAGTGTTTCACCACCCTCATTGGCAAAAATTTCTTCCTTATCTAGTCTGAATCTCCCATCTTTTAGTTTAAAACCATCACCCCTTGTCCTGTTGCAACAGGCCCATCTAAAAAGACTGTCTCCATCTTTCTTCTAGGCCCCCTTTAAGTACTGGAAGGTTGCAATAAGGTCTCTCTAGAGCCTTCTCTTCTCCAGGCTGAATGACCCCAGCTCTCTCAGCCTTTCTTCATAGGAGAGGTGTTCCACCCCTCTGATCATTTTTGTGGCCCTCATATATGCCCTTAGCATATATGCTGCTTTTTCCTCTATTTGTGCCTTCTTGCCCCTCCGCTGACGTGCTGGTAGACTGCCATCAAATGCCCTCTTAGCCTTTTTTTTGTTAACGTATGTTAGTCAGGGCAGGCAAAGCTAGTGTCGTTCCTCACGTGTTTTCACTTATTATTTACTACTTGGCAGATGTAGGTGCAGTAAGACACCAAGTGGCAAGGTTTTAGTGACATTTTGTTGACCATAGGGGTTGGCTGTAGTGAGAGTTCCCAGCAGAACATGTCCTGGTTTTACAGTACCTACTTTTTTCCCCACTCTGGTCAATCTGATTCAGTATTTTCCTTCTCCCATCATAATCAGGAGCATGTTTCAGGGTCAGAAATACCTTTTGCTTTGCTGAGATAGGAGCCCCTAGGCTAGATGCTACTGAGACCAAATCTATGGTAGTGACTCTAAATAATATAGATTTTTTTCCCTGTTAATTTATTATAAATTGCTTGCAGCTAGACAATCCATTTGTTTTCTCCTAAGTTTCAGACTTCTAGATACCTGACTTGTCACACAATACATTTGCTTCCTATTGCAACTCTCAACCAGCTTGCCAGAGTGCACAGACCCAGGTTCTCCGCTGTGTTCAACTTCTGAGCATGGCTAAAGTGACTGTAGGTAAAAGACACTAATTACAATGGAGCTGCATGATATCATGGTGTCAAATCATATTTGATAAACTCTTGAATCCTTACTGGCACTCCTACCTAAAAAAGTATTAAGATGTTACAGACTACTGTGATACCATTGAACATTTTGGGCAATGGTGGTGGGGGATTCTCCCATGCTCTGCTTTGCCAACCTCCCCCTCCTGTGTTGCTGAAGCAGAAGGGATGCCCAGGTAGGCTTGTTCCACTTGAAGAGTAGATAGGACAGACAGATGCATGAGCAGAGAGAGGCATCGATTGGTGAAGAAAGGTTAATGGGAATTAGTATTGTGCATTTAGTAGTAGCATGGCACTCTCAACTAGTAATTTTGGTTTTGCACCAAGGTCAGACTGAGATGCCTTTCACAGAGAAGTAGTAGCTGGAAAGGGGCACAAAAATGGCTTTAGTGAGAGGTTGAGATAAACTGTGGGAACAGAAAAAAGTACAAGTGTTCCCCTCCCTCATAGCTCCTCTAGGTTATTTTTCACCATCCTTTTACCACTTTTTCTAGTGCATCATTTTGAAGATTAAATATTAAGATTCTGGTATTTCTACTCTGAAGCTTCTCCCACCACACTTCCCAGCAGTGAAATGTAGCACAAATAAATGACACTAACAGTCTCTGAGTCCAGGCTTGATTCACCATACTTGCTGTACCTGAGTAAAAGCACTATTCAAAACTTACATGATACTTTCCTGAAAGCAGTATACTTGAAAGCAATGTCTGCAATATAATGTGTCATTATTCTAGAGCTCTGAAAAGTTGTCCTTTTATAATTCTCCTTAGTACACAGTTTATGTGATGTGGAAACTATTTTCTAAAATGTGTGCCTAAGCAGTAAGCCTTTTGTTAGATCCAGTTAGAACTTCTCCCTTGACAGAGTGTGAGGCTCTAAAGTGTTATGCTTGGCCACAGGCAAAATTAATCCAGTCAGTGGGGACTCTCAGCATCAACTATCTGCGATCTCAAGGTACAGAACCACTGATACATATGTTTACATTCAGCAAATCCAGCATTCAGTGCAAGCGGCAATAGCCAAGCCACTTGTCAGGGGTACCATGTGACGTGTTAGAGAATTTCAGTATTATCACATGCGTACGAGCTACTGTTCAATAACACTTTCCTCCATGAAGTGGTGTTGCTCCTCTCCTGGTGGTGAAGAGACCTTCTCGTTTATCTTTTTTGTTTGTTTTTTGAGAGTATGATGTATGAACATGCTATATTCTATATTCCTGAAGATATTTAACAGCATTTAAGAAAACCTTATGTATTTTCTGTTTCTTTTCCACTGTAAATTGTTAATTTACAAAAAAACCCAAAGAAAATGCTCCAAATATTTTGTTGATTGCCAACTATTTTGTTCATTTTAGTGTTTATTATGGGACTTAGTATTATAAAGATGGATTGAGAAACTTAGCTTTAGATTGTGTTAAGCACCCTGATATCAGATGAGGTAAAGTACTCTCAGGTATCACTGACGATTTTTTTTTCTCCACATAGTTCCTATGCTAAAATCTGGGAACGGAGAGTTAGTTGCTATTGATGCTTTCTATAGGAAGAGTGATGGAAGTGACTTAAATCTAATCCAAATTCACTGTTTTTCCTAGGAGTTTATAGAAAGGCCAGAATTTTGACAGGCATTGGTCTGCAGAAATCTCTAAGCATCAAAACATCTCATCAGCTTATTCAGAGATATAAATGCTTTTAAGCCGAATCCGTTTTGCTGGCTAACTGTGCTTTTCAAGCGTTGCAAATCCACATCCCTCCACGGCTGGAAATGGTGTGTCACCCTTGGTGTTCTCTTAGGCCTGACTCTTCCTGGTGTTCAGTGGCTTCTGTGGGTGCTTATGCTGACTGGAGATACTCTGGATGCTTCTGACAGGTGTTGCGGCATGAGGCCAGGTCCTATCCTGGACTTGTCCCGCAGGCCTGCTTGTCCTGTTATGGCATGAAAGAGCCCCGAGTGAGGTGGAAATGACCCTCAGAGGAGCAGTTCAGTGGAAAATTCTGGAGAGAGGTGATAGCATTGCTCAGTGATGGGTCATGTAGTTTGAAAATCATATGAACTGAATAAAGGGTTAGGAATATGTACTCTGTCCTGGTGGCTTTCAGCTGCAGTAGAATTGTTTCCAAACTGGAAGGGTCAACAGCTACCTGAAGCTTTCCCCAGGTGTTACCTGTGCATCAGATTGGCTTGGCTGGGATGCAGGGCTCTTAGCACTGCGGTAGGTCGCTCTGCCTTTCCAGTTCAGACTAGTATGGAGTTGGTTTACCACAGGCCAGTCCCCATATCAAAGCCAAAGGTTTTTCAAAGATTCCCTTACAAACACTGCAAAGCAGACTATCCTTTTTTTCCACCATAAAGGTTTCTTTTCTAGTTACAGGAAGAAGTCAGAAACCTTGTTTCAATTTTTACTTTCTTTTCTTCTGTAGTAGAAATATTTCTGAGTAGTAGAAACATTTCTTTTCCTGGGTCATAGTCCTGTTCTTAACCTGCCTACTACAGTCCAAAATCCTTTGCTGTTGCCTTAAGGAGAGTGACTCCACAGTGGTTAACTCTTCTTCCTGGGCTGCTGCTGCTGTGTCATATACGTCATTGGGTTGAAAAGTGCACCCTGTCAAACTTCTTTTCTTCCAAAGTCAGCGTGTGTGTGTGAAAGCTGAACCAATGCTGGTTGCCTGGGAATAACCCAGTATCAACTTGTTCCTGTTGGCTTCTAGTAGGTCCAAAAGGAGCCAAGTGCTGTACACCATAAATAGGGAGCATGACCTCTACCTTGCAGATAAGTCTAAAACCCCACAAGTACAGCATAGTAATTGTGATTGTAAGATTTAGTGAAATGCATATTAGCAGGCAGATATTTAAATCATATGGATAGCTATGTGGAATTGGATAGATTTCTTCATGTATGGATAGTTGCAGTTATACCTCCATTTTCTAAAGTTAAGGATGGTATTATCTTAAAAAATGGGACATAATACATATTTGTTAGCTAGATGTATGATATGTTGTAATTATTAACCTTGCTTTAAGTGAGAATTTGAGGGCTAGCAAATCTTAAGTTAGCTGTGCAGTTACAGAGTGAAGCAAGTAAGTTGTATTCTGGATGTGTTTTGCATTGGTCTGGTAGAATTCAGCTGAAGGACAAGTTTTAGAGTACCCTGGGAAAAGTCATCGGCAGATGACTATGAGACTTACTAAGGTATTAATGAAATGTTCCTGAATGTAACCAGTATATGCATGTTGCAATTGTGTAACCGATCAAGCAGATGTTAATTTATGCATCATCGGTTGTGCCATTTTGTTCGTAATTTCTTATATTTTCTTGCTCAAGAAGAATTCATTTTCACAGTGTTGCTGAGAATATGTCCTGTTGAATTTCACGAAGAAGCTGTTATGGTAACTTTTTTCTTGAAGATAATATAAGGTGATTTATTTTACTGTCAGCTAAAACATAGATTTTTATGTACCTTAAAGTATACAAAATCTTGCATTCCATTATCTGAAGTGTATATAAGTTAAACAAAACAATTTTTATGAAGCCAAATTCTAGTATTATGCCAAAGCTGGTGGAAAAGTTACCAAGGCTGAGGGCATAATTTTTAGCCCTCTATCTGTTCCTAACTAGAAATGTTTATGAATCTTAGGAATGAAGGTGAAGTGGCATGGGTCTTACTGAAGAATAACGTCATAATAATTCTTCTTTAAAAAAAAAAACCCAACCTGTTATAACTTTCTAGGTTATTCCTCTAAAAATTCTGTTCATAAATTACACTGTTATTGGGAGAATTATTTTGTCACCTTATTTTTCTGTACTAAGTTTAAATTTGCCATTTGGAAAAAGGTGACTTGTTGTCTTGATTGTTGTCTTGTCATGTTCAGCTCTCTTGCTGCAAATTGTCAATCTGTTTTGCTAAGCGATGAGCTGAATTTGTCAGAGTCTGGTTTTCACTTTGTTCTTCAGCCATGTTATTCTCTTGATTCTCTTGCTTCATTCATAGCTTGGTCAAGCCCCATCAGATTCACATACTGTAATGCTTAATTTGCTTTCAGGCTTGCCACAAGTATACAGTTTGTTCACTGCATCACTCACCCCTTTCCTGCCTTGTGCATAGCATCACCTTCTGAAGCATCACTGTATCTGTAAACCCAATTAGGAGAAACTTTTTCGATCCTTGTAACAACTTTGAGAAATCCATTGATATGAAGACTAGTGGCCAGGTGATTACATAAGCAGGGTGACTCTTTGGATATAAAACACTCAATTGCTGGGAAACCTTTTGCATTCCTTTGATTTTTTTAAAATAAATTTATGTAGCAAAATTCATTTAAACATGAGTGTATAAGGCAGAGGGCAAATGGTAGAGGAATTGTTTAGGCAAGATTGTATAAGCAATGAAGCCTAGAAATGAACTTCTTAGTTCTTTCTATGAATAATCTGTGGTTTGGTCCTATTGCTATTTATTCATTCAGTCAATAACTGAGTAGTTATGACTGACAAAGCACTGGAGTGCCTGACAAAGTGAATCCAATCTTACTGGTGATTTTTTTGTCAGTTTAAGTACAAGTTCCCCCTCCAAGCTGTAGTCCTAGCCAGGAGTCCTACAGCCTTTTCCAATTGCTTAGGGAATTAACATTAAGGGTAAAAATACTCCCTGCACCCTGCTTAGGTGCTTCCCACCTTTCTGTGGC
Source organism: Bucorvus abyssinicus (assembly GCA_009769605.1). NCBI lineage: Eukaryota > Metazoa > Chordata > Aves > Bucerotiformes > Bucorvidae > Bucorvus > Bucorvus abyssinicus. The sequence continues at coordinate 52,050,363 of CM020026.1, forward strand.
ACTTGTTTCTAGCTCAGTGTTTGTGAATGACTGCAAAACTAGTCAGACTGCAAATGTTTTAAGGGCAGAACCAGTCTGCCAATTCTTAGCACTACAGACTTCAGAGAAAGAACAGATAGTTTTTGAAAAAGTGAACATTACTTCACAACTATTTTGCTATCAGTTTATGTTCATTTCTCTGTCTCAGCAAAAGCAGAAGAAATGCTTTTGAACCTTCTGAAGTCACTGAGGTCTTAATTTGTGGTAGAGCCACAGAGTAATGCGGCTGACTAAAATAATACGCATTTTCATGTATGGAGTATAATTTTTGTTTCCAGTTATATTAGAGAGGCAGTAAGTACAATGGAGTGCTATGTGAATTTTTTGCAGTGTTTTTGACAGCATTTTCTTAGACAAATAAGCAGATTTTGCCTACTATTTTTTATCATTTGCCTTGTGTTTTTAGTCACACTTATAAGCCCAGATTCCAAAAGGTTTACAGGGTCAGAGCTTTTAACTTTGCAGTGGCGAAGAATGGGAAATCTGTCTTACAACGTGTTTAATTCATTCATTTTAGTTTCTGTTTTGTTTAATTGCTTAATGTTTGATGACATTTGGGGGGAATTGTTTTATATGGTGTTTGTTTATGTCAGTGTGCTTAGGACAGAAAAAGGGAAGGTGTGTACTTGGTGGGAAGGGAGTTATAAACCACAGTTCTTTGGTTATCATCTTCATGGTGTTGCACTGAAAGACGCTTTCTGCTAGCAGAAAAGCATCGAGCACCTCTTTTTGGTAGGCCTGTAGCGTTGTCCGGGGGATCATGGTGTTTCACATAAAACTTTCACTGTGTTTGCATCCACAGTATGCTTGACTCATTGTGTTGGACCTTACTTCTGATAATGGTGAGATGGTGGAGGTCTTGGCAACAGATCTCTTGAGAAAAAAGACCTGTGTCTAAGAGGAGGAATAAGGAGACATGAAATAAGTGTTCAAACTGGTCTGTTTGGTACCTATGGAAATACCCAGGGTACAGGAATGGATGGAATTCCCCTCAGGTATTGTATAAATTTACAGGTCAGTTACCACCACATACTTCCCTTTTTCCTGCAACTTCATAAAAAAAAAAAAGCAAATACAGACTGGGAAATTTAATGAAGAAACCATTTGAAGGACTCATTCTTCCAGAGCAGAAGGGAAGAAAGAACACTTTTTTGCTTTTTCCACATTGATTTCCTTCACGTTTCATGTTCAGGAAAGACTACATTCCACTACATCTCCTTCCTTAGCCCTGGTTGAGAATTAACCTTGAATTTTTCACTCCCGGACATGTGTTTTCCTTCCAGTGTATTTAGCTACATGGCGTAACCTAAGAGCCCAGTCCAACTCTGTTCAGGCAAGTTGTTGTACTGATGTTAGTATTAAGCATCAGGAACCAATTTATCAGTGCCAGCTGTTCAATGTCCTCTCTGCTGAACCATTGACAGTTGTCAGATACATTGTAGTGCCTACAATATGATGCTTAAGGACTTTTCAGGTAAGTCAGTTAAATGAGTGGAATAGAGATCTTGCATACGTCCATGACAGGACAGAACTTAGTGATCTTTGAAGTTGTAACTTATTTTCTCTTTTCACATTTTGGGTTTTCTTGAACACTTTCTTTTGAAAACTAAATCTTAGGGTTTTTTCTCCCCCTTGTCATTTGTTTCTTCTTTCATGTTCTGTATTTTCTTTTGCTTTTATCTTTGTCATCCACTCCCTATGTGTCCTTCTGTACGTAGATTATTCTCAATGCTTGTCTCATTTCTCTCCTGATGTTTGTGAGATGGCTGTAAAGCTATTAGAAGCTTCAAGAATGGAAGCACTTTCTCCCACTTTGGGCATTTATATATAATATCAGAATTTTTGTTTGTTTTTTAACAGTAGACCTTAAAGTATAACAAATAAAATCCAATAAAACAGATCAAAGAGACAACATTTATGAGAACCGTATATTGAAAGAGGCTTTTGAAATCTATTGTTCAAATGACTTTTTCTTCTGGGGCAACTGCAAAAGTACTTAATAAACTTGTTTTGAACAAGCGCTGGAAGGAAGTAAAAGAATTACAAGTATTTTCTTTCCATTTTTTATGAAGAACAGTTATTGTTCTGCAAAATCTGCTTTCAGTTCTGTTCAGTCCAAATAGGAGCCCAAGACATTTTCCATTGAAAGGACAATTTTCTACCTAAATATAACAAATTATTTACATCTTCCCTATTTATGCAAAGGAGTGTTTTGCATATCCTAGTTTTATCAAACTGCAGTGTTACTAAAAGTATCCCTAGTGCAACTCAAGGCTGCACTAAAGGTTATGCCAGTATTTTTGAGGACTGTAAATTGGGAGTGATTGGGAGAAGAAAATAGAACAGAAAGGAGTGAAACCAGGCAGAACTGTCTTGATTAAAACAGATCAAGATACATGTCAGACTAGTGAGTATGTTAAAGTCAGTAAGAAAGCTTTTCACCATCTGCTTATTCAAGGGATATGGTCTAGATCTCATGATACAGGCAGGTGTTACAGAGCCTCCTCATAGAGTGTAAATGCACACTTGCCCTGACTTATGGACCACAGTTGTCCCAGCCCACCAGCTGGGCCAAGTGGAGAATGCCAGGAGATCATTGGAATGAGACCAAAGTTTGTTTTCATGTGTAACCTCAACCCCATGTTGACATAAGCCAAATTGACTGCAGAGGGATTGTTCAGCACCTGTGGAGGTCAGCCTGTCTTCTTAAGAATTGCCCAGATTTCACTTCAAGGACCCATTGAACAATCCAACTTGGGTTTATATGGTTTGTGATTTATTTTTTTTTAATTAAAGTTTTTTCGAGGCCAAATATCTAGTCATTATCTACCTGTCTAATAGAGAAGACATTCAGCTTGCACCACAGGCAGACAAATTTGAGTTGTATTTTGTACAGTGAGAGGGGTAGGAAAGGTTTTATTCTTGCTTGTTTAATTCAGCTTGGTTGTTCAACAGACCTAGCAGAACTGAATATTGGATTCAAATCAAAAGATTTCAAGAATTGTATGTCTGAATTCCTTTGGAATTCTTAATATTTGTGTGTCTGGGATTTAGATTACAGCTTTCATACTCTGTTCATTTCAAAGATATTAAACTTCCCTATAAGGGGGAATGTAAGCTCTTTGCAGATTTGCATGTAATCGGGTAGAAGTGGTGTAGTTAAAACACCAAATTCAACAAATGGGAAACTTGTATCAGCAGTCAGGTTCCTAATCTGAGCTAGCAGTTGTGGAAGTTCATGTGCAGCAAGCCAAATTTTTCAGGTTTCTTTTGTCTTCAAAAAATAGAGAAGTCATTGTCCTACCATTTGTTTGGCTGGGGTAGTTTGGCTCAATATTTTTTTTTTTTTTATCTCCTTCTTTGAGAGAGGTTCTCCACTCCTGTAATATTCTGGAAGTCCCCCTCTGCCACTGGTTTGTATTCAGTTTTCTGGAGTGTAAATGGCCAGATTTTCACGTGCTGTTCCTGAAGTACAGTGACACTAATGCTTTCTTATCTCAGTTGGACACATGACTCCTGATACATTTTCAGATGATATTTGCCTTTGAAGTTTCATGCATTATGTTGGCAGGTCACAACCAATCAGTTATCAATGAGTATTGTCAACAATGTATTTTTCCTCCTTGAACTTTGCCAGTTGATAAATAGCTTTGTGTTCTGGTGCTTCCATGCATGTAGCTTTCCACCTTATTTTACAGGACTTCATGCTCAGGTATCTCAAAGTTACCCGTTAAATTCTGTGTAATATTCTATATGGTCCTTCTATGTGTTGGTCATATCTCTTAACTTTGTGTTAGAAGCTGTTTTTAATAACAGCTGAGTTGAGGTTTTTTCCTTGCTAAGTTCATTGGTCAAAGCATGAAATAAAATGACTTTCTGAGCAAATGTTTGTGGAAGTACACTAATAATCTCCACATGGTTCATGCCTGCCCTTTTTAAAACTCCATAAGCTAGTCAGTTCATTCATACTGCTAGTATCTTCATCAAACTTCCCTCTGTTTCTGAGTTCACTAAAGAATTCTTTATATGTCATGCTGTCATAGGCTGTTTTGAAGGCCAGATAAATTATGTCTGCTAGAGATGCTCATATTTAAAAAAAAAAATTGAATTAGTCTGACATTGTTCATTCTTTTTGGAAATGCAGATAGAATTATATTCCTCTGTTTACTTCCATTTCTTCAAGATTTTTTTCCCTTCTGAGTAATTGTCCGAAAGCCTTGCATTATGCTGAGTTCAGCATAACTGGACTTTATTTGTCCAGATTGTATTTTTTCTTTCTTGAGTTAAGGGTATTATATTTGCTATTTCCGATGAAATGGCACCACGCTCAACATCAGAGACCTATTAAAATATTTTCTTTAACACCACCTGCTTCACGTGCCAGTGTTTCCAGAGCTCTGGGATGTAAATTATCTAGTCCTAACTTGACTTTATTAAATTCTGTTGAATTTTGCTGTCACATTTACTGTGTTTATTTTCACATCCATTAACTAATCTCAAAGAAGAAAATATTTTTTGCTTTATAGGTTCCTAAATTAAAAACACTTATTTGATAATTCACATTCTACAGAAAGAAATCTTGGAAAAGCCTGGTAAACATTCTTTAAAACTGCTTGTAGAATTCACTGGCCTGTTAATATTACCCAAGAAGTCATAAAAAGCACAAGCCAATTGACAATAAAAGTAATGTACATTTCCAAGAAATTTAGAATTGTGGGGTGAAGAGTCATTTGGCAGAATAATGACCATTTTCCTCCATGGCTTTCAACTAAGTTTTGACTTGTGTTCACTCTGTTGCCTCTTGACATTCCTTTAGTATAGGAGGAAGAAAATGGATGCATTGAAATCTTGCATGTGGTTATTCCTTTCATGTGTCTAATGTTCCAGCCCATCAAAAATGTTACTGTCCTTCCCATTTCCTTTCCTCGCCTACACGTGTTTCATCTCCGTGCTTCTATCTGTGCTCTGCTGTCATCTCCTTTATAGTCTTTCCAGCTTCCTGCACAGTCTTCCAATCCTTGCCTCGCTTCCCTTGCAGCTACATTCCCTATGCTGCCTTTTTTGTACTGTTCCCCAAGATTTTAGGAAGCAGTTGCTTTGTATACTCATCGATCTGTGTTTTTAAAGGTTTTTTTTTTTTCTGAAAATCTATCCTTTCTCTAGGTAATCAGGTGGATGTAATTTAAAAAAAAGTAAATTGTGTCTACATGGTACTTGCTTATTCCATTGAACAGTGTTTGTTTTTCATCACTTAGAAACTTCGTCTGACTATACCTGATATATTTATTCTCATCTTTTCCTTTAGGACCTGTGAATTGGTGCTTTTTTCTTTTCTTTTTTTTTTAATGACTTGACGTCCTTATTGCAGTAGTTCAGTTGCTAGTAGTGCTTCATAATAGCTAACAGGATCTGGAATAGCAGAAAATGTGCGATGTTATTAGCAAAGCAGCTGTCAAGGTACAGATGTGTAGGTATAGAGCGTTCCACAATTATGTATGGAAAGAGCCCTGTTTTCCCATTTGGCGTGAAAGAAGGAAATTGTGCATTAGACCTGTCATTCAGGAGGTCCCTTCCAGTGCTGCTTTCCTATGAAAAGCCATGGTCAGCCATCACCTTGTCCAGAAATGTCCTCTTCGGGGTTACTTAAGTTACTGGCAGCTTTGATTGGAGCACTTTTTATTTCTCAGGAGCTGGTTTACGGCTGGCTCTCTTTATGGGTGGACAAGATGTGATTTAACGCGTCCTATTCATTGCAAGACCACCCAGCTCTAACACTCAGAGGGAGTGAGCTGTGGTGCTTGACCATGTTTTTATATGCTGTATTGATATGTATTGGCTGTGAGAGTATCTGGTTACACATTTGAGCACTCCCTAGCCGGTCTCTAATTGCTCCTGTTTTGCTCATGGTTGCTTAATGTGTAATCTTGACGGCTACACTGAACTCTTATTATTTAAGCTGCTGGGAACCTGTGCTCAGCATTAAATGTACAGCTGGTACAGCTGTGGCTACTTGACTCTGCCACTGTGGAAGCTGCAAGTCTCGCCAAGCAGCAAGCTTGCCAGAGCGTTGACCTGTAAAGTGAGTTGCTCTATTATAAAGGCTATGGAAAACACTACAGTACGTAGCTGCACTGGTACAACTCGTTCTGGTGTGAATGCACTGCAGAAATGCTCTAATTCCCTCCTGTGCTGGGGGACCTCTGTTCCTCATAAGGTTTGGTGAAAAGGTTTAGCAAATGTGTAATGGAGTCTAAATTGACTGCATTAAAAACAGTCTAAAAATTCTTAAAATCTAAAAACCAGTCTAAATTGACTGCTGGAGAGTCTTTTGTATTAGCAGTGGTTTTCTGACCTTCTTGCCCCTGAAAGCAAAGATGCATTGGTTTAGAGAGCTTTAGTTGCTGATAGGGGAAAAAACTCTCGCTACACAAGTTGTTTGTAAGATCAAGAGCTGGATCTTTACCTCCTGTAAATGGACAGTTTATCATCTGGCATAGTATTGCTGCGGCAAACCAGAGAGAAGTTGCTGGGATGAGGCCAAACTCTGCTGGAGACTCTCAGGCGGTCTACTTGCCAATGTGGCCAATAATGTTACAATTTGCTCTATGTATGTGTTATGTATATGTAATCTGTAAGTATACATAGCATACTGTGTGTATGCGAATGATAGTGCCTAGGTATGCTAAGTGTGTAGTTTAATAAAGCGTGAGGGGAAAATATGCAAGGAGGAAAAATGGCTCAAGATAAGCCACACCGGTGCAGGGTTATTGCAGGACAAAACCTGGCTGGAGCCCTTGCAGAGCCAGCCATGGGGGTTTTGTCCACAGTACCACATGCTATTGAAAACTTCTTCTGCAACTAAAATACTTTGTAGTTGCAAAGTAACGCCTGTTTTTTGACTTAGTGTTTGTGGTCAAGTAAGGAGTCAGTTCTTTGCCTTTCTTCATCCTTTAACATTTTAGTACAGTTTGGGGGCTCCTGTAATCAGTGCAGACTGGCACTGGTTAGGGGCAGTGGCAGTCATGCCAAGCTGTGTAGACATCCACTGCATGTTTATGGGTAAGACTGACTGCCTGCAGTTCTCCTTGGAATAAAGGTTACATCATAGAGATTGCTGAGGTGAGGCAGAGGTGGAAAGGATATAGCAGATTTTTTTTCTTTTCCTGCTCCAGTTTTAATTTGTTAGCACACCTGCAGGCCTGGCATTTGTTTTGTTCTTTGCTTCTCCTCCTTTCAATATATATAAATGGCTCACTGGAGATAAGAGTACCTCTAGTTTTATTTTCAGCTAACTTAACCCCAATGCCCACATCCCCGCATCCAGAAGCACACTCCATCCTTCTCTTTCTCTCTTTGTTAGGTAGTTTACAAGAGGGAATTGGTGAATACTGGTCTTGGAAATCTCTAGAGAAAATAAGAATTTAACACCTCTGTCATTTAAAAATTAATTTTAATGTTTAAATATAAGGGTAGATATAAAGAGCTTGTAAGAAGAACATAGTTTATCATTCTACAGGGACAAAAAAATAAAGAGCCTGACATCTGGAGAGTTTGGTAGTATAAATAAAAACAACTGGAAACAGATGGATAATGGGGAGCTCATCTCCTACTACATGTCTTCCTGTTTTAAGAAAATGCTAATCTGTCTTTAGCACCTGGCAGTATTTTCAACAGGACTGTATCACAGAGGAAGTTGATATTAAAGAAATAGAATTCTGTTTGCTGCGCAGCCAGGGTTTAGTCACCCGGGTGACAAAAGCTCATGGGGCCAAATGTTTCCAGTTCAGCTATTGAACCTCCAGTCTTTAGAAAAAACTGCTATGAAGGTGAGAAATACACAGAAAATGTACCATTTATGTAATGCAAAATTAGGTCTAGCCTGTAGAGTTGCAAGGACCAGTTGTACTAGTACTAATAATTAGTCTTATAATAATTACATTTAATATAATATTAATATTCATTAAAATAATAATTACTTCTATAATTAGTATCAGTAGCCTATTTACTTTTGTAATTATTAGGTTAAAAACCTTGTCCATCTGAAAGAGAACTGAATTAACACTAATAGCACAGTGTAAATGTCAAATTGATAGTAACTTATTTGAGAATTATTTAAAATCATATATGTGGTATTTGGAAGTTACAACCAGAAGATGAACTAACAGCAACAGCTGAATTATCCCTTCACCTGTCAAAGAAGACACATTCTTATTGAGAAATACTAATTGATGTTGTTAAGAAAAACTTATGCCTTTATTTGTTTGATATACAGTGTACTTAATGCCATGATATATTCTAGAATGTGTGCTGAAAGTATTAGCTGAAGTAGAGAAATATTGAGTCTTTCTTTCACTTTGCAACATTCATGCATAAAGGCAAGGCAAAAGCAAGGCTTTTAAAAGCGTTTTGCTTTTATTTGCCTAACAACAATAATACCAGCTGCTAAGAACAGTCAGGATGACAGTGGGTCTCTCTCAGGATCCTGTCTCTGATGATGGCTGTGGAAAATGCACTGTAGGGAGGGAAAAACCAGACCGGCCCCATCAGTGTCCATTCCCCATTGACCTTCCCAGCACCCACCACTGTTGGGTGTTAGAGGTGATGTCCCAGTCCCTCGCCCCTGCGCTTGCCTGGTCTCTTTTTGAACTCTGAGTCTCATACAACAGCTTAATCTGGCAACCAAGATGTTCACTAGCAGACGTGGAGAAAAAGGCGTTTTTTTCCTGTTACAAACCACTTCAGTCCTAAATTTCCTGCTTAGTATCACTAATTCCTATCTAATGTCACTGCCTTTGTCATTTCTGTTTCTTACAAAAACCTTGTCAATGTGGTGTGCCTGCTGTAACTTCGCTGCATGTCCATGTAGCAACATCTGGCCTGATTTTTTTTTTTTGTGGTGGACTTTCCCCAGTGTAATAAAAGATTGTAGGCTTAGGTGCATGGGATTTGCATCTCTGTACGATGAGGTAACACGGTAACTAGAAGGTACTCTGTAAATCAAACCATATATGTTTAAATATTCTGCAAAGAACAAAATTACAGGAAATACTCTTAGAGATGAGCAGGTCTCTTCTGAAAAATGAAATCTAAGAAGATACCAGATGCTTGCTTTTATTGGATCCATAAAATTACCTGATGAAATCTGGTTTTGTAATTGCCGGTTGCAGAGAAGTAGTCAGAAAAACACCCATATGTTTTAAGATACTAAATACCTTACCAGTGATCAGGGGATTTAAGACAAGCGGAGGTGGACAGGCCTAGCAGGTTTCTGTTCTCAACCGGATGCATTTTGAAAATGCTAATCCTTAACTAATCTCTAGAGCCCAAAGACTTTCTTGGGTTTACATCAGGAATGGCTACAGTAGCTAGGGACACTGCAGGGAAGCATGGTGCTGCGGCTGCAAAGGTGGGTTGGTGATGAGGGCAGGGTTACTGGCATGTGCAGAGGCTGGCTGGAGATGGCCAGAGTTGCTTTGTACCCCCTGCTAGGTCAGAGATGGACTTATGAGAAGAGCTGGTGACTTTCTTTCTTTGCTGGAATTTTCTGTTGTTTTGGTGAAGACTATTGATTGGGATTTGAGGTTTGATGCTTCTAGATAAGTTCGTGTTTACAGAGCGCTAATAACTACATGTAAGTATTTCATTTACTTGCCCTGACCTTTCCTTCCTGGCAAAATTTGGAATTAAAATGAAAGCTGTATAGCTAATTCCCAGGTGGTTATTTTCTTTGTTTCGTATTGCACAAATAGGTTGAATGCTAGCCTTTGACAGAGTGCTGTTCTTGTGCAAGATAATTATAGGACATATTGGATAAGGGATTATAAATCGGTACTGTTTTATCCTTGTCCTGCTAAGCAGGACCCTTGTACAGAAAGCTGAAGACACTGTTGTTACTTACAGAACGTCATGCGTCGCCATCAGCAGCATGAAGCGTCCTTTATAAACAAATGAACCATCTGTTTAAACTCTGCCCACCAGTTGCAGCTATAGAACCCCATGGCCAATACCTACTCTAATGGGCAGTTACTGAGCTATGACAGGCCATATGTGGGAAAAAAAAATAACAAGGAACATTTTTCCCATCTGAAAGTATACATCACACTTCTTCACAAACAAAGTATACAGTGTTGGTGTGGCTTTTTTTTAAGTACTCGTTTTAGCCTCAAGTGTTGAAATGTTATTGTAGGCTGACAGCTCATTTTGGGTGAGACATTCCTTTGAACTTTCAAGGTGGGTAACGTGTTCCAGCAAAAGTAGGTGCTTGCTGAATCAAGGCCTTAGTTTCTTTCTACTGAGCAGCATAGAGAGTTCACAAGTTGGTTTGCGTTGGCACCTTTTCATTAGCAGTGGTTGTAAACTACAGGTGCATGGAGTCACACTTTCCTTCAACAAAAAGCAAAATTATATTTGACTACGCATACATTTTCATTTTGTTCTTAATAAATGTCTCACCAGTATTGTACACCTTGATTGAGATTAGTGTTTGTTTCTGATTGCAGTTTTCTGAATTTTAGGTAATCAGCATGCTTGTGATATTCACATATATCAGTTGAATGCTATTTTTCTTACGCAAGTTTTGCAGATGCCTTATGCTTTAAGAAAAATAGCACTCAATTTGTAACTCTTTGCTTGCTAATAAGGTCCATTGCTAGAGATGTGTGAATCCGCCCTGTTTCCAAATAAACTTTTTCTTTTTACCATGTGCCTCTCCCTTTAAAAATACATCTTAAGTTTGGATGCGTTAAGTGACTGATGTTTGAGAAGAGTCATGTTTGGAACGTTTGAATAATTCAAACATCTGCATTGACTTTAGGTCATCCTTTGCAAACTTTTAGTATGACCCAGGAGTTCCTCTTTCATTGACCAGGAGGGAAAACCAAGCAGTGAATGCTTGCAATGGATTCACCGATGTTCGGCAGCAGTGTGGCTCTACGTAGCGTGTAGCAACTCACAAGTACTAGAATAGAAAGAGAAGGGAAATCTCAAGGCTACCATAGGCAAATCCCATGTTTAAAGCTAACCTGCTTCACGTGTTCCTGCTTGACTCTTGCCAGCAGACAAAATGTCTAACCCCAGCCCTTTCACGTCACTCATAAAAGATGGCCAATTTTACCATCAAAATGGATGGATTACTGATGCAGAGAGTTGGAAGTCCATTTTCAATCTAGGTGGACAATAAGATACTGAAGGAAGAGAAAGGGACTGAAAAGCCAGACCTATGTTTGGGACAGGATCTTGTGCTGGAATTACATCAGTGATGAGTAGTTTCCTTGGGAAAACAGAAGTAGAAGACCTGAATGCAAAGTATTAACAAAAAGATTAGAACCTTCTGCAGGAACTGTGTGAAAACAGTTCACTCTGGTGTAAAGACTTCCCCATGGTGCTGAAAGGTCAGGGAGACCTTAGAGTTATCTGCTATTTCATGATGTGATGAACAACATTTCCTCACACTGGAACTGGAGAAACATTTTGCTATTTCCATCCCCTAGATGTCATCAATACAAATTCGATTAAGTGAGAAACAATCAGAAAAACTATTTTTATCTCTTATGGTTACTTGGGGAATCCTTTTAAGGTGCTTTCTGATCTTGTAGCAGTGGATGTTGGAAGGTCAAAATGGTGAAGAAGAGCATCCAAAACACTCTTTGTTTTGTTGCCTGTGTTTTAGGGCTTGCCACATTTGGCAAATACCTATACAGATCCATTAGCCGTCTGTGGTGGTGAGTGAAATGTTAATGCAACTCCCAAGAAAAAATGCCAAGGAAAGGAAAACATTGGGAGAACTCTAAAAATATGTCAAAACCAGTTATGGTGGTTTTGGAGCTTTTTAGTAATACTATGGAATGTTTTTAAAAATAAATAATGGAAAAATTTGTGTAAACCAAAATTCTTACTCAATACCTATGATAATTTTGGTTTAGATTTAAGTTTTGGCTTGACACTATGGTAGCTATGTAGTGTCTTATGAAAGTCCCTTTTCTACATTTTTATACAGTTATTTTATTTGTGGTGATATAGTGATTTCTTAGACTTTTGTATCATCTAAAACAGAAAAGAAGGTGAATAAAATAAAGTTTTAGGAGAGAAGAAAAATTTTGGCTTAGAACATTGCACTGGTCATGGGAGCATTGGTGTTTGGGTTTTTTGGGGGGTGGGGGTGTGTTGGGGTTTTTTTTCCCCTTGCCTGCATTAATGACTTGTTCTGTAATATTGAGCAATTGCACTGAATACATATAAGAGGCTTGAATCCACGCCTCACAAACAGACTTAATTCCAGTATTTACTAATTTGAGAGCCTGTTTTTTTAACATTAACACCCTTTTTATGAATTTTTCAAGTTGCACTTTTTTAGCTAAAACCTTGTAATTTGCTTGCCAGATACTATCAATTGCACTAGTTGCAATAAGTATTGAAGCAGTTGTTTTTCAAGACCCAAACTTTGAGTTCGTGCTTACAAACTTTGTTATGAACTCCTCCCATTGATGCTTTTACATCAAAAATCAGGGACGCTGTAGCTTAGCAAAATCAGAGCCTTGTTAATAATGGCAAACAAACAGCCTTTTATTTGTGTGTCTTGTAAATTGCCAATGGCAAATGAATATGATTGAGTGTCTTTGTTTCAAATTAATGCATACTGCGTGTAGCACTCATTGTGCCTTTAATGGGAAGATGGAGATTAGAGGACTCTAGACAAAAATTGCAAGATTCTCTTGTAGTATTTTATCTTCTTAAAGTCCTGTCTGTTTTGAATGCTCACCTCTTCTCAGCCTTTTCCCACTGTATGCCAGGCAATTTCAGTTTGTGGAGTGGTTTGTTTGTTTGCTTGTTTCCTAAGAGCGCAATTTATCTGAACGGGTACTTCATGACATGCACAGTTTGCGGGTTCTCTTCCCATCTTTGAAAATGAGTTTCTGTTCCAAAAACAAGCCACAAAAGCAACTGGGTGTTTCGTGTTTGTGTGAAACCGTATTTTTCCATTTAACAAACAGGGCTGCTCTTGAGGCATGTGCTGTTGCAGTGATCCCCTATTTTGATCCCCTACTGAATATGGAGCAATTGACAGCTGTGACTATGATTTTATGATTCTTCCTTTGAATTGACTGGAAGAGAGGGCTCATGATTCTGTTTTAACCATTTATTATAGCTGAGTAATAATGTTTCATGGCTCGAATTGTGGAGGTTGCAGATAGCTTTTTCCTTTTGAGATAACTGTTTGCATAGAACTGAGTATTAATAATAAAAAAAAGAGATTATTTGGAATAATTGGACTCTACAGTTTATTGGAGAAAAAGAAATGCTTTGTGTTGTAGGTTTCCCAATTTTACCCACAGGCTAAGTCTTGTAGATATAATTATGCTTTAGGAGACATTTTAAGTGCTAGTTGAACCTTTAACCTGTGTTTCCTCTGGAATAATTACAGGATGTGAAAATGGCCAAATGAAACGTTTACTCATAGAGATTAATAGAATTATATAAGCTACTGTTACCTTATGCTTGATTTATATTGCATGTGTAGGACGAAACAGACTGTAATGGCATGTGGGTGTTTTCCTATCTTTTCATACTTGCTAAAGTTTTGCCTTATGTTTATTTCTTGCTATGTCATGTGAAATGCTTAAAAAGGCATTTTAGTCCACTGGCAGCTAGCTGAATTTCAAAGGCTGGCTCTATTTAAAACAAAACAGTAGTCTTTGAACTTGTATCAATTTTTCTGAAAATAACAGTAATAGAATTGATTCCATCACCTTCCAAGGAAACAAGTTGAAAAAGAAAACTCTGTGGATTAGCAGTCCAGACACCAAATATATTTTTCAGACATCTGAAATCAAGCCTGAGCTACAGTGAACGTAGGAGAAACTCAGAAAAACCACTTATCTGTCTGCATTGCCAAAATTGTTTGAAAAGGTAAAAATAAAATGTCTATAAACATGAGGAGTGGTATAGCAGAAGTAGAGCATTTAATCTCATTTAAAGATTCGAGATTGGGGGCAATTCTAATATTTTATTTAAGTAAAACATTCAATTAGAAGTGGTCTGCCTTTTTGATTTGGTGTGTTTCTTTCAAAAGGGAGTAATGCACTGGCTTTGAGGCAACTTGAATTTTGATTTTTGAAGAAGGTGGTGAACGCTTACCATCCTAATTTTTAGAAAAATAATCTCTAACAGAAAACTTTAATTTAGAATTAGAGGAAAGCTTGAAATCAGCTTATCGTATTAGATAATACTGTGAGAGTGACTAGGTAGGTTTTTACTAGGCGTCACCGGGCTTTTTGTTGGGTTACTTTCAGTGAGCCCTTCTCAGCCCTTCTCCTGCAGCCTCTACCCAAATGCTGCAGCTGTGGCAGTTTGGGGCTTCACCCAGGCGAGGAGGAATGTGCAACGGTGCTGCCAAGTAGCTCACCATGGTGCATTTAAAAATCCCAGCATGTGCCAACTTAAGATATCCATTATTGGGTTTTTTTGGTTGTTCAGCAGAATCCTATTTCAAGGTGCAGACAATGATGCTCACCCTCTGTGAAAATTCTGGGAAGTCTTTGGGGCAGTGAACTGACGCTTTTAAAAATCCAACTCATGATTAGATCAAATCTTTCTCATAGAAATTTCTTTATTCAACAACTTCATTTTTAATCAAAGAGCATTTGGGTAAACTCATTTTACCACTTGCGTAAGGTATGTTTAGTGAGCTATTTCACTTCTTTAAAATCCTGTTTTAATTTGGTTTAGAGTTAATGTTTGTTTCAGTGGTTACAGCAGCCAGTGAAAATGAGATTTTTTTTTTTTAAGGTCAGTGAAGTATAAAAGCAAAGGAGATTAAGAATCAGTTATTAAATCAAGATTTCCTTTATTCTCATTCTATTCATGTTTACCTCTCTTTGACTTCCCCTTAAAGTATTATACTAATGTAGGAAATTAAAGATTTTCCTCATATACATTTCTGTATCATCTGAGTTACAGGATTTCTCATCTTTCCTGATAAACATGCTCAGTAAGTCCACTTAGCATGTAGGCGAGATATGTCTGTGTACAGAAAGGATACAACTTACTTCTTTGTAACAATTATTCTGTTATTAATTATACCAAATTTCTTTTAAGGAAGAAATCTATATTTTGCCCCTTGTGTAGAATGGATATACAATGCAGGAATTGCAGCATTTAACCAGAGATGCAAGCAGAAATCCTGGCAAAGGATTGCTAAACATGGAATCTGAATGCAAATGTTCTGTGAAAAACGTGGATTATTTTTGCCAAAGGGTATATGCATACACATCGTTGTAATACTGTGACGGCATGAGAAGCAGTTATGGGCACAGCTGTGTGTGTTGAGGTGTGACACTTCAGCTGGGAAATTATATACTAAAAGATCATTCCTTTTATCTTTGTGTCATAATGTCTTTTGTTACTTAAGTAATTTTTAAGGAACTTTGAGAAACACGGAGGCTGTGATTGAAGGGAAATATACTTAGGAAATCATAAACATAAATATAATAAAATAGAAAGGAGAGACTGCAGTATTGAACTATTGACTGTTCTGTGTGTTAAAGGACATTAGTTGACTAAAACGTCATAAGTATGACATTAGCATAGGCTTTATTAAGAAAATGCTATTTATATTGAAACAATGAGAAGGGACACACAAATCCTTTAATATACAGTTATCAAATGCTGGTCAGAGAGCTTCCAGCATTTCTTGGAACATCAGTGCCTCGTGAAAATGTTTTTAAACTTCCACCAGATTTTCTAAGATTATAGAATGATTAAGTATTAGATAATTGCTGCACTCTTGGGAGTCATGAGTTTCTGGAAAATATCCCTCTGCTGTCTAAGAAATGAAGTCCTGTTCTGGGGAATTCATCTGGAAAGAGCATTTCTTTGGGGGCAATGGGGACCATCTGTGGAATTCCAGCTATGTGGAAAAACTGGAGCAGAGATGGGCAAAAAATACACCAGGAAGCAGGCGGTTCTGAAGAGGTCATTGGGGTAACCTTGTTTTGAGGAAAGGTCTGCATGCGTAGGCTGACCTTTCACCCTTAATGTTTCCAGAGTAATGTTATACACTATTCATGCCTATGCAGTATTTCTGTGGTATAAAGCTTCTAATAATTCCCAATCCTCATAAAATGTCCAAGTATCTATTTACACATACACAATATATGCACACACAAACCTTATGATTGTTGTTTTGTACATAGTTTAAGAACTTTCAACTCCAAAAGGAAAAGGAAACACGCTCTGAGGTTCAATTCACAAATTACTTGCTAATACAGTGAATTAGTAACTTGCTTTGTGCTGTAGTGAGGTGCATTTTTTCCATTTGAACCATTTGGTTCACAAATTACTTTGTGCTCCAATGGTTTACTAATGTTGTGAGATTTCAAGCAAGCACTTTGAGTTACCAGTTTTCCATGCATGTTCATTTGCTTTTAGCCATCCAGTTGGAAATTACATGATATGCCATATGCAAAGCCACCCTTTTCCTTGCCTTCCTTTAAGGTGATGAAGTCTGTTCATAAACAGAGAAGATCTGGCTGTCATTTCTCTTGTAGCTTAACGTAGCAATGTGGTTTTGTCCTTTCGAAAGGGAGTTCTGTGTCTCTGTCTACTGTGTTCCCCAATTCTTCACCCCCAATTCATCATATTCTATTTACAGTAAGTGGTGAATGGTCTTTTTAATGCAAAATGCGGAGCACTTGTGTATGAAGTCTGAAAATAGGAGAGAAAAGATCTTGTTCCTTGTTTAAAATGGTAATAGCTCATCATGTTATAAATATGGAAGGATTTAGAAATTACTCTAATTTTTAAGCTGAATACTTTAGCTTCCCTGTTTTTCACTGCATCAGCCTGAAATGACCTGTGATTCTGTCTGCTATGGGTATTTCTCTAGCGACTTAGATTTTTAGCCTTATTAAAAAAAGATAAAAAAATAAAAATTTTCTAACTTTTTTGGTAACTTGCCTTTATAGCAATTTCTTTCACACTGGAGCTGAATTGGATAAATATTGGATAAATGTTTTTCTGTTTTAATTGGTATTCCATGGTTGTGGCCTGCTGTATCAACACCAAGTTACAGATTAAGCTGAGAAGGTGGGTCCATTAGGACACCATCTACCTATTTGAGGTGGATGTCATGTTATGATGCAGAGTGTGTGTTCAGAAAGTAGAAAGGGGTTGGTCTTACGGTTCCTCTTTGGACTGCTGCCCCAGGGATCCTACCTGCACACTTCATGCCGGCTATGGGAGGTGGGGAATGTGTGGCCCTTGGGGTCTCTGGGAGGACCATCTGCTTGCTGCATGTCATCAGCTGGGTTCACACCTTGAATGATGGCTCTCACCTAAGCACCCACCACAGAAAAGTGAAGCTGACTGGTGGTGACTTGCTACTCCTTGACATGTACTTTGTCAGGTCTGATGTGGTATACTTCAGCTCTGTGAGTCCCCTATGGGTACATTACTGAGTTGACATCAAGTATGTCAAATGCTCTTCAAGTATATATACATGCTTTTGTCATCAGCATCCTATAGTTTTGTGTTCCATCTTCTCAAACAAGCCTCGGTGTAGGTATTGACATCATTTTCATGGAGCACATAGCATGCTCCTTTACAGTTCGTAGCCTAGTGCTCATTCTAACATATCTGATAATAGTCTCCATCAACTCCATGTTGCTACATAGGCCTAGTGTTTCCACCAACAGTGCCAGCCAGTTTGCGTGTGGAGAACAAAACAGGTCATTGGGGCCCCGCTTGTGCTTGAGACTGGAAATGAATTTTCAGTTGCTGAGTGTAGGTGGAAGCCACAATTAAACTCTTAATCTTAGTCCTTTGAAATGTATTTCTGATTCCTTCCTTAAACTTACCTGCCTCAAACTAATTGTGGTAGTTACTTTAAAAAGTATAAATAGTGACTCATAATGACAACACGCATGACTTTTGTAGTGCCTTTTCTCATCTACTTTGACGTTAAAACAACACTAGAATGTCTCAAGTATTAATTTCACAACTGGATAGAATACAGTATTCTAATATTGACAGCTTTGATTAGTCTCAATACAGCCATGTAAACTTAGGAGATATTTATACCGTCTCATTTTGTTTGTACTTGAACTTTGTAGAATATCTTTAAAAGATGATTTTGTTTTAAGCAATTATATTTGTTTAGTTTCTTGGTTTCTTTTCCATGAAGTGGGATCGAGTACAGTGTTACTGCATTTCTGCTGATAGGGACACGTTAAAATCCTTTGAAGCTGAGTGAGTTATTAATTATATGTTGAAGCTGTTTATCAGACTTTCAAATATCAAAGATCTATGTATTTGCAAAAATCAATAATTTGCTTTAAAAACAAAATAAAGAAAAAAAACCCCACGAAAACAAATCGACAACCCTCCCCGAAACCTAAAAAAAACCCCCAAACCAGAATCAATTGCAATAACAAGCAATGACAGCCCTTCTCATCTTGGTTGTTTATGATTGTGTTGTATCCCATCAATCCAGGGGTAAACCTGACTTTGTCTCATGAACTATAAATTAAACTTTACCCCTTGAGCATCTGATTTGTGGTACTCATGTGCTGTGGAAACGGTCGCAGCAAATACTGAAGCCAAATTCCCCATGTGCCTTGTAATGCTGGGAATGTTATTCTGCTGTTTTTCTTTGCAGAGACTTCTCAGACTGGAAGGGTGGAGTCTTTTCATACTAAGAAAATATCCAAATGTATTATTCCAAAAGACAGTCCGAAATTTTTTTTGGTGGATTTCAGTTGAAAACAGATGGATCAGGTTTCATATTGGCTGTTTAGATAGGTACTTGTCATTCTAACAGTGGAGCAAAGAAGCCTCAGTGTGTGAAAGCCTGAATGGTGTGGAGCCGTAGGCAGGAAAAGCATATTATGGGTGGATGTGGGAAAGCATGAGCAAGACACAGGAGATCACCTGTGATTTTTAAGTACCTTGGAGAGTCTCTCAGAGAGCACTGATTTGCAGCACAATGCATACAGAAAATAGGGAGTAATAAGGCCTTAGAGAAATACATTCGGTGTATGGCAAAGCAGCAGTGGTTCCATATCTGAAATTATTTAAGACTATCATAAGAAAGGGCCTTGTGGTTTTTTTTCCTGATAATGTAATGCTGGAAGCCATAGGGAACCTATGGAAAGAAGTTCAGCCATGTCTGTGAATTATGTTTAAGGTGGTGGATTGTCAACATCTTACCCCACTATGTGCTGTAGTTTCCCCTAGTGTTTGACAGTGTGTGGGGTATAGAAGAGTTCATAGTTCGAGTCACTGATGGTCACCTTCCTGCTAGAATCATGTCCTTCCAAAATTTCAGTTCTCCTCAGCTGAAGGTTCATATCACTTCAGCTGTCCTGCTGAATCTTCTGTTTTATTTTCTTACTTCAAACCGCCTACTTGTCTCACTGATATGCCACTTTAAAATTATCATAGAATGCTTTGGGTTGGAAGGAACTCTAAAGGTAGTCTAGTCCAACCCCTGCAGTAAGCAGGGCCATCTTTAATTTGATCAGGTTGCCCAGAGCCCTGTCCAACCTGACCTTCATTGTTTCCAGGGATTGGGGCATCTACCACCTCTCTGGGCAACCTGTGCTAGTGTTTCACCACCCTCATTGGCAAAAATTTCTTTCTTATATCTAGTCTGAATCTCCCCTCTTTTGATTTAAAACCATCACCCCTTGTCCTGTCACATCAGGCCCATCTAAAAAGTCTGTCCCCATCTTTCTTCTAGGCTCCCTTTAAGTACTGGAAGGTTGCAATAAGGTCTCTCTAGAGCCTTCTCTTCTCTAGGCTGAGCAACCCCAACTGTCTCAGCCTGTCCTAATAGCAGAGGTGCTCCATCCCTCTGATCATTTTTGTGGCTCTCCTCTGGATTCCCTCCAACAGGTTCATGTCCTTCCAATGCTGAGGACTGCAAAGCTGGATGCCGTAGTCCAAGTGAGGTCTCACCAGAGCAGAGTAGAGCAGCAGAATCACCTCCCTCAACCTGCTGGTCACGCTTCTTTTGATGCAGCCCAGGATACGGTTGGTTTTCTGGGCTGCAAGCTTCTCCGCAGGGCTGCTCTCAATCACATCATCCCCCAGCCTGTATTGATACTGAGAATTGTCCTGACCCAGGTGCAGGACCTTGCACTCGACCTTGTTGAATCTCACAAGATTCACATGAATCCACTTCTCCAGCTTGTCCAGGTCCCTCTGGATGGCATCTCATCCCTCTGGCATGTCAACTGTACCACTGAGCTTGGTGTCATCTGCAAACTTGCTGAGGGTGCATTCAATCCTGCTATGTGGTTGATGAAGATATTAAACAGCACTGGTCCAAGTGCAGACCCCTGAGGGACATCACTTGTCACTGATCTTCATCTGGACATCGAGGTGTTGACTACAAGCCTTTGGATGTAACCATCCAACCAATTCCTTATCCGCCAAACAGTCCATCCATCAAAACGATATCTCTCCAATTTAGAGAGAAGGATGTTGGGGGGGACTGTGTCAAAGGCCTTGCAGAAGTCCAGACAGATGACATCCATAGTTCTTCTCCTGTCCATTGATGTAGTCACTTCGTCATAGAAGGCCATGAGCTTGGTCAGGCAGGACTTGCCTTTGGTGAAGCCATGGTGGCTGTCTTGAATCATCTCCCTGTCCTCCATGGGCCATAGCACAGCTTCTAGGAGGATCTGTACCATGATCTTCCCAGGCACAGCGGTGAGGCTGACAGGTCAGTAGTTCCCAGGGTCCTCCTTTCTACCCTTTTAAAAAATGTTTTCCTTTTTCCAGTCACCAGGGACTTCACCTGACTGCCAGGACTTTTCAAATATTATGGACAGTGGCTTGACAACTACATCACCCAGTTCACTCAAGATTCTGGGATTCATTTCATCAGGTCCCATAAAATTCTGTATGTTCAGGGTCCTCAAGTGGTCACGAACCTGATCTTTGCTTACAGTGGGAAGGACTTTGCTGCCCTGGTCCCTGCCTTGCGGTCCATCAATGTGGGAGGTATGAGAAGAGTTTGTCAGTAAAGACTGAGGCAAAAAAGTTGTTGAGTACTTCAGCCTTCTCCTCATCTGTTGTTACCAGCTTGCCTGTCATGTTCATCAGAGGGGTTACGCTTTCTTTAGCCTTCCTTTTCTGGTTGACATACCTGCAGAAGCCCTTATTATTATTCTTTACATCCATTGCCAAGTTCAGCTCCAGCCATACGTCAGCCTTCCTGACCCAATCCATACACAACCAGGCAGCGTCCCTATATTCTTCCCAGGATACCTGTCCCTGCTTCCACTGCCTGTGCAGTTCCTTCTTGCCCTTTAGTATGTCAGCAGGTCTTGATTCAGCCATGCTGGTCTCTTCCCTTCCTTGCCTGATTTCTTACACCTGGGGATCGACAGCTTTTGTGTGCTATGGAATGCTTCCTTAAAGATCTGCCAGCTCTATTCTGCTCCCTTGTCCCTGAGGGCCATTTCCCAGGGGACCATATTGACCTAAGTCCTTGTAGAGCTGGAAGTTTGCTTTTGTAAAATTCAGGGTCCTGACTTTACTGTTCGCCTGATCCATATTCCTCAGGACTGTGAACTCCACCAGTGAATGATCACTGCAGCCCAGGCTGCCTCCAATCTTGACATCACCAATGCGCTCGCTTGCACTGGTGATCATCAGGTCCAGTATTGCATCCCTCTGGTGGGGCTGTCTGTTACCTGGCTTAAGGAGTTATTCTCGACGCATTCCAGGAGTCTCCTGGATTGCCTACTCCTCGCTGTGCTACTTTTCCAGCAGATGTTGGGGTGGGTGAAGTCCCTCAGGAGGACGAAAGCCTGTGAGCACGAAGCCTGCTGTAGCTGGAGTAAGGAGGCTTCGTCAATTGGCTCCCCTTTATCAGGTGGCCTGTAGTAGACACTAGCTACAAGGTTCCCTTTATTGCCTCAGTCTCTTATTCACATGCCTTCAACCTCCTTGTGTCTATTCTTCAGGGACAGCTCTTCACACTATCCATTTCTTGATGTAGAGGGCAGTGCCTCTGTCCCTCCTTCCTCACCTTTCCCTTCTCAACAGCCTGTAGCCATCAATAGTTGCACTCCAGTCATGGGATTCATACCACCAAATTTCAGTAATGGCAACCAGGTCATAGCTTTCTAGCAGCACTGTGGCTTCTGAGTCCTCCTATTGCCCATGCTGCATGTGTTGCTGTAGAGATACTTCAGCTGGGCTATTGGCCATATCACCTTCTTGGAGGAACACCCCTTAATTCCTTTGAGGTATTTCATTAACATTTCCCTGTTGGCTCCTATTATCTAAGGAGTCCTCACCTCATCTCTGTAATTGCAAACTTAAAATTGCCCTGATCTTAGTAAAAGTGGTATTTTATGTGATTCCGTCTTATTATGAAATCATGTAGTCTAATGGGAGAGAAGATTCATTTTCAGATGAAGTTTTTTTGTCTATTTGAAATTAGAATGATGTGCCTACTCAGCTTCTTGTCTGTATGGCAGTTATATTTTTTCCTAATAAAATTTGTAGGTACAGACAACTGCAGATGTGTTAAACTGATTTCATTCTGTCATAACATCATGTAATTTAAGAACTGAAGCCACTGATGAAAACTGATGTCCAGAAGAATTATCTGGGTTTCTACAATCAAACTACATATTTATATATGCTAAGTTTACACATATTACAAAAAAATTCTCATAGGCTTTTCCATACATTTTTTTTTTTTTTGTCTCATGGAGGCTGCATCAAGTGAAATCTAATACTCCTCATGCTGTAGCACTTTTCTATAATCTGTCTCCCTTAGAAACTTTCTGATGGCATCTATTAATTTTCTCCATAGATTTTAAATACTATTGATTCTGAGTAATTTGTTTAATTAGCCCCAAACTATCTGTGTAATCATTCCCATCTGTGCTTTTCTCTCAGCTTTTGCCTGCAAGGCTGACAAATGACAGCAGTGGGAAAGAGCACCTTCCTGTTAGTAGCTGGAGAGCCTTGAGTCCTCAGTCTGCTTCATGCTGTGAGTTTGTCAGAGCAGGTGGACTTCTGAAAGAACGATGAGAGAGCAATGAAAGTATTATTTAGCTTAATGTAAGAAATCAAAGCAAATATCAATTGTGGCAAAAAAGCTTCCTTATCTTATGAAACAGGACATTTTCATGGTTACTTCAATGTTTCCCAGCTTTTTATTGCCATAGTATCAGCTTAATCAGGAAATCCCAGATTGTATCAGCCAACGTTAAGTTCAACTTTCTCTATTCTTGTGGAGTTTAAGAGGAATGATAAATTATCTGGGGATTACAGGTATTTGTACGCAATTCAGAGTGAATGCTAACTGAATCATCTTCACATTTTTATGGGCGTTGACCTCTTTGGCTCCTGTACTGGTTACATACCACCTCTGAGGTTAGATGTGTGGACGTCAAATCACAGCTATATTTGTCGGATAAAGCACAGCATAAATTGTACTGCTGATTTTTTTATGAACTGTTTTTCTTACTCATTCTAGGCTTTTCTGTCTTTCTTAGAATAAAATGAAGAAAAATCTTTCCGTTTTAACCCTGCCCGTACAGGCAACATATGGTCAAAAGCCATTTGTTAGACATCTCCTCTAGATCATAAATTTTAAAAAATTAAATAGATTAAGGAGAAGGCTGGAAAGCATTCTTAAATAAGGCAACATGCTTTTTAGAAGCTGGAAGCTTGCATGCAGTGTCATGGCTAAAGCATGAGTGACCTGCCTTGCCTCTAGTGAAATGTATCACCATTTGTATAGTTAACATTAGCTTAGCATGAGAAAATTCTTCTTCAAGAATCCTTTAAAAATAAGATAATGAAATCATATACTTGAAGACTGTTTGTAAGTGGAAGTTGTTATTCTGAGCTGGGGAGTCTGTGCTGTCATTATTGAGGACATTCTCTTGTAGGGTGTAGCTGCTTAAGACCAATCCCTGATCCCTGCAGGGTGAGAAAAAGAGTAAAAAAGACTAGGAAAATGGCTTCCAGAGATTCCAGGAAACAGGAAGATCATGTGAAAATGTCCCTATCATGTTTTTACCTGTTGCTAAGAATGGCAAAATGGAGAGAAGGACATGATTTGTCTTTTGTGGAAGCTGAAGGGAAGGAGTTGTTATTCTTTACTGCCAACCATCCTGTTTAAACTCCTCCAGAAAAAGATCGTGGAAACATAACTGCTTACATAAATTGTGACCTTCCAATCAGTTCGTCATCCCTCTTTTAACCATGCAAGAGGGCACAGTCTAACAGATATGAATGACTTCAGATTGGACATTAGGAAAAAGTTCTTCACTGAGAGGGTGGTTGGTCACTGGAACAGGGTCCCCAGTGAAGTGGTCACAGACTAAGCCTGTTCAAGGAGCATCTTCACAATGCTCTTAGTCATATGGTTCAGTTTCAGGTAGTCCCACGAGGAGCAGGGAGTGGGACCCTAGGATCCTTAAGGGTCCCTTCCAATTTGAGGAATTCTGTAATTCTACAACTCCTTAAAGAAGCATTTGATGGGAGAAATTGGGAAGTTCAAACAACTGCATGGCATGCTTATCCAAGAACTTTGCCTTTTCTGTTCAGGAACAGAATTTCTTTTTTTCTCTATCCATACATGAGCATGAAGTTGGCTTTTTCTGTCTGTTTTCCACTGCTGTCTCAGGTGTGAACACAGCTGAAATCTGAGTTGACTTGCATGTGACTGTGGATGGTACCACTATTCCTTCCCTCCACAGAGGTCCTGTGAGAAAGTACAAATGGCACTCTGTGGGAGCAAAGGATTGAGCTAGGTTTACTGGAAAATGATGCCCCTTCAGATAGAAAATGTAGTCATTGTTTACTGGAAATAATTTTTTGCCCCCTAAGTCACTCCCTTATAAACTTAAAACCTTTGCTCTGGTGGGAAAGTTTACTTTAATCTAGAATTCAGAGGAGAACTTAAACTAGTATTAAATAATACTTTGGTTTTCAATCCTGAAAATGCTGTGCTTGACTATGATCCTTATTACTTTGAACTTGGAGGTTTATGTCCCTTACTAGGGGAGCCCCTCATTGTGGGGAATCTTGCAGGATCAACCTTTCACCATAGCCCTGGGAAGCTTCTAGGCAAGCCATTTTGTGAAGCCTTGGTTTGCTGATGGCTGGACTTGCTTGGTCACAAAGTGTCGTATGTCTTTCTTGCCTCTAAATAGGAGCTGGGGGAAGAGAGAGGGAAGCAGAGCTGTGTGAGTGTTTGGAAGGGGCTATGAGAGTTTGCTGAGGAAGGTTTACTAGCTTGAGAAAGTTTTTGATGTTAGTGAAAGTCACTGTGTTAAATGTGTGCTGTTAGAATAATTTGGTGATGAAATACTGATACAGAGTGGATTGAAAATAAGTTGTTAAACCAAACCTTTTCTACGCATAGCTTTGTGCAAACACCAGGCAAACCTCAGGGATGTATAAGCACAGTTTAAGTTAGTGTTTCAGAACAGATATGACCTTACTGGCACCACTTGATGCATGCTCAAGGGTGGAATCCCTGGTATTTGGGCCCTTTTGAAGAAGTTCAGCAATGAAAATGGAAGCTTTCAAAATCCCTCCAGTGAATCTTGGGGAATGAAGGCAGTAATTTTGCTGACTTGTAATCTAAGTTGAAATATATTATGGATGCATGACAGCTCCCAAGATGTCAATGTTACAGGTATTTTGGGGAAGATGCACTTACCATTAGCAGCTGGTTTCTGTGAATTAGAAGCAAAACCAAATGATCACAACTCACTTCAGTAGTTTGTTCTATATGTGAATATTCACAGAACTAGTATGAACAAAATTCATGGAGATTTATGCTGGAAAAAGGGAAACTGTAACATACACAGTGAATTAGCTCTATCATTACAAGCTAGATGCATATTTAAAATGTGTAGCATCTGATTAGTGGCACTTAATTACCTAGGTATTTTCTTTGATAACAAGCCACAAGCCACATTAATTTTTCCTTTCAAGCAACAGAGTATAACAACTGTAGCAAACCTGCTGTGGAAACAAGGACAGCTACTTGAATAGGGCTGTTATCAGCAAGTCAGTAGTATTGTTGCCTTTGCAAAATTTCTAGCAGTTCCAGTATTGTGAAGGAAATGACAAATATTTGGCCACTGTTTGGGACAGGAATGAAATTGAGCCATTCTGCAACTCTTGAATTAGTGTTGATACATGTAAAACTGCTTCAGATAAGATAAGCAGTGACATTGTAAAGATTTTAGGGAAGCTGTCTAAATGAATAATTTCTGCTTCACATTCTAGTGTGATAATGGAGTAGTTAATTAAAGAGCAAAGAAGCAAAAGCTCTGGTCCTTCTGTTTCTCCTTGCCTCTGTGCTCTTGCCTTTTGTTCAACCCAAGATACTGCTTTTCCTTACAACAAAAGCATGTAATGCATTCATTTTCTAGCAGTCTTCATCATCATCTTCATGCTACTGTAGCTGTTGCTCCATCTTCTTTTTCGCTTCTAGCTGCTATGATTAATTTTCCAGCTTTGTCTCTAGTCCTCTGCAGCTGTGTGAAACTGCTCTTGCTGAGGGCTTCAGTAAAGCTTTTGTGGTTATGTTGCAGAATAAATAAATAAATCTTGATTTCTTTGCTAAGAGTTTATGAGACTGTTGATCTCACCCTAAAATGTTATAATATCTGTTGCCATACAAATCCCATCCTACTCCCATGGAAGTGTTTGGGGCCATGCATTTGTTACAACAGGGAGGAAAGGTGATCCTTAGTTTATAAGATATGTGAATTATTAAGGCATCCAGAATTACTTTTAGTAACGTATATCATATTAACTCATTCTTCTGGGGCCTCTATTAAGATACAAAGGAAATCTGTGTGGTCAAAGATTGCACAATAGATTGCAATATTGCCATTTTCTTTTGGAAACTGACCTAATAAATAGAAGTGTAATTTTCCTTATAAAAGAGTATTGTGGAATATTTCACTATCAATGGGCTGCAGCGCATAGAGGCATTTACCATGTTACTTGTTGAAATACTGCAGTAAATATATAACTAGCTATATGCCATCAGTGGGCTTTGTCCAGATATCATTGTCTTAACCTGAGTATCATACCAGAATTGGAAGTTCTGTATTATTTTGTAATGATTTAAACCTTCTTTCAGAATAAAACTAATCATTTAAAAAATGTTCTTTGCCCACAGGGTGGAGTTCATTTCTTTTGTTCTTGGGAGCTGAAAAGGAGAAAGGGACTTTTCAGCTTTTCTTGATAAAGGTAAGACAGCATCGCTTGATAAAGATAAGACACTGTTCATTATTATGAGCTCATAGAAAGTTTGTCAATGGTGGTTTTGTTTATTTTGGTTTTTTTTTTTCAAGTTCTGTGCTTTGTAGTAAGTTCAATATGTGATAACATAACTTGTATTGTGAGTGGAATGTGTAATTCTATCACAGGTGTCAGTAAAGGCTCTGAAGATAAGCAAGTACCTGTAAATCAGCATGACAAAGTAAATAGCAATTGGTTCTACTGCTGGAACTTGTGACATTTTCCATATGCTATTGAACTGGCCTGCCCAAGTTCACCCCATCATGCTTGCATACACTCATTGAGAGCTCTTAAAACCAGCAGAGTTCTGTCCATGCTACTGCTCAAAGAAAATGCAGGGTTACCTGGGCCTGTCTTTACTGCTTTCTATTGTCGCATGAAAGTGCAGAGGTTTCATGTGAGGAGAGAGAGGCCTCGAGACCTATTTTGATTGAGATACACCTTCTAAAGTAAGCAGTAAATGCCTAAAGTCTTCTCAGAAGCATGTTTTCTCCCATGACTCTTGCTTCATGTTGTGCTGAAAGGTCTGATGTTTTATAAGTTGTATAGAGTGTTAAATTAAAACCTGCAAGTAACGTTTACAGGAATAGCATACAACTTAGTGTTGAAGTCTTAATTGCAACTTTTGATGCAGAAATTGACATGGCGCTGTATTTCTTTATTTCCATTTGACAAATTTTGAGAAGTATTTGTAGGTAGATTTGATGTGACAACTGCAAAAAGTGGGGCTGGTCTGGTTTAACAGTTGCCACACATGCAGCAGACTCACCGTCTGTGTGTCCTTTGTGCAGTGCAATGCACATAGGGAACACAAGCCTATTTCAATTTCTGTTCAAAGGGGCTCGAATTCATACATGACCATTTATGATTTCTCATCTGACAGAGGCTGCAGTCTCTAACTGAGGGTAGTAAATGTGTTTTAACGAGCACAAGGTGATCTCTAGCTACTGTGTAACTGTATCTGCAGATCCTCATTTGACTTGTTCAGCACTGTGTTTAACTGGACGGTAGTCCGAAGGCTCCAGTTGGATGTTAATGGTTAGATTATCAAGATCAGCACGGCATAAGTCTAATTCTTGAAAATTAAATAGTTTGTAAAAAAGAAAAAGACTCAAAACTCTTACAAACCTGAGATCAGAAGATTCACCAGAAGTCAGATTTGTATGTTTGTGCAGATGTAGCAGATTTTGAGGTTTTATTCATAAGCATTGTATAACTTTTTTGAGCAGCAGTTTAAAGCAGCATAATCATGCCTCTATGTATGGATACAGTTTTTATCAATTTACAGATGCTTACTGTACTATAGCCTACTACATCAGGGAGTGAGACAGAGCTATAATCACCTTCATACCCTTATGACTTTATGAGTAGGTAGACATTAAGAGTTACATTGACTTCCTGCTAAGCAAAATATACAATTAAAATATTTTTGGTATAAAAATGTTCTTTCAACTTCTTTGACTGGTTCCTGAATGTAAGCTTTAATCTCTTATCCACTGATAAATGTGAAAAATTCCCTTGCGTTCAGTAAAATCCTTGTAACGTACCCTTGTGCTCCTGTCTTTCCTCCTCTTGCAACTTGTGAAGCCATTGCCCATCATTGCATAAGTTCACATCTTGTGATTTTTTTTCTTAATTTAATCAGCACGTATAATCTCAAAGGTTAAATTGCTGTTGGATGAATTCTACTTCGATCGTGAAAAAAATTTTCATGCTGAAGTGGTACGTCTATTGGAGGACTCACGGACCCTTGGTGAAGGGATGTGCTCCAGTGTTAGATTGCTAAAGATGCAGGGGGGAAAATTGCTACAGTAACGTACATGAAAATATATTAATAATAATTTACAGATAAATTAATATGGCCTGAGCTTAATCTCATTCTGGCAAAACCCATGTTGAAGGAAATGAGAATTTACTGGGTTAGGATCTAATTGAGTCTGATTTTTTTTTTCTTTCTTTTTGTCCCTTCTTCCCTGCACTAGAGAACTCATTTAAAGTAACAGCCTTAAATATTTAATAGTACTGTACCTATTGTGTTAATTTGTTGGTTAGAGGCAAATTATTTTCTTCCTATCCTCGTAAGATTCAGTTGCCTGTATGAAGTCTTCTGTTGAAACAGCATGCTTTTGCATTTCCTGAACATTGAGCAGAAGTTATTCCTCCTTAGAGATTGCTCCATGCTTCTTGTGCATCCATTAATCCTTGCTCAGTGATATATGAAATAGGCTAGATCTGACTTGCTGTACTTTTTCTATTCAGAAAAAATCAGTACGTCCGAAGTCTCTGGGGTCTGTGGTTCCCCGTGGATGCACAGACAGAGCTGCAGCACTTCTCTTGCTCTTTATTACTTTGTGGGAGTGGAAGAGCTTGGAGTTCATACTTAAGTTTATCAGCAGGGTTTAAGAATTGCAATGAATGACAGAATTTCCCAAGTGTAATCAGTGACAGATTCCGTTTCTGACTGTGTTGAATCAATGCACTTGAGTAGCTGTGGGAAGAACTTGAGCGATATGGGCAAGATGAATTAACAGTATGACTAAAAAAATTATTATTGTTTGTAAGTGCTGATGCTACCCCGTATCCTAACTACTTCAGATTAAATACTCTTGCAATGTCTGCAGGCTTCGTGAAACAAAGTGTTAACTGTACCCTGCCTCCTATCCACAGTCTGCTCTAAGAAGATTGCCTTTAAGTATTAATTTAACCTTATTTTCAACATTATATGCTTCTGTATTGTACACTGAAAATTTAAGTCTGTAAATTGTGTGTGAATGTAGAACAAATACTTTGAAAACTGAGGATGCCAGCGGGCTGCCAGTTCACCTCTGGTTTTTACTGGGAGTGGTCTGAGTTAATGTCACAGGCTGGGGAAACCCAGGTTCTCAGGCAGTGAAGGCCAGAAACTGTCCTTCAGCTTTCCTATGTCTTCCCTCCCAGTTATGACAAATGGTGTAAATTTTGTTTTTTTTATCACAATATAGTTCAAGTCCAAACCCAGCAATCCTCCCCTTGCGTGTCTTAATTCTTTTCTCCTTGACCCTTTTTAAAAATCAAGAACCCCTTGGGGCAGCAGCACTCTTAGTACTTGTCTGGTTTATGACAGGTCACATATGTGTTCTGCTCAGTCTTCTCCCTGAACAGGGAACTATGTCAGAAAGAAAATGCCTTCCCCAATAATAATATTTGCCTCAAAAGAGCATGACCTGCTTTGTGATTTTTTTGGAAACAAAATGCAGGAATAAGCATTATGTCACAAATGAAGCAAGGAAAATAGGGTTACTGTTTTCCTTAAATATGAACCAAGCTTTAGTACTGCTGAAATGTTTGGTTTGCTGAGAAGGTTAACTTTCCAGGAAGTCGGATGCTGTCTTGACCTGTTTATTTTGGATATCTCCACTAATTGATTGTAATCTAATTGTCAAAACATAAAGACAGACCTCTGAAACAAACACTAACTGCAGTTGAAAAGGTTTATTGCGATCCTTCCATTGAAGGAGGAGAACTGGGTGGCATTTAGGTTTCTAGTACTGTGTGTAGCTGTCAGTAGAGTCGCTGAGTTGAAGTGCACAATGTTTTGTGACTGGGAACTGTCCTTCAATAACTGTTCTCGTGACTTTTGGTTTATCAATGCATGTTATAATGTTGAAAAAATATCAACAGAGCAAGGCTGGTTTGTGTGGAAAATGATGCAAGGGAACATCTTGTTACCTCTCCTGTTTCATTGAGGGAGGAGCAGATGTAGCTGAATGGTGTGAAACAGGTTACTCATTCTTTAGAACAGCCAGAAGGCAAACTCAAGTGCAACTGAAAAACCTCACAGGTAAAATATCCCATGTGTAGTTCAGGCTTTTAAATACAATGTTTACTATTGACTTTTAGATTGAATTAGAGAATGAATCAACTGTGTAGAATGCACTGGAAAAATACGCCATAGAGGATGTTAAAAAGCGGCAGTGTAGGCTGCGGTGCTTTGCACCCTACACAGTCACTTAAATGCACATGTATGTGGTGCATCCATGTTGTCTTCCTATAGAATATACATATATAGGTATATGTTCCATATACACACATAGATATATAATTATTATGTATATAGAATATACATGTATTCATATATATGTATATATGCACACGCGTATATGTATGCGTAACAAGGACAAGTATAGAGATTCTCAAACTGGAGATGCAGGAAGTATTCTGGAAGGCAGGAGATGGCCCAGGAAGACGGAATCCAGGGTTTTCCTTTCCATCCACAAATACTCTCTCACCGCCACTACTTGTATGCAGAACGTCATGTTTAATTTTATCTAGTGAAGACAAGGCAACAGGAGTGAGGGAGTACAAGAAGCTTGTAGGCAGTTGGGTGGAGTAATCCCCTGCTGATAGGTAAGGTGCAGGATTTGGAAAGTCAGGCTGGAACAGGACAACCTAACTCAGAGAACTTATTTTTTTTTTTTTTTTAGCAGAGGAGGGAAAGGGAGAGAAGGGGTTGATATTATGATTTTTTTTTTTTTGCTAGACCTGGCAGGTCTGAAGGTTGAGGCACATTAGGAATGAGATTCTGTTGAGATATGCATTTATATTGCAGGGATAGAAGAAGCAGGAAAATTGGTACAAAAAAACCTAAGGCAGTGGAAAGAGAATTTACAGTACTTGAGAAATGTGGAAGAAGTCTGAAACCACAGACTCTGCCTGGAGAAGTTGCTGGCTAAAGTATTAGCTTCGATATGGTTAAAAGAAAAAAAAATCTTGTTTGGGTATTTATGAAAAGAAGAAAATAAGGTAAAAGAAGTGATGGTGGCAAGGGCAAGGTAATGTAGCATCTGCAGCCTTGAGGGATCAAAAGCAGGATGTAAATGCAGAAACTAGTCCCACCTTATCTTGGTATGGAGAGTATGATTTGCATCTCCCCTGGCCTTGGATAAAAAGACAAGCTGTAGGATGCCTAACAGAAGTTTTTCTAGCCACTGGGAGTGGAAACAAACCAATGTCATCGTATGAAATGAATAATTTTCATTACAAATGCACATCTTGTGGATCCATGGAGTTGTAAGTCCACTGCCAAAAAGGTGTTGGGTGGCAAGTCCAGAGCAAAAGAGGAAGATAAGATTTTGATTTGCCTGAGTTGTCTATTGCTGACTAAGACTATCTTAACTGAATCTCATCACATTACTATTAAAATACTGACTACGTCAATCAGTGTTGTCTGCCAGAATAACAGAAAACACTTTGGAAACAAGCTGATCACTGCAGTTCCTTGAAAACTATTATCTACACTCATGACTACTTAATGCACAAAACTGTAATGTGCTGTGCCAGTGTAGTATAATAGAAGCATTGTGATAATGCGATAATTTGTCTTCCTGGAAAACTATAATTTAGATCACTAAAATCAGTGGGACTGAAGGGCATGGTTTAAATAAGTCATGTGGTGTTCTCCTGAATAGTGCTAGATGAAACTTAAATAATCCCTGTGTAGTGTATTTGGAACTGTAGCATATCCCTCTATCATATTTGGGACACAGATGTTCAGTGGCCAAAACTCCTGTATGTTTCACAGCTGAACAACATTTTGCAAACTACTGAAGATACCACATTTTGATAATCACAGCTCTGTGTCTGGAATTTAATTATTTGTGTAATGTAATGCACAATCTATTGGCATGTTGAATGAATAAGAATATTTCAGGAGACCTACAAATGGGAATAGTTATTTGGAGAATTAGGAGACAAAACCAAAGGACTAAGCCTGCTGTAGAGATCAGAGCGTGGCACTGGGAAAATCAAAGTCCATGCCCATGATCTAAACCATGTTTGACATGCCAGCTTTGGTTTCACCAGGAGACTCACTATGCTATTTGGTTATGTTTTTAAAACCCGCAAGTATAAATTAGAACAAGCTAATTTTATAATAATTCCCAACAGACACACAAGTAATTTAGTCTCAAACATGTTTATTTTATAAAGACACAATCATTCAAAAAAGAAGTGCTGAGAAACCACAAGTGGTTTGAGCAGTAGAGGCTCAGAGCCTTCTGCAAACACTCACGTATTTAAAATGTGGTAGCATTTGTTTTAAAGCCATTGAGAGTTCTGTCTGTTTCTTTGCAGCTTTATGACTGTCCTTAAGAGTAATATCAAGGAACTGGAGGGTGGGAGGATTGTATTGTTATTGGAGGTGGTAGTCATTAATTTAAATTCCAGGAAAAAGCTCAGTTGTTCAGACTTGAGGAATGAAGAACAAAATCGTGCTGGGTTAAGATGCTGCTGGAGGAGAGACTGATCCTGAGATTCCTGAGGGATTTTTTTTTTTTTTTTATCCTGAGACTTGATGGATTATTCATTCTAAAGAGACAGAGATACTGCTTTTTTTTTTTTTCCTGTCTCAGTAGCTTGAGGAAGTTCCTGTTGACAGGATACAAACATGCTGTATGGAAAGAGCACCATATACAAATTACGCTAAAATCAAGATTGTAATATTAACCTATATTTAAGTCCATGAAAAGGTGGTTAGAAATGGTAAGGTTCTCAGCAGTTAATGAGCAAATTTGCATATGCCATGACTCTCACCAGTTCTCTGATGGTTATTTTGGCATGACCTGAAAGGAAATAAACATTTGATAATAACAGAAGTTAAGTGCCCCACACCTTTTGGGTCTTATACAATGCATAGCATGCGGTTACGGTTTTTTGAAAAATAGTGTAATAACAATACAATTTACAGATGACAAACAGGTCTCAAAAACATTGTGCTTTCTGAGAGCAGCATGCTTTATTGGCTTAGACTTTGCTGCTTTTACTAGGAAAGATTAAACAACTTCAGCGTGGCTGTAATGTGCTGTCAAAGGTAAGTTGTAGCCTACTTCACTTCTTTAAGGTGTTGTTTAAATAAACCTGTATTTGACTTTTTGTGAGCAGTTCTTTGCTTTCTGTTTTTGAGACAAGTTCAACGTTGAGGGGGTGAAAAAGGGAGATTTGTGACTTTTGTGTGGTTGTATATACAGGTTGTTCTGTTTATAATGTCTGTATTTACATTTATTTTATATACTGCAGCTATAAAGCTTTCTGTAAAATTTTGTAAGATTTTTAAATACAGCTAGGTAGCAAGCAGACTTTTTACATTTTCCATGTAAATTTTTAGGATTAAGTAACTAATCCTTATTCAAGCAATGTACCATGTTTTAGGGTCAAGTGTCTTGCCTCTGGAATAAGTTACTTAGCTGCATCTGAAGCCTTATGCTGTTGGAGTTAATATATAAATCTCCATTTCTGGGTTTTTGAAAGGTCTACAAAAGTCAAGCACCAATTTTTCAATACAAGTAATAGGATTTAGGAGTATAACTTCATGTAAGCTTTTAAAATTTCAAGCCCTGCTCGAAGTAGGATAGTATGGTTGGGAAGTCAAGATGGGAAGAGAAGTCAAGTCAAGGGAAGTCAATTACAAAAAATTGTAGTAAATGGTTCTTTTAGATACCAGACCTTTCTGGCAATTACCATAAAATTTCTAGTATAAAGTAGACATGACTATTTTGTGAATGAATCAAGTGCTTTATAAATTAGAATATATATTTTAGTCTTCCAGTCTGGAGAACTCACACTGATTTAAGGAGGTTTTAGGCTTTATGGAATATCTTAAAATGTATTTAGAACTTCTCACTGATTTCTAGACAACTTTTTAAATATCATATGGTCATTAATTTTGTAAAGTATACCAGATTCATAGCTTCAGTGAAAAATTAGATTTTTAAATTGAATAAAGAAGTATAACCCTGATGAGAACAGATTTTAGTGGCTTGAGGAAGGGAATTATTATGAGTAGTCAAGTCAGACTTCTGCATGAACTAACATTGTACTGATCTTCTGCAATGTTTTAATACCTGTCATCAAGTTTCCAGCACGGTCTGAAAGCCTAATTCCAAGCGTTTCTCTTTGGCCAAATGTACAAGTCATTGCTCTCTGCTCTAATAGTTAGGCCTTCATATTTACATTTCCCATCAGAAAATGTGTGTTCTAAATTGTTGAGTGCAGGTTTCGACATTGCCTCCAAAGCTGGAGAACTTTGTGCGGTAAGGGATTGTGTGGTACGTCCTTATCCCCGTCTCACCAAGGTCAGCAGAATGGCAGTGGGTGGTTGAATACCATTGGTGGCATTCTCCTCTAATATGTTACTGTATGTTTTTTCTATTAGTTTACGTGGTTGTATGCTAGAAACAGATTTTTCCAGTTTCAGTTATTAAAATTCTGCCTTCCAGTTTTTGCAGCAATTTGTATGACGTGTAGTTCTGTGAGGTTTGTAATGTAGATGTACTGTTTCACCACTTCATCTAACAAAGAACTTTCTTGATGATCAGACATCAAAATCTGCAAATCGGTATTTTATTTTAAATGGTTATCAGAGTACTTAGATACTTGCTTCCTGTAAGTTCTAATGCTGAGATTTTATTACATATTTAATTTTCTGTACATTATCTGCAGCGTGTGGTTTTGTATTTAATTTAGCTTTCCTTTTTTATGCCTCTAAGACACTCTACGGTTTTTGAGGCTACATGTTGGGCTTCCCTTTTGGGAATATCAGCTTAGATAAATGGGAATGAATGTTCAATGTAGTGTCTGTAGCCCTTTGTTAGGAAAAGCAGATTTAATAGGTGATTCCTGCTTTTTTTACTTTAATGGCTTTCTAGCTGCATTTAACTAGTTATGTTTGTTATAAATATTGTTCATAAGAAGAAGAATCTAAATGAAATGAATATTGCCAAGTTGCAACAACAGAATCACAGAATGTTAGGGGTTGGAAGGGACCTCTGGGGATCATCTGGTCCAACCTCACTGCTAGAGCAGGTTTGCCTAAAGCAGGTTGCACAGAAATGCATCCAGGCAGGTTTTGAATATCTCCAGGGAAGGAGACTCCACAACGTCTCTGGGCAGCCTGGTCTAGTGCTCTGCCACCCTCAAAGAGAAGAAGATTTTCCTCATGTTTAGGTGGAGCTTCCTGTGTTCCAGTTTGTGCCCATTGCCTCTTGTCCTGTTGCTGGGCACCACTGAAAAGAGCCTGGCCCCATCCTCTCGAGCAAGAGCACACTGCTGGCTCATGGTTAGCTTGTTGTCCACCAGGACTCCCAGGTCCTTCTCTGTGGAGCTGATTTCCAGCAGAACAACCCCTAACCTGTAGTGGTGCATAGGGTTATTCCTCCCCAGGTGCAGTATCCTACACTTGCTCTTGTTGAACTTCATTAGGTTGCTCTCTGCCCAACTCTCCAGCCTGTCTAGGTCTCACTGAATGGCAGCACAGCCTTCTGGTGTGTCAGCCACTCCTCCCAGTTCTGTATCATCAGTAAACTGGCTGAGGGTACTCTTTAACTGATCAGCCAGGTCACTGATGAGTATGTTGAACAAGACCCCAGTACCAGCCCCTGGGGAACACCTCTAGCTACACAACTCCGCACCACTGATCACAATCTTCTGTGCTCTATTGTTAAGCCAATTCTCAATTCACGTTGGCTTTCCTTCTGTTCTCAGGCACCTCTCCTGATCTTTATGACCTCTCAAAAATGATGGAGAGTGGCATAGCAATAACATCAGACAGCTGCCCCAGCATTTGTGGGTGCATCCCATTGGGGACCAAGGATTTGTTGGGGAAAGCATCATTTATTTTGTCAAAGCTGAAAGAAACTTGTTTTAGTCTCAAGGTTTTTGCAATGATGCAAATTTTCTCAAAATAAAGTATGCATATCTAAAACAGCAACAAACACATGAAACCTATGAATCCTGTTATTCTGCATATATCTCTAGTGTTTATAGACATGTGAAGAATTGCACTAAACATCAGTGCTAGAAAAGGAAAGGAAGGACCTTAGCAAATGTGTACCATATGGAGAGAGCATCAGGGTGGTAATTAGACATTCCTTTTTGTTTCATATAGGTGTGAAGTGTGGGAATTGTGCTTCCCTTTTTTTGTGCCCATATTTGTGTGCTTTTAAAATCTTTTTACAAATGTAAATATTGCCAGTGAGGTTTGTGTATAAAGACCACCTAGAGAGCACCTTTTATAAGGGTCACAATAGTGACTGGGAGAGAAAAAAATTTATTGATGGCCGAAAGTAAAATAAATAAGTAAATAAAATCGTCAGGTAGTCCTATGAGAATTTCTAGCTCTGAGAATGTAAATAAACAATGTGTATATATATACACACATACACTGTGGGAATTTTTGGCAGAATAAAAAAAGCTCCTAAAGGGGTGGGAGATATGAAGATTTGGGAAGTTTTTGCTGTAACACCATGAATTATGAAATTACATTGGGATTTTAAATGCTTATACACTACAAAAATTTTCAAAAAAGTCCTCTGAAATCCATAAAGTTTATTTTAAAGGCTTTTTCTCCCAGTTGCATTTAACAATATTTATAGGTATCATGTTAATATAAAGTTCAGCAGTGCAAAATAAATTATCTCACTAAAGCTTCTCCATCTGAATGTACACTTAACGAACTTCCTATTCAGTTTTTCTCCTTTAGCCTGTGCGTAGTTAAAAGCTACAATTAAAATGTCATCTGAGACAGGTGAGCAATTAATTTGTTTGAGACTTCCAGATCTAAGTCCAAAAGAATTTAAAAAAAAAAAAAGAAAAAGAAAGAAGGATCCTATAGTACTTCATACATGATGCACGCTCCTGTTTGGCTGCCAAAATTACCCTTGAAGACCTCGTTTAAAATGATAGATATTTACAGCACTTGTCTGCATAGTCAATGAAGGGAAATGAAAATGTAATTACAAGCACTCATCAAAAGCTCCAGCTTTCAGTTAGCTTCAGTTAAAAAGCACAGTTTATTATGAATTGACATGGTAAAGTTGGCAGGATTTTGTCAATTCTAAGCTGGAGCTGAATCACCTACAGGTAGGAGATGAAAAGCCTGATCCACACTCCACTGAGGTAAATTGGAAGTTTCCTATCAGATCTAAGACTTTAAAATTTGCCAAAAGATTTTTATTGTGTGTGATAAGGTGTTTTTTTTTTTTTTACTTTTTCGGTAATTATTAGAAACATTACTTTATTCATTTACATACGCTTAAATAAGAATAAATTAATATTGCAGCTGAAAATCCCTTTGTGATATATCATGGAAGTCATTGTGTTGATCCCAGATATTGGGGCCTGAATCCTGGGTGTTTTGAAGAGGTGAAGAGTGCCTGTCACCCTGTAAGGCCATAATCATCAATATTTGTCACTACATCTGCACCCTGCAGCATGGCCAAGCCATATGAATTTGAACCAGGTCAGATATGAGAACTTGCGTGTGTTTTTTGTCAGCCTGGCAGGAGCACACAATGAGGTATTCACAGCTGCCTCTTACCAGCTGCAGGAAGGATGCTACCTAATCTGGCATAAAATCTACAAGACAAAATTACTTTCAAAAAAATTAAAAGAAATTTTGAATAAGCAGAATGGCTTGGTACCAGTTCAGGGTTTTTTTGCCATGAGCTTTCATTGCCTTTTTAGATTCTGAGTACTCGGAAACCACAGTTACCATCTTAGTGAACCACAGCTTACAATTACTATTACTACATACTAAATTAATTCAGTAAATTTCAAATATTTAATAACATTAAATATTTAATGTTAAAGTAAATCGGGCTGTTATCTGAAAGCTCGACAGGGTATAATTTGAGAATTTTTTTTTTTTCCTGTTGCGGCAAAGAGGATTTTCCATGTCAGACTGCTTTCTCTAAGCTCCCTTCCCCCTACCTCTCCTCCCACAAAAAAATTGTTCTAATCCTTGCCATGATGTAACTGTTTTTCATAAACAGGAGACATACTATAATGATACTATTTTTTAAACAGGAATTTATCAGGCAAGATCCTGCTCTGTTTTGTCAGGATAACTGGTGCCATGGTAAATCTGACTCGGGAACAAGTTAGCTGAGCCTGGTGAATGACAGAAATGTCATAAAATGTGTTAATGGATGGGGAGTACAGGCCTTGTTGGAGTAAATGTTTGTGGAATTGCACCCTTAGAGCAGATGATGGTGCAGTAATATTTCACATAAGGAAATATCCACAAAATGTTGAGGTTGTGTCCTTAGTTTTAATTTCAAAGTTTTATTTTCAAAGTTTTGTCAACCTGTACATGAGATTGGTAAAATTTTGTTGAGGAAGAATGCAGGATAATGAAAATAGACAGTTTGGTTCTAAGAAAGGTGATCACCTGGGAAATGTGTTGGAAAAGGTAATCTAGGGAGTGAAAAAAGAAAAAATCATGAGAGAAAATAATTGTTATGTTTCAATCGCAAATACACGTGCACACATGCTGTTCCTCTGTGTGTAACCACATTACAGTCCAGGATAAAGAGAATAGAAAAGCTAATGCAGATTTCAGTAATTGATCCCTGCAACATGAGATGTGGGAGGTGAAAAGCTCTGGTGAATGCCAGTCGGGTTTTTTCCTCTCTTAGCAAAGAAACAGCACTTTCACTTCTCAATTTTATAACACATTATCCACTATGTAAATGTCAATAAATACACCGAAAATAAACTCTCAAGATTTGACATTTACATGCAGCTGCAGCAGTGTCAATTTTGGTGTTGTCTTGTTTCACCTCTGAACTTGCAGCGCTGACTCAGGTAACAGTCATCATGTAAATGTACAAATTTGTCAGTGCCAAATAATCATGGGTGGTGATTTTAATTAAAGAAAAGAAATACAGTACAACTGTGTGGATTTAAAAC
Source organism: Bucorvus abyssinicus (assembly GCA_009769605.1). NCBI lineage: Eukaryota > Metazoa > Chordata > Aves > Bucerotiformes > Bucorvidae > Bucorvus > Bucorvus abyssinicus. Next base: position 52,090,425 of record CM020026.1, read on the forward strand.
CATTTATAGAGCGTATTTGTCTGAGTTGGACCATTTTGTTCGTGCAGTAAGTACCCACGAAGGGGTTTTCCACAACTGCTTTTTACAGTTTTACTGACTGTTGTCCATGACCAGGAGTTGGATTACTGGAGAGGTTTTTGCAGGTTCTATTGACAGTACAGCTGTGAGTAAGAAACATCAGCTTCCAGGCAGGAGAATGTGATGGATAAGATAAACCCTATATAAACTATCAAGCGTATCCCTTGGCTGTATGAAAGAAGATGGTGGCTGTAAGGCCATGTTAAAGTCCTGAATTGTTTAGGGAAGCTTATGTCTTCCAGCTGGGAAACATCACACAGAAATGCAGAAAGTCAGCTTAAGTAATTTTATCTGCTGTGTTCCCTTGGGATGGTGCTTTGGAAAGGAGAGTAAGATCTGTCATTAATCATTGTTGCCTCTTGTGAGCTATTAATTTATTATGCTCTTTTATGTCTGTATGTATTTTTGTAAATAGTGCTTAGATTAAAGTTAAGTGTACGTATTTGTAAAAACAGATGGATTGGACTTTCAGGGAAAGTCAAGATTTCTGTCTCTGAGTAGAGCTGGTACCGTTCATACTCATGTAAAACATTTACGCTTCTCTGCTGCCTGTGAAAGGTTTGGTAAATTTAGAAGTGAGACTAGTGGTCAGTGATAAGAGCTAGTTGCAGAAACTCTGATTTCAGTTTTTCTCACTTTTATTAACAAAGGAACAGCCTGCATGTGCTGGATATCTTTAACTTGGTAGAACTTCATAAACTCACCTCTGTTCTCACAAAGGGCTTTTGGGGATGCTTAAGTGCTGTTCTGTCCCGAGGCTGCGTGTACGCAGTCATGGAGTGGTCGGGAGAGAGCTGTGTAAGAACTCCTGAAGGATCTTTCAAGGTAATGTGTAAATTTACTATTGTTGTTTTATTAAATAATCTTTCAGCTTTTCCAGCTTTTGATCCCTTTAGAGCAGTGCTTTTTATTGAGGTAAATAGGAACCTTGGAAACACGATGTGAAGCTGTGTAATCAAGTTCTCCAAAAGTCATGAATAAAACTGTGTCCTCATTATAGGAAACTAAGCTGGGATGCACAAACAGGCACTATTTGAGCAGTCAGTGAATTCAGATTAGGCACAAGCTATATAGCTTTAAAAGTCTTCAGCAAGTTTGACTTGTCTTTAGATGAAACAAATATTCTGTGGCTGCTATGGTTTGATGAGTATTGCCTGACTTCACTGTGCCATAGGCAGTTTTTCTACTATTTTTAAAGTCTTGGATTCAGTAAAAAATGGATTGAGAAGAAAAAAAAAGTAGCAAGGAAATTTCACTGTGGCTTCTGGTATTCAGAGCCTCCAGGTAAGCAAGGTGATGACATAAAATTAGGATGCATATTTAGGTTAGTGTTTTGGCAAAGTAAAGGATAGGTTAACAAGACAAAGATAGTAATTAGATAAACTCCTAGTTTAATTTCTCTTTTAATTTCTCATTAGGTGGCTTTGCGTGTAGTCAGCTATGGCATGATTTTATGCTTTATCAGGTTGAAAGGGGGTATTGTAATTTGGATGCAGGCTTCAGCATTAACAGCCTTCTGAAAGAGGGAAAGTTCTCTGGAAGGATGGTTCCTGAAAGGAGGGACTCCAGGAGAAATCAGACCTGTGGAAAACCCGGCCTGTTAATACATGACATTTTGCAAGCTGTCTCTTGATTCTTGACTGTACCTGTGAGTTACAGCTCTTCTTTGGAGCTTAGTTTATGCTCTCTACATATCATTTTGTCCATCTTTTGCCTGGCAAGGAAGGACAATGGAGTTGTTGAAGCTTAGTGTCCAAGCTATTTCTGTAACAGTTCCTTAAGCATAACGGCAAAAGTTGCTGAGAAAAAAGTTGAAGCATTGGGAATGTGTGCCTGGAGCTGAAAGGAGGATTGAAACACATGCAAAGGTGCTTTGGCACTGCTAGAAGGTGCCATACAGCTAACCTGAGTCAAACTATGTACTAGTGTAACAGTAGGGGTTCCCTTCTATGAAAGATAACACTGAATGACTAGAGGTTTTTCACCATTTCTTAATTAAAAGCTCATCTGAGGGCTAGTTGCAACCATACCACTAAGCATGATGAAGCCTCTTTATCAGGGGCTCTACGCTCTTTTGAATGGGTTTTTGGGTGCCAAAAATGGATTATCCCAATGTTTCCAGCAAGCATGACCCATAGCACAGTGTGAAGAGAAATCCATATCCTGTGGAGATAACTCTGTGGCTTGTGTGCTTGCATGGCACCTGCCCCAGCTCCCTCTCATCCTTTTAGCTTTCTGAGTGCTGGAGTTGTATAGTTTGGAGAAAAGGAGGCTCAGGGGAGACCTTATTGCTCTCTACAACTACCTGAAAGGAGGTTGTAGAGAGGTGGGGATTGGCCTCTTCTCCCATATAACAAGTGACAGAACAAGAGGAAATGGCCTTAAGTTGCGCCAAGGGAAATCTAGGTTGGATACCAGGAAAAATTTCTTGAGAGGGTCATTAAGCATTGGAGCAGGCTGCCCAGGGAAGTGGTGGAGTCCCCATCCCTGGAAGTGTTTAAAAGATGTGTGGATGAGGCGCTGAGGGACATGGTTTAGGGACCCTGACAGTGCGGGGTGTATGGTTGGACTCGATGATCTTATAGGTCTCTTCCAACCAGATGATTCTGTGATTCTGTTTGCATCGTCCATGAATAAATGGTTTGATGGCCAGTGGTTGCTCCTGCTGCTGTTGGTTTGTAGTTCTTCTCAGGTGCCTTACAGAGAGCTTTCCCAGCCTAGAGCTAGCCTTATGCTCTGCTATGAGGGTGGTGCTCCAAAGCTGAAGAAACCTGAGGAGCCACAGCCTTCCTGCAAGCAACAGATGGTTACTGTTTTAAATACAGACAAAAAAGAACTATGGATTCGTACCTAACATGCAGTGCTGAGAGAGAAGGGAGGGTTTTCTTGGGGGGTGGGTTGTGGCAGTGGAGTTGTGTGTCTGAAAGGAAAAGAGGGAGGTGAGGGATGAAAAAGAGAAAAATTGATTAAAGCTTTTACATATCCTACTTAATCACAGTCGTATGTCAGACTGTTTGAGAGGAGGAGGGAGGGGATGGCTTGTTGAAATCTGTAGCATGCTGGAATTCTGCAAGTGAGTTGTGCAGTGCAGTGAGTCCTGTGGCTTGCTGCAGACCCAATGAATAGAGCCTTTCCAGAGCTGCCAAGCCCGAAGCAAATGTGGTCAGGGATTTATTACAAAATGTACCAAAGCTTGGCATGGGGCTAATTGCATATAACAAGGAGCGTGCTGGAAACTCAGACCTGAAAGGTGACAAATTCAGAAAGCATTCCATATCTGATGCTGGTGAAAGAGGTTTTGTGTAAGGGAATGTCTGTATGTCTGTGCTTTTTGCTAATGAGCTTCCAAACATAGCTGCATGTTTTCTTGTTGTTAGTTTGGTTAAGATAGATGTAAATTTCTAATTTTGTTTGTTTATTTCATGGCCAATGTTATATGGCTGTAATAGCTGAAGTTCTCAAAGCAAGTGTGAGGGTGCTGTCTTCAAAGTACCTGATGCACACATTCAAGGAGATGGTAGAATAGCAAGTTATGAGGCTGGATATTAACAAAGTACTGAAGTTGAGAGTTTGAAACTTGTATATAAAGGTTCCAGAAATAGCAAAAATGAACTGTTGGCCTTGGAGAGAATATTCTGTTCCGTATCCTCATTAACTGAAGAACAAATTTGTACAGCAAGACTTGTGTTTCTTCAAGTTTTAAGGTGTACCTGACTTACTATATCCACGTCCATGAATGTCTCTAATGTTCATTATTGTATTGCACAGCATAGACCTGTACCACAGTGACGTTTAATCCAGTGGAAAGCCTCTTGCTTCCTCTTAGCACTTCTTCCTGTTCTTTACAATATTCATAGCTGCATTTTTAAATCTTGTATTGGTCTTTGAAGTCAGCCATAGTTAAGCTTTGTGCTTGTGCCCATGCCGAGATAAAGGATACTGTTTGTGCCTTTGAAAACCATTGGACTGTCCAAATAGGTACTGTAAAAAATCGGAGGGACTTCAAGGAAGGGTTTTCCAGGTTTTGCTGGGATAGAATCATAGGCCTGCCATGTCTGCAGGCCATTAGCAGTTTGGAGTCAGCCGGGGCAGCTGACCCGAGTTGGCTCACAGGTGTATCCAATCCATAAATGTCACATTCAGTATCAAGGGGGAAGTTTGCTGGGGAGAGGGGGAGTCTCCTGCTTGGTTTCCTGCTCAGACTCCTTCTGATCCTACTTCTCCCCATCCCTGGAGGGGCTTGCTTACTGTTCTTCTCCCAAGGACTGCTTTCCCATTTATCATGACCGCTGCACATTCACTGGGATGAGTATAACTTTGTATACTTTATATTTGTATTGATATTAGTTTTCCTGTTTCATTAAGCCTATTTTCATTTCAACCTGTGGGTCTCCTCTCCTGTTCCCGATTCCCCTTCTTGGCTGGGGAGGGGTCATTGGGTGATAGAGCAACTGCTATAGTTTAGCCCTGGATATGGGTTCAATGTAGACAGGGGTGCAAAAAGAAAAACTGGGGGAAAAAGCAAGAAACCAATAATAAAACACAGGATGGGTATAGAACTTAATTGACTTAAATGTTAACTAACATACAAGCTCAGCAAAATAACGAAATGTGTTGTAAGAAATAAAATCAAATGCTGAAAATTTTTATGTGACTATTCTTATTGAATTGGCAGCATCAGCTTTTTCTTTTTTTAATTCTTTTTGGAGGAGAGCAGCTTTTGAGTCAATGTTTCAGCCAGAAAAACAGACCTGTTGTTTTTCTTCATAGGGCATCTGCTCCTTGACATTTCTAGAACTCTTTCTCATCTAAATTATAGAGTTTGAAAAACATACTAGCTCATTTAATCCTCTTCCTGGTGGTGCAAGATTTGCTCTACAGTGGAGTATTAGGGAGAGACAGGCATGCAAAGTAGAAGCTTCCAGCACAGAACTGTCTTCATCTCTATTTAGTTGTGCCTAATGACTTGCATCGGTTTGAGACAGTAGTGACTTAAGAGGTGTTGGTGTGTACTGCATTATATTCCTGGCATGGGAAAGGAAGCACTGAGAACCCAGCAAAGTTAGAGTACCTTAACCACAGCAGTCCTCCAATGATGTAAAAGCCCTTTATTTACTAGTAACGGTGAAAGAGCTTTCCGCTCTGAGACAAATTCTTGAATGTCAGCATTGATGGAGGTTGCATTGTCCTGGTTGGTAAGGAGAAAACAAGTGGTTGGCGAAAGCTGGCCTGATCCATGCAACAAACATTGCCTTTTGGTCTTCATGTTGCTTCAGTCTTAGTATTTTCTCAGTGCCTGACTCCTCTGATGCACCAAAGGAGCAGGTCCTGAACTCCCCAAAATAACTGACTATTCCTTAACCTTCAAAATCTCTTTGATCTAGCTCAATGATGCAGTAAAAATGATCCAGTCCTGTTGGATCTTGCTGTGTAAATACTGATACATGCCTGATAGTGTGCAGAGTAGAAATTAGTACGGGATGGTTATAATACCTTCCAAAGCTTCTTATTATTTTAAAAATAAAATGCAGTAGGTATAAATCTAACAAAGTTACAGGGTTCCTCCCAAGAACTGTTCTTGCTGGCATTAACAGCTTTAGAGAGTACCCACTTTCACTCAGATAAGCTGTTCTTGAACCATTTCTTAAGTGTATGAAGCCCAAACAAGACTTGTTTTCTTTGACATAGAACATATATGTGTTCTATTTTACCTCCATTTTCACAATAAATAATTAAGATTTTTGTAGAAAGCTAGAAATAGACAGTTTTGGTATCAAAACAGCAGTCTAAGTTTTGTAAAGATTCTGACACTTAGTTTGGGGCACATATAGAGTTGTATCTGAAAGACATAGAGTAAAATAAAAGGGAAAGGAGCACAGAATCAGTGAGAGGGAATCTCTCAAGATTTCTAGAGTGCTCCATCTTCCAGGGTAGAAATTTTCGATGGCGTTAATAGCCTGATGGTCCTTCTGTTGAAGCTAGTGGGAAGTCTGAGCTCAATTCCCGCAGAGCTGAAGTGAGGGACGGTGCTGAAGGAAGAAAAAGAAATGCTATCTTAAATCACCTCCATTTGCACAGGCATAATGGTTGCACAGCAGAGCATAAGTTTTTCTCCCATCTTTGAAGTGTGCCTTCTTGCTACCTTTCTAGTAGTCATTCAGAATAGCCATCAGGGGATGTTAAATCTTGCAGTCATTGATCTGCTTTCCCTAGATGAGCAAATGCCAGGGGATATCTGGTGGGAGACAAACTGACAACTTTGAGCTAATATTTGAACTAAGTGGTGGCCAGGTTCATCCCTCTGTTTTCCTTTCTCCAGCATAAGACTTAAATTAAAGATTGATAAAAGCTGCAGTTTTCACTCTGAGGACATTCTCCAATTTTGGAGGCTTCCGCCGAGGAAATGATTTTCCTCCTCTGTACATGATCCTAATAAGCATGTTAAAAAAAGCAGCATACAAGTAATGCTGTGGTCCAAGCCAAAAATAATACTGAGCAAGTGTGTTGTCATAGACTAACTATATCAGAAGAGTGGTAAAAAAGTTTATTACTTACAGACAGCATCAAGTTTGACATTGTTTTTACATTTCATCAGACAACCTTCCAACAATGTCCTGTGACAAATTAATGTGTATCAGGAACATGTAAAAGTGAAGATAAAGACTGCAGTGAAGGTGGACTAGGTGTGTAGATGGCTGTTGGGTTTGTGCACGAGGTAAAAGTAGGGGATATTTACATTCTAGCATGAGTTGTATTCTCTTATTAAGGAGCACTGAAGGTTGAAACCTTTATATCCCTTTCTGGGATGTTACTGTTGATGCAATTTCATAGACAATGCCAAGTATGCATGTGACAGTTTGCACCAAAACCAGATCTACAGCTCCTGGCCCAAAATCTTATACAAGGGATAAGTTAGAAGGAAAATATAGGTGACTCAGTGGGGCAGTTTTGTCTGTAAGAATTCTGGTTTTTTGCAAATACACCTATCATTGCTTCATAGTTTAAGAATCTTAAATATGAATTTCAGATGAAAAGTTAACAGCTTTTAATATAAGCAACATAAGATTGTTCCTTGGCACTGTATTAATGGACTAGAAGAATAAAAATAAACTTTCGTGAAGTTAAAAGCCCTGGAAAGGTAACTTCTGTTACAAATACCTCCTAAGAAATGTGTTTTAATGTAAGATCAAATTACCAATGTCACATATGTGACTATTTAACATATTCAGGAATAGATGTACACAGAACCATGGTTAGAGTGGGCACATATGCTGGGTGAAAATACTGGTTAGGAATTGTGTAGGTCTATAAGGGCTACGCATATAATGTGGTGCTCACAGAGTGTTTTAGGATCTCAGGCTTCCAGCTAGTTTGGCATTAACTGCTCAGGGGTGAGTGGCTTTCAGCTTGAAAAGTGATGCTGGAGAAATTTAAATGAAAATAGCTGTGCAGATTTAATTTTATTTAAATATGTGGAGGGGAAAAAAGTTTTAAAAAATAACAAAGAAAAAACCCCCAAACCCCAAGTTATACTGTGCTAGGACATGAGGGAAGTGCTTTTGTTTTCTGAAGTTTGGGATAAAAAGTCAGCTATTTATCTTGATGAGTTTAAACTTCTTTTAAGTGCATTCTCCTAATGATTTCTGCCACTTTAGTAATGCATAAAATAAACAAAACCAAGCTGCAAAAGTAAAGGCGTGTGGAATGTGGTGTTTGCCTGTGCCTCAGCCAGATTGGAGGGCGCGGTGCAGTTGTCACTGGAGGGGACAGGGGCCAGATGCATTGGTATTGAGACAGGTGGTGAAATTCCCCTGAGCTTCAGTGGAGCACAGAAGTGGTCAAAACATCAGAAGTGGGTGGCTTGTTATTCAGTGTGCTATCATTCTTGCTTACAAATTTAAAGTGCATCTTTGTAAGTGTTACTTGAGATAGTTTCCTTGCACTACACTGTGTTTGCCGAGTGATGAGCAGAAGCCACAGCAGACCTTGTCAGCTGGTGAAAGTCTTTTTCTGCTGATTAAATCTGCACTTCTAGCTATCGTGGCTGAATAAGCAGAATTGTAGCAGGGTGTGTGAAAACAGGGATTGTTTTACTTTTTCTTATTATTTAACATTTGTGCTGATGCACTGCAAGACCTGCTGCCCAAGGACCTCTGCACTTTTTGGTGTGCAATACAATACAACGTGAAATTCTAGTCCTTGCCCTGAAGATCTCATAGGAAACTTACATCTTCACTCTGTCTGCAGGGCTGCAAGGTACATAGTACAGTAGCTGCGTACGGCCAGGTCGTACTTTCCTCTGTTCCTTTCAGGAAAAGTTGGGTGAAGTTCAATGACCCGTATTTAGAGTTGGTCGGATAAATACCGTCTAATTCACTACAAACATTGCTTCAGCTAAAAATGGGACTGTCGGCCAGTTTTCCTAGGTGCCAAGTGATGATGCTGTAACAAAAACTGCCACGCGAGTAGGGTTGGCCTGAGGTGCAATTAGCCATTTCTGCTTTCCTTCTCCTCAAACCGTGCAGCACTAGCAATTTACGGCCAGATGTTTAACCCTTGCTGCTGCGAAGAATGGCAGGTTGTTACTATGGGGGCTGCTGGTGGGGATCTTTAGAGCCTTTAAGTAAACATGGCTGGAATGAAAACAAGGTGGTTCTTTGGAGACCTGTATGGCATCCAAGCACAACATTGCAGGCTGAGCTGCATGCTCCCTCTCAGAAAGGCACCACAGTGCAGGAGATTGGGCCCATGAGTTCAATTCAGTGATGGCTTTGTGCACAGCACTCACCTCCTGTGTCAGTTGTATTCTTGCACTGTGGCTGTAAAGAGGGGCAAAAAAGTAGGGGAAAAAAAAAAAAGGATAGTGACTGTAGGGGGGAAAATAGCTGGTGTAATAGCAGTGAACTGGAATGACAATATTTATCTTTAATTTGAATGATAGGGCCTCAGGTGTAATATAAAGTAATAACAAAAAAATATACTTGAGGTCTTCTATGCCTTTGGGTTTTAAAAAATCCCTTTAAAAGTTATTAAACTGCTTCTTTTCACATTAATAGCTAGTCTTTGTTTCAGTAAGACTCATACTTTACTCATCTCCACATTGAGCAGAAATTTGACTGTATACATAGGTATCTTGCTAGAAAACTATTTAGTGGCATCCCATTTTGAGAAATTTAAAGTTCTTTTATTTATGCAGTTCTTACATACGCTTTTTTTGTTTGAGAAAGTGGGGTCAACAAATGTGCTTTGGATTTGGAACAAAAGGGGGAAAAATTAGTCTATGGGGCTTGGAGGATGTTCATTTCATCTTCACGGGTCAGCATCTCCATAAATTTGTGCCAGATGTAGGTCACTTATTGCAGAAGTGTCATATAGAGCCAGCACGCACTTGTGTTCAGGAAACTCTAGTTGGAAAGGCGGAAGCCCATGCATTTTGCCATAAAAGATGTCAATTCTTAGCATGGTGCAGGATCAGACCATGTAACCCTTCTAAAGCTTGTTGTGCCATGTTTAAAAGCTGTGAAAATGAAGAGAGAAATTGTCTCTATCCTTTCACCTATGTTGCTTTGACTTGGAGGAGTTTGCTGGTGTCCCTGGTACAGCTTCATAGGGCACTCTTGTCCAAGCATCTTGCAGTGATTCTGCCATTGTTTTAGATTGTTATAACTCGTTATTCAAGTGCTCCACCGATCTGGAAAGACTCAGTGTAGGTTAGAGGTCTACATGCAAGGACCAGCTTACAGATCAGTCTTCATTCTAAATAATATTTCATTGTATTTGCTTTTTTTTTGCTTCTTTGGTTGGTTTTTTTTTTTTAGGTTGGGGCGGAGGTTGACAGAGGCCAAAGCAGAGGTTCTAGATGCCTGGGAATCTGACACCTTTCACAGACAATGGGGTGGGAGATGGAGGCCACTCATTTGCTTCCATCCCACAGAGAGAGGAAGTCTAAGTACATTTAACCATGGAGGGCTTTGGACAGTTCATCAGCATTACAACCTGAGGCACAGACAGCGCATTATATCTGCTGCTGAGCCAAGAGGCACTAAAGGGCTTGCCCCACTAGGGAGATGGGAATAAAAGCAGCCTTCAAAGTAAAGAAATGAATTTATAAAGGGGAAATAACCCCATCAAAACAGTGACAGACCTTTGGTTTAAGCTCTGTGTTTTCATAGGCTGAGGATAGGTAGAGAGTAAGAAACACAGTGGACTCCATGCACGAGAGCCTGAACTGTGGAGTTAGGGTGCCCTGCAGAAAATATTTCTCCCTGCAGTGACTGAAATCCCTTGTGTTTGCCCCTATGTATACAGCTGAATTATTAGTGTAGCTTCCTGAAGCATCTGCTCTAATACCTGTCTTAATGTTGCAACAAACATAATAAGCTTTAGTATGTTTTGCAGAAGGTTAAACAGGTTAGTGAATAAAGAATAAAACCTTTCTTCTATTTTCTTTTCTCTGGCAAACGTAAGAAAATAATAATGGGGTCAATTAGAAACAAACCATGGTCCATTTAGTGTATAAATGCTAAATGGAAAATATAACGCAGAATCATGACTTGCTAACCATGTTTACAAATTACTTGGAAAACTAGATGTGATGTGCAGCCTGTATTTCAAAATGTACGTGTTCACAAAATGTCACTGGTGACATTATTATATATGTGAACAATTTTATAGAGGTTTAAGAAACGTTGACTAGTTGCTAATATGAAAAGCCCCATTTTCAGTTACTATTTTCTTTTCTAAGCAGATATTAATGTATTGTTTTTGCTCATGTTTGAGGAAAGCAAAATTTCAGCTGCCATAACCACTTTAAGTCTGTAGCTAGTAGTTCAGGAATGCTACTATTGGCATGTGCTCTTGAAAGCTTATTAAGACAGAAAAGAGTTTTCTACAGTCATTAGATGTAATCAAGAAAATCTTCCTGGGATTTTGTACAAATGGTGGATTGTGAAGAACTGTATGAAATCTGTGAGAAATGTGAGAAACAGTTTGCATGGCCCAAAATCAGAGCCACTCTTACAGAATTAGTTTGCTTTTCCTCCAGAGATTAACACTTAGGAATTCTGGGCTAAATTTCAAGAAGAGTGAACTCTAACCTGTGCATTTTCCCTTCGCTTGTTTTTCTTAACCTGAAAACAGTCTTAAGAGTGTTTGCAATAAAATGCCAGGAAAAATAAAATGAAATTAAATAATCCATTTTCAAGCTTTGGGAACTAGTCTTTTCAGTTTGTAAAGAAAGCTAAAAATACCTTGTATATTCAACAGGCATTTGAAGGCTTGCTCAAGTTCAGCTTGTCCATCATCAGATGTGCCTAGACATTTTCTGCTTTGGCTGCATGCCACTGTAGAAGTGCCCTCGCCTCCCAGATGAGTTTGTTCATAGATACCGCTCGTAGAGTGTGCTCCTGAGTTAGCAAATGTGCTTGTGTTTGCTGTATGGGACAGGAAAGTTGCAGTGCGCTGCTCTTCTCTCCTTCCATCTCTGTCCAGGAGGAAGACTTTTGTCCCAGCGGAAGTGTGATTCATATTTACCACCCAAATGTTTGTTGTTGTTGGTTTTTTCAGATATAGGCTATAAAACTAATATTAGAAAGAATAGTCATTATATGAGCAGCAAGTATGGAAATGCCATTTAAGGGAAGCTTCAGGAAGCGTGCGTCAAGATGCTGCGTTGTCAAAATCTGAATATATTTGAACTTGCCTTGAACTGAAGGCTAATGATATTGTAGCTGGTAGTTTTGGTATAAGATGTGTATGTGCATTTTAATTTGAATGTTGTTAGTTTACTTTTTTAAAACTATAGGAATCCTTCCTAGGCCTGAGGTCATGGTAGGCTGGACCAGGTAACAACCCAGTTCCAGGGAGAGGGACATCCAGGCTCAGGGGGTCAGGATCGTTACCATGGTTTTCAACATGCTCCTGCTATAGTTTTGATGCAGTTTTTGATTGTTTTTATGGTAAAAGTAGTAGTGAGTAATTTAAAAGCTGCTAGTTGGCTATACATTTTAAACAGTTGCTCTTGGTTCCCATCGTTCTGTCTCTTGACAATTGTTCAGGTGGTACGTACGATTTATATCTGATATCAAGTATTTTGAATGCTGAATATGCTGAGAAAAGGCAAATACCTTAACATACTGCTGCTATCCAGGGGCTAAGAAATACAGTAAATATGTACATACAGGTTTTCAAGTGATTTATTTTAAATGTTACTTGCTGAGACATTTGTAGAATCATAGAATCATTTAAGTTGGAAAAGACCTTTAAGATCATTGAGTCCAACTGTAAACCTAACATTGCCAAGTCCGTTGCTGCCATGTCCGTAAGAGCCGCATTTACATGTCTTTTAAATACCTTCAGGGATGGTGACTCCACCACTTTCCTGGGCAGCCTGTTACTTGATAACCCTTTCAGTGAAGAAATTTTTCCTCATATCCAAACCTCCCCTGGCACAACTTGAGGCCATTTCCTCTTATTGCTGTTACTTGGGAAAAGAGACTGACCCCCACCTCACTACAACCTCCTTTCAGGTAGTTGTAGAAACTGACAAGGTCTCCCCTGAGCCTCCTTTTCTCCAGGCTAAACAACCCAGTTCCCTCAGCCACTCCTCATAGGACTTGTGCTCTAGACCCCTCACCAGCTTTGTTGCCCATCTTTGGACGTGCTCCAACACCTCAATGTCCTTCTTATAGTGAGTGGCCCAAAACTGAACATGGTATTCAAGGTATTTCTGTGGCTGTGAAGAGTTACAACTTACTGTTCATTAGTGTCTTCTATCCTGCCTGTCAGTTTTAAGCTAGATTTTTTTGAGGAATGATGTTGTTCTCTAATCAGCCTAAAGTGTTTGTTTTTTCTCTATTGCACAATTTTCTAGTGTGTTTAGAACTTGAAAATGAAATTGAGTAGAAAATCATTGTATAAACTACTGTGAGCCTCATTTTTCTGCTTTTGTTGCCCTCTCAGAATTCTCTGATTCTGCGATCCTGAACATCCTGGATAGATAAGCAAGGACAAAAATCACTTGGAGTGTTTTCACTTCCTTATTTAGTTCTGTTTCAATTGACCTAATATGAAATAGGTGCTTTGTTTTTGTACAGTTTCAAAATCAGTAAGCTCCCAGAAGTAAAAGCCATGTAGGAGAAAGGAAAACACTAGAGAACAAGCTGATGTCCATATCTGTGCTTTCTGAATATATTTATCTCAGTTTTTTGTCTCTTGGGCTCAAAATTGGAATTCAGCAACAGCTAAAGAGCTCCTAGCTTGGATTTGTCTGCCTGTTCACTGATTTTTTTTTTTTTTTTTGACTGAAATCCCAGAACTGCCAAAACTACTCTCTGATTCAGCTGGGTCCTGGGTATATGACTTCAGGTTGTAAAATAACAGCACAATAATTAAAGTTATGATTTTTTTTAGTGCTAAGTTAGATTTTACATTTAAAAAATCAAAAATTGTAAATGAAATTTGCATTTGAAAAATGTAAAATGAAAAATAGAGGCATTCATCATGGAGATTCTTAAAGAATTAACAGAATGAAAAAGATATTCTGCTAAAACTTTCAGAGGACTCTGGAATCAGATTAAAATTTACAAAAATTTCATCTGAACTAATTTTCTTAGATAAAATTCTTCTGTATTTAAAAATTATAAGTAACACCAAACCAACTTAATGATACTGGCCCGAAATCTTCCCTCATCGCAAGATTTCTCATCCGGTGGACTTGGAAAACATTTGTGTGGCTCATTTGCCTTTGACTTAGTAACACATATATGCATGTTAGCTGGATTTAGCAACGTTTTTCCTTTGGGCAATGAGAAGGAGTCAAAAGAAATATTTGATAAAACTATGAGCAACTGAAAAGGTTGAATTGGATTGGAATTGGAGAAATCTGTTTGCTTTTCCTTTTTCTCAGTCTTGCAATATATAATCCTCTTGAACCTTTCTTAATATAAGTCATATTGAACTCTATAGAGAATCCATTTGTTTTTAGGTAATAAACTTGTAGCAGTGCGAAAAGTATCTTTACATCGTTAGGAGAACAGGGTTCCATTTCCAGCAGCAGTTTAGATACTGAGGGTACCACTCGTGGGTACAGATCCACAGACACTCTTTTTGGTAGCAAAAAGTATTCTACCACATTTTCTGCAATTGTTGATGTTCATTCTTACTACTGAGTTGCTCCTGTAATGGAGACAGCACAGCTGGTGGCATGGAGCCAAGGGTGATGGGCTGGAGTTGGCGTGAGGCAGGATGCTCCTCAGCCCCATGTTCTCCCTGCAAACCTAGTCCTGTCTGAAGTGTCCTCAACATGGACTGCTGCCAGCCAGGTCTGAATACCTTTTAGTGACCTTCTAGTTTAAAAGATAGGAATTCTCCTAAATTGGAAAATGTAGCATTTCTCAAATGAGGTGAGGTTTTTTCTGAAATTTGGCACCACCAGAGAATGGCAGCTCAAAATCTCCCAGATTTCATGCTCTCATTTTCCGGTGTCTTGAGTTACACTGTAGCAGATACATGACTTCAAACCTGTGCATTAGGCACTTTTCATAGAATCATATTGATATAAATCAGACATGCCACTTCTTATCTGGAAAGGTCTGTGATGAAGGTGTGTAGGGAAAGTATTTGCAAGTGTTTCAATTAGCACAGCTGGCAGCGTGTCAGCTTTCCTCAAATGAGGCTTGAACAGTAGGGAGTTGCTTTTAATTTTGGACAAATACAAAATAGTTCTAGCATTTGTACAAACTACTTCTACTCCCCTCTGTCCCCCAATTTTGATTAATAAAGGAATTTATGTTAGAATTAACCTTTGAGTGATCCCCTCTCTTCTAATACTGTTTAACTGGTTACGCACAAGCATAGAGGTAACTTCAAACCTTTTTCTTAGCAATTATTTCATAGGGAAGTGTGGTGCTCGTAGGAATGCTTCATGTGAGGTGGCAGATGCAAAGTACAGTGGCTCTGAGACCTCCCTGTTCCAAAGAGGTTTTCTCATTTTGAAGGAGGGGCCAGGTTTAATAAAGGTGATAGGAGCAAGACTTATTCAACATTGTGGGCTGTCTTGTTTGAGGAGGGTAGTCATTTAATGAAGGGATAATTTCATGGCTGGCTGCACCAATGGGCAGATGTTATACAATTCAAAAAGATAATCTGTTCCAGTAAAGAAAATTAATGTTGCAGGACTTATGAGCATTATTGTGTCCCTAGAGGTAGTATTAATTAAGAGGCTAAACCCAAGAACAAGGTCAGACGTCTTTTTGAGTTGAAGAGCTTGTTGGAATAAATTGATTTTTGTCTGAATCTGTCTTTTACTCATGTATCTTGTTAAGTGTGTGAAGTCAGAAGTGGCCTGTGAACAGCAAAGCTTTTAATTCCTTTTTCCTATGTTTTTGTGAGCAATATTCATCTTTGGAGAGTGTACTGAACACTTCAACTGCAGAAAATTTAAATATAAAAGGACAGCCAGTCATATTTCATATATTATTAGCAAGGTCTACTAGTGCTGGTAGTTTTTTTATTTTAAGAACCATTACCACTTATGGGTGGCATACTTCTTCCCCATGCTTTCATATCCCTGGACTTCACTGCCTGCCATTCAGTATATTTGTTTGAGGCAACATAATTCTTGCACCACGCCTTTCACCTGCCCTTCTCTTATTTAAAAGGTAGTGAGATTTTGGGCTTTAGACCATAAATCAAATGGATCATGTTCCTTAAGACTGGACAATTTCTACTAGCTACTGAATCTCATGGAAAGATTCAATAAATAAATAAATTATGAGGCATTAGAAAAGTCCAGTTCTGCCAAAGGTTGAGCATATTTTTGTGAGCAACTCAGTGCCCTCAAAGCCCTTGACATCTGTAACAATTATATCAGTTAACTCTTTGCTAAACAGCATGCCAGCAGAATATATTAAGAATATATGTAAAAAGGTTGTTGAGGTTTCATTATTTGCAGAAAACATGGCTTATTTTTTTCATAGTGCTTTCCACTTGAGGCTTATCGTAAAAATAATAAAAAAAGTAAATCTGACTTTTTTCTCCTAGAAATCAACTATGAATTGTATTTTCTTTGGGTGTTTCTGAATTATTCAGTTTTAACAGAATTAAGAGGCAAAATATTTAGTAATGGCAGGAAGACTCTTCCCCAGAAGCAGACTTTGCAGACTTCTTGGTTTTTGTTTTTGGTGTCTGAAATTTTCTCATTGTTTTAAGGGTTCCATATTTTGTTTTCCTATAAAAACACCTGCCTTCAGTAGGGCAGCTTTTGCACTGTGAACCATTCATTTTAGTGCAAACATCATAAACCATGCATTTGAAGTGATGAATTTTGTTGAATCAACATTTAGGATATAGCTGCTCATAGCAGGAGGTCTTTTTTAATATATGAATTATAAACTGGGAGGTCTCTTTTCTGCTCCAAATTTTTTCTCAAACATATTTAATCCTTAAGATTAAAAGGTGAAAATGAATTCTTCCTGCATTGCTGAAACTTGAGAGCACAGCCAAGGAGTGAAATTATCCAGAGTCTTGGCAGTACCATGAATTTAATAATACTCTTTTTGTGAAGCGTTCATACAGTACCCTCTTTATCTTTAATGTTTCCTCATGAGAGATTTCAGTTTTGAATGTATATTGTTTCTTATGATTTACGCCAAAGTGCAAAACCACTACTTGAGGTTTTGGTCCAGAAAAATTTTGTAGTGCAGATATGCGAAAAGAAAGTTCCCCCACAGACTCATCTTATGGAGAAATACAGACAGATTGGACAAGGTGGCTTTTGTAAGGTTCAATTTGTGTGAATTGCGGTGATAGTGGGCGAGAAAACCTCACCTGGACACAAAGCACACTGAGAGAGCCAGTGAACTATTTTCTAGGTTGGAGCTTTTTTCTATGACAAGAATATGGGACAAGGACTAATTCCTTTTCAGTAATTTGGGTTGTAATCTTTGGGGCATCCTATAGCTAATTCAGATGTTTTATGACAGAGTGTGACCAAAAATCAGAACTGTTAAATGAGATCTTCAGTGCCCGTTTGACGTATGCTCTGAATCCTTCCTCAATGCATACTGTTCTTTGTATGGCTCTGGTTTTCCTTAGGTTGATTCTTTTCTAACATCCCGTTGTCCTGCTGCTAGTCCTGGTCAAAGAACTGTTACTATCAGATACTTTATGCGGGTGGTTGACTGAGTTCATACAGAAATCTTTGAGTAAGTTTATAAAGAAATAAATTCTCTGGTTTTGTGTGAGCCTTCAAGACTGCAAAGTATTCTGTATTTAAAAAAAAGCAGGTTGTTATTGAATTCAGGAAGTTAAAAAGAATATTCCATCTGCTAAAAAGGCTAGTCTATGTATAAAGAAAAGAGCAATTTTACATAAGAGCAATAACTCTGCTCATCAGTGAAACAGGTTAGATGATGATAGTAATTAGTCAAGACCTCATGTGTAGTAAACTGTCACATATAGTGGTAAATGTAGACCATGAGGAAATGGCTACCTATTGCTTGCTCAGTTAAGGCCCTTCCTTACATGAAAGATTGAAGTAACCTGGTCACAGGTCACATCAGGTATTCAAAACCAATAGCAATTTTCAAGGCATATGGACAGGCAGTTTTTTCCTCCAGCACTGGGATAGCAGGTAGTATCAAGCTGATTTGAGTTTATTTACTTTTTATAAATCATTTTCTCATTCTTCATTTATTCATTCCTCATAGACTTTCTTCATTATTAGCCATATCAGAGCTAGTAGTAGTTTATGTCTGTGTCACACCAGCTAGGAAGGATTTGGCATTTTACTTTGGCAGGGCAAAGGTTCCAAGTCTAAGTGCAGCTTCATGGGCACTGCAGCTTTTCTGTATTTTTTTGGCATTAGTTTGGTGTTACTAATTCATTCAGTTAGCAACAAGGATGTTACTCTTATCCTCGAAAGTGAAATTTTGATGGAGTTTCTGAAAGAAACGTTTCCATCTCCTGATGCAGGCAGTAGCATTGAACAGACAGAAGCACAGCCTGGCAAGCCGTTTATCCTGAGCAGGCATTGTGCAAACTTTGATAAACCCCGTGTGGGTTTGATAGAAGGGAAAGCAGTGAAGTGCTCTAGCAACTCTGCTCTGACCTTCCTCCTTAATCTAGTTGTACAGTTTGCTCCTCAGCTAAATTTCTCAAGCTGTGCAATATTTTATTTCTGATCTTTATACTGCCACCAGTCTTCCCATCTGTTTTTGAGGTCTCCTTATCAATAGTGCTCCTTTCCAAGCTCCCTTCCAAGGAGGGAACTGAGTAAACTCTCCTTTCAGTGCTTGCAGATTTGCAGAGGTAATCCACTTTGCCTGAGACATGCTTGCTTTTGCTTAGCATATGATTAAATTTAACTCGGTTATCTTCCCTGAGACCAATTGCTCCTTTTAGCTGCTGTTTTTCCCCTAAGTCTCTTGGGGATTTTTGTTGTTGCTCCTTTTTTTTTTTTTTTCATTGGCTTTGTATCACTCATGCATTACCAAAGCAAACTTGACATTCAAGTAGTATAATGTCATCTGTTTCATGTTGTACTGTACTGGACACATTTTATTTCATTCTCCTCCTGTCTGTAACAGCAAGTCAAGCAGTCCATAAGTATTCAATACAATACAGTAAATGAAAGAGAAGAATGGTGTGCCTTTTTTTCTTTATCTGTATAAATAAACCTTTTCACTGCTGATGCAACATTGATGTTACCTTTCTTCAGTAAAGATTGAAAATACAGATGTTGCCTAAAGGATCTCATTGTAACTTTTAACTATTTTTTTTTTTGTATCATTTGTACGGTCAAAGCAAGTAAGACCAGAAGGGTCTGTTGAACATGTTGTCTGATCTTCCTGTATATCGCAGGCTATTGTACTTCTTGCACTTACCCTTTCTTAAGACAGTAAATTGTATGATTGGTATGTTACTAACACAAATTTGACTTTGCTGTTGTATATATTGTGGAAAGGCTTCTGAGTCTTATTCTCTGAGTATGAAGAGCTGAAGAATCCAGCATGACTAGCTTTGGTAATTTAGACCATTGATTAGTCACTTCTTCTGGCACTTCAATCCGACAGATTTTGTCGTTGGTTTTTATTGGTTTTTCGGATGAAGTAAGGTTTGAAGTTGGAAACGGCAGTGAAGTCTGTTCTCAGATCTCCACTGTAGGTTAAACAAGTTGAACTTTTAGTAGATTACTACAAATCTTTTTTTGTGTTCTCTCCAATTAAAAAATATTATTTAAAGTTGGGCCACAAAATTTTAAGCTGATTTTGATATTAGCAGTGCTGCATGTAGAAACACTTCAACTTGATGTTCAATATTACTGGGGTAATACATGTTCTTGCAGAGCCTCGATACTGATGTTGCTAGTAGGGCACAGTTCTACAATGGTGATGACTCTGAGAACATGTGCTTAGTGGTTATTTTTAACATCAACTTTTTTTATCAGAATTTTGCATAGTGCAACATGAAATGCCTCACGAATATTGTTGTGCATGACTTGTAAGCCCTTATTTAATACGATAAATTTCTATCAGTTGAATCCCCTGAAAATATTTCCTTTCCTTCTCTGGATTGATGTCAGATTATGAATGGCCTGTAAATTACTGGGGTTGTCCTTCTTTGAATATCAACACAATATTAACTGTCTTCCAGGATTTTGGAATGTCCTTGGTATTATAGACCGTATTAAAAGTTACTAATCGAGCAGAAATGACTTTATTTAAGCCTGTCAGGACTTACGCTACGCGCTGTTTACTCACGGTGAGATATGAACAAGCAGTACCTCATTTTACTGTGGTAGCGATGTATTATCTTACTGTTCTGGTACAGTGTACAATTAAGGACTCTCACTATGTGATTAGAATGGTACCTTCTGCTTTTGCGTAATTTCTGTGTTAGAAACAATGTGTTTTCTGCGTTGTTGTTAGATCATATCTATCTTGTAATGTTGATGAACACTGGAAAAGACATCACATGCAGTCCTTAGCATTACTAGGAATTACCTTATTTTCATTTTTAGCCTCACTATTTTGACTTACTGTAACTCATCTAAGCCCCACCTAGAAATCAAGAGGGGTTGGTGTCCCAGCCCTGGATGTGGAAACCTTGCCCACGTGCTTGCTGCACAGGGAACAAATCAGGCCCCCACATCCCAACCCATGAGTGCTTCTGGTCTTCTGCATCTTGGTCTCCAATCTGAGAAGGAGGATGCTCTGCCTTGTAACATGAAACAAGCTCCCTCCCATCCAAAGCCAACTAACCTACTCTCTCCTCTTTGCCCACTCCATTTTCCCAAAGATTATAACTTTCCACATTACTGTCATGTGAATCATCTCAGCAGGTTTCAGTATCAATGAGTAAACTTTAGGGGCATGGCAGTAATTAGTTACAAAAGTGTTAATTCTAAATAGAATATATGGCTCATTTTTTCTTTTAAACTGGCATTTCTCTGGACAGTGAATACTATCTGTGAATTCTGCTAACTGAAACCAAGTAATTTTTCAGAATGTGATCTATTTTTAAGATTACAGACCAAATTTACTGGTGTCTTAGGCACTGTGTGCTGTGAGCCTCTGGATCCTGAGGAATACAGTCATTATGTGTGCTTGCCAGCTTGGAACAGGCTTTTAAAGGATAAACTTGATGTTGAGCAGCACTTACTCAGAGCTGGAACCTGAAGACCAGTCACTGGTTTCTCTGGACCCATGTCTGACTCCTTACCCTCCATCAAACCCAACTCTTTTATCCTAAACTTACTGCTGAAGGTATCAGACATCTGGTTTAACTGCTTCAGGGAACAAGTAAATGTTTGCAGAGAAACAGACCCTTTTACAAGGCTTATAGTCTTCAGTAGCATGAAAAGTGTGGATCACTTGAAAAAAGAGAAAACACCCCAAACTCAGTGTTTTTTTAAGTTAACCCTCTACGCTTTCACTTGGTAGTCTGTGGTGGGATCCATCACTGTTTATCTGGAGCAGTTTATCTTCGCTGTTTATCTGTTTATCTTATTAGGATTTATCCTGAGTTAGTGAAGTTGATTCTTTCCTCTTATTTCACTTACTTTTAAAAATCTTCCTTCAAGCAGCCCTCTCAACAGTCCCAGCAGCTGACCCGAGCCTTCTGCCAGTAAACCATGTTGCCATAGGACCTTTTCTTTGTAAGGCTTCAGCATGCCTCTTTTGCCAGATGCCAGAAGATCAAATGCCTGATTTGCAAGCACCCAGTAACACAAAGTAATTAAAAAACTTAGAAGGATAGCGGTGGCTGTCAGGGAGTATCTTAGGAAAAGGAAATTTTTACCAGGTTTTATTTTGTCCTGTGTGGGAACGAAGCTCACCTAGGTACAAGTTTTGCAATTACAGGAAACAGCAATGGTCCATTTCAAGATAAATAAAGGTTTCACATCTTTGAACATTTCTTAGTGTCTTTTTCTTTTGTCAGCATGGCAGTTTGTCAGTCCCCTTTTCTTCAGTGCTAAAATCCTTGGTGTTAAGAGATTTTGCCTTCTGATGTAGCTTAAGGAATTCTTTGAAGTAAGATGTATTAGCATATAAACTCTGGAACTCTCTGGTTGTGCTTGGGTCAGGATAATAAATGTTTGTTCAGGTGCCCTGTCTTAGGAAGTGAGTATTTTCTGCCTTGTTGCAATACATGAGCTATTGTGCCATATTTTTGTGAAAACATTTGTCATATTTTTTTGAACCTGGGCTTATTTCTAATTTCTGTTCCCCTGAATTATGTATTTTGAATGGTTTGTTTTTTTTCTCGTTGGCTTAAAGTCAGAATGAAAGTGTTCCCTGTGTGCCGATGAATGTCTGCCTCCCTTGGGGTTGTCCTCCCTGACTGGCAGAGGAAATGGAAATGGGTCAATCATCTGCCACTTAAAGTTGTTAAAGATGCGGTGAGCTTTATCTCTTACCAATTCTGATAAACTGCTTATTCCAGTTGCATGGCAAGCATTCACATTTGGTAGCTGGTATCAAATAAGCCATGTTTTTGTAGGGCTGGTCATATGACCTGTAACTGAACAGTGCATCTGAAGTGCTCTAAGTATTGCTAATTTACTGTTGTTAATAAATTGTGCAGTTGCTCGGCACAAATGCAATAAATCTGATATGTAGAATTTTATTTTTTATTAATTGCACATACATAAGCCATGTGTGCAGTGATTGTGCATTAAGTAAGGTGCAAGAGCTGTTCTCCAAGATAAATGGCCAAAAGTGTATTTTCTGTTGGGGGGGGTGGGGTGGAAAAGGTGGTTTTGAAAATGAGAACACATTTAAACTACCAGAATGTGCAAGAACTTCATTTTCTTTTTAAGCAGAAAGGGTATGAACAGAATGGTACTGTATGCAAACAAGTTTTAAAGGTGTATTTTCTTAAGAGAGTTTACTAGGGACAGATCCTATTTCCTATGTTTTGTGCTGGGAAGAATCAGCATAAGAATGGTCCACAGTAAAGAGTCTGTAGGACATGTGCCCATGTCAGAGGGACCCTATCTTTTGCTTTTCCTGGTTCTGCTGCATTTAAGTGCTCATTTGCAATATTGCATTAATGCAGGGATTTGGAGTGAATTATAAAAGGAGTGAATAACAATTGCTTTGGCTGTAAAGCTGCACTCATGTATTTTTGGCAGTAGGTAAAAAGGGCTGATTAGGAGGATCTATTTCCTGTATGTTCAAATATAAACCAGATAGTCATGAAAAAGTCATTCACTGTCTTCCAAAGACTCTTTTTTTTTTTTTTTCTGCTGATGTGAAATGGTAGTTTAAGTGGAAAACTGGGCAATGTGTTAGTCCTTACACACAAAACAAGCATCAAGAAAAGGTGATTGTATTAATTCTTTCCTTCCTTCCTTCCTTCCTCTGTGGATTCTGATTGTTTCTGGCTTTAGATCAGATTTCCTAGTGACCACAAAGCAGGAGCGAAAGTGCAATTACTCTACATGAATATCAAAAAGACTTCAGTTCAAGCAGTGTTTTTGATGCTCCAGGTTTCATATCATTTTGTGAAATTAAGATCTAGTCTGTAACAGTGTGTTTTCCATATTCTGGCTGTGGACCCTTGCACTTGTTTATGGTCATGCCTTTGAATATGTACATTATTATTTGTGTTTAGATATGAGAGATCAGCTTTTTTTTCCAGGTTCAGTGTGTAAGGGATTCTTTCTGGTTCTTCCCTTGGCCTGCTCAGAGCCACAGCTGTTTTTCCCTCAGACTGGTCAAGTGTTGGTTGCTCTGAGTAGCCTAGGGGAAGCTGTGAAGAACTTAGGTAAACAGGCAGGAATTAATCTGGGTGAAATTACACAGCGATAGTCACATTCTGCCACTTACGTTGTGCTTGTAAATTATGTAAGGGGATTTTTGGATGATGTAGTAGGGAAAGTCTCCGAAGCATGGGCCTATATATATCTAGGAAATCTGTTTCTGAATGAGGATTCTTGAAGCAGAAGTGTGTCAATGCTCCCTGCAGTCCTGCAGCCTTTTTTCCAGGGTAGGATCCTGAGTACCCAGTGTAGCTGACTGGCAGGTCCCCATACAGTGGAGAAGGTGTAACCTTCATCACTGGTGTTCAGGAGCAAAGCAAGAGTCAGGGGTGCTCCATAACTGAAGCTGCTGGCTTCATCCCCATACGTACTTCTTTAATGCTGTTCAGAGTGGGGGTCCTGCCTTCCCCTCTGTCAGGAAATGACGAATACTTGGCACTGCAGGAGATGATAGCAGAAATCTGCAGAGCTTTTCCTTACAGAGCATGGTCATTACATTTGTACATAATGGGAGAAAGAAAAGGTAGAAAAATCCTCAGTGTTGCGCATACCCCTCCTAGAGACAGCCTCAGACTGCCTTCCACCTAGAGGGAGTTCTAACTGGTAGTCTTTTATCTAAGAATAATTCATTAAGGGGACATCGAATGGTACCATCCCAGCAGCAGTCACGTACTCCTGTTAGCCTTGTGTTGCCTCCGCAGCGCACATAACCCAGGAAGCTTGCTCTGCCGTTCTGTCTAACTGATAGGCTGCTAGCTGGCTAACCTGCTCACCTTGCCTCTGATGGTTTAGCACATAGAAAAGGAGAAAAAACTTATCTGTTATCGTTATACCAATGTTTGCTGCATGAACTGTGACTTGATGTTGCAAACTTCCTTAGGGAAAACAGCGTCCCAGAAGCTCATGGTGCATTTTGATGAGGAGGATGTATGCTCAGGCTGGCTGTGGTGTCTTACGGCAGCGGAACTCTTTATACTTGTGTATACGGCTCTTGAAACTTTTTCCAACACAGGCCCACTGTTTCCATTAAAGGATTTTATGGGGCTCCCTATACATCATATCTTGCACAGCTTACCATATTGACTCTTAAAAGTGGCTTTGAATACAATGCCAGAGCCCCAGTAGCAGCTTTATGGGCTGCTGGTGAACTGGGAAGCCACAGTTGGCAATCCCTGTGCTAGCAGAGCCCCCATACCAGCTTTTCCAGCTAAAATGATGAAGCATCTGTTTTGTCTATTTTAATTAAACATGGCTTCTGTGCTGAATAAAGCGGGGAGCACTGCAAAGTGCCACAAGGTCTTGTTCCAGAGGTGCCTCCTTCTTTTCAAAAGAAAAGATGTTTATAATGGAATGCCGATACCTAATAGCTCTCTGTACTGCACTATCAGTGCCTGCATAAAGGTTTCTCATGTTGGCCCTAAAATTAAAACAAAAGATTCATCATCAAGGTAGCTTCTATTTCTTTCTGGATCTCTGGCATAAAATTATTTTTTCTTGCTTCCTGTTTTGCAGACTTGGTAAAACCACAAATCTGAATATTTTGTGGGGAAATCTGGCACTCATTTCATATACGTTGATTTATATATGAGCACTCCTGGGTGGGAATCCTAAACTCATCCGTGCTCCTGGATCATTAGATGTGAAATTACATGCTCAAAACACTTTTGCCATTATTTTTGAGCTCCAGGTAGATGCCAGAGACTGTAGCAGCCGATGGTGGCTCAGAGGCAGGGTGCTGGCAGGCAGTAGCAGGCAGCAGCCTTACCTCTACCTTGCCTGCCCACAGGAACAAGCTATGTGCTGGAGCTTGCAGCATGCTGTTGAAGTGCAAAGTGTCCTCCAGCAGTCTTATGACGAATCCAGCTCTTTTTAGGGTAGATATAAGGGGAAGGGTGTTCTGCTTAAACATAAAAAGATTTCTTGTGAGTGTTGCTGGCAGTGTTGTGTTAATATGGATGGGCAACGCAGTTTGGCCTGGTTTTCTGCTGCCTGTGTAGTTACTTCAGTGTTCATGGAGAAAACAAGGGTGTAAAACCTGAGCATCTTATTGCATACTAGTTTTAAAAGTGATGAAATGATGTACCAGCAAGTGATGAATCGAGTGCTTAAAGTACAGCACAGCTTGGTTTTTTTAGCATTGACAGGGACTGAATAATAGGTATTTTTGTTCTGGAGGCTAAATGTTAAAATATGAGGGAAATACAGCTGAATGCTATATAAATACACAGCATTTTTTCCCTTCAATAAACAGAGTTAAAATTCAGCTGCTTAGTAAACCAAATTTAAAGATTAGAGTACTGAAGAAACAAACACTAGATAAGCTTTTAACATACCAACAATGTAGTCTGGCTTCTTTTAAAGGAAGAAAACCACCCTAAAGAGTACATGCAGGTAAGAAACATATGAGAGAAACTTCCTAAAACAGGAGTTAGGTGCTCTGTTTAACTTAGGTCTGAAGATGAAAAACCTCGGGGAGTCAGGAGAGGGGAGTACAAGCGACTCTAGATCTAACCGGGCTGCATCACCAAGGAAGATTTGGGAGTTGGTAGTACACTTTTGAAAAGACACTGCCAAGCTAAATTCTTTTCAATTTCAATTTTCAATGTAATTAGTAAAGAAGGAAGACTGTGTTCAGTTGTTTCATGCTCATCATCTACTAGTGTTGTGTATTTTATAAGAATTTTCCACTTCACGTTGCTGCAGTTGATATTTGGAGTGAGGGACATACAAAAAAATAAAAGACAGCATTGGACAGGGAAGGGGTGAACTTAAGAATAGGGTTGGAACACATATGGATCCTTTCAAAGTGTGGGAAAAGCCAGGCAGAACTCAGTGGTTTGAATTAGACCCAATACCGTGTTTTGAATAGCTTGCCCATAGCAAACCAGTCAATAACGGCCTCTGCCTTTGGTTAGTGCAAGTTCTTTAGATCGAAATAGCATGTGCACTTCCAGATGTGATTTCCCAGGGTGATTCAAAGGTTCAAAACACTTCAGTGAGTCACAAAACAGAGTGTCAGTAGCCACATTTTTCAAGATTGTTGTGTTTAGGCAAGATCCCGGAAAGGGGGATGTAAAAGGCTACCCTATGGTTTGATTGCAAAACTGTTGACTCCATGTTCTCATGAAGTCTGTGTGTGAATATGGCTGAAGCCTGACATCTTATAGCTCTGTCATGTCTACGTGTTTTCCAACATCTTTTTTACACAAAGACTACAGAGAACTTCAGCCAACACATGGCTTATGTTATTTTTGCATTATTATTGTTAGGATTTTGCATGTTGACTAATGTGTTATTGCTGTGGTGTATCACTGAAACAAAAATGTGGCCTTATTTTGACAGAAAAATGCATGTCCTGTGACACAAGTGCTTTGTGATGTATTGCACTGCCTTGTTAGTTTGATCTTTTCCATTAACGTGAAAGGGAAGAAGAGAGTGGAGTAGGGTAGCAGAAGAGTAAGATGTTCATCTGGCCATGAGTTTTCCCCCTCCTTGAAAGGCTCTCACGTCCTTTATCAATTAGTTACTTCCCCAGCACTACGTGGTGTGCTTGCCTACTCGGAGAGCGTTTAGCTGGCAGTTCAGATGCAGTTTGTTCCCCCTGAAAAATCACTGCAGGCGAAGCAACTCCACCAGCCTTCCTGGGCTGCCCAATGTGTTCCTTGGCTGCCAGGCTTGGGAAATAGCAGTGCATTCTTCTGGGTTCAGCCAGAATATAAAGATCCAGGCATTTTCAAGTAAGTGTGATCCTCCCTTTTTTTCAAGTTACCAGGTTTATCTGAAACAGTTTATATAGACTACTTCAGATGGTTTGGGTGTTTTTTTGATGATTTTTGATACAAAAGAACTCAAATTTTATGTTCACTGCCAGATTTGCTGAGGTTTCATGATGCAGGTAATTTATGGACGTCACTGGAGATGGAGATTTATGGAAGCAAAAATTTATGCAATTAGATACTTTAGTGTATTTCTGTTTAGCTTTTAGAGGAAAAAAACCAGAAGTTATTTGAAAAGTTGGTAAAAAGTTTTATGATGATGTGACTGTATTATGATTTCCCAGTAATGAGTTTCGCTTTCACTGCATTGAGTTTTTTTGCTTGGCTGTTCATTTATTGATCCGGATTTTATTCAGTCGGAGCAGCAATGATTATAGACATTCATTTCCAACAAGGATCTTATGTCACTCTGTTAAAAACAAAACCTTACTCCCCAAAAAAACTGCTTCTAAAATTTCCTATCTGAATAGAAAGTTTGAACCACTGAAAAATATCACAGCAATGTGTGTATATGTACAGGGTGCTTTTCCAGGGGGCAGAGGAGATGTTGATTTGATAGGGGCCCTGATATCTTCAGAAGAATCCTAAAACAGTTGTGGTTTTAGGCACTCTGACTTTATTTGAAATTAATCCTTTCCTCATCATTTAAAAAAACCTGCATAATACAGGCTCTTAACCAGCACGCTTGCTGTTGGCCTTTATAGGGCAGAGAGCAAACATTTTACTTAAGGGACTGGATGCAAGCCTTTTACTTCTATGTCAGCACAGCATCTCATGCAAAAGAGTCCTCAAGAAGTGACCGAGTCCGCTCATGTTGTAGCATCAAACCAAGAGCGCATGCCATTACTACTGGGGATATGAGGTTTTAGCTGGTATTTGGAGTTGTGTTTCAGTGGACAGGTGGAAGTAATGACGACAATGAGAATGTCTTTGATGCCATATTTAGCAAGTGCTCTTTTCCTAAAGTGGAAAGATCAAACAACAGGAAGCAGTTTCCTCACTTGTAATATGAAGCTTGGCTTCACAGCCAGCAGCCTGTCTGAAAATCTGCCTATCTTTTGCAGGGAGGAATAAACGGTTGATTTCCCTGCAGCCCATGAGTTCCCTGTTGGATTTGCTCCTCCATGCAAGTTTAATGCAGGAAGCGCACCTGGAACCAAGTCAGATCTTCGTCCCTTTAGGTACATCTGTACTATCACAGTTGGAAGAGCTTGAAAGCCCCCTGCCCCTCTTCCTAGGAAGTTTATGCCCTGACTGTGCACAGGACAAGCAAAGTAAATTCCCAAGTTAGGGAAATCTGGTTATGGGCTGGAGGCTATTGCATTTCTGTCCCTATGAGTGTTGTGCTCCAGTACCATGATAGTTCCCATTATGAATGTAAACCAGATCACACCAGCTGGCCCAGAACTGCAGAACTTTGTCAAGCATGTCAGAGACAGCAGAAGTGTAACTTAATGTTCATGCTGGTCTTTGAGCGGTGGCTTTCATTGTCTCAGCTGGCATTTAACAAAGACCATTCTAATAGTCCTTCATTTTGTTTGGTGGCTAAGAAATGCATCAGCTTGAGAAGGAGTAGTGGTTTATTTATAGCCAAAACTCCTCTAAGACATTGAGAAAATCAGCACTGAAAAGTAAGGACATCCTACTGGTCCAACTGGGTGACTGTTGTCTACTTAAGATCTACTCACCTGCAAGTCAAATACAATAGATCTATCCTGTAAATCTAAGCCCCTCAGTTATATGTCCCTTAAAACAGGGACCCACGTGGGAGGTATCTTCTGCCTCTGCTGGCTTGTCAGCTGTTATCTTTTGCCACATTCTCTCTATACTGTAAATCTAAAACATAAGTGAGTTATGAAAAGAGGCGAGAGAGAATACTGCTTCTGTAAACTGAATGGAAAATTTTGGTTTCATGTCCAATATGTTAGTTCTTTTGTTTTTCTTATGACTAAGAAAACAATGGTAAAGGACATAAGAAATGTACCTGAGTTTTGTTAGTACGTGTGGATGAGCTAACGTTTGCAGTGACTTGGAGTTGGGGACTTAAGCTGGTATATGCGGTTCAAGCTTTAGTCTAGCAGTGCTGTCTCTTTTCATGCTTTTTGTGTTAAAACTATGTTTGGCATATCAAGTTTTGGTTGAGGTGCTGGTTTGGAGTTCAGTAACGTGGCCTGTGTGTATTCAGAACAACAAGGGTCAGGTTTTGCACTTTATTTTTTACTGGCATTGAAAGACAATGAGTCTGAAACCTCCAGGGACCTCCCCCACTTTTACTTTTCAGCCATGAGCACCTTGCTAAAAGTTATTCAAAGTCAGCTTGTTGAGTTGCTGGCCTTATTGGATTTTCCTCCTGTTACGACTTGCTTGATGTGAATGAACAGAAGGTGGCTGCTTCCCAGTGACGCCCACTATACCCATGACTTGTGGTTATAAGCATAAGGGGATAGTGCAGTGGCTACCAGCAAACGGTGACTTGGCTGTTACACTATCTATGCATTTTCTAGAGGCTGGATTTTGAAATCCTTTTGTCATCCAGGAGGATGTACGCAGACATCTTAAAAATGTATAAATCCACCAAAGTAATTATTAGGCAGCGCGTATTCATGTGACTACTATAATGCTTGTAATTATGTTGAATATAGTGTTAGGTGCACATATTGGTGATATTTGAATAGTGGAAAATATGTTCCCTGTATTTTAATAGCTTATTAGTTATTAACTTATTAGCTCTATTAAGTTTATTAGCACATTAGCTATTAAAATTCTCTAGTATTATACATACTAGAGGTATATTTGGACTGTTTTCCATAGACATAGGTAAACATACTGAATGGTTGTTCCTTTATTTCATAACAAAAAGAGCAAATATAAAGAAATTCCTCTTTAATTTATGAAGATATGTTTCACATCTGTGGGTGGAAGGGAAAAGGCTGTAAGTATTTTTATGCCTGTAAGTTAGATTTCAGTTAGCACAAGCACTATTGGGTATGATCTCTTAATTTATGTGTGTGGCAAACTCAAAGGTGAGATGACCCAGGTCTGCTTGCGATCCTGTATCAGTGTAAAGCAGATGGACAATGGCAGCTCCCCATGCAGCTATGACACTCTTCTCAGTGGAAGTCAGCCTGAGATCAGAATCTGAAAAATTTACATATTCTAGATAAGAAGGTGAAACTTTATATTTCATGTTGCTAATTCTGAAGGAACTGTAAAAGAAATGACGTGTTAATTGGGTTTCTACTTGTCCTCCGTTTTCTACTGTCTCCTTGTGCTCTGAAGTACAAGGATAAACCTAAGCTAACACATTAGTGTAAAATAAAAGGAACCTACTCTAAACAGTCCATCTGTTGTTAGTGGGGCATACAACTGGGTCTCTGAAATAAATGTATCATAGGCTGCCTCAGGTATTCTCCGAGCAGGCAAAAAGGGATTTCTGAACTGAGTATATGGGCATTGTAACTGCAGACAGCATTTGTTGTTATGTAGAGTTCTCCTCTATGTTCAGGATAGACCTCAAGTGTACTAACATGATGCAATTTTGGCCCTTTTAACTTTTTCAGGATACTGGCTTATTGTAATGGAGCACTCGCATAAAGCTGTGCCACATAAGCATTTTTCAAATGTTGCTGGGTAAAATAGCTGCAAACTACCAAGAACTGGCTGCTGGGGAATAAATGTGAATTTCACAAGTCTTTTTATTCAAGGTTAAATTAAAAAAAACCAACAACCCAAACCAAAAAACCAAGGGAAAGCTCTTAAAGGTCTGTTTAAACAAAACAAGGAAAAGTGTATTGCAAATATTAGGCTTGTGAAAATCTCAATATAGGGAATAACACCCTAAAAGAAACAAGAATCTTAGCCTTTGCTCAGCTATGATGGATATTCTCAACCTAAAGTCCAAGGGTACTAGATCTTCTTTGTAAACAGGAGGTGCCTTCTGAATGTGGATGAGGAATCAGACAAATCAGTTAGCCAGAATAAATAATGAAATGTTCTTTGGAGGTGCAAGGCAAGGACTTCAAAATCATGCAAGCTTTGAAAGGAAGAAAAGATAATACAGAAGTACTGAAGCTGATTTTAGAATTGAGTTTGACACTGCATTATACTTCTTGTATGGTTTCACACAGATAATTGAAACTCTAGGCTTCTGTTTCCTATACACAAATACAAAGAGATACTGTTTCTTACTTTCATTAGAGAAGTGAACACTGATTCTCAGCAATTTCTTCTCTGCGATTTATTCATATTGTATGTGTTTTTGGGGCAGTGGGTGGGTAGTTAAGCTATGTCCTCTTATAAACATCTTTGTGGAAATATGTTCATGGCACTATGGAAACAAAGATCTTCTCATGAGTCCCGAATTGAAATTCTTACATTGCATATCTGAGCAACTTTAATCTGCAACATAGATTAATGAAATGTCATCAAGGAATATTTTAGTTATTTTATAGAGAATACCAAAGAAACATTTTGTTTGTTTGTTTTTCCTCAGGTTATTTCTACACTTAGACTGTGGCACTCTACTTACTGTGGAGCTTATTAATGCAATTTTACATGAATTTTCCAAATTTCCATATAAACAATGTGTTTTTATTGCAAATGGTTGGGTTTTGGTTTTGTATTGACTGACTGTATAAAATCTTCCAAATGTGTGAATATATGTTTTTAAAATGTTACTGAACAAACTATTTGTAATCTTCCTGTCTTCCTCCTACGTACATCCTCCAATTTTAACAGAGGTAACAAAAATCTGTGCTAAAGGAATTTGAGCTTGCTGAGACCACCTCCCATTTCTAGGTTTGTGTTTGATTTTAGTCATACTGAATTTGGAGCAGAAATCAGTGAAGGAATGTAGTGCAAGAAAGAGCCCAAATACAGATGAACTTTTTTCCTCCCCATTTCCCATGCCAACCCAGACCTGCGAGATAGAGATCCCCCTCTCTGAAAAGCAGACTCAAAGTGCAAATTCTTCCTTTTCTGAAATCTCATTGTTTAGGCCAACAAACATGCAGGTCAACATGCAGGTTGCAGAACTGACACTGAACACCAGCTCAGTTTCCCTGGATCACTGCAGTGTAATTTGAGGCTTGTGGTTGCCTATCCAGCTTGGAGAACCAGCACTGAGAACAAAGGGTCAATACTGATTCCATCAGATATTTGAGCAGCAAAATACTGTTACTACTCTTCTCTTCTGCTGGTATTTGACTCAGTGCTGCACTGTTTAGGTAGGCCAGGCATAAATTTGTCATGATGGTTATGCCAGCAAATTTTCCTATAATAAAGGTAGCTTGTGCTGTCCCTATGTAGGTATCTTGAAGAAGAAGGGGGGGGGGGGGGGGGGGGGGGGGGCGGGGGGGCGCGGAGTGAGCTCTGCAGGTGGTCACATAGACCATCTTTTAAAACAAAGCTTCTTCTGACTATAAGAGAGTATCTCTATAAAATCAAGTCCGCGAAGAGTCCTTAGTGAACAATACATGAAAAACTTTACACAAGTCTGACACCAAATACAGATTATAGAGCAGTAGATTAACTGGCTGTAATAACTAATGTGTGGTTTCAGCAAGACATGAAAGATTAAACCCATGTCTTCTGCCCTCAGTGGGAGATAATGCATATGAGAATGTGTGCTGCCTTGACTTGAGCGTCTTTGCAGTGTGACTGCTGCTTTTTGGATGGGGAGCCTTTTTTGGTCAGTAGAAACTCAGGCTCATAGTATTTTGTTTAGCTGTATTTCAGGATGCTAATTAATAATTAGGCTTCACTGAGTGTTCAGTAGCATGTAACAGATAGGAATTTTGAGTGAGTAGAGGGTTTTTTGTTTGTTTTTACTGAAGTGCTCGTTAGAAGTTGATGGTAGTTGAGTGCATCTGGGCCCAATCAAGCACATCTTCCTGAAGTGCCTAATTCAATTGATTGGGTTATTTAGAGGCAAGAAATACAGTGTCAGCAGGACCTCAATTATTTACTATCTCTAGCCACAACATGAGCATTGTAAGTAATGCAGAGAGGTGGATCAAAACTCTTAGATCTCTATGTCTGAGCACAAACACTGGAAAAGGAAAAAGTTACCTCTTATTAGTGTGTATATGCAATATTGTACAATTACTGCTTGGCATGTGTCTCCATAAAAGATGTGCCACACCATGTTAATAGTTAAAATTTTATCTGTCAGTTTGCTCGTGTGATTGAATTATAGTGCTTGTGTTAAATGCACAATATCAAATGTAATTAATATATCTTTCTGCTCTGTTGCAGATTACACTGTCTTATGTAAACTGCGAGACAAGAATATTTCTTGATAATTCAGAGTTCTTCAGGTAAGGACTGAGCTAAGTAATTTTCTTTCTATAACGGCCATTCATGTTAATAAACACCAGCATGAAGTAAACACAGAGGACAGTTACTGGTTGTGAACTACACTTTGACAAGCTGGAGGAAATCACTTGAGTTGTTAATGGTGATACAGGCTGTAGTGAACAGGTTACTTGAGAAAGACACAGGTATGCATGTTAGGATGATCATACTATTTTGAATGCTTGGTACCAAGGATGTCTTTCAAGAAGGAATTGGTAAAAGGTCATCTTCTGACAGAAAAATGGGAGCCAGCTGAGAAAGTGGCTGGAGGTAATGGGCAATACTCTGACACCAGGTTTTAGCAGCATGACACAAGTGCAGGCTGCTTGTCATTGCCATCTCATATTTTCAGAGAAGCACTGGTAGACCTAAACTGGCAGTTCAGGAACTGTCCCTAGTCTCTTTGGGGTTACTGTTAAAAAATGGCATGTCCAGCAAGTTAAGTTGTTGTTCTTTGATGTCTCCCCTGGGATAAACAAGCAGTAGTTTGCAGAGTGAAAAATCAGCAGCTCTTTGTTTGAACAATCTGTTAAAACTCCTCCCTTGTGCTTAAGAAAAAGGATTTAGGGCTTTTTGAGAGGATTGTTGAAAGATTAAATAATGACTCTGTTCATGATGGGAAAAGCACCAGTTTGCTGGAGGTGGTGCTGTGAAGCCATTTAGTCACAGCTGATGTGAAAATAAAATGTGAGAAGTTTTACCTTGTCACCTGGGGGTGGAGGTTGTGCTTATTTTACCTCTAATGTAGGCTGGTACAATGCAGGTAAGCAGTTCACATTACTCCAATTAAAAAAAGAGAGAAATATGTTTACCTGATAAGTGTTTACAAAACATATGAAGATAGCCTTTAAGTTATGCTCTGTCAATCCACTTTTGCAAGGTAATGAAAAGTTTGCGAGCTGTTCAGTCTATAGTGCCCTTGCCATCCTTTTGGTTTCTTCCACTTATTTAATCTTAGAGCTTATAAACAATATACAGGAAGCTGTTGAAATTAGATAATTAAACATTTTCCATACACAGATAGTTCCTCTTGACCACACCATATTCTGTTACCTTGCCTGAGTATCACAAACAGCCTGAAATAGAGAAATTGAATTGAAATTCCTTTGGGTTTGCGTTCTTGGAACTTTTCCTAGACCAATTTCACAACCTAATTTGCATTTGGTGTTAGAAAATTTATAAGGCTCTTGTGCTTTGTTACTTATGCTTAGGTTTTGAAAGGAAAAAGAGTGAACGCCTGTTAAGTTTAAAATCAAATTGTAGCCTTTTCATATAAAAATGGAGATGCTATCATTGAAATGCCAGGAAGTTGCAAGGAGGCATTAAGAAAATAAAAAGCTATCTTTTATCTTCCAAAGATTATAACCTAAACAAATGAATTAAGCATAATCTTTTCTCTCTTAATCTTTATTTATATAGGAACATGGTACATAAGAATTTTTAAGACCATTAAAATGCTATTAATTTTCTGTGTTCTGCCCCAAATCTTTGTCTGGCCATGGCTGTTGAAAATGTTTATTTTTCTTATTAGATGCTCAAGCAGGTTTTAAACTGAGCATAGAAATATTTCCCTTTACAATAAACTTGGGGTTTTTTCCTGTTTGTTTGGAATCATTTTAAGGTTAGTGATCTATTTACCATATGTAACTACACCATAGCAAATGCTGGTCCTGCTTGAATCTGAGTAGAAATTACTACAAAGATGGTAATAGTACCAATTTAATTGCAGGGATGTATACATTACATTTGGTTGTACATCTGCATAGATGTAAACGGCTTTATTGCTTCATGCTGAAGACCTTCTGAAGGTCACTGGATTACTCTGTGCTTAAAATGTCTCCTTGGAGGAAGGGGATACCTTGGAAATCCCATATTATTTATCAAGCCAGTTCAATCATTTTAGAAAGAAAATGCACTAGCAAATGAAACACAGAAAGAACCTTGAGTAGGTCTATTCTTTTTCAATGTAATTCTCTGTACTCTTCCTTGTTTTTAGAATTATAATTGCGTAATACAAGAATTTTGAGCTGGCATGCACTGCATGGTAGGATTCTGCCTGTAAAATGCTATAGAAGATTGTATAGGAGCAGTAACTTTTTAACACTTGACCATTTAGAATTCAAATCAACCACTGAAGTTTCAGTGACTACTTAAATCTTGAATGCCCTCCCTTATGTGATGGTTGAAGTAGCTCCAGTGGGTTGAAATGGTTGTGTCTGCCACTGCTTTACCCATGTAGGAAACTGTTGTACTTAGAAGGCTGTATATAAATATTTTATTTGTGTAACTGTACTGCCATTTATTATTGGAAAAACCAATAATAAGTGATAGGAAAAAGTAATATTAAGTCTGGCACTTCATGCATTGTGCACCTGAAAAAACCCATTTGATCTTGGTTTTGCTTTGAGAAGGACTTCAACTTAATTGTGGTTTTCCCACAGATATTTCTTCTTTGGAATGAAGAAATAGTAATAAAATAAGAAGAAATAATAACATCAGACCTAATAACTTCAGCTAGTAAATTCACATGGAACCAATGCAGCAGAGATAAGGATATGGCAATATTCAGAAAACTTTTGCTCTACAGCCTGGGCCTGAAACCACTCTGATTCTTGAGCCAACTCTTACTAGGCCCATGGTGAGGTATCTTAGGTAGCACAACCACCTGAAACCTATTGCTTCTTTTTTTGTGGGGGGGGGTGTGGGGGGTGTGGGGGTGATTGGACCAGGGAGGAAGGCGGCAGAGGTAGCTTTCATGTGGTTTAGCTCTCACAGACAGGGTCATGAAAAAAAGTAGTGGTAGTTCTAGGGAAATAGGAGGATGAAGGTGGGACTGGGAGAGCAGAGCAGAGTAGTCCTTTCAGTAGCAACCTACTGTTATCTGTGCTCAGCTGTCTCATAAAACTGCTCTTTGCAAGTCAGTGAGGAATTCTCCAGTCTGCTGAGCAGGGCAGAATAAACGGGCAAGTGTCTTACTGGTGTCAGATGCCATGAAACATCTCCATCCCACTAGCTCCTAAGGAAAATATCCTCCAAGCCTCCCTCCAGCACTTTTAAGACTCCTCCTTTCTCCAGAATCCTTCCGGCAGATTCAATTTATGTCTCGCTCTGGGGATTTGATTAATTTCCTATTACTGGCCCAGTTCTGCAAACCCCTGCACTCAAGGTTGGCAAGTGTGCTGTTGCATCTCAGTATAGATGAGTTCTGCTCCTGCACATTCAACCTATGGCATGTTTGTGGCACAAGAAGATACACCCAAATTGTTTGCTTGATGGCTAGGTGGCACTAGAATGTAAAATCTACCCTAGTAACAGAGTGAATAAATTTACTCAGTATAGAACTTTTAAGCAGATTTTACCATATGCCTTAGTATCATTATTTTAAATTAGATTTACTCAAAATGGAAATCCAGATTCAAGCTGACATCATAACATATGACCTTCAGTAGCAATGAAAATTGAAAACATGAGACTAGGCATTAATCAGTGAATAGTTTATAAGCTTGCCCTGAATGTTCATCTGAAATGTTAACGCTATTTTATTATATCAAATATAACAGCTTAAAGTAAAAACTTATGAATACTGTGGGGAGCCTAAGATAAGGCATCCAGACTCATTTTATTGTACTCTGGCTCAAACCTACTGAGCCTTTAGTTAAGTGCACAGAGCTACTTGCATGCCTAACCTAGTTCTTTTAGTGCATGCATAACCTACTGCTTTTACTGGGACTGGAAACATGAACAAGATAGTAGGGATCCGATTTGGCAGCTAGACTTCTGTGAACTCAGCAATTTGTTTGTACAAACCCAGTTGCAGGAGGAAGTGTTAAATGGCCTCAGGGTGGATGTGTCTGTGAAGTAAGGGTCATTGTTTTCTGGGTTGGTTTTTTTTTTTTTCCAGTTTGCTTAGCAATTTGAATTTTGGTTTGAGTTCTGCTAGTAATCCTTTTTTGTAGAGATGCTATAGTAGTAGTATTGAATGTAGTTTAATATGGAGTATAATGAAAGCAGTTTTAACTTACATATGCATAACTGACCAGGGCTGTAAGCAAACAGATCTCTTCAGATGACTTGATGGGTTTATCACTTTAAAATGACTTGTAGCTTCATTAATTTTTTGAGTCTCCAGGTATTTTCATTGGATTTGTTTTTTTTGTAGTTAGTATTTTATAATTAATGGGTACAAAATTTGATTGTTTGAAAAGAAAAAATTTAAGGATGTCATATTAACTTCCATTTAATCTCAAATTTATAATGCTGCTTCTATAATACATATTCCCTTTACATTTGACCTCCTCAGTGTATCCCAGAATATTCAAAATTTGATGTCATATACAGTTGACTTAAGCAAAGTTTGGAAAAACACAGGGGAAGGTGGGACGATTACTTTCCAAACTCTTCATGGCTGCTATTGAGTTGAGGGTCTCCTCTCTTGTCTTGAAGAATATAGCTCTTGCTCCTTCTGCCCTCCCAGTATACAAGTTAAATTTTGCCTGTGGTATTTATGTCTGGTTTGTTTGGGTCTGTGTATTTTTATTATGACTTAAAAATATTAAACATGATTGGTCTTGCTTTGCTTCTCCAGCTCCTGAATATGCAAAAAGTCTGATTGAATGTTTAAAGAATGTGGAGTCAAACTATGATCTCACATCAGCAGAAGTATATGCATGTTGTGCTAAGTACTCTTGCATGTGTTGAGAAGATATATTTAGGCCACCATCAGAAAATCTGTTTGAACGAAAGCCTTAGGGAAGAAGATGTAGCTTCTCAGAAATGGGACAATGTAAAAGTGATTTTTGAGACATCTAAATAACTACAAAACTTAGCCGTTTCCTACCTCAAACCTTCATCTTTTTAATGTATCCCAGGAAACAGAAGCATAATGTTTGGGCAAACCTTGGGCTGTGTAGTTTGGAGTAGTGTGCAAGCAAGTTGCAGCAAGAGGCACAATCTTGCTAGAGCCCAGGAGTAGCATCATATAAATGAAGAATGTCTGATTGCTAATTATAGGTCAAACAAAGTGCCTGGATAGGACTCCCTTTAGCTGCATGCTTTAATTCCCAGGTTGGAGGTGGCAGGAAAATCCCCACAAAAAACCCTTCCTAAGGAGCTGAAGTTTATACCTGGTGTTTAAATGTGTCACTTGTCAATGGAGAATCTTTTGCTGGGAGAGCTGCTTTATTGCTGTGTAGCTTGAGCCAGTGATTTCAAAATAGATTTAAATGCTTTTATAGGTGAAAATGAGCTTAATTGACAGTGAGCTGGTTGAGGCTTTTGTATTTTGCTTTATTGGGTAGTTCCAGTAGTAAACTGAATTTATTTAAGTAAGTCTATGAAATTTCCTTAATTGCCTGTTCTCAATAACATTTTTAAGGAACTCCACTCTGCCTGTTTTTATTTTAATGTAAGGTACATGGTGCAGCTTGTATACACATATTGTTTGAAGGCTTTGAATGGCTTGCCTGTCTGATCCATTTTAATAGATTCCAGCTTTTTTCCATGACATCATTATTGTAACAGACTTCCTAGAAAATATGAACAGCTGCTGTGTATTTTTTTCCTGTGTTTTATATTAAAACTGTAGCAGCTTTTCCGTTCTCTACAAATGACAGCAATAGGCTTGTCTGATGTAAAACAAAATGAAAAAAAGTCAAAGTAAGGAGCTATGATACTGTTAACAGGCCAGTAATGTAACAGGTCCCCATGCATGAATCGTTTCATAATGCAATAAGGGATTACTTATGCTTCTGTCATACTGGTCAAAGGTTGGTCCCATTTCCTTCCCCCCTCCCCCTGAACTAAACTGTGGATCATTAAAGATGATGAAAACAGTATTGTACTCAGCTTCCTGGCCCAGATGGCAATTTGCATGAGGAATTTTATTGAAATTTTTTTTTTCTTAATATCATTCTTATGCAGGCTGGGCATGGAGGTTTTGAAGTTCTTTTCAGTTGTTACAGCTCAGGTGAAGGAGGCTT
Source organism: Bucorvus abyssinicus (assembly GCA_009769605.1). Taxonomy (NCBI): domain Eukaryota; kingdom Metazoa; phylum Chordata; class Aves; order Bucerotiformes; family Bucorvidae; genus Bucorvus; species Bucorvus abyssinicus. The sequence goes on from CM020026.1 coordinate 52,129,877, forward strand.
GCTTTGTTGTTTCTCTGTGCATCCTGGTGTTCAGGGATGGTTTAGAGGCCACTTTACATGGAGCCTTGAATATTAAATAAAACTAGGAGTTCATCAATTTTGTTGTTACACCTAATTTTCTATCCACCTCCATTTATGAACCACTGAAAGGTGTCAAAGAATGATGTAGGCCTTTAGATATTTGTGGTTTTTCTGGAATACCTCAATTGGAGTTCTCGTATCTTTTAGGTGACTTGAACAAACCAGCCAGGAAGTCTGGTGTGTTTCATTCAGCAATATCTGCATTTGATTTAACAAAAATAGCAGATATAAACAAAAGCTATACTTTACATGGCTTCTATCCTTTACAGATAGAAACATACAGTGCTGTGCAGGATAGCAAGGTGCTTGTAGGTCACTCCAGCAAGCCAGGAGTTAACAGCCAACTCCGTGCTCACCTGGTGCTACAACTGGAGTAAGGAGATGACACTGTTTGTGGAACAACTGCTGCTTAGACAAATCTGCAAACTCCACTTTCAAGTCCAGCTGCTTGTGAGCTGAGGTGGGTTCTGGCTTAATGGTTCTGCAACCAGGGCCCAAATTCATCCAATCATTTTCTTTTTTGTATTTATCTATGATTCTTTTCAGACTTGGCATCTGTCTAGTGGATCCAAAAATCAAAAAAATCAGGCCAGGTTACTGGAGAAATGCCCAACCTGTGTAATTCAGTATGTGGTTCCAGTAATGCATGACCTGTGCTGCCTCCAGGGTTGTCTGATCCCATGATAGGTTGTGGCTGTGGTGCTCAGCAGTACTGAGGAATGTGTGGTCCAGAGGTGTGATGAGTATGAATTGCCATAGAAAGTTGGTCCCAGCTGGAGTACTAGAGCTCACGTGCCAACTTTGGGTCTCTGGTGTCTAGGAGCGCCCAGCAGGCTCCAGCCCTGCACCAGTTCATGTGGGAAGCATGGCTGATCTGACTGGGGGAAGGAGGTATGCTGGAGCCCAGCTGACAGAGACAAGCCAAGCCAACAATGTAATATGGCTATAAGATGACCCATCATCAATTAATGCTGTTATCTCAGTCCCGTGTGTTCTGGGTGCTTTATCCTGTCATTTGAAAATGAGACAACTGTGTATTGTCTCCTGTGTGGAGAAAGAATGCAGTACACCTTCGTGAGGCAGGGAGATGGCTTATGCACCAGGTAGGTGACTGTGAGCTGATCAAAAAAACACTAAAAGAAAATGGATACTAATTTTGCAATTAGAAGCTAGACGAGGACAGGGCTAAATTGTCCCCGTCTGTGGTGTTCATCCAATGCTGCCCGTTTTGTGGCTGCTTATAGAAAGATAGATTCATAAAAGAAATAACTTATACCTTCTGTTGATTATCAGTTACAAGCCCTTCTTCATCTATTAGGAACTTTAGAAAAGACTGCTTGACCTGTTCTCCATTCATGTCCTAAAGCAGACTTGAAAGCAAATAATATATAAATAATATTCATACAAATTATTGTTAGCCCAGGTGTGGCAAACCACATGAAAATTAACTTCTGTTTTATAACCACAGAAGGTCTAAACCAACATGTGAGTATATAATGTGACTGATGCCTACAGAAAAAAGCTAAGATCATTCCTTTGAATATTTGATGCATCATGGTACCCAGCGACTAATGGTCAATGTCTGTGGCTTCTGTACTGTACAATGCTCTGGGTAGGAGGACACTTTCAAAGCACACAGTCCCTTTTGAAGGTCAGTTTGCACCAGGGTGGTACAGTTAACAAAAATGCAGTTTCATTTCAACATTAAACAATCTCTGACACTCCTTTCTTTTTGGGTCATCTTATTCTTGTTTACATTGAAATAAGTGTAAAGTCTGATGTTCAGTGGAACAATCTGTGTATCATTTTCATTTAGTCTTTACAGGTAATTAGAAGGCAAAGTGATGAAAAAGCATGCTATGTAGAAAGTATTTTGAGAATGTAGTTCTTATTGTACCACTTATGCTCAGAGAAAAGCGCCTCTCATTACTCTAAAATTTCCCAATATGGGAAAAGCTGCAGGGAGTTGTTCTGATTTTTAGCTTACTGTTTTTCTTTTTAAAGCATTCAGAAATTAATTTTTTCCTTCCCCTTCCCTCAACCCCCATATCATTTTAGAAATTATAGCTCTCTAGCATTGCATTTCTAGTCAGTCCGGCATATTTCAGGTGTACAAACAGGCTGTGGATTGTTCTATTATTTCATTTCAGTAAATACATTTCTTTACAAAACTGTTTTTCCTACCCCCCAAAAGAGAGTTCCAGAGAGTAGTTGATATTTGCATAAATATGTATTAATAGGTTTTAAATAGATATCAGAAATAAATATTTGCCAGCTCAGCATTTTACCCCCAAAATAAGCCTATTTTGCAGCTATTATTTTAATTTAAAAAATGCAAAATATCAAGCATCCTATAGAGTTGAAACACTTCATGATGGAAAATAATTTAGCAGTCATTGATACATATAATCTACAATATACATGATATCAAGTAATTTAATGATAATGACCACATCCATTCTGATCTTTATGGCAAAGCAAAACTGTGGAGAAACTCCACTGAAATTAATGTAGTTCATCTATAGTCACAGCACTGAGTCAAATAAAAATATGGATCATGCATTTGTGATTTGAATACAAAGCAATCTGACAAATAAAAGTTCTACCATTCTTCAGACTTGTCTTGAAAAATGTTTCACATTTTGCTTCATAGACCTGAAATAAAACTCAGAATATGTCTTGGTAACAGAATATGTCCAAAACATGCAATTCACTGAAAAAATACTTAACAGTGGTTTTCCTATTGAGATCCTTCTTACAGTGATAAGCTTGAAATGGTTATTATAATGAAAACATGAATCTTTGAGTGAGAGGAGAGGACAACGAAGAATGTTTAAATACAGTCTGTTTTATAAATAAATAACAGTAAATGGTATGTTAAGGGGGAGAACTGATTTTTCTCATTTGCAGTACAGATGCTTTTCAATTATATTTGTGCTAAAGTTAATGGCAGACTATGGGAAGAAAAGTATGTCTTAATTAGCTGAACATGAGCTTTCAGATATTTATTGCATCTCCTAGCCATCAGTGCCTGCCCGTGAAAGCAGGTCAAGTCAGCTACTTCATCTGTTCATCAGAACTACTCAGAACATGGAAGTACCTAAGAAACAAAGACCTTCTTGATGCCCACTGTATTTGAAAGGCTTTACTTATTTCTGCGTGTTTTTCTCTCTGCTATGTAAATGTGTATCCTCATGATAAACCCTTTAGGGTGCAGTTTATGTGTTACAGTATCACTTGCCAAGACCAGTCCTAGTAAGTGTGATAGTGTTGCTGCAATGTAGGAGAAAGTTTGTGGATGTGTCTTGAAAATAACATTATCTCATTAGTCCTACTTAAAAATCCCATATGGGGATTGGCTTACTACTCCTTCAGTAGATACTTGAAAATCTGTGCTCTCCTGGCATTTCCTAACATTGTGGTACATGTCATACTTGGAAACTATTCTGATAGTTGATGTGAATGGTAATAAGAGCTAGGATTTATTTTTGGGATGGGGGGCTAGGGGTTGTTTGGTTTGGGTTTTTTTGCCTTCATTATCATCAGCTTTACAGTGGCCCTTATTGGCAATGAGCATGATTTATTATAACCTGTTGCCTTTAAAAACAGTAGCCTGTTCTCTGTGAAATGAGTTGATGCCTGTTAGACCAAATGCAGAATTCTGCGCTGCAAACCAGTACAACCAAAATTGAATAGTATCGCTGTTGCAGCCATGATGTTCAAAGACTGTTAAGTGGGGCATGGTTTGCAGGGAGAGGTAATATCTTTTATTAGATGAACCAATATAGTTGGAAAAAACAGACGTTTTCAGACAAACAAGCCCTTCTTCAGGTCTGTACAGGAAAGGCTTTCTGTGCCCAAAAGCTTGCCTGTTTTTTCCAGCTATATCAGTTGGTCTAATAAAAGATATTACCTCTCCCTGCAAACTTTGCCCAGCTGAAACATTAGCATTCCTGTCGGCAGCTTTAACAGAAAAGCCAGCAGCAGCATGGGCATGATGTTTTGCTGGATTTCATATGCCATAATACTGCTTATGCTTCACCTGCCCTGCACTTCTCAGACATGGGGCAGAAAAGGAGATTACGTTCAATAACAAAGATGACTCCTTAGACACAGACTGACAACACTCATCAGAGAGTTTATTGCTTTCCTTAGCATTGACTTCAACTTTTGGTGAAAAGGAAAATTTGTCTTCTATGGGGTCTGTTTCTTTCTCCCTGCTTGAGAGATGCAGGTCCGTATCTCCTGTTAATGCTAATCTTCCCTGCACGGCTAGCCCCTGCGTTGGAATGGTTACAGAAGGGAAAACTGTTCTGGGGGCATCACTCTGCTTTTCTGACGCGTCTGATTTGTGACGTGCTTAGGTCTGGATTGATGATACTCACCCATTAGCTGTTCATAAGTCTCTTGCCTAGATTTAGATATGTCTCTCCTTGCAGAAAATAGAAGAGAAAAATATTTGGTGTCTTGATGGAAAGTGGGTCTAACAGGGTCTGCGGTAATGTAAAAACAAAAGAACCAGTGTTTCCAGCTAGAGCGCCAAACATCTTGGAGTCCAGTGCGGAAAATGTTTATAGTGTTGTATAGTTTTATTACTACGGACTAAAGGAAAACAGATTATTGAATGATTTTGAGGACGAGATTTTGTACCGGTGGACTATCAAATAGCGGACAAAGGAAATCCCTCTCCACTGTGGGGTGGGAGCAGGGAATTTGTAGAGTACTCAGCTTCCGTGTACAAGGACAAATGCTGTTTTCAGACTCATTGAGGGTCCTAAATTTGCTGTGGGGAGTTGGGTTGCAGTGCCGGGAGGCTGTGTGGATGCCCATTACCAGGTTCGAGGTACTGCCAAGTCCTCCCACGGGAACCCTGAAAACAGCGTTTGTGGAGCTGTTGCCTTTCCACTCCTACACTCCCAAGATGCTTCATATAAAACCTGTTTACTTGGGCTTGTTTTTCAGCTGAAAATCTCTAGTTGTGTTTTCCTCAGTGTTTCCTCGGTGTGGTGGGCAGAGCAGTCCTTTCTCTCTGCACTGTCCAGACCATATGTGATAGCTGTAGTGCTTGTTCCCTTCTTGGTGGGATTTATCTCTTCTCCAGCAGTAAATGTTATTAAAGCAGCAAAGTTCAGTCGGAAGCTCATCAGCACCATTTGTTTAATTGTCTTTGGTGTTTTCACTGCTTTTATAGTGCTATACTAATGCCAGCTGTTGCAGCAAGAGAACAAATAGTTCTCTCCACACAATGCAGAATGAGGTGCGAGTGAGCTGTCCTGTCATCTCAAGGCGCTGAACCAGAGAGCTCAGCTGAAGCCAGGGCCTGAAAAACGTAGTCTGTGCTGAAGTGCCAAGGAAAAAAAAAAGTTGGGCTGCCATTCTCTGTTGTGTTCGTAGGCAGTGACTGAGGAGGATTGGATTTGAATATGAAAAAAAAAAAAAGTCTCTGTGTTAAACCTACATGTAGTCTAAAAATAAGTGAGGAAAGAAAGGTGTGAATGAAGAAATGGTAAAAGTATGTTTTGTCAGACACTACCTTCATGCTGTGTGTTTTGTCCCTTGCTCTTCCACCTCCAGAAGAAAAATCTATTCTTTTTTAGTCTCAGTTGGTGTGAGCTGGTCCACTTACTTTTGTAGATCCCTAAGTAGCTTCAAAGCCTTTAGCCTCAACAACTTTCAGCTCTGTCCTTCCAACAGACATCGATTTCCATAGTCCTTCTCAATTTCCTAAGTTATATGCACTGAATTTCTTCCTTCTTTCCTGCAAAGTACTAGGATTTCTTTGGCTGTGCTGTCACAGGACTACAATGAATGCCAGGGCGGGATCCTTCTTGATATCAGCCTCCAGGTAGGATGTGACAAATCAGCCTGAAATGAGCCTAAACCCTAGTACCCTGTAGCAAAGGAGGTGGAAGACATCCTTTCTCTTTGAATTCTGTGGTGTTCTCATTGCTGCTTGCCTGCTGTGTTGGCTCAATTCTTGCAGACAGCAGGTTTTTTTGATGCTCTCATTGCGGCTTGTGTGGTTCTCACAAACAGCCATGATCTGCTGCAGTTTGGCATGCATCTCTGCAGCTGTAGAGGTATCAAAAAAACTGCTTGCTTGCTTGTAGCTGTGAGAAGTCAGCTGTGGTGTTTACTGCTCATTCATATTTGGAAGACCACTTGGCAGCCAAAAGAAAGCTTAAAATCTGGAGACATTTAGGCATTTGTCTACCTGAGTGGGTGGATAGATTGTTTTCAAGCCTTAACTAAAGCACATGTGTTGGGGCACAAGGATGGAGAAGCAAAAGCATGCAAATATATTATGAAGTATTGTTTAGGAGATGAAATACAGATATATATGATGACATGCCAAAATACAAGGTGAAAGTCTGGTATAAGCAAATAAATGGCACGTGTGGCCAGAAAAGTCAAGGAGAGACAGAAAAACGTGACCTGAATAGGCAGATCATGGACACTAACACAGTCTGTTACGTGTAAGGTCTGCTTATGTGGGACAAATCACTGTCATCCAAATCTCTCTTTAAAAAGTAATGACACACACAGCTACCACCATGAAAGCTTAATGTGTAAGGTCTGCTGTAAATTACACTTCGGAGTAACATGTACAGAGACTCTGAATGCTGGAACTGGTGCTGCCCTGCATATAATTTGAGGCACATGTGGTAGTAATTCAAAGACACCCTCTTACCCTATTTTCTAATGTATGTATCTTGTACTGTAGTCTTGTTGACTTTTGCCAAATCTAGGCTGCTAATAATAAATAATATTTAATATTTTTGCTGATGTAACATGTCTGGAAGCCAGCCGGTTGAATAGCTTTGTGATGATAAAATACCAGCCTCAAAAATTAAGGAAGCAGTGAGATTGACATGGAATTTGTTCAGTAGATAATAACTTCTATTACACACCAGATTTATGTAACTACTTTGAATGTTGTGATGAAAAAAATAAAATTCACTGAATTTGTTCTCTTTGATAAATAAAAGGTGAATATAATTTATATTATTTTAACTTTTCCAAGAGTGTTGCAACACAGACATCTTGTTCCTGTCCTTTTCTTTAGTAAACATTCTCTTGACAAATGTTTTTTTTTCTAGGTGGTAACATAAAGTGTCATCTCTCCACTTGAGCAAAATTCCTTTCTTCTTTTTCTCAACATAAATGAGTAGGTGAGACTTACCTCTAGTTGCTGTACAGCACGTAAATTTTAACACATGTACATTAATCCCATTTTAAAATATTTGCGCTTTGCAAACACCTCTACGATTTTTTTTTTTCCCTCCAGAAGACTTCTGGACTGTTTCATCTTCTTCTGAGAGGATTTTTCATTACACATCATCACATCAGTTTGTACTCATGCATGCAGGAGCCTCACTCTGCTCACCACTTTTCCACAGACCCACAGTTTTCTTCTGCTGTTTCCTTGAGCTATGAAAGATGTACCCATTCCTTGCACGTGCTTTCCTTCTCTTGGTTGGGAATCAAGTGCTTTCAAATCTGTTCTCCCAAGTTATTTCTGGCTAAGCAGATCAGTCTTTCTCCTTTTCCTTAGTAAATCCATTAATTCCCAATTCTTCATCTGCCTCTGAAGAATATTAGAGCCTCCTCTTCTGGGCAGTATGCTTCTCTTCCATCATGGGTGACTAAATCTTTCCCTTATTTTTCTGGTGATAATCCAGGAGCTGCCTCTTCTCTGATTTTCTTCCATCTCTCTATTTTAGAGGAGATAGAAATGCTTTTGTCTAATATCAGTTCAGTTAGGCACATGTTATCTAATCAGTGACATTTTCTGGAGGTTTGCAACCTTCTGTACCTGACATTTCTCCATTGGGCTCCATATCTTTCCTTCATTGGAAGGGAACATCATAACCCCAAACACCTTTCTATCACAAGCTATTATGACTAAAATTACTTTTCTCTGTCTCAGATTCTGGTTACAAAACATGTAAATGTAAGTTAAAAAAAGGGTTTAATTTTAAAAATGCATGACTCCGTATGTACTGAATTCATGCCTTAGCAAAAAAAAAAAAAAACAAACTGTTTTTTCAGGCAATATAGTTGAACTATACATAATTTCCAGGATGTTTTCATTCAGAATTTTGCTTATTTTTAGCTTATATTTGGGCTGCTTTATTTTTAGCTTGATGAAGAATGAAATAAAATAGTTTACATTTGGCAAATAAACTAAAAATTTATCATGGGCATCCAGAAGCTAAAAAGTCAGAGAGATGATGGGTTCTTCATTCTCTATTCTCGTGTTTTACAGTAGATAACTTGCCAGCTGAGTGTCAGGCTTCATTAACTATCTTAAGTTAATGCTTTTTAAAACATTCATCACCGCTAAGCAAAGTATTTCCTTTGATGTGAGAAGGAGTACAAAGACAAAATATTTCATACACTTGAAATATTTTATTTGTATTCCTCTAGTTCTAATCTCTGAGAAAAGGCCACCTCTCTTTCCCCTAGGTGAATGGTTTTGTGCTGAGACCTTCTTGTTCACTTGGACCTAAGTTGCAAATTGCACATCTGGCTGAGCATGTATGTTTGCTGCAGGAGTGATGAGATGTCTAGGTTTTTGTCAGAGATCCTATGAGGCTGATATATGGCACAACAGATGATGAAATGAATTATTTTATGGGCCCCCACTTTTGAGTGCCCAGTTTATTTTGACTTCTATGGCTTGAACCGAATTCCCAAACGCTACATGTGAGATATTAATGCAAATATCCTCTGAGACTGGTTTCCCACCAGGATTTTGTGACCACACTGTCCATCTGTAAGTCTGTGTATTAGTAATGTTCATTGACAGATTTCAGCCTAACTCATGATGGCTGGAAGTAAAAAGACCCAAAGTTTCCGCAAGACAACTAGAAATTGTGTGAAAGACAGAGAGACAAAGCAGTATCTCCCCTGAATTATATATATAAGCTGTATCAAAACTCTGAATTTAAACTCTGAATACCCTTTGCATTTATTATTTGGGGCTTTTTTTAAGCTACAAGAAAGCCACATAACCCTACTTTCCTAGGCTGCCAGCTTCCCACATGTCTGAACAAAATTTGCTTGCATTAACAAGCAAATACATACAGTTAATCACCTTTTAATCAGTTATGTAGTTACAGGGAGTGAGAGGTGGTTGATGGCTACGTTTTATAACCTCATGGGCCATAATTGTTTTTCTTGCCACATGTTGTGCACCCTTACTGTTAGTCATAAAATCAGTTTGCAACTACATGGAACAGGGTTCAGAACAGCCTTTTTTTTTTTTTTTTTTTCTTTTCAGATAGTAGCCAGTGGATAAAGGTTTTGGAAGTGGTATAGGCATAAAGCAGGGAAGTGTTAAACAAAAAACTATTTCTTAATGAAATAGGCAATGTCTCCTCAAGCTTTGAAGTCTCATTTTTAATAAATTAGCAGTTTGATACGTAGGTTCGTGTCCATTACATTTTAGCACTTTCCCAAAACATGTTGAAAAGATTGGGAGATGAGTCCAAGCCTGAATGACTGTAGAAATATCCATACCTGACTGAATAAATCATGATTTTTGGTCAACCAAAAAGTTGTGGTACACAATGAGAATTTTTCCATTCATATCTGAAGATATTTCTTCTTTCTACCTTTTCCTCTAATCCGCTGTTCAGATCAGGTGTATTTTCAATGTCTTTTATACAGCTTATTTGGGAAGATTCAGTAGTTGTCAATCCATCTGCACTTTTCTGTGTGGGTTTTATTTTTTTAAAAACATGGGTGTACCGGAGGGAGTCCAGTGAAGGCACCATGAAGGTGATTAGGGGACTAGAACATCTCTCCTACAGGGAAAAGTTTAGAGAGGGGACTGTTCAGCATGGAGAAGAGAAGGCTCAGGGGTATCTCATCCATAAGTAGAAATACCTGAAAGGAGAGTACAAGGAGGATGGAGCCAGGCTCTTTTCCTCACTGGTGCCCAGTGAAGGAACAAGAGGCAATGGGTACAAACTGAAATACAAGAAATTTTGTTTAAACATAAAGGGTGAGAGCAGGAGATTTTTTTACTGTGAGGGTGCTCAAACTGTGGTGCAAACTGCCCAGAGAGAGTTTGGAGTCTCCATCCCTGGAGACATTCAAAAGACAACCAGGTAAGGCCCTCAGGAACCTGCTCCAGGTGACTCTCCTCTGAGCAGGGGTTTTACATTAGACTCTCTCCAAGGTGCCTTCCAACCTCAACCACTATGTGATTATATGAAACAAACTCATTTGGAGTTGGGCGTTTTATCTAAAAGATAGGTACATTATTTCTCACTGGTAGTGACCGAACAATTTATGGGCTAATCTAAAAGTATTATATGTAGTTATGCTTTTCCATAATAATGAAATAGATGACCATTTTCATACTTGAACCACAATGATGCAAAGCGTGGAAACTTAGTTTAAAAAGTAAGAGCACCTTTCTTTAATTAGCATGCTTTTTGTATGTTCCTAGTTAATGTGATTACTTAAAAGAGTAATTGGGATGGCACTAAAATTATTTTTGTTGTTACCAATGCAGCCTTTGGAGTGCTTCATCTGTTGCTTTCTCATGTTGTGCAGCTTTTCAAATCACTTTGGATTCATATAAAAGGTAGTTGTCTTTTGGTTTGAAGTTATTCTTCTGGGTGGGAGGGTCTGAGAATCCAAACCAAGGAGCAAAAGCCAATTTGAAGCCTATTTCAAAATGATGGGTGGTATTCATCTCTAATTTTCATGTAACCTCTAAGTGAATTAATGGCTACCTGTAAAATGAGTCAAGGAGTCCCTGGTGAGACTGCATCTCTAGAACCTGTTAAGATTTCATGTCAAGGTTAGACCCAGCACGCCCCATGTTCTGTCTTAATTTGGTATCTTGGCTTTTCAGAGGAAGGAAGCTTGACAGCACGAAAGGATCAAAACTTGACATGAAGTCTTTCTGCTGTTGACATGATTTATCACAAGGTAATAGAAAAACTTACTGTTAGCCTAGTGTAAACTCTGTGTGGTTCTATAGCTGTCATCACTAGCAGAGCCACTGTGGAATTTCTGCTGGTATAACCAAGGACAACATCTGTCCCAATAGCACTAAACCTTAAATCAGGAGACTCTGCTACATTAGAGTATCTTGTGATGATGCTTAGATTATTGCATTCATTGTGTGAAAAAAAGGAAAGATTCATGAGTAAAGTATAGCTGAAGAAATGAGGACATCAAAGCTTGCACGCATGTTTGCGAGATGCCAGGCTGCAATAACTAACTCTACCAGAAAACTAATTCTTATAGGATTGCAAGAAATAAATCAATTGCAGTTGTCCAAGAAACACTTAGGGAGTTAGTTTGCCTTTCCCATTCTTTGGAAACTTTCTTATTTATTTTTTTTATTTTATATTTCTCCTCCAATGAACTAGTCTTCTGACTGTCATACATATGCCTGCAATATGTATTTTGGAAGGAATTTGACTCTAATCCAAATATTTAGTCTGATTCAAGCCCAATTCACTGCATATCATTCTCTGTTTTCCTTTTGCCATGACTAGTGTAGCTGTCCAGCAGCTTGCATCCAGCTGTGAGTGCAGGCATGCAGCTGTCCAGGGAAGTCCAACATCAGAAATAAAATGAAGCACCTATGAGAGATGCAGTTGTAGATACGTGGCATCATTTACTCTCACAAGACCACACTGATCTTTTACCATTGAAAATGAACCATCAGCACAGTTGAAGTCAGTAAGCTGCCTAATTGTGAAGATGAAAAATAATTGCATATGTAAAATAATGTACACTGAAATACATGCTGCTTTTTGACCTTTTTTTGCTATTCATTATATTTGTTTGGTTTTTTTAAAGTTAGAAAATGAAGACATAATGGACTGCAGGACCTAAGTGAACAGATTGATTGTAATGTTCAGTTAATTTGTGCTCACTTGTGCTACAGTGACACTACCATACAAAGCCAAAAAGAAACATACATTCCTCGGTGTGCTATTATAAAAGTTTTCCCTTCATTAGTTCCTACAGGTATGTTTTTACTGTGCTTGAGTACAAGCTCTCTGTAAGTTTTTTTTTTTTTTTTAGAAGCATTTTAGAAACTTTTGGATATCCTTATTGTATCAGGATTTCTTAATACATTAATAGGAGATTACTTATAGGGGAATTGATTGCTTTTATGATGGGAATGGCTCACTTAAGTATTAGCTCTGATGTATGTACTACTTTTTCTTACGGGCAATCTTGCAAATTAACTATTGTTAACTGCTGTGCATGGCTGGTTTTTTTTTTTTTATTTAACTCCATAATAATACATTTTGAATATTTCCCTTTCTGTCTTCCTTCCTGGTTAGTCTATTTCTCCTGTACAATACACTTTTAGTCTACCTCTTAATTATGTGGAATCCTTTTAATCAACTTAAATTGTAATAGTTTTCTTTCTTGTAGTCATTAAGTGACAGTTATCAAGCACAAAGTTTATTAAGTGTGGGTTTAAAAGCAGTGCATTTAGTGAGTAGCTGAAAATATTGAAATAGACCAATTTAGAGCAAAAGAACTTTTAAATGGGAATATTTTATTCAAAATTACATTAGGTTCCTTTTAAAAACAAAATAAGGAGTGTGTGTGTGTGTATGAATGTTCAGCTGTTTGGCTTTTGCTCTGACAGCTTGTAGGTGGTTCGCAATAAATTGGGTTCTTCACCTCATTTGTTGTTTTGTTCTTCATGGCAGCACTTATTCCTTGACAGAGCCAAGGCTGCCATTTTGACCAGAGAAGAGGAAAATGATTACACTAAATGATTACACATTTTAAAGTTACACTAATGTAGTTACAGGTAACCTCAATGCCTCATTTCTTGAAAACTTTGAGATCATTTTTAGGGTGTATGAGTAGCCTGCCCTGCAATGAATTTTTATTCAAGCAGCAGAAATTTTAATTGATGCAGTGATTGTGCTGCAATGAACAGAAAACTTGAAACCACATCCCCCCAATTACCTGCTGTGTGATGTCTTTATATTTTTAATGGTCTTCGCTTCAGAAGTCCCATTACAGTATTGCTTCAGTTGAAAAGAACAAATAGGCTATTTTAAAAATGTGCAGTCAATAACATTTCAGCTAATAACGAATAAGCACTTACAATAATCTATCAACAGTAAAGGTTTTTTTGGAGTCATGAATGATCTTCCTGTCTGCTCCCTGGAGTCCAAAGTATTTATTATTTGGAAACAAAGACCCTTAGAGTCAGAAGTAAGCAACCGCATGCTGAAAGAGCAAGAGCATGCCCGTAAATGGGAACACGGTGGAGAGCAGTTAATAATGGACCTCTAGCAGGGCCCACTGTACATTCAGTCTTCTCTTCCCACCCCATCCCCTCTAAGCTATTTCAGCTAAGAGGCAGTTCCCTCTGGCCACACTCATAAAGAGTGAGTTCATGCATTATCATATATTTTACATGCATTCATTGGACTACGAGGAATGCAACACTCCTGCATGTTTGTTTTAGCGATGTACATAGCATTTGGTTCTGCAGATCCCTCTTTCGAGTGTATTGTTGATTATTCTGAGTAGATCCAATATTCTCTGAGGTTGGACACTTAAATGGTGTTTGGATGACAGCTATTTTGAAATGCGTAAATCATTCATGACATGATGGCCCACCTGTGTCACTAAGGACCTGATCCAGAGTGCCCTTCCATGGCAGCATCTCCTTTTCTTCTGTTAGTGTACGTGCCTAAAGGAAAGCATATGTGGAGGAATATGCAAATTTAGAGCGTTGAATATGATCTCCGCTAAATTATTTTGCATGTTTGCTTTCCCACCAGAAGTCTGCGACAACTCCCTCTGCTGTTCTGCCTTTTCTCCCCCACCTTTCAACATGTTCGCAGATGTTCTTTCACACGGATGGGCTTTTAAACTCACATGAAACACAAGAAAACAGTGACATCTCCGATAAGTTCGACCAAAATTGTTTACAAGATCCGTTCACCTTCACTGTTCAGTTATGTGGCACCCAAAACACGTTTTATTGGAAGAACTCAGTAAAGAGTGGACTGTGTAACATAAACTCTGCAGCTGCTTCAGTAGGATTTACTCCTATATATGTGAGTGATTTGCTCCTATAAATACTGACATTAGGGACTAGATCTGTTTAGTGGGAAAGAAATGCCACTTGATCTGTTTTCACTTTAAGAACTTGCCAGCCTCTGCACTACTGTGTGAAACTAGCTCTTTGTGACAATACTTCTCCTAATTTTACCAGACAAATCAGAGATGAAGTGATGTAGAGATGTGTCAAAGGGGCAAGGTTTTTGACTATACAATGAATGTCACGCTGATGCTTAGACTATGTGGTTAAAGTGGTTTACTGACCTTTTATAGGAAATAATGCAACAAGATGGCATTCCAAACAAGTCATCTATAGGTGCGTCTCTCTTGCTGTGTTTGTCTTATGCTATAGCTGTGTCTTTTCTTGCTTATGGCATTTCTGAATAGGGAAGTACAGTGATGTATCTGGAATGTTACTCTTGATTTACTCTCCAATTAAACAGCTAAATTAGGTTTAGATTTAAAAAAATCACACTACATATTTCAACTAACTTCATTTTTAAAGATTAGTGTCTCAAATGTCAGCTGAGTAAATGAGAAAGCATTATTATGCTAAACTATCACTAAGGCATTGACCTGCTGTTCATGTAATTTTTTGTAAAGTGTAAAAAAAAAAAAAAACTACCCAGCTGTAATGAGGTGTGTTTAAAAACTATTCCTTATGTTTGACCTCAGGCCATAAAAGCTCAGGTATGCACAAGCTTTTTTTTCCTACGGTTCACTGAAAATGTTTTCGACTAGACCCACAAACATCCCATTGTGTTTACTGAGGATCATTCTCTTCCAGTCTTCCAAGATTTTGGAAGTTGTTGCTAGTGACTTACCTGTTCACTAGTGAAGCATAACATCCAATGCTAGAATTTGCATGCTGAATGAAAGTTAAACATAAGCCATAACATGAACCAAATCTTTCCTCTGCCTGTGTGCTATGACATCTGCTATGACAGTGAGGTGGCTGGTGCGGCAACTAGACATTTACGATGGGCATCTATGGTTGGGGTGGCAGGTCCCAAAGATGATGCAGTGGCTACTGTGTGGAGCTGGTGAAGTCCATCTCTAGAATGCTTAGTTATTGATTTTTTTTTTAAAGAATCTTAATTTTTTTTTCCTTACTATGAGGCCAAGAAGATAGTACACGTTAAAAGTAACGATAGTAAGTTACGTGTTACTTGTTAATAGTGGCACTGCTTTGGGAGGCTCTCACATTCCCATGTCGTGCTTTTCTCTTTGGCAGAGAGTTACTCTGCTACAGCAAGAACTTTAACTAAGCAGAGGATCTATGTCTATCAGACAGCAATTTGACTTCTCCCATATTTTTCTGCAATATCTTCAAGGTATTATTTCGGATATACGCAGCCAGGAGGGTAAACACAGTTTGAAGCCCTACTTCTTCTTTGTGGCACTCTTAATGTAGCATATGGCCGTGCAGTGCCAGGACAGTTGATGTATGATTTAATTCTGGTGAGTTACAGACAGAATTTATCAAATGGAGTTGATTTGGTTGGATGCTGCTTGGATGCATGCACTTTTAAAAGTGGTTGAAGTGCCGAATTAGGTGTGTAGACTTTGGAAGCTGGTGTTAGAATCCAGTTTTTGAACAACTGATTCACTTATTACCTACAAACTTCCCTCCTGGGAATCTTCTTTGTGTGCACTCGGAGATCAGACTAACTAGGGGTGCTGCAGACACGAGTATAGTTTCATGGCCTTGGCTATGGCATGTAAGTGTCCATTCACAGGGAAGTCTGAAGTGTTGTCTTGTAATCCAAAGTCTGAACGTAGTGGTTACTTGGCAAGTCTAGACTCTCTAGTTCAAGTTTTTGGGAGTGGTTTTGATTTTTTTTTTTAATTGCAACATCGTCAAGGTTTTGACAGAAGTGTTTTATTCATTATAACTTGGCCTAAGGCAATATTTAGTTTGAAACCTGTAGAAGAATAAAGATATTTAATGAAAATCAAGGAAATAAGTATTTGGGGTCAATAGTTTTTCTTCTCTAAGTTGGTGATAGAGGACCCCATGAAATTTCACTGAAGCTGTTAGTGACTACTCAAAAAAATTAATCTTTTCAGTGCAGCCATAAATTTATGTGATAGAATAAATCTGTTTCTTTTTCAAATTATCTTTTTGGATGCAAACAGTATTATTCTTGTCATGTATCCTCTACTAATCATCTCCAAAATGAGCACAATGGGAAGTGGTTGCTTGAGTTATTCTTAACGGCTTGTCTTCCCAACTATTGTTTAGTGGTGTCTTTCCAAAGTATGCTTCCATGACCAATTGATTCATTACTGTAATGTCCATTTCCTCTTCAGTTAAACAGTTGTGATCTGTCTGGGCATCAAAGAGAAATGAGGCAAGGGGCAAGCAGATATCATTTATTTCCATGTGAGATCTCCAAGTTCAAATTAATTTTAATTTTCCTAAGGGGACATTCCATGAAGCAGAAATGAATTTTCACGATTTCTGGAAAGTTCTGTATTATTATGTGACAAAATCCCTGCTATAATTTCCACAAATTTTAGTGGTCTTTAAAATGAAGAACTGGCATCATCAGAGGCCGACCAATTTCTTCTGCTTACCAAGTCTAAGGCCTTGCCTTTAAAATTTTTTAACATAGTTCACTTTAATTATTATGAGTGTAGATGTCTACCATAAATTATTCATGTTCTTTATAAAATTTCTGTGCTAGATTTTTGAAGATCTTGATGAGAATGGATAATATGAAAGAGAAGTGGCCACAATCTATGTATGAACATACATTGCATATATGTTTTCTTGGTATTGCTAAGTCAGTACATCAGAGTTAAATGGCTTTTCTTTAGCCTTGAACGTCTACAGATTGTATTTTTCTAAGGAATGGGGAGGAAGATTTGCTATTAACAGCCAAAATGAGCCTAAGGATGCTCCACTGGTTGAAATGGGATTTTAAGGAAAACTTTCCAGAAAGGGATACTGATAAGTTAGACAGCAGTAATTAGGAATACCTTGGGGTAAGTGCTTGATTGATTTTTGAGAAATTCTGTTCCTTCAGTACATTTCTGGTTACAACTCTGGGTGAAATCCTGTCACATAAGAAGGTAGAGAGAGAAGGTAATTGTTAAAAACCCTTGGGGAATCTCAACCCATAGGGGAATCCAAAGGCAATTGAAGCAGCTTCTTAAGTTAAGGTGCACCAAGTTTGGAACCAGAAAATGTTGTCAGGATAAGCTGAACTTGAGCTGAACTCAGGAACTTGAGAAGCCAAAGGTCTGAGTACATGGGAGAAGGCAAAGACAGGAGGAATGGAGAGCCAAAGACCATCAGAACCTATTATAGAAGATAGATTTGAGGATTGGGCAAGTCCGTAAGAAATCAGGAGCATGAACTAGAGATGAGACAATAGTGGGTAGAAATCAAGGTACAGGTGTGAAGACAGAAGTGTATAGCTCTAAATGGCACAGCTGTCGTCGGCAGATAGTCCTGTTGTCCTCAGCTGAGCTGGGACCAACCACCATTTGGCTATAAGGGCCAGTCTAGAGGCTTAACAGGCTCTTAGTTGCTGAAGAGACAGAGAGCAGGTCACCTGAGAGCAAGTTGACCCTGCAGAAATTTGCAGTGGCCCTACCATGAGAAGCTGGATCCTTTATTTGGTGGATCTCACAACAGCACTGAGTCAAAGCATGTATTAATTGAGAGTTAGGTCCCTAGTTGTTAAGTACCCTGACAGTGGCTTTCATGAGATCTTATTTTTGTAAATGTTTAAGTGGTTAGAAACCTCCTCATGGGAAGAAACATTATTTGAAATTAATTTTCAGACTCAAACTTAGTTCCACAACTGAGGATAATTAACATAATCCTGTAGATCATATACATCATGTAGCATTGAATGACTCTTTGTACTGAAACCTGTAGAAGAACTGAATGCCTCCGGCAATGTCTTGAAATTCTTCAGATTTCATAAAAGCGAACTGAAGCCATGTTCATTAGCATGTCTGCACAGCTGCTAGACTTTCCCACTGTGCAGTGTACACAAGAGTAGGCTATGATGAAGACTGAAGTCTCAAACTCAGAAGGACTGCAGTTTCACATACATTGCTTTCGAAAATGCACCAGTCTAGATGAGGGATGTTAGTATCCTTGTGTGGTTAATATAGGTTTTTCTAAGGCTTTGCTGCATTATGAAAACCCTCAAGGGTGCTTATTTTCTTATTTTTCTTGGCTGGTTGAAAGGTAACACTACAGAATGCCATAGAATTTGGTCCTACTACTTCAGCCATCTGCTCAGAATACTCAGTCAGAATTTCTAAACTATTTATTAATTAGAGAAAACTTCAAAAAATTTTCTGGAGGATTTCATCTCACCTTTCCAGTTAAAGGGGAACATAAGCCATCTTTTACAGTGTGTGACATACAATGGCTAATTCTGATATATGTACAGCTTCAGTTGACTTCCTTCTTTAAACTAGGAAATGCAACTACTGCCTATACAGATAAAACTACTGTGACGGTTTTATAGGTTGCCTTAAATTTCTAAGTTTGGGGGAAATCCAGAGTTTTGGAGTAAAAAAAAAAAAAATTAGTTTCAGAGTTAGGAAGTAGAAATAGACTGAAAATAATTTAAATTATCTATCTTTTACTGATTAATTTGCATACAATACTGAGATGTTGGATTCTAGCAATATATTTCTATAATGGACAGAAGCCTTTCGGATGAAAAAATGGAAGAAAATGATGGTCTGGTCTACTGTATTAGTCTTCTAGTTTACACTCCCTTGTTGAAGAGACTGATTTCTGAGACAATCTGAAGCTTTCTAAATCTACATTGAAGTCAAAAGAAGCAATGCCTCTTGTTAGTTCTGCTATATTTGATGACTATAGGAGACAGTCAGGGCTTTGTTTTCTTTAATATAGTAATTTCTTCCTTTGTAAGGAAAGCTGCCATTAGCTTTTATAATTTTTGTGACTTTCCTGACATAGTGGTGACAAGATAAGACACAGGGCAGTGTGAAATTAGATTCTCATTATTTTAGCCTGTTCAAACAACGTTTCCTCTCAGTTTTAAGACTGTAGATTAATGGGGAAAACAGACAGGCAATGCAGTCATGCTTTTGAGGTCATTGGGAATTACTGTGAACTTACTAAATTTCTCATCTGATATCTGTAATCAAAATGAAATTCTCTGAAGGTGCCAAAGTTTAAGATCTCCACGTATGGAGTAAAAAATCCTAATTCCTTATTACACAGTTTTCCTTGTGGTGACCACCTTCATATGTTGACCATATCTCTGCAGCAAGAGCAGTTTCCCAAACTAGGAACAGAAGCACTGACTGGTAGTACATGAGTCTAAGCATGAAAACATGAACGTTTCACAAACAGAAACAACTAAACATACAATTAGTTCATATAACATCTGAAAAGTAACTTTCAAGATATTTGTGCCTAATACAGGAGTTATCCTATGTGATAATGGTCAGTAGAGAGGTAGAAAACCAAATCTACTGTTGCTAGAACTTGAGACATATTTAAGTCTGCAAGCTTCACAGGCGTAGAGCTTTTTGAACCTACAGGATCAAGGCATAATCTGTGTTTGGTTTTTAGCGAGGATTTTCTTTTCCCTATTTGGCAGGAGTAGCCAAGGAAGAAGACTTCATTTAGTTGAGGATAAAATTCACTCATTCATTATATGGAATAAACCCACAATGTACCATGAAGGCACAGATGGAGGTTCTCATGTGGTAATGAAATTTTATATAAGGTGTTTGAATATTTGTAGGGGCACAATATGTTAAGGTGGCTTTCAAAAGATTAAAAAAAAAAAAAAAGCTTGCAGACCTTTAAAGCTATTCTATAGTCTCAGAACTTTTGGCAATATTTACTATATCATAACTGATGTAGTGTAAGAAAAATGGAATGAGATGCTTTTAAAAATACACAGAATATTTGGAATATTTTTCATTATTTGGACTGGTTTATAGTTGCAAAAATCCAGGCTTCTGGGCACAATTTGGATTTTAGTGTCTGCTACAATCTTTCAGTTTTATAGTGTTACTGGAAATATTTTTCCCTTAATTCTTTTCTTACTAGTGGTTGCATTCCTTTTCCCCTTCCCAAGTAACTGGAATCTTTCACGCTACTGGTTTTCTTCTTTCAAGTTACTTCATTCAGCATGCTTTTCCTTTTTTAAGTCAGACTAGGTGATTATGAAACTTTGGGATTATTCATCTTCCTAAAAGGGGATTTTTAGAACTGTACTGGTCCACGCTGTTTGTATACAGTTTTGTGTCCTGTGGGGATTATCTTATCGAACTACAACAGCCTTTTAAAGTTTATGATACTGTTGGCAGATTTTAAGTAAGCCTATTATTTTTGATTAATATTAGTTGTAGTCCTAGTTTTAGAACTAACCAGATTGCATTTTAAGACTTTGAGCTTAAGAGATGTAGTAACAACTGTCTTATTATTATATTGCAGACTCGTTGGGTATGCAAAAGGCAAGCAAAAAATCAATAGTAATACACTCACTCATTCTTGAGTTATCATTCTTTTACAAACTGAAGACTGTGATTCAGCTAAACCTTGCAATATGTTGACCTTTGCATGTCGTGGTTTGTCCCATCAACTTCAGTGATCAGAGTAGGAAAGGACCTACTAGTTTCCTAGTAAGAAAGGACCTAGAAATGCATAGTTGGCATTTCCTCCAAAGCTCTCCTGTTACTAAAAATTTTGTTTGAGGCTTTCAGAAACTCTAGAAAATATTAGGGTGACCCATATTAGTGCCCAGTGCTTCTATATTGTGCACACCTTAGCTGTGAGATTTGAATGTATGTTATAATTTCTAACACTGAGATACAGGAGACTTTTTTTCTCTTCACTAATGAAATGAATGGAGACAGTCATGACATTCACAAAATGACGGAAGGGCTAAATTTTCTGTTGAGAATGATCGGGATATTAAGCAGTCTCAATGGAAATAAAAGACTGTGAAACTTAAGAAATTGAATGAAAGTGTTTCCCAAACCCAAGACAAACTCTGTAGTTTTCATAGTGGTGGAGAGTGGACCTTGTGTTTGGGAAAACTCCTGTTCTGGTGAACTGAATGAACTCTGCTTGGAGTAAAGAATGTAACTCCTTGCCTTTTCCAACAGAGAGGAGGAGATCTAATTTTAAGAGGTTCTACTGACATTTTGTTAAATAATTGGGATTTTTTTCTTGACTGTTTGACTGACACTGCTGTTCCTCCTTTGCCCACCTCCAACACTCATCCTCTCAATGCTGTCAGACTTTTCTAGCATGCTATGCTCTCTTTTTTTGACAACTTACTGCCCTTATATCATTTATGTCAGTGATGCTGGTTTTGTGTGCTTCATCACCTGTGCTATAACCCCTCTGCATGTGCAATGCCAAACAAATCTATTGTTAAAAAACAAGCCTTCACTAACAGAAGTATTTGTGGTATCCTGCTCTTACTGTTGTTTACATGTCTCCTTTTGCTTTTGTGTGGCGTGGTAGTGATGTGGTATGGTAAAGTGGTACTGCATATTTGTTTTCAAATTATAGGGATATGCATGTTTCATTAAAATTATGTGCTTATCTATACCATTTCCAAAAATCTAAGATAATTCTCTGTTTTACAGATGTAGATGTCCAAGAATATGTTTTGACATTATGCCACACATTAAGCCATGATAAATTCTTCCATTGCTTGCTCAATTTTATTAAACCACTCTGGTTTCTGTTTGTTCAGGGATTTATTTGCGGCTGCTTAAAAGTTTGATGGAATGATATTATGAAACTGTCATGTACATCAGTGAGGATGAGAGCTATTTGCAGGACTTTTATGACTGAGAAACTTGTAATGAGCAAATTAGTTGGAAGACTTTGCATCTGGCAGTTCACCAAGACTAGGCAATTACTCATGTCATCAAAATGTATTTTCATTTAAAGACAAAAGGTTTCTGTGGCATCAATGATGAGCTTCTAAACCAAGGTTATATAAACAGTGTCCATTTAAACAAAGTCAACTTCAGTACTGGGGTATTGCTAATGATAAACTTAGTTTTTCAAGCTGCACAGTAAAACTGCATCAGTCATATGAAAGGAGAACCTTAACTCTGTGAACAAGGTACTATGAGCATTTCAAAAGCCGTTGCTGATGTAAGTAGTGAAAGTAAAGCAGCAAGAGTTAACATATCTTTCAATAGATGCAGGAGATGAAATTCCTGTTTTGTTCCAAACCTACTATTTAAAATTCTCCTTTTCACTGAGCTGCAGATGGGTGGATAAGTGCTGACCATGACCTCTGTGGTAACCTCAAAGGTGTTCAGGGATGCTAGCCACTGGATTATGCCAGGCTGTGCCAGTGGCTGCAGAAACTGCATGTCTTAATCACACAAACTTGACGATCCTGTAAGCCTTGAACAGACTTGGATTTAGGTATAGATAATGTCCTGGAGAAAGTGCAAAGGGCAAGGAAAATTTCATGAGCTACCTTAAAAAGACACCAATTTTAAGATAGAACAAACTCCTGTAGCTCTTAGTGTTAACGCAGTTATGTGTTTTATGATTTACTTGGGCAAAAACTCCCAGTAATGCCATCTAATGTTTGGATTAAAGGCAGGATGTTTATCTGCATTTGTGGTGCCTGTCCCTCAGAATACACTGACAGCACTCATCAAATAGAGTCGTTTGTGCTGGTCTTGTCATCTTCTTTCCAATTTCCCTCAGTTTTCCATTTCAAGACACCCATCTCTTAGCGCAATTTCTCAAGGGGTTCACAGAGGTGGTGATTCTGCTTTTTGGAAAGATTTTTAAACTTTGAAACTCATATTTATTGCAGGGCAGGATTGTGGATTCCTGCCCCCAGTGATGCTCATGCTTACTACCAAGCTGTGCAATTTTTAGAAATTTTTAGAAGCAATGTTAGTGTGTATGTTTTATCACACTGTGAATACGCATAGTCTTAATGCCCTTGTGGGAATTCTACAACAAACACAGAGAGCTTATTTAATGGAAAACATTTTTGGAGAATTTTTTGACATCCACATTATCTGGGAATTAAATCATATAATCATAGCTAGGTGGTATGTAGATGTGCACTGTAAAGGGGGCTGAAACAAAAGTGCTTCCTTGTCCTTCTCCCTCCCCCATTTTTCCGCCTGCTTGCAAAAAGCTGTAATTTTATTCTTTTTCTTCGGACGAGCCTCATAATTGCCCTTCTGTGCCTGATCTGGGCCTGCAGAAAAGGCCTGCTGCATCTGTAAAGCTGGCAGCAGCACAGTATTTCCAGGCAGGCGGAGTGGGGAGCCAGCCCACGGCTTTGTCTGAGCAGCTGAGAACTCCATCGGAGCCATGCCACGGTGTACAGTAACACCGACCTGTGCCATCGGCAAGGAAAGCACTGAGCAAGTGTTGGGGCCAATATTTATAGACCACTGCACAGCAGTGCTGGAAAGAAAGACAGAGAGGGAGTGTGAGAGAAATCTTGGCTGAACTGAGGGCAATTTTTATTTCAGGTTTCTGTTATTTAAGCAACATTAAATAAATCCTCCTTGTCAAGTTTAATCTTCTCTTGCTGAATCATAGGAGTCCTGCTTTGTGTTATGACCAAGTGGAAGCAATGGATTTAAAACAAGACATTTCAGGCTAAATTATCGATCTAGTGTCACTTTTTAGCTCCAGCGCCCTAGCCAGCTCACTGCCCTTCGAGGGCACTGCCTCAAGAGCAGTGCGTGTTGTGACTGAGGCATAGTGCTGCCTGCTGTGTAAGGATGTGCTGCACGCAGGGATTCTGTATACAGTTACAGAGGAATATCAGGTGGTTTCTTCATTTAGCAACATGCTTGAAAAGGTCAGTTAGCATCAGAGAAAAAATACACTCAGTCTACTTCCACTACTGAAAGTAGTAGTGTAGGTTGTTTAAAATACTATCTCTTAGTAATGTCTAGGTTGGGACTTAAAGTATCTGTTTCTTGATGTATATATATGGTTGTACTTGCAGGGCAAATCGCTGTCCTAGATGCCCCACTTTTAGTAGCAGAAAATAAGAAAAAAACTTTGGCTCAAAATTCTGTCCGCTGTTGTGTTAGCAATCAGGATCAATACTCTGTTTTTCTATGAGAAGCAGGACAGTAGTTAATGGATGTTCTTGCATACCTCAGTTTACAAAATTAATAAATAAAAAAAAAAGGTGAGGAGGCAAGTGGGTTATTAGGAGAGAAAAATTCCTCCTCCTTCGTGAATTGTTCAAGGTGACATAGAACATCCCACCCCCTCCCCACCCCCACCCCCCCCCGCAGGATATTCCCTCATAACAGAAAGGAAATTATTATTTACAGCAAACTGTTATAATCAAGGTGAAAGAGAGATTCTCCCTTGGCTACCTGCACACAGGCAGCGCCCTACAACTTTTGAAAAATGAACATTTTTCCATTACTCACAGTATCTTTTTCAACAACCTCCTCAACGCATACAGGCTGCTGAGTTCATTAGTCTTTTTTTGTTTGCATATTCTAGGGTGTAATTTTAAAAGCCAGGTTACCTAAAAAGGGGATAATTCTTCTAAAACTCTCTCCTGGCAGCAACATGTGAAGTCTGTGCAACTCAACATTGATGTTTACTATGGTTAGCTCAGAGAAGATTAATGTGTTTCTTAAGGAACACAGCGTTTCCCTGAATGAAATTTATCAGTTGACAGCCCTGGAATTATGTCTTTAAGTTAAGAAAATACAGACTTTGGCACTGGTTAAAGATTTTTGGGGGTGAGTGGGAGGGTGGCTTGCAACTCCAGAGGGTGTTAGACACATACTGCATATGTGTTGAAAACAAAAGTGTGTTAAAATAACTTTAACCTTGAGACTCGAACTAACAAATAAAAGGAAATGCAAGATAGGGCTCACATTAGATCCTTAACTTCACTTGTTAACACCTGTGTTTTGCATACACAGGGCATGTAACATAAGCCACTATCCACTGATTTAAGACTTACCAAGTAAAGGATAAGGATAAAGTGGTGGTTTCCAGAAAAGGAGTCTGTATGAGAATCTGTAGAAAAACACATATATATTTAAAGATCATGCTGATCGTTTTTTCCTATGTGTTCATACATTCCTCATTTCTGTTAGAACACCGGTTATCACCAACACTAGAAAACATGAAGAAACTACTTTGGGAAACGCAGCAGATGAGACAGGAATGTATGCTATATGGACAATTAATGGTAAAGTAATCTGCTGGGAAATTCTCCTATTATGGAGCTATTCCAGTACATGGGCATTGAAAAAAAAGAAAAAAAAATTAAAGATTCAGCTGCCCTATGACCAGTGCATTTTATAGAGGACAGTGCTGTCACATCTCTTTGAGGTTGATAGATAAATTATAAATGCAAGACAAAACCTATTTTTTCTCTCTTCCTTCCCCAAATTTATCTATGCTTTTGTTTCAAGATGATATGAATGTTCTTTTATCTAGTATCTGGGTCCAAAAGGCGGCTAATAAAAAGTGAAAGTATAGCTGTTGGAAAAGGGACTTAGCATGCTGTGTTTGGGCACAGTAGATTACTAGGCATTAGTCTGCATCCTCAGAGTTTCATTATTGTCCCTGTACATACTTAGATGATCACAGCCTTGAAAGTTTTTACTATTATTGTATTTTACTATTACTATGCCTTTTAATACCATAGGATTACAGGTGATTTAGTATTGGTGAACCTGAATGGTCCTTACAGAGCATAAACTGTTCTTCAGTAATTGCCTGAGTGTGTATATCATTACCCCCAATATTGTGGCTTACCTGCTGGTAACAGGTTAAGAAAGGTCTCTTATTTATAACCAGGGACCATAAATTGCAAGTGTGTACAGTGTTGTGGAGTAGCTGATGCCATATGCTACCTGTATGGACCTTAAAATGAGGCAGGTTGTTTGCTTTCCCATATAGCTTAGTAAAACATATTCTATTTTGCATATTTAAGTGACATTCAAGGGAATTTGTGGAGGATAATGTCAGGATGGCAAACACTGCTGGTCTTGCCCCAGGGAAGCAAGTAGCCTCTGTGCTGAATTTGACCTGTTGAGGAAGATCTTGGTTATCACCATGTATGAGCTCTGTAGGTATTTTTGTTCTTTGTGATGGAGTTTTCTTGACCTGTCCTAAGCCCCACAGAGAGAGTCTTTAATGGCATGTTAACCTACTGATCAGTGAACTCTGTGCTAATGGGTCACCTCAGAGGCAGAGATTTTCTCTCTGATTGCTGGGATTATCCATGGAAACTCCAATTACTTGTTGGGGCTGGGGTGAGAAAAGTCACACGCTGCCTCTTTAGCACTTTAGACTTTAGGGTCTGTAGGAATTGTAACAGCATTGAGTGTTGCAGGGGTTAATGTTGAGGCTTTTTTACTATTGTGAACGTGGCTGGGAGGGCCATCCTGTGGGTACCTGCTAGGATGGAATGAACTTCCAGGCTGAGTGAGACTGAAGTTGTCTTCCAGAGGTTTTACTAAACTGCTGGCTAGGAAGACTTCACAGGAAAGCACAGTAGGAATACCTTTTTTTTTATTATGCCCTCCCTCACCCCACTAACAATTGGAGCACAAGCAAAGACATAGAAATACATTAGTTGGCATGGCTCTGTCTCTTCATGACCATGTTTTGTTTGGGGTTGGATGTGGGTTATCTTTGGTTTTTTGAGTGTCGGAAGCCAGTCTGCCCCTTTTCTTAGTCATTCCGGAGCTTTAAACTCATTGTGTAACTTCAGCTTTAGCAGCGGCATGTCCAGGGACGGTGTAAACTGGAACATTTGCTTTCATAATGTGTTTGCCTGCTATTTAGTTTGCTCTCATGTCCCTTTGAGGGATCCCCATCAGAACTAGGTAATCAGGTTGATACAACAGCATCATTCATGGGGGAAATGAGATTATGCATTAGCCAAAGAAAGTGTATGTGAAAAAAGGAAGGGAGGAATAGACTTTTAAAAAAGTCTGCATGTGTACATGTAAAGGTAACTTCATAGAAATAGGTGCATACCTTGGTTGAAGGTTTGGAGTCTTTATGGAAGGTATGCTGCACAAATAACATAGGAAGTCCCTGGGGGGTTTGATGATTTATCAGGGTGGGGAGAGGGCTGAGCATGATTTCTGACATTGTTTCTAAATGGCGGTATGCCAATATGGGAGCTTTGCTTATAACACAACAATTTTAAGAAATTTTAATTGGGAAAGCTGTCTTAGATTTGGGAATGAGTTTCTATTCAGGACCAGAACTACAAAGACCATTATGTTAAATAGCCAATACCTGATGGAAAGAGCACATACGCAGGTTGTGAAGGGTTCAGGTCTGATCTCATGGGTTTGCCTAATTCAGGTCAGGTATGTGGACCCTCATTTCCCACACTGTAGGTTGAGTACTTCCCACACTAACCTATGAAATACCAAGAGCCTCTCAAGCCTCTCCACCCAAGGCTGTTTCTCTTTGTACATAAGCTGAGATACTGAGATACTGGACTGGGGACTCAGACCTGGACCCTCTCATATTGTAAATGACTCTTCTAACATCTGCGCTATTGAATGATTCTGTGGTCTGGTCTTGTGATCTGTCTTAAGAAATACTAATTTTTATGTGCAAATTCTATAATTCAGAGCAGGCTACTAGGAATTCTGGAATAATATTCTGTCTTTGCCTCTGATTTTTGAGGAAATCTCTTTGAAAGATCTTCGCTTCAAGAGATGGAAGAGTAAAATCTCACAATTTTTTTTTTTTAAATACTCCTTTCCATCAGATTTTTTTGACCATCAGATTTCATCTTGTAAAAACTGTTTCCTCGTAATATGTATTGGAGTGTTTATTTTCATCTTCAGGCTGGTTTCCTGTGCACCATTTTGTTCTTTTTAAAAAACAAATGTTCCCATGCAGAGATGGGAAATGGGCACACGCTTACTTTTTATGCTAATGTTGCCTCAATTGTGACACTTCTTAGTGTCAAGAGAATGGCACCTTCATCTTCTCATTGCCATAGCTTGCTGATGATGACTTTGGGGGCTCTTCAGGTTTTGTAATAAACTTTAAAGCAAATGTGCTTATGCAACTGAAAAAAAGCATTTATGTTTTGGGAGTCAGTGCTCTTCCTATATTCAAGTGAGCTCCTGTTTGGCTCCCAGATCTCCCAGAAGTGATTCTGCCTTTCCTATTCCTTCCACCTTTGAATTTATGGCTGGGGATATTCTTTTCCTAACCTGAAAACCTTCCTAATCAGAATTTTTGAACCCTGCCTGCAGGTGTCCCATCCAGCGATGCTATTGGTATGATGCTATGGATATTTAAAAACTGAACTATAATTGGAAATTACTCCTTGAATGGGTAGCGAGTATTGGATGTTGCAGTTTGATTTGTATTTGCAAATCACTACCAAGTGCTTCTTGTTATTGATTTTCCCTATGGGTGAGAAACAGTGGTTACATCTATAATGTTATGTATAGATACCATGAGAGTGTTTAATGTCCGAGGGAAACGCTGCTTAGACTGGGAGCAAGTGCACATTCAACAACATGTGTGTTTACAGAAGACTGTATTTGTGGGCACTGAGTCCCTTGATCACTGACCTTTATCTTTTTCCCTGCACGCAGCAAGTCCAGTTGTATTTGAGCAAGACTTATTTGCTTAACCAGTGCTCATTTAGGCAGACCAAGAATGCAGAGAATTACATGTGGTTGCTCGTTAATGTTGGTTTAGAAATAGCATTTGCAGTGTGAACAGTCCTTTCAAGTTTATCTTAGTCTATGTTGTGATATGTGAGTACTTGCAGCATGAAGATGACTCAAGTTTTCATGCCCTTTAAAAAAAAAAAAAAGATTTTTTGGTCTACTGCTGCTTCTAATTTCTTTGTAGTGTTTAATATTTGTGTAAAGAAATATATTGTCATTGTTAACGTTTCTCTGTGGTTTGGTTAAACTACTGAGTACTGGTAGCCCCAGACACATATTAACATCTGATCTAGATTGACATTCTCATACTTTAGGAGTTATAAATGCACTTGACTATACAGAAGGAAGGGTTTGAGGAAACAGCTGGAGCCTTTACTGTGCTTTTCAGTTTGGCTGCTATCTTTCATATTGGCTAATATGGGCAGAATTCAACATGGATGACCTCAGCAAAATACCAGTGCTTTAAACAGTGACCATGCAGAGGAAGTACCAAGCATCTACTCTTACATTGTAAAATGCAAACTGAAAGTCTCCAGCCTGTTGCTTCCTGTGTCAAACTGGCACACAAATGCAAAGAATGCATTTCTTGCAGCAGAGGGCAAAACACTCAGATTTTTCTTCATCCTCTCTGTCCCGCATTGTTACTTGGGCCAGAGGCCATGTTTTGAAATCTCTCTCTTAAGGTCAGCATACCCTTTACGTAGACCTTGCGCTGTGTGCCAGGGCACTGAAGTGTGACCACGGTTTCTGTAAAAATTAAAATAAGCCAGCGAATCGTAGTTATTTACTATATTTCATCTCACCTCAGAAAGCGTAAGTGTAAAGTGTGATTTTTAATTAACAAGCACATTGTCCCAGTGCTTTGACTTGGAAAATTACATATCAGTATATAGACAGTTTAGTAGACCATTCATTTCTCCCTCTGAGCCATAAATAATATCCTTCAACTTCCCAGGAATGTTTTTCTGCTTAATTAAAGCAGTCATAGGTACATATGAGGTATTAATGGTCAAGGTAAAATGGAGGGTAGTAACTGAGTAAGGCTATGCCATTTGCTATCCATCTTTCCATCCCTGCATCTCCTTTCCTTCATCACTACAATGGCTCATCATGACATCCAGCAAGAGTTTTGCCTGCTAACCTTGAAATGTATCTTTGTGTTTATTGTCAGGACCTTGCTGGCAAATTGAGCTTGACAATGAGGTGGTAAAGGCAGGGGGAAGCAGGGTGACCTGGGACACGCAGTTCTGCTGAAACCTTTCAAGGGCTATAGAGTGCTTAATCCTTTCCAATGAATCAAATTACCAACTGGGCATCTAGTTTGGTTAGGTAATCATTAATGCGGGACCTGTGAATTATGAAGTTTGTAGCCCTTTTTCTTGCTTATTAATTTTTTTTGTGTGCTAAAGTACTCTTCTTCCTGATACTGCAAGAGCCTTTAATGAAGGCAAGCATGCTGAAACTTGGTCCAGGTTGTCCTGGAGGCGTGCTGCGCAGCCTTCACCCAGAGCCCCACTGTTGCCTTGGCCTGGAGGAAACCAATTCTGCCAGCATTCTTGTAGCCAGCAAAGTTGGGCGCTGGTAAGTGCAGTTGGAGGGCAGCCCTTTGTAGCCCTAAGGCTTAGGCAGCAGCTGGCCAAGGGCTCCTTGGTGCCTGTGGAGTTGAGTGTGCAAGGTGAGATGCTATGCTGTGCCCTTCACTTGGGATGTTCTCTTTGTGCTGAAAAGTGTGTGTCTAATAAGTTTGATGCATGTATAGCAGCATAGTTCTGGTTGCTTTAGAAGACATGTGGCCTTTAGTCATCTTTTGCCAGTAAGAGTGGGGCCAGGTAGGCACCAGCTGATGTTCATCTCTATTCCCTCTTCACACTGGTTGTCACCTCCACACGTAGTGCACAGGGTCACCGTGGGGTTTAGAATAGCTTTTATCTCATGTTTTCTCAGCACCATAATGGAATGAATTTGAAAGGATTACCCTTTCATTTGCTCAGGGCTGCCTTGTCTAAGTCAGGTTCAAAACTGTTGTCCCTCTCCTCTGTCCACAGAGGGGCTGTCAGAACACTTCTCCTACGCATCTCTGGCCCCCCAGCCACGCTGCTTTGCCTTCACAGCCTGTCACTCAGAAAGCAGTGTCAAGTGAGCAGACACAGCGGTGTGGGCCTGCCAGCTTCCTCTCACTCTTAAGCTATCCTGCTTTCTCTCTCAAAAAGATGAAGAAACTCGTATATGGTACAACATTTTTGCAAAGGGTTTTTCTGCAGCCCTTTTCAATGGCTTGGGGGAATGAAATCATATACCCGCTGGATGTGGCTGGAGATGGATGCTATTTAAAATGCAGTCACTTTCCCAGTTTTGAACAAGGCTAGCTAAGATGCCGTGGGATAGGGGAATTTTGTAAAGTGCATATATGGTCAGAAAATGACTGTATACAAATGCCATCATCCTTCTCCAGAGATCCAAAATCTGTCACTCTTCCAAGATATATCTGCTTTCCTTAGTTCAAAAATAAATGCTGATGACTTTTTATTGGCTTTATAGTAGTATGCGAAAATGAGCTGGATTCTATTCTGCTTTGTTGACCATCAACAAAATTGTTAATTGCTTTCTAACGTGAGCCAGAGAGCATGCAGTGTGACTTCAGGCCAGGCTCCAGGTGTGGTTTGTGAAGCAGGCTGTTAGAACAACTTGTTTTCTTATTTTTGTTCTTATTTGTTTTAAACTTGTAGATAAAGAAAATGTACTTTGGAGTCACTGTAAGATAAATACTGAATTTCATTAAGTCCTTTCTGCCAAACCACTTTTCATCCTATACTTGCACTACCAGGTCTTATTTCTCTCATGTAGGTTTTTCAATATTTCTGCATCTTAACTTTTTCCACCCGCAGAGCCCTTTAGAATAAAGTAATATCTACCACTTAAATAGCAATTTGCATCCTGGGAAGGTTTTGAAAGTCTCTGTTAATGCTTCTTTCCTGAGGGAAACGTGCACGTGCACAGCAATGTGCATGTTTATAAGATGAAAGCTGAGAGTGTGTTAAGTAACTTATTCTGGGCACACCAGTAATTGATGCCATTTAATCTCAAAGTAAGTGACTTGAGCATGTACTTAACTTTCAGCTCTAAGCATGTGAATGCTTGGAAATTAATTATAAAAAAGGAAAATGAACTGCAGTGTGGTTACTCTACCGGTAATGTGCCTGGGAGGAGGGACTGACTCTTGGTCCTGAGGCCAGGCATCTAGATGATGTCTCCATAATATAACATTGAAATAAGGAGGCATATTTGCCTTGGGTCATCAGCCTAGCTCTCTAAATCAAATGAAGTAGAAGTTGCTATCTCTTTTTAGTTCAGGTTTTCCATGAAATTCAGGGCAAGATGCCAATGACAGAGGGTTTTGCTTTTGGTCAGAGTCCACTGAAGTCAGCAGTAAAACTCTTAACAGCAAGACAGCAAATCAAGGATTTGGGGGGATGCAGGGTCACAACACAGTTCAGTGTGAAGCCGCTACACATCTTGGTTGCTTTCTGTGAGCAGTAATCTAATGGTTCAAAATTATGCAAGTCATTATCATGTCCAGTTTGGGTTTTTTTAATAGACTTTTTCTTATCTAGAGTTCAAGGTTGTCAGAAAGATGAATGGCTTAAAAAAATTTAAACAAGCTTCTGATTTCTTTGATCATCGAATGATGAATGAATTAAGAATGAGATTTAAATCAAGTTGGAGAGGATATCATGAGGTGAACGTAATTTTGAGAACGTTCCCTAACACCTCCTGATGGTGTTGGGTGTGCGTGATGCAGTTCATTAGTGAGAAGAAAGGGGAGATTTTAGGATTAGGTAAATTCATGCTGTGTTTGGTGTTGATCTACAAAGTATGCTAGCCTGTGTGCCCAACTGGAGAATATTGCACATATAGTCATACTCAAAGTATATTGAGAAACCTGGCATCTAAACATTAGAGCTGAGTTTTATGCCTTCTTGTAAGCTGGAGCATAGCCACAGTGAAATAATGCAAATACTGGAAATCTGTAAAGGAAAAGAGAAAAGAAAAGTGTAATGAGACCAATCAAGTTAGTTAATCTAAGTAATAATGAATTTCAACATCAGTGAAAGTTCATGTTTATTGCAAATAAACACATTCAGATGCATGCTATCTGAAAATCC
The DNA here is from genome assembly GCA_009769605.1 of Bucorvus abyssinicus. Classification (NCBI taxonomy): domain Eukaryota; kingdom Metazoa; phylum Chordata; class Aves; order Bucerotiformes; family Bucorvidae; genus Bucorvus; species Bucorvus abyssinicus. The sequence continues at coordinate 52,162,870 of CM020026.1, forward strand.
TATCTGGCATATTCTCCCTAGGTTATATTTATCTTTGTCAAGGTGAGATTCTACTCTGTAGTAAAGGAGATACTGTAGAAATCAGGTCATTTCAAGGATTTCAGTGGCATTGGTCATGGACGAGGATATTATTTCACATGGGTTCGACCAGTTAATTTGAGGCCCTGGTAGCTAGCTTTAAATACTTCACTGCACAGGCCCTCAAAGGACTTGTGAGTAATACATTTCAGTTGTTGGCAATGTCATGCTTGCCCTATTTCTTGGCCCTGTTGTCTCCGTGCTTTTGGAAATATCACCACTAATTGTTCTGAATAATTGCAACAACACCTGCTGGCAAGCCCTGAGCTGATATACTGGAAGCTTTCCCATGGCTGATGTCAGCCAACAAACCAATTGTGTCCTTAGCAGACATTTTTAATTTCTTTTTCACATAGAATTTACTTAGATCTATTCTCTTATGCCAGTAAAGGCCAGCCACCTCTTTCAGGCTGTTTATCATCAGAAAATGTATTGAATGTGTTACTGGTACCAAACTTACATGGATGTTATTCATCCACAATATTTTGAGGTATTTTGTGGTTTATGAATTAATCTTCTCTGTTCTTCTGTTTTGCAGAAGTTTCACATTTCATATTTTTAACCTAAAAAAAAAAAGTAGGAAAAAAGTCCTCTATATTGTCTGCCTTTAGATTAAAGTTCAACCTAATGGTGTTAGCTCTGGTTTTTGGTCTTTGTTACCATCTTGAAACAATGTCTTTCGCATCTATTTGCTTTTAACATCCAGAGCACTTGGTTGTGTGTTTACATTCTGTATGGTTCTACAAATTTCTGATTGCTTCCTCACTGTTCCTTTACAGTTTTTTGTTTATTTTTATGATATATGCTGCAAAGGCACTGGTTCTCATTAAAAGAAAAAGAAAGAAGAAAAAAGATTAATAAACAATGAGTTATACTCCAATGAATGCCCCTACAAGGGAAAACAGTAAGCCTTGAAACTCTATGTTTTTAATAGTAGGTACTTTGAATCTTTTTGTTCTTTCAGTGATGTGTCATCTAAGTAGGAGAAAATAATACTTTTTTTTTTGACAGTATAGATTTGAGTAAGTTTTATATATATATATAAAGTGTTTCTAAAGACTTCAGATTGGACCACGATATACTGCAGCAATGCCTTCCCTCTCTCCCTCTCTCCTTCTCTCCTCTGCCAAAAAATTCCTCTCTCCTCCTAAAGTGGTCAAAAACAGACTTCAGCTATTACAGAATCCCAGAGGGGCCAAGCAAGCCCTACTGCTTTATTACATGAAGCAAGAAAAATGGTGTGCACTTCCTCAATCTTTCTGCAGCGGCAGAAGAGTGCTAAAACAAGTACACCGCACTTGCGCCGCATGTTTTGCTGGACACTTCTATAAAATGCAAATCTACAAAGTGCATGGGCTTTTGGTTCCCTGTCAGTTTATCGTCTGCTGTCAGTGGGGCTAGTCAGGGCTCACAAAGTCTCCCCACTTTATTTCAGGGCATTAGCCTTATATATCCAATGCCAGAAATCCTTTTTCCCTTTTTCTCTTAGGCTAGTTGTTACCATTTTGTACCATAGTGTGGATATTCTTTCCCTTAATGAAAAACCTCTTGAAGGTTGAGCCAAGAGAGCTTTGTTCATCAATTAGATGTGCTTTGTACATGACCTTTTATTGTACAGGGATGTTAGTCCTCTGCCTTGCAATAAACAGAGAGGTGAAGAGATGGAAAGTAAATGAAGGTATTTTAGTGAGTCAAACTGTATTATATTACTAAAGCTTAAGTGTATTTGCCCTACCAGCTTATGCACTGGATATAACGGACTTTCTCTGATTCTGCTTATTATCATTAATCATACTAAACCAACAATTTTGTCCTGTGACTTTTGAAGCATGGCTGTCTGTCCCCTGGCTCAAATTTAGAGTAAATTCCATCTCGACTTGGGGAAAGAACCTTTTCTGTTATGCTCAGGTGTCATCCTAATCAAGAGTTAAAATGATATGCATGTGATGCCCTACACCAATACAGTCCTTAGTATGCTGGAGTTTCAGCAGAACGCATCAGGTCGTATTAGCTAAGTAAATTGTACGCTCCTCCCTCCCCACCCAATCCTCGGAGTGGTAAGATACCAAGATGTTTGCATTGATACAGTTAACAGTTTACAGCCATTCTTTCTTTTGGAAGGTTCCAGTTATAATCACCTCCAGGCTCCAAGGAGTGCCATACATGCCTGTCTATGTGGGGTTTTGTACCCATTCCAACCACCTGGGTCCCATTACTCCCATTTGGTTCCCATTGCACTGACTTCCTGTCTGTATTACAGAATTTATTTTAATTTTTGAGCATTTAACATAAAAGGTCTTGTATGGTCTGTACATGCAAAAAAAAAAAAAATCCCCACCCCGTATAATCCAGAAGGTTCAATTAATTCCTGCTTATTTCTACTTACTCATTGTGACATCAGTCCATAAGAAGACAGTATCAAAATGTAAGAATGCTTCTTGTCAGAGTTCCTCCATAGAGCAAAGAATGTTATTAAAATACCAGTTTTTAAAATCCCCATAACTCTGATTCTTACAGAGTCATAGAAAAATGCTGAAAGAGATCTCCAAGGGTCAGCTGCCCTACAGCTGTATCCCAAGGCAGGATCTTTATACACTTAAGCCACTCTAGACAGACACTTTTCTGACCTTTTTTTAAGTGGACATTCTATAAACTTTACTGGGCCACGTGGTATGCCACAAGAATTTTGTGTTGTGCAGCAATGAGGCTAAATTTACTGTTCTCTCTTTCACTGGGAATTCATTGGAATTTATGGGATGCTTTTTGCATTTCCTCAAGCTTTTATTTTTTTTCTTTTCAGAACATATACATGTGTGTGTGTATATGTATTTAAAATGTACTGCAACATCTTTCATATCTTAAATGTTTTCCTGGTACTGCACTTCAGAGATTAATGGTAGGTAGACAGGAATAGTTTATTACTTGGAAGTAAGGACAATGATGGTGCTATCCAAAAACATGCAAAGACCCTTAGACCTTTATATTGTACAAGAATGTGTAAAGACAGAGGAATATTTGGTTAAGAGAGTAGAGTTCTTTTTCTAATCAATTAGAATTTTAAATTACATATTAGTCCCACAAGTGAACAGAACCTAGCTCCCGTGGCAAAGCAGAAGATAAGTAGTGTCAATGGCCAACCTCCTTGTTCTTCCTCTACTTTTCTACCCAGACTAAATCTGATGCCAGGATCTACACTTCAGATGCATAAAATAACCTGTGCATACACCATCCAGTCTGAATAAAAGATTCTATATTGTGGTTGTAGATGTTTTTTTCAAGGCTCCTGGTCATTGATAGAAGATGATATGCTCAAGTATGGGAAGTTACAGTACCCCAGCAGAAATAGGGCCAAAATGCTACTCCATGCCAGCTGCCCTGCCATTTCAAACAGCAACATCAAATGATTGTATTTCTGTCTCAGAAGATTGTGGAAGCGGTACACAGTGACTGCATAATTCCAGTACTTTTCATAGGGTAAGAATGTCATTGAGAGCTGGAGAGGGATTCGTTCCCGTGGTTATCTAGTTTAGAGGCAAGTCCTTAAGCTATCTGGATGTATTTATCTCTGTTAGATGCCGGTTGGGGTCAAGAAACAAAGGAGAAATATGAGTCTTTGGTTCCATAAACTGAAATGGCACATATGTACAAAGCTATGCCATAAATACTATAATTCTGTGAATTTTTAACTTGGTTGGAAGGTGAAAAGACAAAGGCACAGCTGAAAATGCTAGCTGATTAGTCTTGTGTATAAAATCTATTTAAGGGGCAATAGCAAAGTTCTGTCTAAAAATTAATTAGAACATAGCACAGTCAGTTGTGATCAAAGAGCACACATTTATTGTGAAATATATCATTGCTGGAGACAATTAATTTTTAATTTATTAGATTCCATAAATTGTTTTCTGATAGGTTAGGAACAGAGATATATCAAGTCTATTAACATAATACTGGCTCTACTTACTCGCTAAGTGAATTATAGTATTCAAGTATATGCTTACCCTTTAATAGTAGTAGACGTCTGCAATGAAACTACATGAAGTAGTGCCAGTGTGTTTTCAGGATTACAAAAGCACTTCTAGCGTAGAAGAACATGTTGATATTAGCAAAGTAAAACCCCATGCCACTCCTATAAAGAGTGAAGGAGAAAGTTGTTTTCCTCTTATTGGTACAATGTCCAGTGGTTTTTCTGACACACAGATCTGAAAACATGGATTCTTGTGTGTCATTAAGGATCTGACGTGGCTGTGTCCAAGGTACTCTCAGGTTCCTGAAAACATGTGTATGTATTTACAGTGGAGTTCTTCTACACTGATATTTTCTATGTTGTCCTTAATCTTTTGCCACAGACAGAACAAATCTATCCCATTGAGAACATGACCCCAGCCTCACCCATCTGGTTTAACTTGTGCCTTCAGAATTGCCCATGTGAGTAGAAGTTGGCCCACATCCAGATACTGCAGCAGCTCCCCCTAGTAAAACAGACCCATAAGGCCTTGGTTGTCTCTTGCTTTGTAGTGTTGGTTCATAGAGTACTGTTAAAATGCACAAAAGTCAATTTTGCTCCCCGTTTTCCTTATTTATTTCTGCTTTCCCTCCATAATATGATACTCGCTGTGCTGAAGTAAGAAAATTGTAAAAATCACAGTATATTTAGAATTAAAAATACAGTGTCAGTCTGATCAGTTCAGCTTATAGGCATAGTGGCTGCAGGAGTATGGGAATGTGGGGAGGAAGGTGAGTAGTGTTCTCTGTTTGCAAACCCTTGACTTCATTGCGCTCTTCTCCTGCTGTTCTCTCAAGGTAATTAGGCCTTTTAGTTTGAACCTGTGCTCATTTTATTCAAGGGCAAATTGAGATTCCTAACAAATAATCATTTTCAGTTGTTTATTTACGTATGTTACATAAAAAAGCAGCCTTCTTTCTTTTTCCTTTTTCTGCACCCTAGTGTAATTAATTTTCAAGTACAGCCCTTTGTGAATGTCAAAGGTGATTTGGTAAAGTAGAACAAGATACTTTTCATTCATAAGAATCCTAAAACATCTGCTCAGTAGAGAAACCTGTTGGCTGAAGGATGGAGAGAGCATATATATTCTCAGAACTGTGTTCGGGTATTCAGTACAGAACGTGTGCCAAACTCTTCAGGAAAGCACCGGGATAGTTTTGTTTTAAGATTATTTTGATATCTTTGGCCTTTTTTATGTTGTTCGAAATATCTGGCAGCAATTTAAATATAATACCCTCACTCTCCTCTCTAGAAAAGGAATGAGTTTCTAAAAAAGAAACTGTCTTTTGGGGATGTCCAGGTGTGCACATCTAAATACTGTGAAAGATTGCACAGCATCAGACTTTTGTTTTCTGAATAAATAAGCTATTGTAAATCAGCAGGCATGAAGCCAAGTTATAATAGAAGAATTTATTATAATTTGATGTAGATGGTGGATAGAATGGATAGATTGTAATTGAAGCTAAGTGAATAATTCCAATAAATAATATATTCAATGAATTTATCCTGTTTTTCTACTCTGAGATTATTTTTACTCCCTCCCTTCACCCTTCCTCCCCATGTTTTATAGCCCCTGGATTTTTTTTTTGTCTAACCAGAAGGGTGAGGGCTCTCTTTGTTTCCTTATGTGCTGGGCTGTGCTGGCCACCATGGCAGCATTGCTATTTTGTGCCTCTACATCCCCAGGCATGCACAGCTGGGACCCCATGCTTGGGGGAATTCTGGTGAAGTTGGTGGGGCTCCATGTGGGACATTCCCACCATGGCAGTGATGCTTACAGAGATGTGGGTCTGGCTGTGAGTGCCAATGCCTGCAAACAGTGGTCTTGCCGCTGCAAGCAGTCCTCTCTGTGCCAAGTGACTCCCAGCACTGCAGTAAGTATCCCTTCAAGGCAAGAATTAATTACGTAGGGTTTGAGCTTCTTTCTCTGGGTTCACAGTTGGATAGGACCTACTTAACAAAGACCTACTCAAGGCCATTAACAAGGGCCTTTCTAGAGGATGAGAATCATGTTCCACTTGGGCCATCGATATCTTCAGTTTGTTTTCTGTGTATGTGTGTGGGTTTTGGCATTTGTTTTTTGGGGGCTTCAAGGAGTAGAAATATTTATGCCATACAAACTCTTTTCAAAAAAATTTCGAATTCCAGTCCAAGGAATTTGTTTACTGAGTAGCAGCTGTGCTGTTGGGCTGTAAGCCTTGTGGGGTTTTGTTTCTAGGACTGTACATACTAGCATCCTGCCCGTTCATCAGGTTGGCCAACGTGCTGTGTCCTTGCCCATATTTTGTCTTGCTCTGCCCTTTCTTCTAGGTTTTATTCCAGCTTTGAAAACAGTGTTTCTGGACTTGGGAGGTTTTAATCAAGCTTTGTACCTCCTCAGCAGCCCACCCCTTCTCCATCAGAACTTGAAGATTATTAAATGCCTACACATTCAATGGATTAATTTTTTCCCAGTTCACTCAAAGGCCCAAGGTAGTCCTCCACACTTCGTGTAACAGATGCAGATTTTTGTAACATTTCCTCTCCTTATTGCTTTGACTAGTAAAAGAGTTTCATGATTGATATTTGAAGTAGGACGCACTAAAACAAATAGAGCTGCTGACATCTCATGTTATTATTCCAGACAGGGTGCAAACTTAAGTAGGCATCACTTCATCAGGATTACGATGGTCACAGCTTGCTTAGCGCTGAAGTAAATAGAGCACAAGTTCAGACAAAATTTGGCCAGTAGCATGAACTTGTTATGTCTGAATTTGGAGTGCTGAGCCACCGACCGGGATACAGAAATTAAAACTTTACTGTAGCATCTTTAAGGAGATCCCAAATGAAGTAATCATATGGCATGTGCTCTTTCCTTCCTCCTGTGGGAGCACCAGATCAATGTACAATGGTGAGGAGGTCCTATTATGGTTATAAATTTGCTGAGTTCGTCCCACAGCTACTAGAACAAGGTCTGCAGATTTTAGTATTATCATTCTGTTGTATGTGTTACCCCTTTGCCCTTCATGTTTATGTTTAGCATGTATTAATATCAACATCTACTGCACCATAGAATCTGCTTTTCCATGCCCTGTTTCACCTCTTGCTCCTGTAGCCGTAAGACATCTACTTGTACCTGTGGAAAAGGGCTTTAATCCTAGCACTGTGTACTCACCACAAGTCTGGAGTGATATCAACCACCATCGTCCATCTTCTCTGTGCTGCTGAGGGTCAGACTTTGTCATTGAGCATAAAATTAAGGAGCAGGTTTGATTTCTTAGTGAGGCTTGCAATTTTCTTTTGACAAAAGTGGAGTTGTTTGGTTTTACATAGATAATCCGTGTACTCTTCAAAGTGACATTATTCCTCTTGAACAACTTCAAAATACTTAATACTAATTTATAAAATAACTATTTAGTAATAGAATGTATGAACAATAGTCTAATCTGTTCAGCAGTCTGGTGTATTTTTTTCATTGATTTCTATATTAATATTGGAGCAAAGACAGTAATTTCTGGTGCTTTTACAGCTGTGAAAACATGCCTATTGCAAAAAGAGACTAAACTGTACCAAAGGACTCACTGTGCCAGCAATATTTAATACTTCATTGTAGGTCCACTGTTTTAAACATCTGTCCCTCATTTAGTATATTTTTAATACGGAATTTTTAGTGTGGGCAAAAATGTAACTGTTTATAGTAAGATGCTTTCTTTGCTACTGAGAAAAAAGCAACATAGAGTCTATGACAAAAAATATTTTTAATGATTTATAGGATTTGGGTCATTGGCCTTAAACTTCCATAAAATAGTAAGTCATTTTTATTGAAATGAACACCTTTCTAAGAACATGAATGTGGCCGATAAAGGAAGTTTCCATGTAGTAAATATGGAAGCTGGTAAGGGAAAATTACTGTGTAGCCCCCATATTCTGCTGTGCATTGTGCACTAAAAGGAAATAATTGAGCTATTCAGGCTGAGGCGGGTGGGCACAGCAGTACCTTGCAGTAAAAAGGAAGATTTAGGAAATGAGTTGCATGTGAAAGATACTGAGGTTATGGCCACCTGATGTAATTATTAATGTTTTGCAGGCATCATAGAATTGTTCATGTCAGAAAGAGACTTTGGGAATTCATCTAATCCCATCTAAAATGTATCTTCAAATAGTGTGCAATGAGAACGTTGGAAAGACGTACTAGAGTCTTGCTGTGAGTTACCGTCTGTCAGCTTGTGTAGGGACTGGCTACAGAAAAGACACCGAGTATATGGTGTAATTGTTCCACACTAGTGTAATTTCCACTATCATTTACTGGAAGAACACTTGACTGAGTGAACCTTCTCAGCTTTTTATGCATGCGAAAATTAGAAAATCCTTGTTCCAGCTTGGCTATTGTGTTTTACTGTGGATATGTAACTCTTCTGTAGTAGTGAATATAGAAGTCATCATATCTGATACTCCTTTTTGTTTGCTTTGGGGCTTTCTCTTTTTTTTTTTTTTTTTTGTTTTTAAACTCTTGATGTTAAACTTACAGACTTACACAGCATCCCTGTGTAACATCCCTACAGTACATTAAACAAGACCACATAAAAACAGAAGAAAACACAGGGGTTATCCTTTACTAATTTAAATTTCCAAATCCATGACATGTGCCCGTGCCCATCTCGTTTATCAGAAATGCGATGTAGATGAATTCTTCCCTTCTGCAGGTATGAGAGTGCCTGAATTATTTATGAAAAGAGGATTTAAATTCTCATCTGTAACAACACAAGGAAAGGTCTACCAGTAAGTGTTTGTCCTGTAGTAATGGTGCTTGGGGACTAATCAGCTTGTTCAGAAGACATTTTCCTAGATAAGCCTGGTAGCATTAGTCTGTGGATGGAGAGGTTTTATCCTGAAAGGTGGGAAAATAAATACTAGATGTGCTATTTTGATTTGTATAATGAAGAGATAAAAATGGAACTCTGTTGGGACTCAGGAGTTTAACAGTGAGATTCAATGACATCTTAATTACTAGGAAAAATGTTATAAGCCTGTTTGTGTAGGAAGACGGCTTGAAATTATATCCACAGATACAATTAATACAGCTTCCATTTGTTCCTGTGTTACATCTCAGTATAATTTATTGATAGAAATATATACTCTGTGTCATAGGTGAAGGGACTGTCTGAAAGAATGAAAGTCATTTGACTCATTTTAACACTGCCTCAGCTATACCTTTCCTCTGTCTAGTTTGTACAGGCACATTACAGGCGCTGAAACTGGGCTAAACTGGGAACCTCCATAAACTGGGCAAAACACTCTTCTTTACCCAGGAAATGTTTCTTGGTTATGTATGCCTTTTGTAGTTGCATTGGCAGAGTTTTTCCAACATAACAGGACAGAAAAAGGAAATCTGTCTGAATTTATATCCTGTCACTAAATATGTTTATTTCTTTTTTATTTTTATTATTTTAAGAAAACGTTTGTTCCCTTTGTACAGGTACATGAGGCCAATGTGAGTTATGGGAATTCAACATCTTTTGTGGTTTATTTAATTTTGCACTTTTGCAGATTTTTTTTTTTTTTAAGCAGATCTATTCTTACCCTTTATGGCGTTATGGTACGTGGATTAAAATTGCACCCTTTTTAGTGATATACCTAACTTCAGAATATGCAAGTTAAAAAAATTGAACAGTATATCTGATGTAGATGATAGTGGTACTAGAAAGGGAAGCCAGGGCATGTCCCTCTTCATTTTCCAGAAGTGTTTTGGAAGGAGTCTCACAAGCGTTGGCAAGCTTCATATCTTAGTGGAAAGCCATGTGATTAATTTTCCTTTCAGAGTTAATACTTCACACAAACAAGGGATTTTACACTGAGGATTTGTTTCAATGAATGCTGTGGTTTATAAACAGCCTTGAAGGTAAATTTATAATTATTTCAAATGAAATAATTTTGTGAACAGTAATTAACAAATTGTTCTACATGGAATATATAAAAGAAGAAAATCCCACAGGTGCACTGTATTTTAAAAGACTCATTTTCAGTTGGACCACCAATTGCTGGGAAACATTACAAAAAAGATATAGTTAACATAATTTGGGAAGTCTTGTCATTAACTAAAAATATAAGACATGTATTTTTTGTAATATGCCAGGCATACTTTTGTTGCTGCAGAGGTAGCAATCACACACAGGTGATAATATATAGAAATTTGTCAAAATATGTCAAAAACAGAGAAAAATCTGTTTTTGGTTTTAGACCATTTATGTACACTGTACTAAGATCTCATTTCAGAGAATGGATCTAGAGAAAAGTGTAAATATGTGTCTCTGAAGATGGCCAGTGTGGGTAGTGTCCTCTGCTAGGAATCCTGCCCACAAACGCTGAAGCAGAATCTGGAATCATCAAGATGTGGTCAGGACCAAAATACCAGTTCAGTGAGGTGTAGGCATGCTTGGGGAACTGCTGAGGTAGGAACTGTGTCTGACAATTTCTGTTATTGCCAATTGGGTCTTCTCTGCCAGGCCTCCACCCTCACAGGAGCAGCAGGATTAGGCTGCAGCTGTACAGACTTAATCACTAATCAAGAGAACCTGATTTTAAGGGAGTTACATCCAGGGTTGAAACTCCAGATTAAGCCAATTGAGAGTTTCAGAGGTACTGACTCAATTCAGACTGCTGTTGGAGCACCAAAAACCTGGCAATGGTTAAGACTTATGTGCCCTTTTGTAAGGATACCGAAAATGAATAAGGACTGTCTGAATTCTCTTTTCACAGAATCATCTGGTTGAGGAGAGACCTATAAGATCATCAAGTCCAACCATTCACCCTGCACTGCCAGGGTCCCTAAGCCATGTCCCTCAGTACCACATCCACATGTTTTTAAAATACTTCTAGGGATGGGGATTCCACCACCTCCCTGGGCAAGCCCATTCGTGTAAAACCCCAAAGTTTCACATCCCTTGCCACTATATGCATGGATAACTGTGGTTCACTTACTTGTTTTAAACACTATAGAAACAAAATATCCCTAAAATATCACAGCACTAAGGGCTTTATCCATACCAGGCTCAGCAACAGGTTTCAGTGCGCATTTCCATTAGAGCGTACTGTGAGATAACATTTGCGAAGCAGCTCTGATGTAATAAAAAGTGCTGATTTCATAGGAGATTGTAAATGACAAGCTCTGTGTCAAATTTAGCTGCTCTTTGGAGGTAAAAATGAAAGCAGAGAAAACTAAGAGCCCAGTATAATTAAACATCTTTCTGAACTGTTGCATTTTATATATTATGTTAGTTTTCAAAGGTGAGGGCCAAAGTAAATGTTTGGAGTTCGTTTTTGGCGCTGTGGCGTGGCAGAGATTGACGTGCGTTTACGGTTCCATCATGGACATTGGAAAAACCCTGCTCACCATCACGAGGAACACGCTTGGCACCAAGTCAAATGCACGGTGTGGAAGCATTCACCCAATTAGTGTTTTAACAGCTGCTTAAGGTTTGTTTCAATGGGAAGAAAATTATGGAGCACAATTTTATATAATTAGTAGAGCATAAAACACGTGATGTGTCTAATTAAATGTTTAAAACTATTGACATTACGTAGCTACTGTTGAAGTAAATGAAGTGGAAAATCGTTATGATTTTTTCAGTTGGTAAATTACTTCACAATATGCTCAAAGGCCCATTTGATAAGATGAACTCAATCCTGATGTGGAATGATGAGCACCAGGGCCTTTTCACACCCCACAGGTATGTGGAGGTCTCACCAAGTTAACTGGTGTGACTGGTTGGCATTTCAGGGCTTTCAAGTCCTGCCAGCATGTGCTCCACTCTTCAGAGCATGCTGTGTTAACTGCCAGTATGTCCCGCTCCTTTGGTTAGCAACTCCTTTATCCAAAGGGTGACAAACTGTTCATTGTAGAGCTGAAGCCCTCACTTTCTGATCCCCAAACAATAAAGCCATTGAGTAAAGATCCATCAGGCACTTACAAAAGAAGAGGAATTTGGAATCGCAAGCAAATTTGATTTTAAAACCTGTTGTATTTCACAGGTTGTCGTTGTTGAAGTATTTGGCCTTCGTTTTGCAGTTCTGAAGATAGATAGGGAAATGTAATTATGTATCGTGCAACATCAGTTGTGCAATTAATTTAAATCCAGTCACGCTACCTGGTGCTTGTATCCAAGCTTAAAACATCCGTATTCTCATTTTTAGTTATAGGAGTATTGAACAATGTTGACAGTGAAAACAAACTTTTGAAATTAATTTTTTCCCCATTTGAATCAGTACAGCTTTCACCTAGCTGCTACTAAGTGACGCACTTTGTCATGTGCACCACTTTTTTTCTCTATTTTGAATGCAATACAGAAGACATAGCACAAAACCAGGAAGCCATGTTTACTCTGCTGTGGCACTCAACTCCAGCAAAGACAACAGAATAACTCTGAATTTACACTGGGCTAACTGAGGGTTCACCCAGCCTTTTTGTATTGAGCATTTTATAGCTCTACAAGCCAAGTTTATCATTCTAGATCTTACTTCTAGTAGCTGTTCGATGTAACCATAAAATGAGCATATGCATAGTGGACAGGTAAACATTCCCTAAAAGAAATAATATTTCAGGGAAATAATTGCAAAAAAAAAAAAGCAATTGCCTTTTTTGGTTCTATGGTTTTGCATCTGATTGTTCATTTAGTTTTTATAACCTTCAGGAAACTCTGAAGTAGGGTTAAGCAGTGATTGCAAGTTTGCATAAAACATGCTAGCACTGCCTTCCCCAAAAGGCAGAGGATCACCCTTGTGGTGAGCTGGAGTTGAAGATGCCATTACTCAGTGTCTTTCTTCCAATGGTTGGAAAAAATACCAAAGCCCCACACGTGAGGTACTGACTAATTCCTCTGTATGACACAGCTGCAAGCCCATAGATTGAGGGGAGGTACAATTTTGAATCTTCTAGAAGGAGGAGGAAGTTATACTAAAAGTGATTTATACCAGGGAAGGGCAAATGGCAGTAGGTCTTCCTATTCCAGGGCCATGATGAGCCTGTTGAGCAAGTGCTATGGCGGACTCCCCGTATCGACACTGTAGTGGTGATGGTTCATGCTGCATAGAATGAAATCCAGAAGTATCTGGAATGCTTTGGTGGACTCTGGTTTCCCCAAGAAAATAGATTTGCAATTAGTTACTGCTGCCAAGCCTTCCTCTTTCCTTACTCAGTAAGCCTTTTACTCCTGGAGACACCCTATCCAGGAGCTTGAAAGAGAAGAGATTATTCTTCCTCTTATATAGGAAGGGAGATGAGAGGGCAAGTACATATGAGCCAGACCTACTTCCTAAAAAAACTACAACTTAGCTGATTTCTGTCAGTAACTGGAATTCTACTCAAGGACTCACTGTTTTAAAAAACTTGCTGATATGGCATGGAAAATGATCTACGTTTTCCTGATGTACCTCGAGCACTGTAAGAAGTCCCATCTTTTTTTTTTTGAGGAACCTTTTCAGACTTAAATTATTTTATCTGCTATTTTAAATTTACTACAATAATTTTTAAAACTACACTGGTGACTTTAGGAAGAGTAGAAGTGGTCATCCTTCACCAGACCACGGGAAACATGGATCTGCAGAAGTCTGGTTTGTGTTTTCAGTGTGGGGCTTTTGGAGGGCCATAGCAGAAGCATCAGGGCTGTGGAGCTTCAGCTGTGAGCAGAAAGAGTTAATTTTCAAGTTCACCATGAGCTGTGTTTACTGATCCTTTCTTACTCCTTTGTGATAATTGGCACCTCAGATTCTCTACTAATTAATTGGGTTGCAAGGGGCAGGTGGCGCCATTCTATTTTGATAATCCCTGTCAGCAATGTCTGTGTAATCTCTTTGTTTAATTAAAATGAATTTGTAATAGGGGTGCATGAACTTGCAACAGTGTTGGTTTTTTTTCTTTTTTTTTTTTTCCTGTGTTGCCTCTCTCTCCCTGCCCCCTTTCCCCTCCTCCCTCCTGGCTTGGCTTTGCTTTCCTTCAGTAGGCGTTCACTGCTGGGGGGGCAGTTGTGGCACTGCCGCAGGCCCGTGTGCTATTGTCACTCCCCAGTCTGTTTGGAAATGCCTTGCCTCATTAACACTACCCAAGCCGTAAGCCATTTATTTTGAAACGCTTTCCTTTTTTTTTTTATAACAAAGAACGTATCTGTAAAGAAATTTCAAAATTTCTTTCTACTTGAAGTTAAAAACAGTTCAGAAGGTGCATTGAGCATTAAAATTATTTTAGTTAAAAATGAAATATTTAACCATTGAAACACTTTACTGTAATATTTTATCAAGTCATTGCTCATATATTTCCATGGCCCTGACAAAAAGTTGAAGCAAGCAAACAAAACCTAATGCCAAAAGCTTTGCCTGTCTTAACTCATTCAGGCAATATGAAGGGTCAACTATTTTTAATACTCACTCACTGAGGACAGATTTCAGAATGGAGAGCTGAAAGTTTAAATTTCAGCTAAAACATACACAATTCCATACGCAGCGCATGTTTTATTACGATTATTGAAACTTGCTCATGTCATTTGCAAACACAGGAGTGGGTTGTAAACTTCATCCTTGAGGCGGCTGTGTGGGTCTGAAGGTCCCCTCCTTCCCCAAAGGCCTCCCTGGTGTTTTGTCTAGCTCATCTTCACGTTCCAGAGCAGAGGACAGAAAGTTGCAGGAGTTGGAACAAAATATGGGATTTGTTTTACAAACACTTTAAAGGGATAAGAAGGTGAAAGATAGATGGTTCTGAAGGCTTCCTATGCCATGGAGGACAGTTCACATCGTGTGTTCATCTCCTCTAACAGCCTGACAGCTCACTTCTAGCTGCTGTTCAAGGGGAAAACTATATTCTTTCCTTTTTTTTTTTTTTTTTTTTCCCCTCCCCTGTGGCTGTTCAGGAGGCATGCTGGAGTCTAGCAGAAACAAGAATCCCAGTTTTGGCCAAAGTTTAACTGTCAATAGGTTGCTAAAGCAGTCTGTCAAACTTGTGAATGCACATGCTTGCCTAGAATCTAAAAGAAAAAAAAACCCCAGTGTTATGTAGTAGTTTAGTTACATTACCATCCCCTCTGTGTTCAAGACGGGACGGGTCAGGAATTGATAGTGGCACTCACTGCTCCTTTATGTTTGTTTGAAATGGGTGGCACAGAAGATGGCTTATTCAGTGACATCTGTCTTAGCATTTCCTCATATCTCTAGGACGCTCAGGTTGCAGGTTTTTTCTCTGTTAGATTTGATGGGTTCACTTGCATTTTGTGCTGAAGTCATACATCCAGCTCATTTTCCTGTGGTGTGTTTACTAGTGACGCAGACAGGTGAGAATATCCCTGTTGCATAGCTACAGAACTTGGAAATTGTAGGATGCCAGCCAGCATGGTGATGCAGGGTGCATTTCATGCTGCCTTTCCTACCCATTCCTTTCCTGGGATGTCTCCCCGAGATCCTTCCTCCCTCTTATTGAAAAAGCGGCTGGTGGCTCAGTGTGAACAGTTAAGGTCAAACAACACTCCAGTCGTCTGTCAGTTATCATCACACCCAGGAAGTCAGATCATAGGCAAGAGACAAGGTCCTAAAGTTATAGCAAAGAATATTTTAGAAAGTCCCATTTGAAAGACTTTTTTTTGATAGATGGTAGTGAATTAGCATTTTGAATGGGAATTTGAAGGATGAGCAGGCAAAGTTGTCAGCATCCCCCTGCAGTGCTGTGAATGGATGCACAGAGCTGCCAGTGTTTGTAACCCCATCATTAGCCTCCCAATAATTGCTCTTTGTCTGATACCCCTGGTGTCCACACTCAACTGATCAAATGAAAATTTCTGCTCTCGTGCAAGAAAGCAAAATGAAGTTTTTAGTTCTCATCAAGTCAGGGAGAAGTTTGAAAACATGATTTCCAAAGGCTTGAAGACCAGTGTGGAAAAAAAAATATCATGAAATTATTCTGTCTTTAAGAGGTTATAGGAAGCTACACATGGGTTTTCACTATTAAATGAGAATGAAACATAAAAGGAACATTGTGCAAACAATTGCAAGGTGCTGTCACCTCTCTTGAAAATTCTAGTCTGCAAAGAGGTAAGCATGTTTCTAAGTGCCTAGGCATGAGTGGATCTTACTGCCACAGCAATAAGCTGTCTGGCCACTGTTCACCCCTTTGCCAAAAAGGCGCTGTGCAATGCCTACTTGGTAAAGGAGTAGAAATTTCCGTTGTTTCCTGGTACTTGATGAGCTTCATACTTGAAAGGACTTTTTCAACACAGCAAAAAGCAATCCCCAAACTTTTCTGGAACTGGAGATGCATCCACAGATTTGCCTGGGTCACAAAATTTGTTAGATTTTTCTGTTGTAAAATTGTACCTTTGAGGTACAAGACTGTGCAGGTGTTCAAAACAGAAAACTACCTCAATGTACAGTGAGAAAAAAAAAAGCTGAAATAATGAAAAGCGTGAAAGGTCCAAACTAACCTTTTCTCCAAATTGTCATTGAGTGTGACAACTAGGGACCAACTCAGCAGCATCTAGCTCTTACAGGTGGTGTCTACTGCAAGTGTGACTACAATGTGTTTCCTTTTCCTGTCAATTAAGATGCTGTTGTGTGAAGGTGTGTCTTCGAAGTTACGTCTGAGCACCCCACTCTTCAAGTTATACTGATAGCCTTAATGGTTTTGCTGAGCTCTGTTTGTTTCCGAGTCCAAATGAAAACACTGGGGAAGTTGAAACAACTTCTGAGACGTGTGAAGAGTTCTCTTATTTGAAGAGTTAATTGAATTCCTGTGCCTCTGGCTTCAGACAACAGATTCCCAAGCAATTTTATGGTTTCTTTACAAATATCTCCTCATTTTAACTACTACGTATATGCAGTGTTAATTATTAGACTCACAATTCTAGCTGCGATGCTGCTTTTCTGAAAGATGTATGTAATATACACAAAGTGTAATAATAATAATAAGAATGACTGCTGTGGCATTTCATGTACCTCCATTCCTCCTATTTTGAGACTCAAGTTTCATGGTTTAGTTAGGGTCTTTTTGGTTCCAGACTTGGTTACTTCTATATAGCCACAAGCAAATATGAACAAGTTTTCTCCCTATTACTCTGTGGAACAGAGTTGGAAACTACTAAAATGCAGCAATTATGAAAATCTAGCTTTGAATGTGAATCATCATATACGGCAATTTCTGTCCAAGTTTTAATATGGCAAGACCTGAGTACCTCCCAAAATAATCCTCCTCTTCTGTTAAATGTTAGCAATAGCAGAATACCAATTCAGTTGCAAGGACTATCTTGCGGTCTTTGGAAGAATTGCATGAATGCTAGAAACTGCATAAAAATTACTCATGCCACAGAGGATTAAATGCCTTCTGGGAACAAGGAGGTCCATATCTGGAACACGATTCTGTTCTTGCTCAGATGCCTTGAAACGGTGAGTCCATTTCTGTGGTTTCTATGTACTTGCTGCAGAGATTTCAGTTTTGCTGAAATGAAAGCAAGGAGTTAATGCTGTCAAATGGTTCCATTTAATTGCACTACTTATGTCTCCCATGTAGATCGTGAATGATTATTATTAAGTTGAGGTTCATGACATACAAGGCGGATGGTGAGAGTCATCCGAAAATTTTATTGGAGCAATTTCCCTCTCACAGTCTAGAATGTGGGTGTTAAGGAAATACTGTTCTCCCCTGCCCCGTAAATTCACCAGTTCAGAGGAAAAATTATATCAGCTAGATATTATAGAGAAGATTGGTATTTGAACAGTAATTGGTGAGTAGTTGGTAGGGTAGGAAAGTAAGACTCACAGAGTAGTATGAGGAAGGCACTGAAGAAGCTACATGAAAAATTCTGCAAATCAGTTTAGAACAATAAAAATGGTACCTTCTCTATTTGCTGATGAAGTTATTTGTCAAAGCCACTGGCCCCAACTGATGGACATTAGGTCACTCTTTCTTGCAAGATCATGTCTGACCATTTGAATGCTAACACTCCCGTATACAGAGTGTTGGTTGTCGACTTCGAGTTATATGTTCAGCCAAGGTCAATATTTCATGTTAATCTCTGCTTGGAGTTGATTCTTGATAGGTCTTAGATGTGAAAGCTTGTTCCTTTTTTTGTTGCTCTGTAAATATATTGAGTTGAATCTCTAATATTGCTGGCTATTGACTTGATGTTTGTTGTCTTTTTTAAGGTCTGAGTGTCCTATATTCTTAGTAGAGATTGAAATTATTCAAGGTCTTGTAGGATAGTTCCCTTAAATTTATCATTAGTTGCTTCAGTAGCGCTTTGGTAGAAAAAATTAAAAAAAAAAAATCTGAGTCTTCAAGATAGCAGCCTTATGAGTCCATTTATCAAGATTAACAAGTTCCTGAAGTGATCAAGATGCTGAATCATGCAACATATGAGCTTTTGATCAAGTACTATGTATTTTGTATTTGTTTGACTCATGGAGGAGGGAGAGTCTCCTAAACCATTGAGGTTTTAAATCCAAATTCTCAGTGTATATCAGTTTTATCCTAGGAGCTGTTTAGCATACTCTTTTTTTTTTTTTCTCCTTTTTTCTTCCCCCTGCTACAGGCAAGCTGTCAGCACCAAGATGTAACCTGGAAATTAAATATCATTTGTTGTTGTAAGATTTTTAAACATTATGGTGACTGTTGTTTTATACTTTGACTGTATTTTTAAATAGTACTTTTAAAAAGGTAAACAGTTGCCTCTAAAGAAACATTGAAACAATGTCTAGATTTGGTAACAGTTCTGAGAAATAGCACGTCTTCAGTGTGCCTGAGTTTAACAAGTTGAATAAATATTTTTTTTTAAAGAAACCAACAGTATTAGTTCTGGGAGCCTATTGTATGTATTAGTGTTATTGTAGGATTATTGCTTATTCAGTACTTGGGATGGGATTCGAGTTCGCAGGCCCTCTGGCAGCCGAGAGTGACCACACTTGGCCAGTGGATGCTTGCCTCTTGCACTCACATACCACTGCATGTTCTCTTACAGCCTTTGTCATGCCCTTCAGTGGGGTGCATTTCTCTTCCCTAGCCAGCTCTTTCTGTTGCGTTTGAGATAGCCTACTATTTGCCTCTGGCTTTGAGACCATGTTTGCATCCTAGGGAAATGTATAAAATACAATCTCAGTCTACACATTATTTTAGTCAATGTAGCACATCAACACTAAAGCAAAATATTGTCATTGGAATGGTGGCCTTTTAGTTATCAGAGGAGGACTATAGTAAATGCTTTCAAACTGTATTTATATGTCATTGAGAAAGTTTAGGGCAGCATCGTAGTGTTTTAGGAATTATTAAAGAATTGTAATAATCCCCTATAAATTTGCAATTAAGGTATTCAAATAGCTGCATTTCATTATGTCCATTTTCATACTTGTGTGATAAATTTGTGCAAGCTTATAGGCATGAAGGAAGCAAGTAGTAGCATTTTCTATATATTAACCTATGTCCTAGTAGGGTTAGAGGGCTTTTCAACCCAAGATGAATGACAAATTCCTCATTCAGATCCCCCTTTACAAAGTTATTTGTGAGTATGGTTGAATAGCTCTTGAAAACAAGAAAGAAAAGATGGGACTAACCCGTTCATGTCATGTTACTTCAGCCACTGAATAGGCTTGTGGTTACTGCCCCATCTATCTGGGGAAAATCCCTTGCAGAAGTTTTAAAGAGATCGCATCAGCCATAAGGTGATATGTTAAAAGGGCTACCAAAACCACCCATTGAAATTTGAAGCACTAAAGAGGCAAACACTGGAGACAGAAAATGCAGAAGGCACAGCGACTGTATTGATGTGTTTTTCCCGGAATTACAAACTGATTCTTCACTTAAAATTAGTGATTGTCAGGGGCTGGGTCACCAATTTTATGATCTATACCCCGCTTTTCCCTCTCCCAAGGACTGTGTGGGTGTGGGCAGGCCAGATGCACTGCACTGGTGCATGGTGGTCCCTTCCCTGGTTGGTTGGTGGGTGCAGCAGCCTTCTGAAGCTGTGCAGAAGCATGTCTGAACTGATGAGCGGAGGAAAAAAAAAAAGCTGACATTTAAAAGGCTGTCTTTCAGCACGATCAATCTGGGAAACACCTTCCCAACCCAGGATCACACAGGAAATAAGGAGGTTTTCATTACATGCCATGGTCTTTATGTATGATCTCCTGGTATATAGGTTAGTAAATCTGATCGGACCATAACAAATGCCTGTGGAGATCTGGTGACCATCAGCGATCAATATGTAACCTGAGCTCAAAATCAGGAGGGTCTGTTAACTTCAGTAGGCTGCTCATGTAACATTAAATATCAGAAAGCAAATTAGCAATAAAATAATTGACGTAATCTTTAGCACTCCTAACCTATGCAGGAAATTCTTTGTATGGTAGGCATCGTAGACAGTAACACCGAGCTCCCTTACAATGCTGAACTCTGGGACAGTATATTGGTAGAGTAGGATCCAGACAGATGTTTGCTGCTGGAACAGATGTGCTGGTCTTAATATGTTACTGCTTATCTGCTGATGATTACTGCCTTTCTCCTGAAGAGAGGTGGCAAGACCACTGAGTGCTTCTCATCTGCTTTGGTGTAAGTTTGGCTATCTTGTCTTAAGCTGCTGTTGAAGGCTATTTAAACTAAGCCCAGCTGACTTATCTGAGAAATAGATGGGGGGTTTGCATGGTTCTCTCTAGCTAGTGCTTTGTAAGAAGTGGTAACATTTCAGCAGAGACAGAAACAGGTGTGATAATTTTCTGTGTGCCTTTAAAACATAGAAAAAAAACACCTCGTAAGACGATCTCTGCCATGATCTAGATCGACAGGATAGGAAGGTACACTGCTGTTATATTGTGTGTAGCTACAAAACCACCATTGGCTTAATAAGCCTACATCTTCGTAGTTTATAACTCTTTAAAGTCATCATAGTCAACCCTTAGGGCTCCTAAAGCTTGGAGTCAATTGAAAATATACTGTGTTTTCAATTTGCTCGTATTTGGTAGCAGCATTTATGAAGTATACACATTTGTACAGGAGCTTTCTTTATTATTCGTGCTGCAGCTCCACAGAGGAGTAGAGAAGCAGCATCTTTGCAGTTAGGAAAATAAGTAGTAGAGAAAAAGAAACAAAACTAGTGCTTCAAACATATTCTGTAGATTTCAAAGAGACTGTTTCTTTAACACAGATCTGATTTTGGAGCTGGGAGCAGGGCGTGTATTTCAAGAGATGCCAGAAATATCTGCTTAGGGGAGGCTGCGTGGTACCGTGGCCAGTGTTTGCAAGAAAAAAATGTAAACATCTTAAAGATAAAATATTATGTGCTTTCTTAAAAAGCAGAGGGTGTGTAACTTGCAATGTTGCATGCTTAAATTAGTCGAGGTAAGAATGTACTGCTAACTGGTGTGACAACTTGGTGGGACTGACCATCTTTATGTAAAGGCCGTGTTGCATTCAGTTCTACTGTCTGATTCCACAGGATGATTTAAAAAATAATAAACACATGAACATTTAAAAAACAAGGTTGGACTAGTTCTTAAATACACTGTCTCAGCCGCAAAAGTAGCTCAGAATTGCTTCTGGAGTTTTCTTGCTTTAAGGTTAGGGGCATTATGTTCATGTATTGTGTAGACTGCCTGCATGAGTTGCTGCAAAGTTCATTGTACTGCTACGGCTGTCAGCGGTATTTATGGATATTCATGTGCAGTGAACCCTTGAACCTGAGCTGGTCATCTGAGCGTTGCTTGTAGTTAGAGTTGTGTTTATGCTTACCATTGGTAGCAGTATTTAATTGCTCCCTAGGAAAAATAATTGCAATTTGAACTCAGTCATATAGTAGACAAGGGATTGCAAAAATGCTAGTCTCACAGGAAGGATCGTCCGTCTTCACAAATACTAATTATTAGACTTCTGTTTTCAGGCTCCCGTTTCCAGAGTTTGGAAATGAATGTGGAACAAGTATATAATTCAAACTGTGTCATATCCCATTCCCATTAAAATCAGTGATGGCAAAAATTGTGTTATGGAATTAATCCTATTTCAAAAATATTTTCCAGGCATCTTCATGTCAGCTGCAAATGGGAGAAAGGGTGATGATGCCATTTTGCAACAGAGAGGAGTGGAACTCTTGCCTTATACTCATCTGAAGAATTTCTAAGTCAAAGTATTGCAGTGTTATCCCTGCTAAAGTTTCAGTTCTCATAATATAATATCAGATGAGAAAATCCTGCATAACGTCTGGTATGTCAGCAGAACTGTTATGGTTCTGAGCCTGGTGGTGGTATCTGAGTCTTCAGAGCTGCGTTTTAGAGCTCTCCTGCCAGTGTAAAGGGAGTTTATATTTCTGTAACTCTAGTGGGGATTCCTTTGGCTTGACACAATCCCAGGAATGTCTTTCAAACCAAGTACATGCACAGAACAGATGGCTTTCATGGGAAGCAGGAACTACTGTTCAGCATGTAAGATTTTTTTTTTTTTCCCCCCCCCTTTCTTGGTAGCTTTCTAACTTGAAATAATCCTTCCACAGATACTGTGTAATGGGAAAAATGTCTTGATTCACTCTTTCTCCATCCCACTCTTTTTTTTTCATTTTCCTGTCAAATTCAAGGAAAACACTTTTCTCAGATTCTGAGGGTAGAGGTTGGGTTTTTTTTTTGAGCTTTAAATTCAGTTGCTACTGAATTTAAGCATTTGGAATGAATGCTGAATTACTGAAACTAAGCCTTGCTGGGGAATTTGACAATACAGGGTACTATTTCTTTCCTCTCCAGCACCAATGCAATCTGACCAAAACTCAAAAATGTAATTATTGACAGAAATGTAGCTGCGTATGAAAAATCACTTTTAGAATGTAACACATTTTGCTTGTAATTTGATTAAATGTGATTATTTTGTAGTATCATATAGCAACATCAGAGTGTTTTTGTGTTAACATAACATGAAGTGACCACATAAGAAGATAATTAAAGTTCATGTTTTACCTAATTTTCACACTCTTGCACTTAAAAGGTTGTTACTGTAGACGAATAGTTAAATAATAAATCGGCTGCCCCCTGCAAAAACAGACTTGTTAAATGGCTCTGCTTTCGTATAACTGTACGTTTGCTTTTCAAGTCTTGTGGCCTTATAGAAAACCAGCCTTTTGGGGTTACAGAATAGCGGTAAATAGAACTACTTCTGCTTTCGTTGTATTACCCAATCCTCTGAACTTGTCAGTCTAGCAGTCAATTTTTCATAGATTTTGTTAATATTTCTATATCTTGATAAAGATGAGAATAAAAAAACAGATAAAGGAAAACAACACAACTTCAAAAATGTGGTATGTAGATATCTTTGTAATAAAATCAGGATTTGACCTTGGAAACATTTCCTAGTTACTACAAAGACAAAGAACAGAAGCTGTACAATAATGAATTACAACCTAACATTAGAGAGAATAAATAAGAGTACTGTATTATAATTCTTTAATTGAAAATGTATCATTGTGGATTTGTTACTTGGATACTACTCGTATTCTTATGGAAATGTGTTTCCTTTTATTAGGAGGTCGATTTATTTGATGATATTACAGAATTGTAGGTTAATTTTAATCTACTAACCCTGTGTCATATTGATACTGTCCAGCTACATGTTTTAAATAAGCATGTGACTTCTAGTGTCTAGTTCTTATTTTCCATCTGAATATTTGCAAGTGCTGAGATTAACGTATTATCTACAGCCAGAGAACTAAATTAGCACATTTTAAAAAAGGTGCATACAAAGAGTATATCAAAAATAGATCAGCCAAAATTCATGAAAAACATGGCAAAACTGAATCTAGACACAAGGTACATATGTTAGACCTGAGTGAATATGATAGGAATGGAGAGCATAAAACTGTAATGTCGGTCTGAACCGCATGTCTTACAGATACTGGGGACTTGTTCAAGAACAAAAATTGCATTTCTGTGTTTTTCGGTTGCATTAGTTTCCTGTCAGCTTCTAGCTTTCATCTGAAAGTCTGAGAATTACCACAGCCTGATGATGGCTTAAGATCACTGAGAGACAGTGAGGATACCGGACTTGCATTAGCATGGGCAGACGTTGCTGAATCATCCCAGCCAAACAAAAATTGTAGGTACTACACTTTAGCCTCCATCTTGCTTGGATGTTTTGGTGGAGGAGGCTGGAATTGCATTGGAGGCAGGAAACAAAAACTGCAACGTCAGTTACACCTGAGGAATTTTGTGGTAGAAGTTTAACAAGCTCCCAAGAGCCTCCTCTAATACATCACCAAGTGGCCCATGCCGGCATGGTGTGATGTCATGGAATAAATGTGTCAGTCTTGTTTTGTTTTATGCACACGCTGCTTTTTGGAGATTGGGCAAAATTCCTTTTGTGGTACCAGAGCTGCCAGTGGCCAACGAATTATTATGGATTACTTGAGCAGCCTTTTCAGCGATGACTGACTGAAGTGAGTTCAGCACCATAAGACCTATGTGATAATTGATGGGCTGGTTATTCCTGACCAGAGCAAGCACTTATTTCACTGATTGGCAATCTTCACTTTAAATAAAAGTGTACAAGAATTAAAAAAGTATCTCACTGCACCATCCAAGAAGGCTTATACCCCTAATTATATTTCACATGGTTTTTGAGAACTGTATTTGTTCTGTGGATGAAGCTGGAGCCTGCAGGCTGGGGCAGTGTACTGATGGTGCCCTGCAGCACAGGAGGTGATGGCAAGATTTGCAGATTTTCAGTGCATGGAGACTTGCAGCCAATTCTATCTTAAAGAAGTTGTTCCAGTTACGCAAAAATTCCTCATCAGTGAGATCTCTGACATTAGAACTGTCCTCACTGGTGAACACACAGGATGTGCTGTGGATATCTGCTCCCTTCCACACTGAGATGTAGGGACAATTTTTACCTTGCCATATTAAAAAAAAAAAAAGTGAACTGCAGTTGCAACTCAGACTGCAAACGGCTTATGCTGTGTGCTCCTAAGGGAGTATGTGTTTGAAAGACAAATTCTGCATAACCCTTACAAACTGTTTTTAATGCTTAGGCAAAGTGCTAGCAGGGTGATCATGAAAAGTATGGCCCATATTTGTGGCTTAAATAAGATGATCCGTGCTTTGATTCTGCAAAATCCGAGCATAATGCTCTGCTGCTGAGCCTCGTTCCTTCTGATGGCATGAGATATCCTGCATCCCCCCTCAGTCCTTGGTCCTTCAGCTGGGACCCTCAGTGAAAGAGCACCACTCGCTGCTGCTTTGAGCGTGGAACGTGCTCGCTGGGGGGCTGGTTTGTGATTACCTGCTAATTTTACATAGGCCACCCTAGAACAGTTGGAGACAAATAAATCACTGCAGAGCTGTGATTTAAGCCACTGAAAGGCCTGTGAAAATATTTGCTATCCAGATACCTGAGCTGGCGAGCCCTTTCTACAGAGTAAAATGTCTTACACGTTTTGCATTGCTCATTTTGGATGGGTTTGGGCATGCAAGTAGAAAAAGTGGGTTTTGGCAGTAGGAGCAGGAAATGTGTATTTGCCACTTAAGTGCATGTAAATAGAGAAAAATCCCTTTAAACTGCAGTTGATGAGACTGTGTACAGTGAAATGAAAGCTGACTGTTTTGATAGTAGTCAATGCTATAAAAATTTTTGTAATTGGGCCTAAAAGCTGATCCCATTTCCTTGTAGAGCAGTTTAAGACACAGCAGCTTTCCTTGCTTTCACCCCCAATGTCTCAATCTGCTCGTCACCAAGTCTTCCCTGTGGAGGTCCCTCTCCTTGAGAATGCTTTCTGAACACCCACAGCATGACTTGTAAGATCTGATAGAAGACATACCTATGAAATAATCAGGCCTCTTTTTGTCTCACTTTTCTTTCTTGCTCTCTGTTCCCCCTGGGGATGCTTGTCTCCTCTCCTCGGGAACAGCTGAGATGTCTGAGCAGCCAGCCTGCTTGTGGAGTCTTCCTCCAGCAAGCACAACTCCCTGGCTTCTCCAAGATGAGCACTTCCTAGGCTAGCGGAAAGAGGGACTTGTTTACACCTAAATAGAATGATTCACAGGTAAAGGAGCTTGCT
This sequence comes from Bucorvus abyssinicus, assembly GCA_009769605.1. Lineage (NCBI taxonomy): Eukaryota > Metazoa > Chordata > Aves > Bucerotiformes > Bucorvidae > Bucorvus > Bucorvus abyssinicus. The sequence continues at coordinate 52,188,973 of CM020026.1, forward strand.
TAACACATGATTTGTTTGACACGGAAAAGATATTGCAGATTACACTTTCGCTGCTGGTTTTCAGCTGTAGAGACAGAGAGTGAAGAGAGCTTCTCCATCTCCAGATTTGTTCCAGCTCCTCACTTGGGGCCAAGCTGTGCGTTGCTCTGTGGGGAGTACTTTGGGTGACTTTTTTTTTCCTTGCACAGATTGCTTAAACAACCAATCCTTGCTCCACTCACCCCAGTGAAGGAAATCCTGTATGAACTGGAAAGTGTTAGAAAGGATTTAATGAGATTATCATGAACTGTTACTTCACAAAAAAATCTCAAACCCACAAGCAGCTGTGCTGTGTAACTGGGGACAGGCGAAGGAATGTGAAGGACTAAAGAAGCTGTCTACTTATTTAAAGAGGCAGAGCCAAGTGGGGTTTTTTAATGTTTAATATGCATTCTAGCTAAGAAAACACAAACAATTAAACAAAACCTTCCACCAAAAGAAGGCATACTGTTGAAGTCAAGTATCTTCAAGTGTAGATTTATTTTTAATAATATTACAGAAGTAAGCAATACTGAAGTTACTACTTGAAAATTCAGTAGCTCAGTGGACTATGCAAGATCCTGTTTGCCTTCCAGTTCATCATAACAGGAATGACTCAGAGAGGTTGTATCGAGTCCCCATCACATTAGGGACTGCTTTGAGATTTTGATGTGTATTCTGTTGTATTTACAAAGAATTTAGTAGCAATGGAGTGAAATTTGGTTGTTGGGGGTTTTGGGTGGTGTTTTTTATTTTTTTTTTCTTCTTTTTTCTAACATGTGCTTGTGGTAAATGCAGCTGAGATTTATTTTGATGCCAAGTACTGCTTGTGCTCTTTGTGACATTGAAGTCATGAAATGCATTTATTTTCTCTGTGTTTGGTTACTTATGTGGTCTTTGTGCACCTGTCATATAGTAGAGTTATAAATAGTGGGTGTATATTATTGTGTTAATCTTCCTGAAGTGTGGGTACCTAGAACCAGTGTGCTGCTGTGGTTCTTCAGGGTGATTTGCTGTGAAGTCCAACCTGTAGAACAATGTGATTGCAAACAGAGAAATACATTGTTTTGCTCAGTAAAAAAAAAGTTATTTCAACTGGAAATTGTTAACCAGTAAGAAGTACGTGAGAAAAAAATATCCTCTGCAAGCATTTAGTGTCCCATTTATTTTGGCAAATGCCTATTTTGAATTCGTAGGACGCTTTCCAAATCCGTCAGACGTATTTGGAGGGGTGGGTGGAATAAACTCATGTCTTTGTCCATGCTTGGGAGAACAGCTTGGAGGCTGAAATGCAAACTGTTGCAAACTTATTTGGTGAGAACACTTTATGTTACAAAAGCATACTGGATTATTTTTATGCGTGCTTAAACTCCTTTAACATAATTTTTCTCAGTTATAAAAGATGACAAAATTTATGATGGAGTGGCTTATTGATATAGGTTTAAACCTTGACTCTTGCACGGAGATGAATGTGCATTGCTTAAGCTCCCTAACGGCATGCCGAGAATAGGACTGAGCCCATCTGCCCTCGACCCTTCAACCCTTTCTTCTGCCCAGGCCAGGGGGCTAAATTTAGGTTCCCAGGTGGCTGAAGAGCAGCTGCCAGCTCTGCCTGCGGCAGGCGAGTGGGAACAGCGGGAGGCTGGCTGTGGATCTCATCTACAGATGAAAGAGGAAAGCACTGATTAAGAGAGTTTTTTGAGGGTAGTTACAGCCCTCATTCTCCTTCCCTCTGTACCCAACCATCACAGTGAACCATCCATCTCTGTTGCTCTTCCTCTTCTGTCATCCTGCAACCTCATTCTTTGGCATATTGAGAGGGAAAGGAGAAACGGAATTTTTGGAGGCACACTGCTCCTGCCATGTTAACCAGGAAGGCACTCATAAGCTACTTCTGGAATCGGTTTTGGATACATTAGGCTTTGGAGGAAAGAGTGACTTCAGAGAAGGAAAAAGTAATTATCTAAATTAGCTTAGATCAGAAAGAATCAACCAAAGCTGTGAGAGATTTGCTAAAGTGATATGAGTAGGCAGGTTTAAGTATTTTTGGCAAATGCACATTGTCAGATATGAAATCTTGGTATATTTCCTGAATGTTGAATTAGCTTTGAGTACAAAAAATATCCTTCTTGTCCTCTTGAACAAGTCAATGAAATATTCTGCTTTGCACAGTGAGAAAAGCGAATAAAACATTTGTCTCCAAACAACGGATAAAGCTGATTTCTGAAAGTGCCACATCCCTCCGGGAACACTGCATTTGTATATGGCCACCTCAGCTGATAAAAAGGTGCAGCAGAAGTAGGTGGGTGATTAAAATATGAGATGAACTATCTCCTAGAGGAGGGAAGAATTTAAAATTTGTGGGCTGGCTAGAGAGGACTTCAGTAAGAGGAGACATAAGAAGGAAAATGAAATAATACATATAAAAAGAGGAGGCAAATTGGATTCTTCCATTTAACATTTTACATCATAAAAGACAGGAGGCATCCCAATGAAATTAAAAATCAATGCGCTTAAAAATTAATAAAAAGCAAAAACCTTTTATTGGAGTTAGGAATATGGTCAAGCAGAGCTGTTGGTCTGATCTGGTGTGTTATTGCAGAGATTGCTATGTTACATGACCTTTTGTGGATGTCTTTAGCCTTTGTAGCTTGGTGCTGGTTTTTTTTGCCACAGTCTGAGACATCTGGACACAAGCCTGCTCTGGCTTAGGTACAGTCGCTGTGGGAGTGGTAGTCATGGCAGATACATGGCTGTGTGGTGCTCTGTTGTTTGAGCTGATGGTGGCTGCATGGCTTCCAGTTTGTGGGGCTAACTTCTGCTTGGAGTACCACACAAAGGTCTGTGCAGATTCTCATTTGTGAGATCAGGAAGAATGTGACAAAACACCATAATTGTTTCAGGTTTATTAAGTCAGACACCTGTCCAAGCACCTTTAACTTTCCTAAATAGAAATCTTTTATGATGCTGGCTCCTTACTGAAATATAGTCAGGCTCACAAGGAGCTTCAGCAAAGGTAAAGATCCATTCTTCCCTTGCACATTTAGATTTTGATCCAGCTTGTTGGAGAAACGTGCTTTTGTGCTTTAACATGGTAATGCATTTGAATGCAGCAAATGACTTTTAATGGAGGGAGCATCTATACATGTATGTTTGTGTGTATGCTTATACTGGTAAAAGAAATTAATTTATTTTCATCAAAATATTGCAAGTTTTAACATATGTTTATAGGCTATTTTTTAACCAAGAAAAAAACCCCGCAGACCAAATTATATTAGGCTGGGTAGGACCTAGGATGATTATTTTTTTTAAACTTTGTGATCCAAATGCTCGGTAGCCAAAAGCTTTCTAATGAACACTCCAGTTAAGACTGAACATAGCTTTATAGACAAGACACTTGGACTTAAATCTCAGCCTTTAGTTAGCATACCATATCCTGATCCCCACAGGTGATGAGATGGTTTGTATATTAAAAGGAGTATATTGCAGCACTTGATGCATAGCCACAGCAGATCCTTGCTAGGAAATGCACCTCCTGAAGGCTTGAGTGTTCAACCTACTGCTGAGAATGGCTTAAATGAAAATTTGGAGAAACTGGTAGTGGATTTCCCCATCATATCATCTTGGATATTGTCCCTTTTATTGGAAGCTGGTAGATCTTCTTGTGCCTGAAAACTACTTCCTTCACAATATACTTTTTGTGCAGTTTAATCCAAAGTCTAGTCACCTCTCTTGGCAGTGTGCTGCTCCTTTTCTCAAGGATCAGTCATTTTTGACATATAGCTGAGAAATAAATTGTTTTAAATTGGAAGGAGAAAACCCCAACCAGCTCTGGAAAAGCAGCAGAACTTCCCCATGATGAGATGCATCATACTGTGAACTGATCCCTCAAACTGCAACGACAAACCTCCATCACTGAGAGCATCTAAAACTGAAAAAGAGAGAACACACGGAACTCTTCAGAGCATGCAGTCCAAGGCTTTGGTTGATTTTCTACTTAATTTCCAGCCATATAAAAAAATGCCTTAGCTCACCGTTACTGCTGGGGTGGCCAGCTGTGGAAGGCAGAAAGTTTACATGGCCTAAGTAGGTTTCAGAGTTAACAAGCATGTTCTAGCAAAGCAAATCACATGTCGTTTTGAAAGTCATTTCATGTTGTCTACAGATACAGGGAATAAAAGATGATTGAGAACTAGATGGTTTATCACTGCTGTTTGGTTCAGTGAAAGTCTGCAGTCTCTAAAGTCTGTTTTGTCTGTAAGGATGATACTGTATGAGAATTTAGACTTTACAAATCAAGCTGGGCTCTGCTGCTAAATACATTTCGGAGCACCTGCTGTATGCTCTATTTCCTCCTGAGTTTTGTAGTTTAAAATAAATGCGCAGACTGAAACAGAAGGTTTGTAAAAGTAGTTGTAATTCTTGTGAAGTCAGGAAAGTTTAGAGGTGTCGGTCATTGCAACAGATGAAATGTTTTAGTGGTTAGTGATGTTTATAATATATTCTTTACAAAAGAATCTCTTATTTGAGGTAATGAATGTAAGTATTTGCCTGTGGTGAACAATAGGTTCCTGAGTTCTTAAGGATGCAATTTGCTTTAAGACCTGTTTTGAAATTACTCTGGTTTTAGGAATGATTTCGAGAAAATTGTTTTTGTAAATAAGTGGCAAATAAGTGAGAGAAGGGTTTTGGTTGTTAGGCTTTGTTTTTCAAAAGACCTGGCAAGCCCTTTGTTCACCTTCCCCCCTCCCTACAGTCCTTCCCCCTCCCCTGCTCAATTTGTTGAAGACCAATTGTTGCCCGTGGTAACTGCAGAGAATTTGTTGAAAAGGACACTTTTAGAAGACAATGGGCCCCAAATATACTGTGGCACAGCTTTAAACTTTATTAAGTCTGTCTCGGACTACCCTCTCCTCTCCCGAGTTAAAGGGAAGAAAAGTTTGGCAGCCGCCACGCTGTGAGCGTGATTGATGCCCAGAACATCTGAGGGACTTTTGTGTCTAGCGTGCTCTCCGTGAGTGCCTAATGTGTGAATACTCAAATAAGGTCAGCCCTTATCAGATGTAATCTAGGCCCGAAAGCAGATCAGCGGTGACAGTCATACCCCGTAAGCGAGAACGCAAATTGTCCTTGCATGCTTTGGACAAGTTCTGGGATTTTCTCTCTTCTTGCTTCCGTTTTACCCTTTCCAAATGGGGTGGAGGTGATAGAGGAGAGGGGAAACTTTGGCAGATCTCTGGGGAGGAAAAAAAAAAAGGCAATCCCCTGAGGAATACGTGCCTGGAATACTAGACCGCCCCTTCAGCCGGGCTGCAGGGGGATGGGCGCTGCTTCCAAGGCAGTGGCAGTCCCCAGTCCCCGCTCAGGGGCTGGGGTGCGTGGCTCCTCTTAGGGCTGTCAGTGGAGCACTCCATGGGTAGAGCGGGGCAGGAGGGAAGAAACTTGGGCAAAAGAGGTTCAACTCGCTTCTCTGGCACTTTTTAAGAGTCTATTCAGAGATTTCTAAGCATGTCACAGCTTCTGTTGTCAGCCTGTCCCTGGTTAGAATGCCTCAGTTTTTCAAAGTGGAGTGAAAGCATCTTTTTATTCTTTTTGAGTTTGTGCTCCACAAATGGAGACACGGTGTTTCACCACAAAGTGAGTAAAACTGCTATAGCGCCTTAAAGAATTCATTTCTGCTGGCTTTCGTGGGGAAAGCAGTGGTAAGCAGGTTTTGTCTGAAGGAAGAGCCTTCCATTTGTGGGTATTATAGTAATTGAAGTACTGGATTGTTAGGGGGAAAAAAGAGAGCGGCAATGAAATGTTGTTAATTTAGACTTTTTTGATTTGTGCTTCTGCTTAGAAAAGGATTTTAATGGGCGAAGAGCTTTTACAGAACACAAAATATATAGGAAAATAGCATAATTAGCAGGAAGAAATCAAAGATACAGTTACATCATTGATGACATTAACAACTATGGAAACAATGATGTCACCCTCTATGATGTGCAAATATTTTTTCCACATTCATGATGACTTGAAAATTTTATTTCCATTTTCAGAAATATAATGTCCCTATCAGGGCAATAATTTGCATTACTTTTGCTTGCTTACATACTCTGTGTGAATAAGTGTGTAATACTGACATATTCTCCAGGATTGGAGGGAAGATCCACGAGAACTGATAGTAATTACTGCGCGTTATTGCTTGCTTCCTTTATTTATTTTGCTTTCTGTTCTAATAACAACAAGAGTGTCCTGCACCTCATTGAAAATGCACAATAAAAAAGATTCCTTAGTTGCAGCTCACACCTTGAACTCTGAAGACATCGGAGAAACGTGAGCAGGGCATGTATCCACAACCAACCTCTCTCCTCCCTTTGCTTCCCATTACTGAGCTGTCACCTCTTTTGCTCTGCTGAATGGGACAGTATTATTCATGTTAAGGTCTGAACACTGAAATACGGGACAGGAGAGGAAACCTCTTGTGTCATCAAATCCATGACAATGGTGTCTCGAGCAACCATGTTACACTTTTCTCCCCTCTCTTTTCTTCCAGAAAGTGATCAAGATGTGTGTTGAGTAATTTATGCTTTCTTTTTGGCCACTGTCCCAAAGAAGAATACCAGCTGATATCTATATACCCTACATATGGATTTGTAAGGAAACCTAATTTAAACAGCTACATCATTGACTCTCTTGTCTCCCATAGCAGGACTCCTCCAGCCATCCACACCCTAACAAATACCAATTAGGCACCAGTGGTTAATACTGAAAAAGAACTGCTGATAACCTTGGCTAACTTTTGTATACCTACTCGTAGATCTCTGGTTTCCTTCAGCGACCCGGACTAGCTAACTGTGGCCATCCCAGCACATGACGACTTAATTTCTCCAATCATGGTGCAGGTTTCCAATCGTATTTGAAGTTCTTCCCACTGTGAGTTTTGACCTCACTACTGCACTCTATTAGTTACATCTGTGGATAGATAAAAACTTGAATTAAAGACTGTTTTTAAACACTTATGTTTGCTGTAGTCTGCACAAGAAACTATTTTTGATTAATTGATTCTGCTGGCATCCTAAAAGCATCCCAGTTAGATTCCCCATACTTTTAATGGCAGTCTTTCAGATTCAGATGTTTGCAGCTCTGAATTCATCAAGTCCTTTATGGTCACAAAACTGGGGCTTGTGGTGTCTGTCCCGAGTGTCCAAAACTGCATCTTGCAGTTGAAAAGATCATAGGACTGCCATCCCATGTTTGATGTAGGAAGAATGGTCTGCTCTGTGGTGTTTGATAAAAGATATGTGATATATGGCCTTTCGGTATTTTTTGGTTTAGTAATAGAAACATGTAAAATGGTGTCAGCAGATGATAAAGCATTGCTCTAAGGGTTTTTGTGTGTGTGTGTGTGTGTGTGCTTATATGGGAAATTGGTAAGGAAATATCAAGCATGATTTTGAAGACAGCATATAAGTTAAATATGGATTTTAGAGCTAAGATAATTTTTCCCATGAAAACTGGTATATGTGGAGCAAATCTGTAATTAGGACTCATATTAGAAAATAAATAGTTTTGACACTACGATGTTACTTTCTTGCTATATATTCCAATGAAAAATTATATTCACATAAATGAAGTATTTCAATCATTTGCATAGAAATATATGTCTGTGTTGCAGTTGCATTGTAAAGTGTAGTAATCCAGCAGGTAATAGAGTTTTAAACAAAAGGATGAGGAAAGAAAAATTCCACACATCACTAGGAAGACAAGATTAATGCTTATCACATTTATGATAGCTGGTCATGGTCTGGTTTATGAAAGCTTTGGCCAGGTTATTCTCAGTCACATTAAGCTGAATTTTGTTCTCTTATGAGTAATCATTGCAGGACAGCTGCTAGGCAGCCACTTCAAATTTCCATTTGCTAAGCATTATCAAAGATGTGGATCTTCCCCCAGTTTCTGGGGGATCACTTTTTTGGAGATAAATACCATTTGAAGTGTGGTAGTGGAATTTGCCCACTGAGATGCCAGGCTTCAATTAGCTACAGCAGTTCAATTCCAGTGCCGAACTCGACAAACATCATCAAAAACAAGCTAATGAATCACAAAACCTACTTTTCTCACTCTTATAGGTAAAAATAATAGTGCTGTCATTAATAATGACTATATAGTGATATAGAGTTTATTTGTAAATACCTAGTTGACCCCTGCTCTTGGGTGGTTTTGTTTGTTTGTTTGTTTGTTTTGCTCAGTGGTAGTTGGGAATCTCTTCTTATTGCGGTACGTCAGTTTGTAATTTTCCCGTTCCATTGCTGTATTCAGTGTTTTAGGGATCTCACCTCTGTTTTATTCAAGAATGTATACCACATACTTCTGCTCTTTGATGCCATAGCAGTTGTTCAAAGCGCTTGTTCCTGTCCTAAGAGACAGGTGTGTGCATGGGTTATCTTGTGCATTTGCATCTATTGACACCACCTGAGCAGCCTGTCTCTGGGCAAGTGATCAGAATCGGCATATCAGTTGAAAATAATCGTTTGCTGAGCAAATATCAAGAAACGATTAATGTAGAAGTCTAATAACCATAGCCATAGATGAGGTGACTTTGTTTTAGTGCACCCAGCGCAGAAGTGACACACCTGCTATGCATGTGTGACCATCAGAGGTGAGTGAAACCCGTAGGCATGCGTCGTTCACTAACAAGCTTATCAGGAAATCGTGCACTGCACATATGTTGAAGCAGCTCATTTAGTACTTGAAGAATGACACCAGCTTAAAAAGTGTTTATAACAGTTGTCCAGTTGAAAAGCTGCAGGGAGGGTGCCTTATCTTATTTATAACGCCGTGCAGAAGCGTAGCGTTCTGTGTTTCTCCTCGTTCCTGGCTGCTATCTGCTATTGCTTGCGAGCAGTTTCTGCCTGTGGAAGGGGCGCAGTTCCCGAGCGCGCTGGTGTGGTCTCTTTCTAGGCGAAGGAAACGTTTGATGTGCGAAAGCCTGAAGCAGTTTGACGGGACGGCTCTGGCTTCCTTGCGGGGCTGGGGATCTGCTGGGGCAGGGGGAGCCGAGGGGTCCCTCGCCCGGCGGCAGCTCCCCGCTCACCCAGGGCGGCGGGCGGACGGCCCCACGCTGCCGCCCCCGTCCGCGGTGCCCTTTTGTTGCCGAGCCCCGGGGGTGGCAGCCCGGCTCGCCTGGCTCCCTCCCGCCGGGCGCGCCGCCAGCCCTGCCCCGCCGCCTGACGGAGCTGGCCGGGGCAGGAGCCGCTGGGGAAGGGGGCGCGGCGAGGAGGCGGCCGGGAGCGGCGGTCGCTGCCATGGGCCGGCGGGAGGAGCGGCGCTGGCCGCGTCGCCTGGCCCTGCTGGCGCTGCTCTGGCTGCACGCCCGAGGTGAGCGGGGCGGGCGGCCGCCGGGGAGAGCGGGCTTTGGGAAGGTGGCCGCAGACGGGGCGAGGGGGGAAGGTTTTTGTCTCAGGACTGTCATTTTGGTCCTGTCGGGCTGCTCGGGATGACGGTGCGGATGATGCTCCTGAGGCGCACGGCTTGCAGAAACAGCCGGCGTGATGGGGGAGGCAGGAACAGCAGCTCCCGGTGCTGTTCGCTTTTTGATACCACAACTGGAGACACTGGCACCGCTGAAAAGAAAAACTTCTAAAGCAACTGCTTTGTATTAAATCTGCCTTTAGAAATCTTGAGCGTTTTAGGCTTATGCTTTCTGTAACTTTTGTTTGCTTGCCCCTTCTAACAGTGAGGGAGTTTTTAGTAGTAACTGTAGACTAAGAATATTGTGCCTGTTTTGTAGGAAGCCTGAACTTGGTCATGGGTGAGTTTTAACAGGAAAGCATCATGCTAATTGTATGTGAAAATGCCATATTTACCCATCAAGAAGCAAAAATTTGACATAGCTAATAAGAAAAGGTGGCATTAATTAGCTGTAAACAGCGACTGTAATAAGGCAGAATTTTGACTGACAGCAGAATCATAGTAGCTTTATACGTTATGGAGACTGAAAATAAGGAGCGTGTATTAATGGGTTTGAAATGTGCTTACAACAATGGCATTTGAAATCAAGTTCAGGATGCAGTAAATGAGATGGCGTGGTTTGGGGAGTTTATAAATGTGCTTACAGTAGTGAGCTCTATTCATGTGCTGATGTTCTTGGAAGAACTGTAACATTGCTGTCATTGACGAGACATTTTTCTGTTAAGCTTAGTGTCTCAAAGTAAATAATTTAATGAAACACTCTAGATGTTTTGGTTTGGATGTTTTCTTCATGAAGCAGTTAGCTAGCAAGCTGAGTTATCACCTCTGAAAAGACAAAAAAAGAGATGCACAGCAAGGAAGGTTTTACTTTTTCCCTATAAATTAGTGAGTTCCATTAACTAAACAGATAAACCTTCTGTGACCTCACCTATAGCCCTTCAGCCTGAACCATGAGTTTTTCTGATGCTTGAGATATTACTCTGGTTTCCTAGTAGAGATGATAAAGCTAAGGAGCAGAAGAAACAGCAGTGTCACTCGTGTAGTTCATTTGTCTTGAAAGCTTTCACGTGGTTGGAAGTGGACGTGGTGTCCACAGAAGCAGCTGGGCTTGGGGACATCATGGTGGCTGCAGAGCAGGATTCAGAGCAGCAGTTGGACTGCAGGAGTCTGTACCCAGTGTAACAGCATACGCAGTTCAGATTCAAGCTTATGATCCTTGATAATTTTCTCCTTGAATTACAAGAACTGCTCGAGTGATGTTTTATATCTAATGTTTGACCTTGTTTTCAAGCTTGACTGCAGAAGCTGTGTGTGAGGCATAGGAGTGAACACGCTGCACAGTTTTGCGTGGGATGAACAGATCTTACAGACTTTTAGGTGATAGCTAAAACCTGGTTTAAAAACATTCACTGATGCCATTCTTCTTGAGCAATCTTTCTGTGAAGTGCATGCTTTGGACAAATTGCAGTCACACCTGACTTGCCAGCCTTGGATATAGTTGCAGGGACCCTCGGTATTCTGCCAGCACCCTCTGCTGCCGAAGTGGGGAGTGCAGCTGGGGCTGCATCAACTCCCCTGAAACCAGGAGTCATAAATGTTTCTGAGTCTTACTAGTTTCTCTGTTCACTTTTAAAATTTTGATGGGTAAATGCTTTGAAATTTTTGTGTGCGTATGTGATCCCTTGAAAAACAAGGGGGTTCTTGGGTTATGCTCAGAGTAATCCACGCTAAAACAATGTGCTTCTAAGAATCTTGATGTGATGACCTTCAAGGAAATCGGATGTATTCTGATTTAGGAGCATCTGCAAGGGCAAGTGCAGTAGATTGCTGAAGGATGTGCACAAAAAAACTTCACTTGTCCAGAAGAGATCTGAGATTTTTCCCTTTTTGCAGAATTCGAGGCACAAAGATGAGCATGCGGAAGTTGTGCCAAAAGATAAGATCCTCAGACATTGTGTCTTATCAACAGATAACTACAAGTGTCAGTAGGAGATTCCCAGTAGCATAACTTGAAACCGAGCTGCTCATGTGTTCACAGTTTGCATTTGAAATATATTCACAACTTCCTGGCAGTCATGAGTCAAGTCTTTTCTTGATTTTTGAGCCCTTGTATAAACTTTTTAAGAAAGTTAACTAGTGGCTTGTTCAGCACAGGATTTTTTCCTTTCCAGGGACTGCGTATTTCTTGTTTGCCAGCACTGCTCAGAGGGCAAGAGGCTTGTGCTGGGGAATCTTTGCCAAGGAGTGCCCATGCAGGTTCCCACGGGTGCTCTCACCATCTCTGTGTCCTCCTCTGAAATACGGAACATGAGATGGAATCCGGCCCAAAGTCTTTCAGCAATTAAGGAAAGACAAAGTGATAGCAATTGAAGCTGAGTGCTCTAAGATAATTTTAGGAGCTAAAAAAAAGAAAACCAAAACTTGTAAAGCTCTGCATTGTGTAATGATATTCTTTATGTATTTATTTCTAAGTTACGTTACTGTAACACTTGGCTTTCTTCTACTCTTTATGTTTATGGGTCAGTTCCATTGCTCTAGGCAGTTTCAAGGCCAGAAGTTGTTATGGAAAGAGAGCTTAAAGTCAAATTAGGAGGTCTTTTAAGTAATTTAGGCCGTGCCTCTGGCCAAGAGCAAGGTTTTCTAAAGCTGTGTTAATTCCAGCTTGAATTTGCTTCGTAGCTGCTTCTGTTCTTTCCCATCAAAGCTTCTGTTTCCTTGAAGGATAGTCACAGTGGGGACATGAACTACTAGCCTGTGGAGCCTGCCTTTTGCCTGTATATATGCCTGGGGAGAACCTGGTGGTTCCACCTGGTTACTAATATCAAATATAGTTGTATCATTAATGTAACGGCATATTTGCACTGGATATAGGGCAGGAAGGCAACACCAAGGCTTTAGTTAGTGCCTCTGATGTGCATACGATGTGTGTAACCAGTATTTGACACTCCTTCAGTGATGATGAGACTGCAGGTTTCCAGGCAGTCAGTTCCAGTGCCTCCCTATTTTCACCTCTAGAAAAATTAGTCTTAAGTGTACTCTGGTCTTCTTTGTTCCAGTTCAAGTCCAATTCTATTTGTCTGGTCTTGAGTGTCTCCAGTTACTCTTGCTGACCTCTGCTGTGCATTTTTCAGACTCTCCATATATTCCTCAAAATGCAGAACCCAGACTTGAGTGTTTCTTTTTTTGTGCAATTGCTTGCATTTATGCATTATGTTATACTGAACATGTATTCTGTTGTACTGTCTGAATAGCACCCCAGCTTCTCCCAATCATTTCTCCAACTTCTTAAGAACATTTTGAATACTAGCCCTGCTGTCCAGTTCACGTGCAGTCTTGCTTGTCTTATGTCCACAAGACTATGCCTTGCCCTAGAGGGAATTTAAATACTTTTGACATGGTTTGTTCTTGACAAACCTATGTGGCCTATTGCTTATCTCTATCTGGTGGTTGGGGTATTTTTGGCTTAATTTAATCTTCTCTAAAAGTGAGATCAAAATGTAAGGAAGAAAGGCAGAGGAGTTCAGTCAGACTGAACTGCAGATCTTGTGTTCAGACTTTTGGGGTGAGCGCTAATTTCTGTTCCTAACATGCATTGCATACTTGTAGAGGGTCATTTTCCAGGCTGGAATTCAGACTTAAGGTGATTCTTTCTGAAGGAAATGTTCAAAAGCAATGTCAGAAAATGTAATAATCGTTTGAAAACTGAAGTGTAAATAATATAGGCCAAGAGCTAATTGTCGTGGTTTAACCCCAGCTGGCAATTAGCAATGTGGCCACTAGCTCACTCCCCCTTGGTGGGGAGGGGAAGAGACTCAGAGGAGTAAAAGTGAGAGAACTTATGGGTTAAGATGAAAATAATTTAATACATAAAGCAGAAGCCGTGTGCACAAGTAATTCATTCACAACTTCCCATCGGCTGGCGGGTGTTCAGCCATCTCCAGGAAAGCAGGGCTCCATCATGTGTGATGGTTACTGTGGAAGGCAAACGCCATCACTCTGAACCTCCCCTCCTTTTTCTTCTTCTCACAGCTTTACATGCTGAGCATGACATCATATGGTGCAGACTATATCTTTGGTCAGTTGGGGTCAGCTGTCCCAGCTATGTCTCCTCCCAGGTTCTTGTGCACCCCCAGCCTTCTCGCTGGTGGGGTGGTGTGAGAAGCAGAAAAGGCCTTGGCTCTGTGTGAGCACTGCTCAGCTGTAACTAAAACATCCGTGTAGTATCAACACTGTTTCCAGCACAAATACAAAACATAGCACCATACCAGCTACTGTGAAGAAAATTAACTCTACCTCAGCCAAAACCAGCACACTAATTTTACTGGACATTTAGAAAAAAATGCTTAACTGAGCTGGATGATGCAAGCTAGAGGGATGTACTGTAAATGAAACAGGTGGCAAAAGCTTTTTTTGCCAAAACACTTCTTTTTTTTGGAAAAGTCTCTTCTGTCCTATAACCTGAGCAAAGTTCAGTTCAAGAAAAGAAGGATGTGTTGGAAAGAGGATGATTTTGGGGGCAAAATTGTCGTTTTGGCCAAATACCTGGCATACGGCACTGCATAGCTGTATCAGTCCTATATGTGCCATGAAGCATAAGCCTTAACTTACTGAAAAAATGGAGCTTTACCAAACAATTGAGTTTTCCCTGCCCATTTTACCCATGTGGGATAGAGGCAGGATATTGATTTGGCAGATTTTTCCCTCTTCCCATGCTACCATTGGTGGCATCCCAAGCAAAGCCATAAATGAGCAGCTTTCCGATAAGCATTGACTGTGTCACAGGCTTGTCCTAAACCAATATGTGGAAATCACAGAGAAGGCTTTCTGAATGAAAGAGTGTAGCATTCATGAAAAATATGGGGGAGAAAGTACAAGGAAACGGGGCAGGAGTCAGTTTTATCTTTGAGGAGGTGTGTAATGCTTATGCTTATGGTGCTCTCTGTCAGTATGCTCCACAGCCCCGTGCTGTGGAACGACATATCAGCCTTTACAATTAACAGATCCAAAGCCACAGGGACTGTGAGGAGGTGCAATTGTTAATTATTGTTGCAGTCTGGTGAATATGCAAACCTGATGTAACAAAATTCTTTGGTATAATTACTTGTCATAGAGTTCACTGCTCAAGGGATGTGGCAGACAGTGCTGTACATTGGTTTATTCAAAAAAAATTCATGTTCACCTGCTGGTCTAGTTGTCTGGTGAAGTGCCTCCTGCCGCTAATATTTGCTGCTCCTCAATGTGTTTTAATGCTCAGAGGCTTAAAGCTAAAAATTGTGGGAATTAGGAGACAGGACCTGACATTGTTCGGCTTGTTGAAAGCTGAAGGATAATTCAGGAAACACGAGGATAGGTAACCTTTGGGCTGTGTTACTTCAGAGGTAGCTATGTGGTGTAGTTGTACAGGATGCATTTAAAGTAATAATTTTGTAAGTGTAAACTGATCCTGGTTACCTTATGGCAAAATCCACTGAAAGTATGAACCCAGCTGTTAAATGCATAACCATGACTGTGTGTTCAAGAGTTTTATACTGCAGCTCTTACGTGGCATCCCCAGCTATTAATCTCTCATTATTACTCACCAATAAAAGCAGCTTGTGGTAAGTATCACAGATGCTTGAAATCTGATCTCTTCGGCATCGTACCTGGAGGGAAGGTAGCAATATTAGGGTCTTTCTTTTACTCCATTCCCTCCTCGTTTTGCTAGGAGATATGGTTCGATACTTG
Organism: Bucorvus abyssinicus; assembly: GCA_009769605.1. NCBI lineage: Eukaryota > Metazoa > Chordata > Aves > Bucerotiformes > Bucorvidae > Bucorvus > Bucorvus abyssinicus. Next base: position 52,204,171 of record CM020026.1, read on the forward strand.
AAGCATAGTTTGCGCCCACTTATTCTGAACTGGAGTTTATCACCCACGAGTGTCAGGTCCTCAGCAGTCTGACCTTGATAAAGATTCTGGGTTTGAAGGCCTGAGCTGTTTTGCAGTTTGGCAAATGCTTCACACTCGTGTGATTTTTTTTTAATGCCTTTTGTTCCAGATTTGTCTCTGGAAAGCAGAATATTTAAGTGGACGGAATCTAGATGTGCCATGCGTTAGTTGAAGTAACCATGAAATGTTTACTCAGCAGGTTACTTCAAACACCTGTATGATTTTAAACTGAAGAGGTCCTTTTGAGACGGACCGGACAACTCTCTTCCTTTGCAGAAGCAGAGGCTTAACTGCTTTAAAAAAAATAACAGGACTGATGTGTCAGTTTGATCATCCCGACCAAGAACAGTCGTGTCTGTTTACTAACTTCTGTTTGCAGCTGTACTATTTTTGAAGATTTTATGCCACAAGGTGTCTGTAGGGAGATATTTTCTAATTCTATTCATTTTTATGTCATCGGTTTGTCTGTGGAGTTACCGTGATGTTGCAATGGTACTGATCATCTCTCAGCAAATTTTTGGACTGTTGCTTCTGACACAGCGTGTTCGTGTAAATACAACTCAAAACATGCACGCTGAGAAAGAGTATTGTTCTTCCTCTGATGAAATGTGGCTTTTTATTACCTTAGCAGTGTAAAAGGTACTCAAGTCTCAGCATATAAACATCCTGTGAGAAGAAAATGGGATTGTTGTTGCTACTCTTCTCTTTTGAAAGAGAATTTAGGAACTGTTGCTTGCTGGGCTTCTTCAAATAAACCCCTGATCTCCTTTGGGACAGCTCTGCTGTCCTGGCTCATCCAGCGGCCCTGTAACGCACTTGGGAGGCATTCAAGGGGCACGAGGGCAGTGGGAAGTGTTAGATCTGTCTCTGTTCCTGCTTTGCTGAAGTTAATGGCCTTGTGATTTCTGTTTCAAAACTATTCAGTGATCCACAGAGAGAGCTGCAGCCCCTTCATTATTAATCCATAGAATAAATATTCATCTGCTGTATTAGTTTTGCTTTGTGAAGACCACATCTCTGTGAATTAAGTCATAGTTCTGTATTTGAATGGCTTTTTCTATCAGGTGGGATTTTGAAGTAATTGAGTGCTAGTGACCACAAAGTTTAACCCCTAAAAAATTCCTCTGGGTTTTTAAATTCCCCAAAAGAGGGCGAAGAGCACCTTGAAAGAGAGTGCCACGCTTTCTATGATGGTTGCCTGCAGAGAGATGAAAGGTAGGAAGAGCTAGGAAAGGAAAACGTGGTCATGTTCAGTAGTAGCACTTACTGTAGCGATAACAGATCTGCTGAGGCAGGTGAGACGCGGAGAGAGATGCTAGCTGTGTTTGGGGATTTCATGCAAGATATTTATCACTGGAAAAATGGAGTTATTTAGTGCTTCCATGGCTTCATTTAATTGTAAATAGTATCTTAATTAATTTATGCTTTCTGGTGCTCTTTTACCATGTTGACTCTTACTTTCACTGCTCCTTTGAGGAAGCCAATACAAATGTTAACTTTTGATGAACAAATATTCTGAATATGTCTCAGAATACATTAATTTGCTTAAATGTCCAATAGCATTGCCTTAAATGTGGAACGGGGAGGTTTCATTCATTCCAGCAGTATTCAGTGTCCAGGGCACGGTATCATTACACAGAGTACTGTATGTGATTTGAGCTTTTTCCCAGCCTTCGAAATACTAAACTTTTGGAGGATAAGGAGCAAAACATAATATTTCATTTGAGTGTGGTGTTTATAATTTTTTGATACACTGGTGTCAGAGACAGTATTTGCAGTTGCTGTTTCTGGAATGAGTGGTTTGAATAAAAGCTAAGCAGTCTGCAGGAAACATAAGCATCTCAGAAGCTCCATGAATACCACCGCTCTAACCTAACCTAACCCGGCTGGGTGAAAAATGTGGTTTCCTGTCTTCATTTGAAAAAGTGTTTTTCAGGCTTACTGACATGCATCCTGCAAATTTAATTTTCATAAGTATTTCATCTCTTTCTTATGCTCAATTTAATCTGTCGAGCCACACGGTGCAGGAGACATCTGGGGTTGTGCTTAAGCAGCTGGGTTTCATTTGCAGGAGGTTTCTAGCAAATTTCTCTTTCTTGCCCACCAGAGAATGTCTTGGTGACTGTGCAGTAGCACTGGGAAATTCAGCATGAGTGACAGAGCTTCAGAAACAAATGGTCTTAGTTTCTTTCTTTACCTGTGTTAGGTACTGTCTAAGGGTTTTGTGTCTGGTCAGCCTAAGCAATAAAAGAATGTTCCCCCACCCCTTTTTTTTTTTTTTAAGGTAAAAAAGCAAGAGTAGCACTGATTAATATCTCCCCCTCCCCCCCCTTTTTTTTCCCCACAGTGTTCAATTAAGGAAATGCGGTGACTAAAAACTGCGAGAAATCCTTGCAAGTCATCCTTGAATCAAAATTAAGAACTTAAAAATACCCAATTTGCTGTTGTGCAGGTTCACTCTGTGCAGAAGTTGCCCTGATTTTTACTAACGATGACAACTTCTGTACAAAGAAAAACTTTAGAGCAGCCATCTGGATTTTCCTTTAATGAAGAAATGCACAAAAATCATATATTGACGTGGTGATTAACAATCCAGTTCTTTAATTACGTATGTAGTGATCCAGCTACATATATATTAAATAAATAAATGAATGAAATACACTTGATAAAGAATGAAGATAAAATAATTTCCCACACTTCTGAGAACAGAACATACAGTGACAGTGTGTAAATCAGCTTTATCTCCTTTTTGCAACTCAGTCTTATTAGAAATGTAAGACAAGCACAAGCATCGCATGGTCTTTTTCCTCAGTGTTGGCTTTAACTGAGCTTGTCTTGGTTCCTTTTGTCCAAATAGATGCTGCTTCCTGTATATTTGAGGCTCTTACCAACTAAGATGTCTCAGCATAAGTTATGCAGCATCTTCATACAAGGTAGAAGTATCTGGCAGCAGGTTGACAAAAAGGCTCCCTCCTGAGATACGCTATTCTGCTGCGTGGATCAGCTGGGTCCCTCCGTCACAGGGCAATCCAGTGGTTTCTTGGGACTTGCTCCGATTTATTCTTTCAGTGTAGATTAGCTGTTGGAAGCTGAACCAAACTACATTTTTTTTCTTAAATCTGAATGCGTATTGATTAGATCGATATGACGTGATACCAATCTCTTCTCTGCTATGACTGAGTAACAAATTAAAACTCAGTATTTTATTTAAGTTGTTAAGTATATTCTGTTTGAATAATGGCCACTATGCAGATTTTGTTGGATGAATTATAGCTGCCTGTGGGAAGTCACCAGCTGAAAATACAGCTATAGTTGAAGAAATAACATCCCCGCTTCTGAATCTGTCAGTACTGACTTCAATTTTGTGAATAAATTTAGGCTTCAGGATCATTGAGATTGGTTTTCAAAGAGCTGGAACATCTTATAAACTATTATTTGTTAAATGTAGTTTTCTGTATGTTCTCTTAGCAGTTCAGTTGTTATTAGCTGCCTGAAGATGTACTTTATTTATATTTGTTGCCTTATAAATTGGAAAATTAATGAAGTTTACCAGAAGGCATTAGTAAAAAGAAGGAAGGTAAAAAATTGTCCGCAGTAATTATGGGTTTTGTAAAATTTTAAACAACCTGAGAAGGATTTGATCTGGAATATCTACTGTCATTGTACTTTGGTATTTTATTTTTTAAGTACTTCTTCATGAACCACTCAGAAATTTGTCTTTGGGGTGGAAGTAAAGCCCTAGACTCTTTCTAGCTCTGGAGACATATACTTGAGACATGTACATGTTTTGTTTAATCACAGAATAGTACCACCAAAGGAGAACAAACTAAATCTCATAAACAAATAAAGTGGAATGCCACTAAGTTACGGAAGCACGTAAAGTGCCTGGGCAGTCATTTATGTAAAAATCTAACCTTTCTAACCAAGTGTCTTTCAACCCTGGGAAGAGGCTGCCGAACACATTTCCCTTGAAACATGTTTGTGTGCTAAGCTAGCGTTTCACCACTAAAAAATGTGTTAAAATCAGCCTAATGGTGTATCTTCCCTTGTGTAACAAATATTTCATGGTTATTTTAGGTAACAGAGAGAAATGAAACCCCAGATGATGTAAAAAAGAAGACAAAATATATTCTCTCTCAAAACTGTTTTTAATAGGTGAAGAAGCTTCTGTTTTTCTGCAAGTTCTGTAAATGTCTTTGCAGAGTTTTTAGAGAGTAATAACAGAATGTCATCTGTAGCTTTACAACCATGGGTGCCAGCACCCACTGAGAACAAAAGCTTCCAGCTGTATGTTTTCATGTCCTGGCGCTAAGATGACATTGCTGGTTCTGGGAAGCGCCGTCATGCTCTCGGTAGGTGGCTGTTGGAAAGGTGTTACACTGAAGAAGGTCTTGTGATGGCAAGTAGTTGGCAAATAGAGAAAATCAGAATTGGTAAAAAAATTCCTGTGATAGTGTACTGCTCTCACCTCTCTTCAAACAACGTGTTTCTGCTAGTGGGCAAGCACCTTCCATACTCAGACTTGCAGAGCTAGAGGAGAGCTTTGGCCCTGTGGTGACATTTAACACTTAGGTCTGACGTAAGGATTTTTCAGCAGTAACTAAAGGTGTTGTTGCAAATCTTTATTATATTGTTGTATAAATCTGAAATATGAATCGAAACTTGTGCTTCTGAAACTGTTGACTAAAATGACAAGATTTTTCTTCATGTGTGACAGCACCGATGATTTTTATATTTTCAGTGTTTATGGGCATGCTATTTCTTCTAGTGTGTGGACAATATTAAAGGAAAAGTAAGTCATAAACAGTGTGGAAAAAGAGCCATTAAACCTGCTGTTGCAACCATTTGGTATAAAAAAACCCCTATTCTCCCCTCCCCCAAATTTCTCTTTTCTGTTTAATATGTCTTGGTAGTAACGGAAAAGGCGACCTTGCGGAAGGAAGTAATACAGCTCAATTTTCTGAATAGACAATTTTCTGTTCAGTCCACCTTTTGAAGATATGAAACCAGAGTGGGAGTTAAAAGTCTTAAGTTCATTTTGCAACTTTGTAGAATAATCCCACCTGGATGCAAATCTGATTTGTGGATCCAGATCCACAGAAGTTCTGTGGTTGAACCAAGTTCGGCTGATTTCAGTGGGAGTCAGACACAAAGATACCTTTGTGAATCTGGTCTGCTCTCTTGTTTCACCTTCTCTTCTGCAAAATGGAAATAATAATGCAGTCTGACTCCCTAGAGCTGTTTACAGGCGGCATTAATTGGGAGCAGCTGTCTCCCCTGGTGGCAAAGGCCATAGAAATATTTGTAGATACGTGTAGATAAACAGCAACAGACTGTTGCTATTCCATATGCTGTTCCAAATGGCTTTCAGAATCTGAGGGGTCCTATGGCAGCCCACTTAGGCTACAAACTAGTTTCATGTTACATGCCCACTGTTTTCCTCAGGGCAGCTTAATCTAAAATAATATCGGATAAATTTCCCTTGCAGAATGGCAGAGAGAGTTCTGTCATTCATTCATTCACCTGTCTCACAGACAGGTTCTTCACTCATGGAGTGAAAGCAGTCATGTTTTGGCCTCATCACAAGAACCTTAGGAGGGATGTGGTGGAGGAAAGGTGTGTGTCCCAACCTCAGTACTCCAAACTGAATCTGTTAATCTGGTCTCCTGCCTGATCTGGACCAAAGAATTTAACCAAGTGCTTAATGCACCCAAGCTAATATATTTTAAGGCAAGTAACATGACATTTAGGCAATTTATAGATCTGAAACGCTGGCAAGTCTGTAAATACTGCCTGGTAAGTTTTATATTCAGAGCAAGTCACACTACACAAGCACAGAACAGGATATATATATAAAAAAAATACCCTTACTAGTGTTACGTTCAAAATGTCTTCATTTACGTTGCATGTGCAACCTTTGTTTGACCTCTGTGCGTATGCGTTACTATGCAGTCTTTAACTGCATGATAACAGATTAGCTTTTCCACTGGACCCCTGCTTGCTTCAGTCCAAGGGATGGGCAGCACTTGCTTAATGAGTCCCTGCTCAATATTTTATTTTAGTTGCATTGTTCAATGTGCGACCATCGCTTTATTTACTGCATGCAATTCAAACCCTGCTGAGGCCGAAACTATTAATTTCTTTGCTTTTTTTTCCTATGACACCCATCATTACAGTATCTGACTGTTCATTAACTTCAGTTTAGTTTCACAAATCCCCGCAGTTGGACGAAGAGATATCAGTCCCCCTATTTTGCAGATGGAGCATAGAGGCAGAGGACAGTTCAGGCTAGAAGATGATGCCTAGGCTATAGTTTCACGTTTGGGTAAAACCAGCCTAACTTACCATGTGAGCAGAAGTGTATGCTGCTTTGCTGTGGATCCCTCTCTCTTGCTTGTCCCTGGTACTTAGGCAGCTGCATGATGGGGCAGGTTACTGATGTGACTGCGAAACAACCTCACTAAAACAGAAGGAAAACCAATTTTTGCTTGGATTGTCTCTTTCAGTGCAAGTGTGTTCTAACATTGCCTAAATCCACTTGTGACATCATGCTGTTGCTTTACCACGTGCTTGGTTTGAGGCACTTTGGGCTCGATCCTTTGGCACTTGCTCAAGGTAAAGCATGGCCTTCCGGATGTCATTGGTGCTCGTGAGTGCTCAGTGTGCTTGACAATTAGACCCTAGGTTTTCAGGTTGAGCATATAGAGAAGTGGAGCAAAGAACTGGGCATTGCCTGAGAAAAAGAGTGGCTTACATGTTTCTGCTGGCTTCACATCCACGTAGTGCTGGGAGAAATAGGTCACGGCGAAGCATGTAGCTTCATTACTTGGAGATAATTCTTTTTCTTTTTTTTTTTTTAAGAAGTTTTTCTACTCATGGGTATTTACTTTACCTACCTTTTAAGTTTCTGGCAAAAAAATTAAATAGGATTCTACATAAGTAACCTTCATTAAACCTGCAGAAGTAACAGTAATCTAACCATCTCCCAAGCAGGTGGGTGGGTAAGTTGGTGGGTTTAAGTGTGCTTTTAACATATTGTGGTGTTATAGCTGATTGTTTAGACTTGAAAAAAGCAAATTGCAAACAGAAGTCCTGTCACATAGCGCGTGCACCCATTGTGCCCAAACATGATGCAGCACGATGACCATGTATATCCACTGCACAATACTCTTCCCTTGAGTGAACAGAGAAAATGGCATAAATAATAGGTTACGAATCTCCATGTGTCTAACACTCGGGACAGGATATTTTGCCAGGGCCTTACAGAAAGTTTTTTCCACAGAGTGGTGAGATTCAGCAAACCAAAGTGGTAAAGCTAAGCTATAGAGAAGAGTCCAGTGACTTTTGCTCCCATTTAATTCAATTGTCCCCAGCTCGTTCTCCTCCTTGAGTGAGTTTATGTAGTTTCCACTGCCCTGGTTTCTCAGCTAACTTCTGCTGCTTGTCAGGCTTATTTTTTTTACCTCCAATGCTCTTTCTCAGCTTTTCAATTCAGCTCAGTCTGTTTCCTCCACTCATTCTGACTCCTCAGCTTTCCAAGTATTGGGATGAACGACAATGCGTCATCCATTGTGCTGTTGCACTGCCTGTTATAACCTCAGGCACGCAGGAACCGAGGCTGCTGGAAAAGTCCCACCAAGTTGGCATATTCCTTTTGGAGGTGACATTGTCAGGAACTCCCAACTCTTTAGGTCCTTGGAATCTGAATTGGTATGGCTTAGGGGGGTTAGTGGTTTATTACTTGGTCAGGCTTGGTTGGATTTTTGAAGGGACAACAACAAAAGCACATGTAGTACAAAATACTCTCATGGGTAAAGGTTTTGTTTAAGGAAAGGTTAACTGAACTTCTTCATGGAATGAACTGTAATGCTTCAAATTATATTTGTTACAAGTCTGTAATATTGAAATATGTTTGGAAAACTTTAGGTCTGTCTGCCACTGGTGAGAATATAGGTCTTTAAGGGTAAAAATCGATCTATGAACACATGGAACAATTTGGCCCTTGGACTCACTCTATCAGTATTGTAGGAGTAATGGAAGTCAAAGCTTATGGCAATGCGTGCATCCAAGATCTGAATTTCTGTTTAAATGAACAGCGAGTTTTTTCTCTTTTGCAAATGCTTCAAATATCAATGCTTATAAATACCTAAAGGGTGGTGTCAAGAGGGTGGGACAATGGGCACAAACTGGAGCATAGGAAGTTCCATCTGAACATATAAGGAAGAAATTCTCTACTTTGAGGGTGATGGAGCTCTGGAACAGACTGCCAAGAGATGTAGTGAAGTCTCCTTCTCTGGAGATATTCAAAACCTGCCTGGATGTGTTTCTGGGCAACATGCTCTAGCTGAACCTGCTTTAGCAGGGGAGTTGGACTAGATGGTCTCCAGAGGTTCCTTGCAACCCCTGCCATTCTGTGATTCTGTGAAATAATGCTTAGTCTAGCACTGGAATGACTTATGCCTTGTAGGCTTTGCAGTGCGATTCACTGCTTGGGTTACATCCATAGCACCCTCTGCACCATTTTGACAGGAGGGAGAAACTCAGTATCTCACAGGATCAGGTTATTATTTGGATGGTTTTTGTATCCCTATAATGCTTAATACCACCTGGCCGATATTTTTACTTAGATATATATTGTAGAATAGGAAAAGCTGTTTCTGCTGCAGTTAACAGTCAGCTGTTGGGTGTTTTAACTGTGTTCTTCAGGGAGGGTGTTAGCTTTTCGTCCCTCAATTCTTAAGAAAGGAATTTTTTACTAAAGCAAAACATGGCCTTTTCCTGTCAGCAGCTGGGAGAATGAGGATTAAGTTCTCTAAACAAAGCTCAGCCCTCTTGTCAGGTCTCTCTTTTCACAAGGTCTCCAAAGCCATATTAATCAAAAGGCAGGTTTCAGGCAAAGTATTCCTTCGAAACACTTGTGTGTGCTTCCCAAAGGACAAAGCTGAACACAGCATCCTTGCGGTGTATTGTGTGCTCCAGTGGTACGTGTGGGGCTGTCTCTTTGGACATTTCCCCTGAAACTTGGTAGATGCAGATTGTAAAGAAATTCAAGACATTTCTGCAATGCTGTGAGCGCTTGGTATCTGGTTCCTTAAACCCCCTGAGAAAGAGACATGAAGGAACTCTTTGAAATAGCATTTTTCCTCCTTTTTTTTAAACATTCTTTTTCCTGTTGGGGATCTAGGCTATCCATAGAGCGTTATTGTTGTTAGTAAAGAAACAGTATTGCCTGGCAGCTTCAGTTCACCAGAGTTGACTGGTTTTACCACACTGTCCATCTCCTTTCTCATGCATGGCCCTTGTTGCTTTGATTATTATCTCCTTTCACTCTACACTGAAAATAGTGCTTTCCACCTTCCACTATAAATTAACAATTCAATTGCATGTGCACGTGTGGCAATTCTGTGCTAAATGCAAAGTTCTCCAGCAGTGCATAAGGAAGGAACTTTGGAAAACAAAATTTTACTGCTCTGACAACCAAAATCCCAACTGGCAGGAGCTACCGTTTGTGGGAGATCACGTACGTTGAATGGGGGAAAACTCAGTAAATTATATTGTTTGTTACAACATTTGAAAAGTCAAGACAATTTATAAACCAAGTAAAATTATAATTCAAAATATTGATTAGTCTTTGGGGGAAAAAAATTGTATAGATGAAACTGAACATCTGAGGGAAATTACATTAAACATTTAAAGGCCTGGAGACAGATGTGATATGGATTATTTTACTTGAAAAAGATTTTGTCATGCCTTCATTAAAAATAATCTCAAAGGAGGTTAGGAAACATGGATAGAGTCACAGAGCAGTTTTTAATGTTTCTTTGTTCCTTTGAAATTAAGCTATCATGACCAAAGAAACAGACTATAGAGTCAGGTTCAGTGTATAATAAAAATGTTTTAATTTAGCCTAGGGCTTGCTACAAATTTTGAATCTCCAGAGTTAAGTAAGAGCAAAACACTGTAGTCTCATTATTTCCAAAGCTTCAGTTTCTCTTCAAAATCATTTTCCCCCCGTGTTCCTTATAATTTCTTCATCCACTGCTTTCCTTTTTTTTTTTTTTCTCGTTTTCTTCTCTCTGGTGATAAGAGTCTGGATTTTAGACTGTCACCAAGACTGATACTATAACAGATCCAACCTCTATTTATATTCTAATGTGAACACAATAATGGAAACAATATGGAACAATATTGTTGGAATCTTGGAATTTCAATAATGGAATTATCTTGATTGTCTCGATAAGAGCTCTGTGGAGGATGGATCTTTTTGCTTCATGGGCAGCTAAGGGTAGTACAGCAAGTCACCGTAATACATTTACATTGAAACATTTTGATTTTAGATGACTTTCTCTTTTGTTCATAGGGCAAAGTCAGAAATTCAGTGTTATAAAATGAAAAAAGTGAAAGTACATTAAAATAGTTCTGATGTTTTAAAAATTAGGATTTTTTAGGATAGTTTAGGATTTTTAGGATAGTGTGGATTAAATTTTTTATTTAATCAAATTTGCATTTTGGGGTAAATTTGTGACAGAAAGTAAGTCTAGAAGGAAGTTTGAGTTGTCTATGTCTATCTGAAGGCATGTAGAACTGTACCTAAGCCATTTCTGACAATTATTTGTCTAACAGTTTTGCAAACCTTTGAGAAGATAGGTTTGTTCTTGTGCCTCTGCAGACAATCTGTTCCCATTCCTAGTCAGGCTTTTGAAGAAAACTTTATTTTTTGAATGTCTGAGATGAGATAAAAAAAATTTTAGCCCTTATTTCCTCTCCTGTGCAAATGTACGTGGAGCAAGAGTACATTTCACCTCTCTTTGCAGAGACCTTTTACTTATTTCAGAGTTGTTACCATGTGTCCCTTTTCTCTCAACTAAACAAACCCCGTCATTTTAATCTTTATTCATAATTCATTGTTTTCAAATTTGTGAGGGTGCTTGTTGAACCTTTCTGGTCTGGTTTTTTTTTACCACAAGGTTTTGTCCTCTGGAAGTGATGCTGCTCAAAGCATGATACTGCTCTTGAAGCAGCTTCCAAGTCCTGAGCAAGAGGCTTGTTTTTCCTTAAGCAGAATTGTCTGTGGATATCTCTTGGTATGGTAACTGCTTTCTCATAAATTATTACACTGATGACTCGCATGAAGTTGGTGACCCACTGCCTGATGCTAGATTATTGACTAGCTATTTGTTCTCCATGTTGTATTTGTGTGGCAAATTATGACTGTTCATCAGTTGGACTTGTCCTTACTGAATTTACAGTGTGTCAGAAATGTCTCATGGATTTGCCATCAGCGCACACTGTCCCTGTTGATAATAATTGTTACTATTTTTACAGATGAAGTAGTTTGGAGTCAGGCTGAAATTATAGAATATAATAATTTCTGGGGCAACATTTGGAAATATGTTAAACTTGTGAAAGTAAAACTTACCATTGCTAACATCACTTACTCTTAACCAAGTGATAGCAGTAGTTACTTTGTCATGTATGATTATTATAAATCATGTGCTCATACGGTTTAAGAACAAGTAGCCTGGAAATGTGGAAGGCTGCTGTGCACAGCTCCTCTCAAATGCTTGTGAAAGGAGGATGACCAAAGCAGGCAAAAACAGCACAGGCAGAGGCAACGGGCATTCAGAAAAATAGAAAATTGCAGGGAGAGGAGCGGTCCTGCGAATGTTGTAGCTGATCATCCTAAGCTATTAAAATGTTTCTGGTGGCATGGTACTACTCAAGGACAAAGCCTTGAAAATAACTCATATTGCAATTACTCATACACTCGTATTCCTTGTGTTTTCTACTCCCAGGGTGATGCAGCTCTCTAGAATTTCTCACAGAATGGAACAGCATTTTCTGTTTTCCTTTTTTGTTTGTTTTTTATTCTTGAAAGGGGATAAAATAATCTGCAATTGCTTTAGCAGTCTTGTCACGGGTGATGTAGGCCTGGAAACGTGAGCCAGCTTCAGTCCTGGGATGCACTACTAGATATGGCCATTTGAGTGCAACTTTGGTATGAAATAATTATGCTGGAGTTTATATTTTTTTATGAATGTATGTATACACAGAGAGTAAAAACAACACATGTGAAGTAGTGCAGAGCTGACCAAAGATGTTATTAGCAATACAGTCATGATGTACTGGTGCATCCTCAGTGCTGGCAGGGGAGGGAGCTGGAAATGGAGTTGATGGGTGGGAGTAGGGATGGGAGACTGGGGAGAATCTGTCCTGCCACTTGTGCTGCTAGGGGATTGGAAGAGTTTGTCTGGGTGGCTGGGACCACTACTGCTTTTGCTCTGATCAGGCTCTCTGCCCCTTTTCCTGTGTGAACAGCTCCAGCAAGCCTGGCTTTCTGTGGCTCTCATGTAGACCAGGCAGGCAAAAGGACTGATGCCACGCTGCTTTTCCCAGCAACGTGCTCCTTCAGTCCTGAAGAAGTTCCCTGCAGACCTTTATTGCTGAAACGGTAGTCCCCTTGAGGGGAAGTGTGAGTGAGTTTTTTTTCTAAAAAGCAAGTAGTGCTCAGCTGGGGAAGGAAAAGAATTGGCTGGGAGGGAGACTTGGTGATTCATCCAAACCTCAACTTTCACTTAAACTGCTCAAAACGTGGAACAAATATGAACTACTGCAGCAATGCCTCCCCAACCTTGTAGGCAGTGTGAAGTGATGCCTTATTTGCTGTCTTATTCATAGTTAACTCAAATGCTGGAGGTGGCAGCTTGAACTGTAAAACCTGTGAAGGACATCTGTGCAGCAAGACATGTCCATCCTAAATATTTGGTAAGATTGGTTTTCATTGATCTAGAAAGTATTCAGTACTCAGCTGTGGGGAGAAAACACTGTATTAGCAACTGCCTCCACAGCAGAGGACTCTGCACTCAGGTGTGCCACCAAACCCCAGCGGCAAGGGTGGCTGCTCTTTGCTGCGCATTCCTCGAGTTGGGTGCTGCTGTCACATGCCCGTTGTGCTCAGGGAGGTGCTCCCCTGCCGGCACAGGTGGAGGCTGCTATCTCACACTATGTGGAGGGAAAGCAATGCCATGGCTGCTTCCTGTCATCCGCAATTTCACATGCCAGGATTCTTACTAACCTTTTCAAATAATACCAGGAATATGTGTTTGACGTCTGAAACAACACATTTGTTCCTAGCAGCAAAGACTAGACCCAGAGTAACTTGTTGTAAAGCTCTGTTTCCACCAGACAGCGATTCATATTGAAGCTTATTAAAGTCATGTGTTCAATTTTTTCATAATTGCCCCCATTCAAACCATGGAAGGCAGCCAATAAAGCACTAAGTGGAAGTTTCTGTCGGTCCACCTGTCTTTCTGTAGCTAACGAAGTGTGCCGTTTTTTGTCTTGTAGACATTACACAATTCATTGTCAGAGGAACTTGTTATATATAGACTTAAAATAAATTAGTTTGAGACAAGGCCAAAGCCATTCAGCTATACTTACTTGTATAGCAAGTCATGTATTTATTATACAGAGTGACACATTAATACTTTGTTTGGGTGGAAAGCTTATTCTTAAACAAGAACAGGCAATTCTGGTTCTTGGCCACGTTTATCTGTTAGATGTCCTACTTAAAGAGGATGACATCCTGAGCAGCATGGGTTTCAGCAAAAGGGCACCCACCAATCTGAACTATGGGCTCTGCTACTTTGGTTCATCAGTTAGTTGGAAGCTCTTCTTCTACAAGGGTTGCTGTGTTTTCAGGCCCTTGTGTTCTGCCAAAGCCCAATTTACAGCTGCGGTTTCCTTTTGCTGCTCTTAAAACCACAGGAAGACATCAGTGATTGCCTCACATTAGCCTGCTTGCAGAAGTGGGGAATTAATTTTAGAAATCTCTAAGAAATTAAAGAGTTTTTTGAGTTTACTACTCCTGATCTCTATGAACAACAGGTATGCAGTTTATCAAACCTGTAATTAATTTGCAGTTGGAAGTGCCTCCAGGGTCCGAAACTTGACTCCAAGAGAAGCAACACTGGCAAAGTAAAGGGAAAAAAAAAATACATCTCCTGCTTTCTATCAGATCAATTCATCTTGAAAATTTTCTTTGCCTGTGAGGAGATTGGCAAAGACAGCTGTTGCATCATCCTGGAATATGGCCCAAAAATGGTCTGCAAACACAGATCTTGCAGTGATTTTATTCTAAGCAGTAAGTTTAGTGTCAGGGTTCTGGATTTTCCTTTATTTCTGCTGTAAAATTCAGGTGTGCTGGCACGTAGTCAGAGAAGGAAGTGAACAAGCCAGCAACTTCGCTTGCTGGCCATTAGCAATGAAATGCTTCTGGATGAGCTAAGATAATTCTTCGGTTGAGTGAACTCAGAGTAAGACTGACACCTTATTTTTGGTGATAACCAGTCAGCATGTGATTTCCTTGTGCAGCTAGTCTGCGAGCAGCAAAGTATAATCTCTGGTCAATCCTGAAGGGGAATAAAACGTGGTCTCCTTGGATCAACTTTAGGCTGCCCTGATTGCTGTTACAGAGAACCTCTCACTTTTATAAACTGCTCTCCTGGAAGGCTTTTTCTGATTTATTTTCCCTGTTCACCTTCACAGAAAGACTCTGTTAACAGACGCTTCTCCCTACAGAGTCTTGTCCCTCTTTTAGACCCTTAGATTGAGACTTTTCAGCAAAAATAATTTTTTAATAACTCAATTCAGATACAAGGATGCGATTCACCTTCCTTTATGTACCACTAGGTTTTTATTGTTGTTGTTGAGCAGCTTAGGAAAGGGGAAAGATGAAAGGAAGGATATTGAGGAAGTTATCAATGGTTAAATTCTTGCTAAGGCTGGGTGTACGGCTTGTGTCAGGTGACCAGACATATGACTAGGTTTTCTGGTTTTAGATGTTTTTACAGGCTGGATTCATTTCTGTGTCCTATATTTCCATGTTGAACATAAACGTGATTCAGACAATGTGAGACCTAATCAGGATTAGCTCCTTTGTTGATTTTTTCCTTGGAAGGATGACTAAGGTAACTGTTTACCATTCAGTAGATGGGACAAAATACTGCGGAGTAACTTTACACAGAGTTCAATCCAGCCACTTTTGTGAGCAATGCAGAAATTTGTCTTTTACTCAAATCTGCTGTCCGCCCATTTGTGTGGTGTACAGAAGAGAATGAGATGTCGTCTCCTATTGCTGCCCACACAAAGACATTCGTGCTCCCTTGGCGAATCTGTGTGTCAATATATGCACATTAATTGCTTTGGAAAGTTGGAGAAAACCTCCTAATATCTTGATGATTTGTTAAATAATTTGAAGACTCTTCTAAACACACTTATTGAACATTAAGATCTCTTCAGTCTGTTCAGGAACTGGAGAATGTACTTCTCACCAAAGCAGTGTAAAGGGGCCTTAGCAGTGTATCTAATTTTAACTGAACAAGGATTATTTGTCCAGAGTTTTTCACACAGCCATGCTATTGGGTTCTTTCACCACAATAATGCTTGCTAAGATTGCTGTGTTGTTTTATCCCTTTTGGAGGAAATGCCAGAGCTTTGAGTTTCATTTTCAGCACCTCCCATAATATACCTCACTGTTTCTATTCACTTAACGTGTCTGTTTGCGAATGTATCCACCAGCATCTATTCAGCGTATGAGAACTGGCACTGGACTTTTGCCCTGAAGGCTGCATTTCTGTCAGCACGTAGGAGACTGAGACAAGAACTGGAGTCCTGTTTTACAAGATATAGTAGAGGCACGCATGACAATCTAAAGCTCAACTGGTTAGACTCAGAAGTTTCTCACTCCAAATAATCATTTGTTTAAACTGTTTTAAAATCATAGAATAAACGATCATATTTATGTGACAAAATTCCAGTCAAGGGCAGCAGTCTGTTGTCATACACAAGTAATCCCCATGTATTGTGAGAAACAAAAGGCAAGGTTCCGACTGAGCGGATTGCAGCTCTCCATAGTCCCTTCCCATCTCTCCCTTCTTTTAATGAATAAAGGTGAACTTCTGGGTGACAGAAAGGTGGTAATGGAGAAGGAATTCAAATAGCTGTTTTGCCTCTGATCTGTAGAGCATGGAAGTAAATCCCACTGCCAAACACTTGAAACTAACCCCCAAAATAAAAAATTAGAGCCATTCTTTTCTGTTCCTTCACTGCTGTTTTTCACACAGTTGACAACAAAAAGTTGAGGTACAGGCAGAATTGTTTTTCAAAAGCAGTAACACTTCCAGGGTGAGGAAGTTTCATTTATAATGCTATTATAATGAGCATTATACTTACAACCCCCCGTTTTCAGGTTATAAATTTCATTTAAAGTTATATAAATGACGGCTAATGTTTGAGTTGGTGAATGAAAAGGTGTTCTTGTAGGTGGTTTTTGGCAGTGTTTAAGTCTCACTCTGCTGAGATTTGCTTCAGTCTTCTCATTCTGTGGAGAGCAACATTCATACTGTCTTATTCTAGCATGACATAGTCATGCAAAGTACAGATCTCTTCAGAGAATAAAGACCTTTGCATAATTTGGTCCCATTTTCAGAGGTGAGTGTTTATGAAAAATAACATATTAAACCGTACAACATAAACCTATAAATTCCCTTAAGTCCCCCTTACTTGCAGCACTAGTCAGTGCAGTCAGTAGCAATTATTTAAGATTCGCTCCATAGACTTTACATGAACTTTATCTAAATATTTTTTCTGTATTAACAGCAGAATATCCCACAGAAAGTAGCATGAGACTGACATTTTGAACACTAAATGTTGAAACAAATGCTGGACGTCTAATACATTTTAATCTTGAAAAGGTATTTAATACCCTGAAAATGTAAATGAAAAATTTATTTCTATTAGCTTAAATAATGACCCTGCCAGGTGGACTGAAAGCAGAGGAGACGGAAAAGGAGCAACCAGCAGTTGTTAACATAGTGTGCTATGTGAAGCATGATGAAGTTACCCTTAAAAGTCCGAATTGGAGATGAGGCACGCTGCCAGAACTGGAGAGCTTTTCTTACAGCTGCCCTGTAGTCTAGCAGAGACTTCATGCATCAGGACTGCCATTTAATTATTGCTAAATTTGTCTAATATTTGAAGCTAATGCTTATAGTTGTTTTACTAGCAAACACTGACATTATTAGCTTGTAGCCATGTTGCATAGGGAGTCACACAGTTTGAAAGGCATCTTTGAACCTTCTCCTTCAATAACTAAACTCAAGAAGCTCTGTGCTAATAGAATTGAAGCTGCAGTAGGAAGAAAAAAACTGCCCTAACATTGCATGCTGCGTGAAATGGTGCACACTGCAGCACATCGGTGGGAGAGGAGACAAGGTTTTTAGCTAGCCTTATATTTTCGCCCACCTGCATTTTAGGCGAGTTAATTCTTTCCCTCCTTGCTGTCTCCTAATAAGTAAAAGAAAGAAGCAAAGTCAGCCTTCATGCAGTAGGATGTTTTGAAAAGACTTGAGTGATTGACTGTGGGATTTGCTGCCGAAGGAGAGCTACATGAGAATGCTTCCCTCCCTCTCAAAAAGCCACTTCTCCCTGATTCCATGGGAAATATTTGGTGTGTCATCCATGATATTTTTTATCCAGCAGGGCTGGCCCCAGCTGTGGCTGAAAGCCTTGTTTCACCCCTGGGATTTAACTGTGGATGTGGAGCAGTGGCCTCCTTGTGTATTTAAAAAAAAAAAAGTGGTTTGCATTAAGCCATATTAAAACCCAGGATTACTTTTAAATTAATCATTGACATCTTTGTGGAACGAAAATTTGAGGTGAATTTGTGAAATGGGTGTTTCCCAGATGGTGTGCTGCCTACTGTGACAAAGTCAAGTGTCTACAGTGACTTCCTGTGAATCTTCTGAAGGGAAAGAGGCATTTTTATTTGGCTTTATCTTGTATTTCTTTTCAGTCTAATTTGTGACCTTAACATCCTATTAAAATTTATACGTACAATAGGAAAATTCCTAATTAACTTTTTCATCGTTGTCCTTAATTTGTCTCCTAGAAGACTGGGGAGTGATATGGTTGATAGAGCTGACTGAAAAAAGTTAAGACAATTAAAAAGCATAAGAAAGTACAGATCAGCAGAAAAATGTTTCATTTTAGGCCAAAGGTATTAATGAATTTGAGCTACATTTGGCTAATAGTTTCAACTAAATAGAACTAGGATTTTTGAAAACTCGTTCTCAGTAAGATGTAAATATTTTTATTTCAAAATAACATTTCTGTGTAAACATTGACCTAGCTCTAAGCAACAAAATAAAATTACAATGATTTCAAGAAGCAGTAAATAATCTAGAAAAGAAACTAAGCCCTTTGGAATGAACAATATGTGTTCAAAGTGACATTTGCAGGTTGGCTGTGACATTATCAGAGGAAGCTTCTATAGCTTGTTTAAGCATATTTTCAATTTTTTATTTTTTGTTTAGTCACCAAATTTGAAAATTCCATATGTGTTCATCTTCAAGCTTGGGCACACCTGTTTTGTTTAAACAAACAAACAAAACCCCCAAAATCCACAACCCCCAAACCCTGACAACAGACAGAAAGACAGACCATCCAGGGAGAAGTACTGCAGAGGTGGGAGTGAAAGACATGTAGATAGATAGATAAAGCACGCGGTATATGTGTGAAACCAGACCATGGAAATGTTGACTGGCTGCTTTTCAAGGTGCCTTAAGATTTCCATATGAAGTCCCCTGTATGAGTGTCTTCTCCCCTTAGTCGTATGACAGCATCATTGGCGACACGGGGTTCTTCAGGCAAAATACACTTGCTGTACTACTTTTCAACGTACAAGCTATTTTCAAGTTAAACAAAGCATCTCCCATGCCAGAAATGCAGATCACTTAGTGGCTTTCCTCAGACAGAAACTCCCAGTTGTCTTCTTTGATGAGCACCCCGCAAGAGTGGGGAACACTTGCTTTATAAATAAACATGGCCCAGGGAGGCCAGCCTCCAGGCTTGCAAAAATAATGTATGCAGAGGCAGAGAAGTTTACATCTCCTGCAGCCTCTGGGTTGTGTCACGAAGCTGCTAGTTGAAAAGAGCAAATATGCTGTGGCCCAAAACGTGTGTATCTGGAATGGGAGGATGCACAGGTTGTGCTTTAGACAGCTTTTTGTGGTGAGAAAAAGATTTCTGCCAATGTCCAGTGGACCACGCTAGCCAAAGAGCATTGCTGCGTCTGGTTTTGGCAGTAGGCATCAAAACAGTACGCAGGGTTTGGGTGTTTCAAATATTGAGTCCTATTTGCAAAACACTAACAGGGAAGGAGACATTTGCTTCTAATTCATACTGTTATGAACCACAGAGTGCAAAAAGTGAAGAGTGTATCCAAACCATGGGAGCACAACGTGTGTCACCTTTTCTGCCTATATGTTAGCAGTGTGCTCGGTGTCTGTAGACAAAGAGGAGTGGAAGGTGCTTTAGAAATATTTAGATATTTTGGAAAGATGGCAGTTATTCTTCATATCTGAAATACCCGAGTTATGTGGGAGGAAGCTTCAGTGATAGGTTTTGATGGCTAAAATGAAAGGAGAGGAGGCCTACCCAAAAATCTGCCAATGTCCGATTATTCTTTGTTTACAGCTTAAATCAGGTATAAATCTGGTCTTCAGGGATTGTTTAGGTTTAGATTTCCACCCTTTATTTTTCTTTAACAATAATTTCTACAGTTTAGGGAAGTCCCAGCTCATGTGGTTTGGGACTGGAAGACGAAGAGGTCTCTCAACCCATGGCCTAGAAAATTAGGAGCGGGGGAAACACCTGCACATCCCCCCGGCCGAGGAATGTTGAAAGGAGTGTTTCTTGTGGCAAGAAGAGCTCCCTAGCTGGGGTCACTGGGGAAGTGGAGTCCTTTGTCCATAACCTAACTGCTGGGGGTAGGGGCTGAAAACTTTGTAAGCAGGGCTCATTGCTGGAGTGCATTGTCCTCCATCCCTTCTCCTTGAATGAACCACTGGGAACTTTTTATTGACATGAAGCTGAGTGCCAGCCTCCTAAAGTTCGGGGCTGGCTTTGTTGAGGAAAGGTTAGCCCCCACCTGTCAGACAGTCCTGTGATGTCATTTAGCAGATTTTGGTGGTCCTCTGCTCAGGCAGGTTGGAAGGAGTATTGAGCCAACTTTCTCCCAGAAAGGGTGGCAGAGCCAGAAAGGAGACAGTGGTGGGATAATCTATGTTTGCTGTAGGGCAAATTAAACAATGGGTATAGCATATTGACACACTGGAACATTAGGAGGTAGAAATTCTTTGGGGGATGGGGAGAAGGTGTTTCTAAGGGAAATTTTCTAGTGCATCTGTTCGATAAGTAATTCTCCCCAGTTCTCCATATCTCTAAGATGGATGAGTCGTGGTTAATTTTCAGTGTGTAACTTTTTTTTCTTGTTCACATATTTAGTTTGAAAGGTCTCTAAAGGAAGCATGCGAAAAGAAAAAAAATCTGTTTTACTGGACTTTTTTGGACTTGTGTAAGAAATAGAACATACAGAGTCATTTGGTTATGCTGTTTTCTTGTAAGCATGTCTGAAAACCATGGGGGTTTTTGTTATTATTTTAACTTGACAGTATTTTGACTTGAGCTATTCTAATACCATGATCTATATAAAGTACATTTGGTCCTTGCTAGAAGTGTGCTGAGCCCCATTTTGCCACCATTCTTATGGCCAGAAAGCGATTTGGCCTTTAGCAGAAACAAACACTCCTGAGAGTGCTAAGAAGGAGCAATTTTGCAGGAAAAGAAAAAGGTGGTTTTAATAAAACACTTGATTAATATTATTGCAGAATCTGCAAACATTTTATACTAGTGAAGGGAACCAGAAATATGATGCTAGAATACTGTTGTTCCTAATAATCTCTTTCTAAAGGGGTGTGAGGTTTTAAAGTCAAGGGTTTTGACTTCTTCCCAAGGCTCCTTAGTATTTCATGGGCTGCAGAACAGTGAGTGTGAAATCCAGAAGGGACCCTGTAGATTTGTTGCAGTGCTGGGCTTGGTTTCACCTTCATTTTTAACATCACAACTCGTTTCATTTTCAGTGGGAACTAAGGTCTACATGAGAAACAGGGAATTACTTCAGTACGTAAAATTTTTAATTGACTTTCTTTAACTGACAGGAAGCAAGAGGAATTCTGCACGTGAGATCTTGCCTTGTAATTGTAAACCCATTGGAGGTGATGGTAAAACTAACTACAGTTGCAGTAAAGCTGGGAGTTTGTTCTCTAGCTTTAGAGTTTTCAAAGGGGTGAAGATCTGAGATCATGTCCTGTATTAGAGATGTACAGTTTGCAGAAATCACTGCTTCCCTCCTGAAACATAGCCAGCTTTGGAATTGAATATGCTCAATTTAATAACTTGCATCAACAGTGCTGTTGACGATAAAACTGAAAAAGTATGATTGTTTTTATCTGGAGTGTATCACATCCTACTGA
Source organism: Bucorvus abyssinicus (assembly GCA_009769605.1). NCBI lineage: Eukaryota > Metazoa > Chordata > Aves > Bucerotiformes > Bucorvidae > Bucorvus > Bucorvus abyssinicus. Next base: position 52,225,605 of record CM020026.1, read on the forward strand.
AACCACAGCCAGCAGGATGTAGAATAAATTATAAAGTGCTAATTCAGCTGTTTTTGTATTTAACTCTTCCTCTTTTGGGTACTTTTTCATGGATATCCAACACCCTTCTTTAAGTGTAGCTTGCCAGGTTTGTTGTTTCAAGATAATTACTTTTCATATAAGAAATTCTGTTGCTGAGTGACAAAAATATGTAGTTGATTGTACAAGAAAATATTTTTTTTTCTCTCAGTATATTCTGGACTTTTCTGAACATTAATTTATTAACCTCATTCTTTCGAGTAGTTACTAAAAGGTTTGTTTTTGCTGGTTTTGAGGTTAGGTGGGTGACATTTAGTACAGAAGTAACATGTATAGCCTACCAACACTTTCACAATGTCTAGGCTTGATGTTGAGCTTTGTGTATTTGTCATGTTAGGAGTCATGGTTTAAAACTTTGATTTTAAGCCAGCTTCCAAGATAAAGCCAACAGAGTACCCATGACATCTCCTCCCCAGTAATACTCCCTCTTACTTTTCTTGATACAACCCAACAGCTGGAAGGCATGCTTCGCAGCTCAGGTCCTAAAGAGGATCCTACGACCGCAGCTCACTATCAATTTGACAAACATTAGTCATAGTTGCAACTGAATTTCCGATTTGCATTCTTGGGTTTTGTGCCATCTGTGTTTTGTGTCAGTTTTGTCGGTGAGCAACATAGGTGTTGCAGATACACGGACCTACAAGGGCAGTATTGTAAAGAAATAATTTTTGAGTAAGGGTAGTTAATTACTTATAAACTATCTATGGTATATTTTGCAGAAGAGTATTATTAAAACAGATGTATTTTCTGATGTCACACATATTTAAGCGTTTACATTGATTTTCTGCTGAATGTATTACTAAATCTTTTAATTGTGTTTCCTTGGGCATGGTGGTAACTTAGGGCAAAAACCATGAACTATGTGTTAAGGCAAATCAACTGGCCTCTTTTGAAGGATGTTTCCACAGGCTGGGTATGAAGATCAGCCTGGTTCTTTAGCTCACAGACAGTATTTCTGCGCTATTTCCTATGACATGTAGGAAAGTGCGTGAATGCCTATAGTTATCACATCCATCCTTAAAAATTGGTTTTACCCTTTCACACAATCACAGAATTGTTTTGGTTGGAAGAGACCTTAAAGATCCAAGTCTAACCATTAACCCAGCACTGCCAGGTCACCACTAAGCCATGTCCCTAAGCACGACATCTACACAAGTTTTAAATAACTCCAGGGATGATGATACCACCACTTTCCTGAGCAGCTTGTTCCAATGCTTTACAACTCTTTCTGTAAAGAAATTTTTCCTAATATCCAGCCTAAACCTCCCCTTGTGCATCTTGAGGCCATTTCTTCTGATCCTATCACTTGTTACTTGAGTGAACAGACTGACCCCCACCTCACTACAACCTCCTTTCAGGTAGTTGTAAAGAGTGATAAGGTCTCTCCTCAGCCTCCTTTTCTCCAGACTAAACAACCCCAGTTCCCTCAGCCATTCCTCGTGGGACTTGTGCTCTAGACCCTTCACTAGTTTTGTTGCCCTTCTCTGAACATGCTCCAGCATCTCAATGTCCTTCTTGTAGTGAGGGGCCCAAAACTGAACACAGCTTTCAAGGTGTGGCCTCACCAGTGCTGAGTATAGGGGGAAAATCACTTCCTTACTCCTGCTGGAGTAGGGTATTATTTCTGATACAAGCCAGGATGTCGTTTGCCTTCTGGGCATACTTCTGGCTCATCTTCAGCTGGCTATGGACCAACAACACCAGGTCCTTTTCTGCTGGGCAGCTTTCCAGCCACTCTTCCCCAAGCCTGTAGTGTTGCAGGGGGCTGTTGTGACCCAAGTGCAGGACCTAGCACTTGGCCTTGTTGAACCTCGTACCATTGGCCTTGACCCATTGATCCAGCCTGTCCAGATCCCTCTGTAGAGCCTCTGGACCTTCAAGCATACTGACACACCCACCTAACTTGGTGTCATCTGCAAAATTCCTGAAGGTGCACTCGATCCCCTCATCCAGATCATTGATAAAGATATTAAGGAGAACAGGCCCCAACACTGAGCCCTGGGGAACACCACTCGTGACCAGTCACCAAGCGTATTGATCTCCATTCACCACCACTCTTTGGACCAGTTTCTTCAGGAGAATGATGTAGGAAAGTGTCAAAAGCTTTACTAAAGTCTAGGTAGACAATGTCCACAGCTCTTCCCGTGTCCACTAAGCTTGTCACTTGTCATAGAAGGCGGTCATGTTTCCTTCTCCATCTGCCTGCAACTCAGTGATTCTGGTTGTTTTATGTGGTATCGTCCCGACCCAGGAAAGGGCTTTAGAAAATCATTCCTCTATTGCAGAGTTGAGTAGGGAATTAATTTAGTAGTGGTGCATTAAAAGAACAGCAGTAAGAAATACAAGTTGGGAGAGAGTAATTTCAGAGGACTTTATGGGAAAATAATATTCCCTGTGCATATTTGCAGAATATCCCAATACTTTTTCTTTTCCTTAGTTAAGGTCAGACCAATAGTTGGGCTGTGTAGCACGGAAACAACCTCTTATTTGTCAGAGACCTGACCACCAACACATTCTTTAAGAATTCTGCTATTTTATAGAAGAAAGCTGACTTCTTATGTTTTTTTACCCTAGATTTGGCATCTATTCTGTTACGTACTCTGATGGAAAATGTTGCACAATTTGCGCATTTAGTTATGTTAACAGTATTTATAGTGAGTTACAGTATATTACACTAATGAAGAAGTCTAATTTTACATCTTTACCTAGCTATAAAATAAACTATTTTATACAAATGAAAAGTTGAAAGCTTGGGAAAATATTTTTCTTTCTCTCTGAAATTACACAGCATCTCAGCTTGAAACACATATTTGCTGTAGGCCCCTTCTTCTAATGGAGTATTTTTAGAGATTGACTGGAGCTGAAAGAAATGAAACTTCAGCTGGATGACAATTTTCAGCTCTTTAAAATAGCTAAAAAGCAGAAAAGAAGAAGAAAAAATCTGATTTTGATTTTTTAAAATTCCTATCAGTGAGCATAAGTCCTTCCTTGCCAATTTCATGTGAGGTCTCTAGAAGACCCACGCTATTGTACTTTGTTAACGTAAGTTGTAACTTCTTACTGACTTTTGCTGAAGTCAAGGTTTCTAATTAAATTTTCATGGGCTAATGGAAGCTTGTTTAGATAGAATACGTATTTTATATATCTTATAAGTATATAAGATGTGTATTTATTTATTTTTATTTCTTTTGAAAAATCCCTACCTGCTGGAATTGAACTGACCAAAGACTGTCGATGCATGGCTTGCCTTGTCCCAGCGCTTTTGCCAGCATTTCCTTTTTTTCAGTGTCCTTATTCCTGGCAATCCCTTTTGGGCATTTGTACATTGAACAGCAGGCAAAAGAATCACTGGAAAATATGGTACCGTTTGGTTTGGTGTTTTCCTCAGAACATGCAACATACGGTACAACTGGTTTTATTTGTTATTAGAGGGTGTGGTTAGGACAGACAGATATGCTTTAGCTCTGTCTCCTCTCTGTATTTTGTTATCCTCTGCTGTATTTGGAGTTTCAGGCTGTGCAGGACAATCTGGATGGAGCAGGGGAAGAAGGAATGCCTGCAGATGGTATTCTTGTGCCACTGCTGAAATGACTATTTTCATCTGCAAACCAGAAATGCTTTTAAAATGACATTATTTCTCGCATCAGTGATTTGCAGATGGGCAAGGTGCATCATGGAGCATCTGGGATAAGGTCACATAGGTAGTCATCACTTTTGTTTTCTGTGATAAAACAAACCTCACTTTTATGTTATGGAGCTTTGCAGGGTGTTTGAATGCAGACCAGCTCTTTTTTTGGCTCCACGATAAAGCCAGGTGAAAGCACGCTCAAAACTTTTAATCATTTTAATGGCTCTGGCCATTCATGTTGAGAGAACAGAGTCAGTGTGATCCCACTGAAGGCAAAAGGAAAGAAGTCTAGGCAAGAGTACGAGGCCATTTCAGGACCGTGAGGAATTGCAGGTCCAGGAAAACACCTGCTTTAGGAATACTTTCTGGTTAATTCACTTGGACTTGCCTGCTTGCTGAGCTGGAGTCACTCATAAATCTATGAAATCCTGTTTGGAGTGATCACTTTATATTTTCTTGTGGGAACAGAATCTCTCTCTCTTAATCTTTGTGCCATAGACTTTAGGACATAACTACCATAGGATGAAACTGAATATTTTTATCGACTCTATTGTGTAGTGCCGGTGGATCTGAATAGGAGAAATGATACCAGAGAGAACATAGAAGGAGTTTCTTTTCTTTTTCAGATGGGCATAAGGGAGTTCAATATTCCAGAAAAGCTGCTTTGAACAGTGCTGATAAAGAAGAGGTTTAATGAGGCTGGGGCTGTTTGCGGAAAATTAGTCCGCATTAGGGTAATATTCCTTCAGGGAGCACTTATAATGCCTGCAGGAATGTGAGGAGAGCGGATCAGATTCCGGTGCAACCTTGCAAGCTTTCAGCTGCCGACATGCCATGCACCTGCGTGTTCCCCTGCCTGACCTCAGAGCTGTCTTGAAAAGCTCTGGCATCTGGAAGTGCAAGAAAAGAGCAGGTTTTTAATTTTTGTGAACACACACACACACACACACACACACACACAAAAAAATCCATCTTTTTTGACGCTTAGAATGCCTTGTATTTTACATCTTTTTAAAGGATGCTGGAAACTTATTTTGTGGGTATGCTTTTTAGTGGTTTGGGGTTGAGTTTTTTTGCTTTTAATTTTATTAAACTAGTATCTGAAAGATCTCATAGAGACATGTCCAAGTAGATGAATAGTATTCAGTCAAAAGTTTGGTTAGGTGGCAAGACTAGAGTAAATAATTTCATACTCTGTTGCTTATCTCAGTGAGAAAGTTCTCCCTAGCAAGTGCAGATTCAGGCACAACGGCTTTGGCATCTTATTGCTTCCTCAGAGGTCGGGGATAGCACCTTATTTTCAAACCGTAGCAGTGCGGAGATAAAATGTAATTATTGATGTACAAGGATTGCCACTTCATAATGTTATACTTCGTAACTGGTATTTGCGGTAGTAACTTGCAAATCGTAAGCGCATGTAATTTACGTCGCTTGGAATTAACTGTTTTGTAATTACACTTTGATTTGTATTCCTTTCTCAGACATCATGGACTGGTTAAGCTATGCTGCTTATGAGTGTCCATGTCAGTAATTCTGTGGTATAACATTGTGCTGCTTAAAATGCACAGATTTTCCCTTTTTTGAGGGAATTTAAAAGTCACTTGCTTTGGCATCTGTAGATTATTTCTTGCAATCTACTTAATTGAGTAGCTTCTCTGTTTATCTTAAAAAGCAGATAAATGGCTTTCAGAGCAGTGTTTATAGCTTAATAGCTCCTGAAATAAGAGTCAACATTATCTGCTAGACTCTACTAGCCATAACTAATGATGCCTCTGCTTACACTGTTGAGCAAGTCAGGAGACACTGAACTCTGCAGAGAGCAAGGTCCCTGTGCAGTGGGAGGATAGTTTGTATGTGATGGCGCCTAGTAGACAAGGCTTTCATGGCTCAGTAGTGTTAATTGGGAACCGAAATCTGTCCTCGGCCACCTCTAACCTCCTATCACTAAACTCTTCTTCTACAAATATGGATACAAACCCGAGGGTGAGTTGACAGCACACAGTAGTCTCACTTCCCTCATAATTTAAAGTAAATTAAAGAAGTAAATAAAGTAAATAATATCAATTCACTCTTAAATTTGCTTCAGTTTTGGCCATCAGAGCACATTTTGCAACATGAAATCTCTTCTGAAATTTGGGAAATTTTTAATATCCCAAACATCACTGGCAGGCAGCCTAACAGAGGCATCGTGTTGCGGGCTGAAAGAGGATGAGAAAATAATTAGGGAGCTGACAATTACTGTATTTTGTCCTGGGACTTTTTAAGTTATATTTTAATGTATTAATGAAAGTAAGATGCCTTTTTTATATATTCCTGACAAGTCCTTTGGCTTGGTTCCTGAATGGAGAGGGGTAGGCTTTCCTTTGTAATACGGTTAAGTGCATGCTTCAGGAAGAGAGAGGGGAAAGAAAGAAAGAAAAAAGGAGTAGATTTACCACCCATGAGAAATGCTATATTATTATTACCGTGGGAACAAAAGTTGCTTGTATATCCATGAAATTTAAATAACATGGGGAGCAACAATGCCTCATGGCGTTAAGCATTAATATTCTTCTATACTTCTGTCAGCTTGTCAATGCAATCTTTTACCTCAGATTTTTTTAACTTGAAAGAACAATATTTATTGGAAATTGCAAATGTAGGTGGTGTGAGATGGATATTGTCCTTGAAGTATGTCAGCCAGGACAGTGTTGTGGTTTCAAATAGGCAATCCAGCAGACAGCTTTTACTGGCTTTAGGTGAATTTTAGCTGGTGATATACAAAGCAGTCTCTGTACCTAATTCCTGTGTCTCCACAGCCCATCTAGTCCACTGTTTTGAAAAGCTAATTAAATGTAAACTTTTAGGTGAGTGACTGGTTGTAAATGGAACTGTATATGAAAGCTGTTCCTACTTAAAGAAACTTATATTGATCTTGTTTATGCTTCAGCTTCCGTGTTTTCATTTTTTTTCCTGAGCTTTCACGTTATCTTAAAAGTAGGTTTTGAGCTTTGTATTGGCTGGAGAACAGCAAGCTGGTGCAGAGCACAGTCTGGGTAACACCACGTACGGTGCAAAGGCCACGCTGTACAAAGGAAGCAAATTCAAAACACTGTTTACAGCTCTGAATATGTTTTTATTGGATGTTCTCTTGAATGGTCTACAGGAGACACAAGGTAGAATAAGTAGTATACCCTTGGAGAGCTGCAGAGGAGAAATGTGATGGCTGCCGGAAGCACCACCATGCAGTTCAAGCAGTTTCTAGCCAGACCATGTTACAACATTGTGTTGGCAGAAGATTGCATGTCACGTATCTTTTTTGTGTGGGTACGTGTGGTCTTGTTAGCGTGTACCGGTAGCTCTCTAAAGTAGGGATGCAGCAGAAGCAGTATGGAGGACATAAAATTCAGCTGTTGCCTCTGTTAGCATCCAATAGCTTTAAAAGACATGCGTAAGGCTCCAAAAAAGGAAGGAAGTATTTGCAAAGACAATACATGCAAATTTTTTGAAAGAGGAAATTCAAGACAACTTTTTTATTTTGATGTTGTATAAAGTCTTGTATCTTACCTTTTTCTCTGTGGATCAAATCAAATATCCAGATACCTGTCTTTGGTTATTGCACTAGGAATCATACTGGTTTCAATCAGCATCCTGAAGAGTCAGCCCTTCTGTACGAAATCAGTTGAAAGTTCATGTCGTTCCAGATCAGTTTTGAGCATTTGCTCTTAGGAATGTAGCTCTTACTTCTTTAGAAATAATCCCATTGGGAAACATCAGCAGCAATAAGCCTTCCAACAAGAAATTGGATACGTAGTTCAGCATATGCAGGTATCTCTTATTTTCATTACCAGTTTCCAAATGTGGAATTAGATTAGGTAATGATGGAGCAGAAACTGAGGTATCATTTTGTAGAGAAAAACATTTAAGTACAAAATGCAGTGAACATGTTCTGACTGCAATGTCTGATGTTTACAGCTTAATATTGGAAAGAAAAAAAGCTGATTAGTAACAGTTATCTATAGGTCATCTCTAACAGTTATATACTAGCATGGAAATTACATGAAGGGGGTGTGGTGTATTAAATGACCACGTTACCTGTAATAAATGTCAATTACCAATTACTTTTCCTTGCATTAAAGTGACAAGCTAACTAAATTATTTCAAGGATGCAAAATAATAATCTGTGGGGTTTTTTTAAAAATAATATTCTTTTGTTATATGTCTGTGTGGATCACAATTACAGGGATTTTTTACCAGTGGTTAGTCAACTTGTAAGACAAATACCAGGATAATTAATTGCTCTCAACTCTTATGTCTCTACTTTGGAGTGAAATTCTTGCTATCTTTCCATTCTGGGGCCAAATTTTGCTGCTCTTTCTATGTAGTTTTTGTCAGGTTGCCTATAATTTTTTTGTGATGTGCAATGATAAAACCAATGTATCTTGGTAGCAACTTGCTGAGCTCTTTGGTGGCCCTTTCTCTGAAAAACCCCCACAAATTGCTGTTGTATGCAATCTCTGAGCAGTCTGTTCTCTATTGGCATTTTTTGTTTTGTCTATAAAGTAAACAAGAGGAAGCCTAAAAAACACCGAAAGTTCCTTGCGATTGCGCTCATTGGAAAACGTGTTGAGTTGGGTAAGGGAGGGCCAGGCTGCTGTGGTGTATCCTGTATTGCAGGTAGACCCGCTTTAAAGGGAGGTGGGGAGCTGAAAGCTCCATCCCCAGTGTGCGTTTCACATACTGACCTTGGAAGCCGCTGACAACCATCTGGAAATAGTTACAAGTTCTGTAGTGCTCAGAATCTTTAATTGTAATTCCAGGATTTTCTTTTTTCTTCCACCTTTCTACTGTCATATCCTCCATAGCCTGAATATTGCTTTGTGCCTGGCTGAAATAGTATTGTTTGCCAGCTTACAATCAAAGGGAGTACAGAGAAAAACAGCTGAGCTGTATTAGGCAGAGGCAGTCTGGACTGCATTTCTTTAGTGCTGAGTAACACGCCACAGGTGCAGGATTAGCCCAGCCTGCGGGGCTCTGTTTGCTTAGTGGAGCCCCCCGAGCCGCCCTCTGCCTCCTCACATGACTCTTATCTTTGGGGAATCTGGCAGCGACATAGCAAGCCCGTGGAAACCCGGTGTAAGTAAAAGCCTTGGCTTTTCAGCCCACAAAGTACTTGTGCTTTATTCCCATCTACTTTTTCCCTTTTCCGTCTTTTTTTCTTTTATTTTCTTTTTAATGTTTTTTGTAAAGCCTGGTTTGAGTGGAGCACTAAAGAGACTGAAAAAACCCAAAAGCCTGGTTTGAGCAGAGCTCTGAAGAGACTGAAAAAACCAAAACAAGCTAATCAAGTTCAGTGGGTTTTGCAGAAAGGTCAAGGAGGTAAATGCACGAGTGGAAAAAAAAGCAGCATCGTTGGCTGCTGGTGAGATGCGGGGCTCGTGACACACTTGCCTTTGAAGCTTCAGTTCTTGGTGGGGGGGACACACATACTGGAGATTTCCTATTCATTCGCTTGGAGGGTGGGTCACAGTTTGTACAGTGTCAGGGGTCTGCGACAAGCCTTTAGGTGCACTTTGGTTAGTTTAGTTTTAAAGGAGAAAGGTGGTAGATTTACAGAGAAAATACTGCAGATAAAACAAAAGACTTCCTAGTCACTTTTTTTTGGTGAGGAATGAGGGGAAAAAAGAGGTTTTTAGGAAGACTTGGTAGTTGGCATTCAGTCTAACAATGAATTTACAAGAATGTCCCTCTTTTTCCCATGAAATGTGCTCCTATATTAATCTTTGGGTTTGGAGTTAATTTAAAAATAATTTTTTTAGCAATATTAGAGCAATTTTGATGCCAGGATGAATTAAAGAGCTGGGAGTGGTTCTAGCCTTAGCAATAGATGCCTTTCTGTCTAATTTTAAAAGTATGCTGGCAATATATAGTGCATGTGTATGTCAATAATGTTTGTTAAAATGCTGCATCTTGTCTATGCGTTTTAAATACTAGTTAATTGGAAAAATAGCCAAATAATAAAAACAAATGTACTTTCTCTCCTAAAATCACTGTTCTCTCCTTTCATCACTGTTCATATATGACTGGGTGCTGAAAAAGAAACAGTTTATGTTTGAGCAGAATTGTTTCTTGCTTCATACTCTGTAAGAGGATGTTTGAAAAGAGAAAGGTGGTCACGCAGCTCTTGAAAACTTCTGGTCAAGGAGAAGAGCACATGGGATACAAGTTTTAAGGGTGTTTCGCTTTTCTTTCTTAGACTTTGAGGTGCTTTATGGAGCGCATTTATGAAGATACAGCCATATAACATTGGGCGAAACCAAAGCAAGGAAACCCAGTTGGGCTGACAGCTATTTCCTTCTCTTCCAGAGAAAAGAGTGGGTGGGTGAGCGTGGCAGCCTGCCAGCGGGTGTTTTGGTGGGAGTGTCATTGGCTGCGGGTGGCACGTGCCTCCTTCCCACCCAGACACGAGCTTAGCAGATGCTCTGAAGCTTTCAGACAGGGAAAGGCTTTTAGACTTCTCGAACACTTCAGGAAGACCGTAGCACTTACGTCTGCGGTCAGAATTGATTATTGTTGTTCCACGCATGCAATTAATTTTGGTTTGCAATAGGGATGCTTTCTTCCCTCTTCAAATGGTTTTATTTGTTTTCTGTCAAAGTGAATAAGTCAATGACACTTTCTGTTGCATTTGGCCGTGTTTGCAGAAGATAAGGTTTGTGCCTCAGCCCTCCTTTCCAAACACAAAGATCTTCTTCATCATGTACGATTTCTACACATGCAGTTAAAACCCCTACTCAGCGTGTGTGGTGAGGCCAACAGTAGCAGCAGTCAGTTCAATTCAGTCCCTTCCTTGGCAGCTGAACAGGGCAAGAATTTATACTGTCACTTATTCAGTTACTTAAAACACTGCTTGGCCTGGTGACCTGGCAGGGTGGCATTTGCCTCCAGGAAGAAAAATTCTTGCAGATCCTTGAGGGCTTCATTCAGCAACAGCTAGTTGCTGATTGTGTTGTAAACATGTGGGATTTGGGGATGCCGATGTCATCTGCTCATGAAAAATTATCAAAATACACTAGTGATTTTTTTTCAGACACTGAATAATCTGTCCTGGGAGATAGACAAGCACTGGAGGAAAAGGGTGGAGGCGAGTTGGTATGAAGCATCATCATTCCCATGATTTGGGAAACATTTTTGATAAGTTCATCGATACACTAAGTTTAAAGAAAGTTATATATGTATGGCCATAGAATTTGTAAAAAGCCATTAAAAATACAGTGTGCTTATGCCATAAGATAGCTGTATGGCACCTTTGTTTTTCTGAATATCTACGCTGTTTAATTTATTCTTACGAGAAGTGAGAGGGAACAACTCCAATGTAGCAGGGTTGAGAAAGGAGTTAGTGATTTATGAAGTGGGTTGCTCTTTAGCCTGAGCTGCGGGTAGGCAGCATCTACTTAGGAACAGCCAAACCCAGTCAGGGCACCTTAGAAGGGCACTGACACCTTTGGATAATACTGGCACTGTTTTCTGCAAGCGTGGCATATGCACGTGCTAGTTATATTTTAATATAGAACAGCAGCCTTTGATGTTGGGGTGAGAATGGTTACCTGATATTTTTATCTTCTAGGCACTATTTTTGACTTGACTACTAGCATGGTGCTCTTGGGTTTCTTTTCATTGGAAAAGGGAACGGAAGTGACAATGATTTATTAACCATATCTAAGAGAGCCAAAGGGTCAAAGCTGCCTATTGCTGTTTCTTTTAAATGCCATTGTCTGAATGGCTCAATCTAAATATCATCTGAAACGATGACAAATAAAAATCTACAGCTTGCCCATTTCAATCTTCGCTGCTTTCCTAAAGATCAGATAGCAAAGCATAGTTCAGTAGTAATGGTATCACATTGCATTGCTTCCCATCTGTATTTTCTTTTCCCCTGTTGCTAGAGTTCAAGGGAATTTTCAAGATTGCTTGTAGTGATGTTTGCATAATCTCCTGATGGTGGCATTCGGTGTTTGCTGCTTGGAACTGCAATTGTATGTGGGGATTTGTAGCTTAAAAGCAGAAATAACTAGCTTTTGAGGTTAACAGCCATCTTCTTATCTTTCTTTATATAATAAATTTTCTAAATGAAGAGTGTGGCACAGACTCTGACGTTTGTAGGTTAATATCCAGACTGCTTTTTTCACATCTTTGTACCTCCTGAGTACATTCCCTGTTTCGATCAGGTGATGCTCATAGCTGGGAGATGGGGGTTTGCAGCTGGTGTAGTTTCATGAGTTTTGGTTACATTTAGCTAGACATTTCCCATAGTCAATTATGTTTTATGTATGAGGAATATTGTCAGTTTGATGAAGACATGAGACTATCCTTTACTGTGCCTTTCTACAGTAGCTTATTTTATATCTGAAGCTATCCTGTAAAGTAAATGTAGGCACTCAGTATGAAGCAGTATTTAAAGTAATGCCACCATGGAAAACACAGATTTCTGGATGTTGTCTCGCAAAGGTAGGCTAGTGTGCCTTTGAAATAAATATTCCTTTCTAATTATTTTGTGTTACCTTAAATACTAAGACTTTGGGAAGATCAGAAGAGGTCTGATCTAACTGCACCTGCATGTCCTTTGTTGTTTGTTTGTTTGTTTTTGTTTTTTTCCCCAAGTGATGCTCTGTTGTGACTCAAAATCCTTCTGGGGATGAAGTCGGAAGTCAGTCATTCTCATATTGGACCTTGGATCCCACCTTAGTATTCCTGAAGTATTTGCATCTCACTGTTCCAGTTTTATTACCTGTTATCCTCATACATGCATCAAACAGTAGTGCTTTTACACAAATCTTTCCAAAATGCTCCTTTATTTTTAATGGTACAAGAACACACAGTTCAGAATAGTAGCAGCTCCAACACCTTTGCTCTGCAAAATGTAGCTCTCAAAAAGAGATTAGAAATAAAGAAAATGTGTTGATATCTTAGGGAGACTTGGATGAAATACCTTTTAATTAATCTTTGTAAATATTAGAAACTTACATTTTAAAATCTTTTCCTTGTATAAATGGAACATTTATAGGTGGAACCAAAGGTCGTAGAAGGTAGAATTAAGTGAGAGGTTCAACAGAGTTAGGGAATCTTAGGGAATTTACCGAGTCCAGGCTGGCAGACTAAAACACTTTGCATGTACTTTCCTTTGGAAATTTTAAAGAAGTCTTTCTTTTGTGCCTTTTTTTTTTTTTTTTTTTAATTGTTGGTACGCTATCTCATGAAACGCTATGAAAAATATGCCAACCAGTTCTCATTTTCTTCCAAAAGAAAAATATGTCAAAGATTAACTGTGGGTAGCAGAAATGGGAGGAAACCAGGAAAAAGTTACCCTCAATCAAACTGTGATGTAATGGTGGACAGCAAATTATGTGTGTGTTTTCCATGAGCTATGACACCAAAGAAGCCTTTGCATTTTTAAGTTGTGAGTAGTATGGTATGAATATTAATTCCAAGGGTCTTGACTCAGTGACTTTGTCACAGCTTGTTACATTCCATGCTGAACTTAACTAATTTAGCTAATAATGTCATGTGTGATTAAAATGGTTTAAACAGGCTTTTTGGAGAAGGGTGCTTATCCTTTTCAGACCAAATGCAAAAGCAATTTATAAAGGGTAAATACATAATTTAAAGTAGTGCCATATATATGTAGCTATATTGGCACTTGGTGGCAATATACGGTTTTTAAGTAAACTAACTTGACAGATTGTTTAAAATTACATCAGATTGTAAACCTTATTTATTTGCATCATGAATAGGAGCAAAACCACCCCAAATTTTTAAATATAAGGAGCAATGTATAAGTTCTCTGTTCTTTGGTTTACAGGAAATCCAGCATAGGTGGGAAATGAAGCAAATTGTACGTGATAAGCCCAGCAATGCTACAATTTTTTAGTATGCCAATTTATTACAGTGGATCTATCGCAGGGTACAGCTATTTTCAAATTATTTGACAGCAATCCCAGTCTGGGCTCACAAGTGCAATCCAGCCAGACACTGAAAAGGAGATCATGTCATTTTCATTTTTCTGGTGTGTTTAGACCAGATTTTGTTTATTACAGTTTTGGATCAAAAACATGCAGGTCTCAGCACCTGACCTTTCCTTGAGTTTTATGGTAGCCTGGAATATCCTGCAAAGAGGAACTGTCGTGGTCCATTTTTCTTTCTCTGTTATATGGTTGTTACCTATAAAAAGTGTTTTACTGTAACATCTTGACTGTTTTACACAGCAGATCAGGCTGAGTTAAGAGATGTAATTTATTTCAACTTCTTTAACTGTGCTGTGTTTTCATTGCTGACTATTTGCCAAAAAATATCCCATGGAAATTCTTTTATCTGATGACTGTAAAGTACAGTGATTTAGCAGTTAGTTATTTCCCTTTCTCTTAAACCACTCATGTTGGTGGTATAACCCAGACAGGAAGTCATCAGGCTGTGGTTGACAATGTAGCATAGGAAACTCTAGCAGGATAGTGTGTGATAGTTTTGTATTTTAATAAAAGTGTGATTTGAGGAGAAGCACACTAACTGTATAGGCTAGTGCAGGGTATAGATGAAGTAACCTTGTGGTTTAAAATTTCCAACAACAGTTTTATCAAGTTGACTGATTTTCTTTTGAGTTTTGGGTTTTTGGTGGACTTTTTTTAATTACTGCAGACACTTTTGTATGAGTGTACTTAATTTCCAGTCCAAGGTAGCAGTTGAAACAGCCATTTCATGATGTGCAAATCTTCCTTGGTGAGCATATTCTCTGAAGCAGTAAGCATTGCTCCCCATCAGTGGGTGCTGTTGCTAGCCAAACATTGTTATTGGCCTGGGAAATTGTGAATGGACGGTAGTGCGTTAACCTGAGGCTTCAAGTACCCCAGGCAGAAAGAGGAGTGAGTGCAGCACTCTGATACTTTTTTCCTGAACAAGTTTATATGTGGTCCTTAGCATCTGTTTTGGGAAGGAGCAAGTCTGACTTTTACTCCTGACAAACCCATGCAAGGTCATGGGAGATCTGCTTTTTCAATGCTTAGGCAGCACATAAATCAATCTGTTAAGATAACTATTGCTAATTATTCATCCTCTGGGAACAGGATAGCCTAAGATTTGGACTACAGAATACAGAGCTTTTCACCTCCTACATTACTGGACTTGTTGAATCAGAGCAGTACCCAAAAGCCATTGTCATCTGATGGCTGTGAACTGGTGTGAAATGAGTTATTGGGCTTTATCCAGAATCTAGTGGAGAAATTCCTGTCCAAATCACCTAACTATGGCTACAGTTGGCAAGGGCTGGAGTACTTATTGGCAGCCACAGCAGAGAGCTTGAGGACTGAATGTACACTAAGAGATGGGCTCTCTAGATCAATTTTTTTTTTTTTTTCCACCAACAGGAGTCAAAGCAAAGCTTAAATGGGCAATTTTACTTTTGTGTGCGCAATATCACTGTCTACAGAGCTATCAAACCAACATTTAAGATCATTGTTTAAAACCAAGATATAATTCATCCTGATGGTTACTTCACTGTGATTGTGGAGTGCGGATCTGTGGTCACTTCTCTATCATTTAACAAAAAAATAACAAAACAAACTGGAAAACTAGAAAGGGTTTACCACATGAGAAAGCTAGTATTTAGATATGAAAGATTACTGCTCATAGATTGCCGTGAAATCTAGGAGGGATGGGAAGAAAAATGGAAGAATCTATCTAAGAAGGATTATTTTTTGGCATGGAGGTTAGTAGAGATTTAGATTAGACATTAGTCGTTCTCATGGTCATCCAGGATAATGCTTTTGTGTCACAGCACTTTATTTTCCTTGTTTTCCTTCTCCTGGCTTCAAGATCTTTGTAGACATGCCTTTCTGTAAAGAAGCTCAGGTGAAGCAAAGCATGGAGAGAGAGACATACCACATTTGGAAAAAAAACAACAGTAGTATGCTGCATCTGAGCACACAGTCCCCATTCTCAGGTAGATATTTCTAACAGAGGTCACCACATCAGAGTTTTGAGTGGTTCCCAGTCCTATAGAGGCAAATTTTTCTCAGGAGCAGTACTCCAAAGAGACATAAAAACCCTGGTGGCCACCTGCCTGTCCTTGTGGTAGAAGGTTCTTTGTAGATGCTGTGAATTTTCACAGAGAAAGAGAGATAAGATGAGAAAATCAACTAAATCTGATAAAGTTACACCAGTCTGATGGCTCTCAACTGATGCAGTCAGGAAGTGTTTCAGCAGTCTACAATAACCTTATTTCTGATCCCACTGTTTTTCTGCAGCTGTCCCAAGCTGTGCTTGGCTCATCAGGAGTGGGAAGCTGACCATAAGCAGACTGCAACAGAATAGGCTACTGCCAAGAAGCAGCCAAATTTCAATAGCCTGAAATCCCTTGCTTTCAGGGCAGTTGGACATAGTGCCTTAGGAGAGCTTTCAAAACTCAAAGAGGTTCTAATCCCTAGACAGAGCTAGGGCTGCATGACCAGCATGTGCTTGTTACAGCACAACACCATCCCAAACCATGCATTTTATACCTGAAATCGGGAGAACTTTGCCAACCTGGAAATCTCTTGTGGGTTTCTTCCTACATGTTACATTTTGGAGAAGGGACTGCTGAAAATCTTTCTGCTCTGAAGTCAAGCAGATGTAGAAGTCAAAAGACCTTGTTGAATCTCAACTCTAAGTGGGAGAACAGCTCTTACATGTTGCACAGTCACCTGCTGGATGAGACATCTGAATTTCAGAGGCAAAAGATCTGACCATCTTTTTAGCTAGCAGCCAGGAATTTATGGCATGAAAGGAACAAGGGCATGGAGTGAGAAGAGTTTTTAGAAGATAGGAAAGGGCTTGATTGAAAGTACCTTATTGCTACCTCTTTTAATTTTATTTCATTTAATGTATTTGACGCTAAAGTGCAATGATTTTACACTAGTTTTCACCCTGGGCATTAGCTGAAAGCAAAATCCTAGGCTATGTGCCTACTTCAAACTCTTAGAAAGTGTAAATGTGAATGCCAGCCTCTTTGTCCTAAGTTTTCTAAAAACCAAACTACTTCTCCAAAGAGCCACCAGTGATGCTCTGATGGTACTTCAGATTTCTCATTCTAATTCAGCAGCTCCCACCTGTCTTATTATAACTAAGGCTACCACCAGGTCTAGGGATGTAAGCTGTTTGTGGCAAGTTCTGCAGATGTTCATGAGCACCTCCGTGACGGGCACAGGTCGCATTAGAGTATGACTGCCTTAAAAGTTGGAAAAGAGGAATGACCTGCAGTTGTATGTATTAGAGGAAGGTATTTAGTTGTCTAAATTTATCATCTCCAGGT
This sequence comes from Bucorvus abyssinicus, assembly GCA_009769605.1. Taxonomy (NCBI): domain Eukaryota; kingdom Metazoa; phylum Chordata; class Aves; order Bucerotiformes; family Bucorvidae; genus Bucorvus; species Bucorvus abyssinicus. The sequence continues at coordinate 52,242,626 of CM020026.1, forward strand.
ACTTTCAAATGTGTAAGCAAACCTTCCTTTTTTTGTGCTAGATGTAAAATACTATTATATTTACACTCCTTGCTGAGGAAAGATCCCTGCTGTAACAGTAGATAGCTTGTAGAAAGAGCCATGGAAATGAAACAGAGCAAACTATTTTGTTGGTTGCCTCATGAGCTAGTTCACTTTGTTGCCTCTTGAGCTCGGAGTCTAAAAATCTTTGACAAGAATATTAATAGCTGAATATTTTTCATTCAATGATAACAAAGTAATACAGACAAAAATTGCTGATTGAAAGAAAGTTTACTTAATCACCAATCCTGTGGCCCAGGGAGCAAACATCTGTTGATACTAATTTTTTGTATGCAGGCTGTGTTTTAAAGTTTCATAATTATAATGAGAAACAAAAGTCCACTTTTTTCCTGAATTTAAGCACCTGCTGCATCTTAAGGTACAACTATGAGTACGCAGATACACAATACATCTTGAGTGAACTAATCCATTCAGTTCTAATTTTGCTAAATGTTAGTAAAAACAGTATGGGACTTCACCATCCACTTGTGCATGAATCTGATATCTTGATGCTGGGCACAAGGGTTCCAAGCCCATAGTTTGCACATGTTTTGTAACTAGTTTTCTGCTGTGTCTTTAATAAGAGGTGAGCTAATAAAGAAATCCAGTTGGTTTCAGTGGAATACATAGGTACTAAACAAAAATCATGCAAAAATAAAGATGAAGTTTTTCATTTCATAGGTATGTTAGTCTGATATGGCAAGTAATTGTCTGTCGTATAAATAACCTTATTAATATACCTCTTATGCAAGGAATGTAAAGGCTATAATGTCCAGAAAGCTAACGCTTCTTTAAATGGGCTCTTCTTATGTGCAAAGACCCACTTCCCCCAGAGGTAACAAGTTTCAGCTTTTTCCTAGTTTGCTAGGGACAGGTTTGCATGTCTCCTGTTACACCGAAGAAAACTAAAGCCTGGCTGCCAGTTGTTGCCAGTGCCTGACCATTTGCAAGGCTTTCCTACCAGAGCTGGCACAGGACAGGAGGGTGTGCAGCTGAGAGGCATGACATGCATGCTTGTGCCCGGGACACTGCCTGGTCCCATGCACCCAGGAGCACAGACTGAACTTTGTAAGACCCCCTAAAGGCATGAGCTGGTTGAACAGCCATTCTTTACCTCTAGCCTTTCACCTTTCAGCCTGTTCTCACCTCAGTTGTTGCTTGCCATCCAAGCCCTGAAGGGTAGCTACTTTTTCCCATCGAATCTGCCTGTTCGCCCATTTCCATCTCTCTGTAGGGAGCTCTGTGAGCTCCGCGAGATACCAGTCCTGATGATGGAGGTTTGGTGAAGATTTTAATTAGAGTCAAAGCAGCAGTTCAGGCACCGATCAAAATAATAATGCCACTTGTTTCTAAAGACTTAACAGTAAATCAAGAATTTCAAGCCTGCTCTTGAACTATTCTGTTGGAGACAGCTGGTCATAAATGACCCTTTAGTAAGATTGCCTACAGCGAAGCAAAAAGAAAGTGAGAAACTGCCAGTTCAAGCTTTTCATGCTGATCTCATTTTTGTCTTTGAGGCTTAAAATACTCACAAGCACTGAAAGATGATACTTGTAAGTGGAGCTGGGGAGGAACGTTGCTTAAACAGCTCCTAGCCTGTCACCAACATCTCTAGCTGTACTCCACCAGCATCATGGAGATTCCTTCTAAAAATATCAGAGTACTGAATCACCTTGGTATATTTTGGCATGGTTCATTCTAAAACACATTCTTTCCTTTGTTTATAAATTTTTTAATAGAAATGAACTATTCTTCCTTGTTTTCCAAGTAGTGCTTACGCAATTCGGAGACAGAAAGTGCTGTCGAACTTGAAAGAACATCACTTTCTGTTAAATCTTTGTTAAATTATATGCCCATTTTCCGCCCTGCCTGGAGTACCATAAATCCAATTCATTTTTATGAGGTTCAGTGGATGTAGATATGTGCCAAGTACAGAGACAAAGCGCAAAGGTGTAACCAAGGATTTGACCTGTGTAATGCAGTACAAGTACTCTGCAATCTGAAAAGTACAACTTACCTCTTTGGCAGCAGCAGAACTTGAACATCAGCACCTTTGAGCTAATGCTGCTGAGACCCAATAAGCCTCAAAGAAAGCCACTACAGAAAACTGCTCTGTAGTGAACACCCAGCTCAAATAACTTTCTCAAATTTTGATGGATAGAAATACTTTAAAGCCTTCATTCCAAGTTTTCCAATCCAGCCTAGAACTATTTCTTTTTTTTTCACCCCTTATAGCCAATTTTCTAGACAACATGCCCTTGCGAAGTTCTGGCAAGTTGAGCATGGACACCAGAAAAGAAGATGGTGAGAGCACGGCACCTGCCCCTCCACAGAAGAAGCTGTCCTGCCAGTGCCACCACCACTGTCCTGAGGACTCAGTCAACAGCACCTGCAGGTTTGTGAGATATGTTTATGGTGGTGAAACATGGGAAAACCTGTTTGTGGTAGCTCAGCAGTCCCAAGTTGGGTGTTGCAGTTTTTGTTTAAAGCAGTAAAATGTAAATGAGTTGTTTATACATTATGTCTAAAAATCAGGTAATTTTTACCTAGATATCAGCCACATATTTATATTTTTATGTTCGGGTGTTTACATCTTAACATTTTAAGATAATACTTGTATTAATTCATTGCATAGGAAATACTCCAAAGGTAAGAGTTTGTTTATAAAGGTGCATACAGTTAGTGAGAGGAGACTTAATGGAGATATATCCAAATGTCAATAAATTCTTAAAAATTTATAACCACTCTCTGTTGTACACTGTTTATAAGAACATTCCTCTTGGCATGTCTTTGCAATAGCAGAGCTACATTTTGTAGGTACTCAAGGCTTCATTTTTTTTTCTTGCTTCCCTGTCAAGACAAGAGGAAATGGCCTTAAGTTGCACCAGGTGAGATCTAGGTTAGATATCAGGAAAAATTTCTTTACAGAGAGGATTGTAAAGCATTGGAACAGGCTGCCCAGGGAGGTGGTGGAGTCCCCATCCCTGGAAGTGTTTAAAAGACATGTAGATGTGGTGCTGAGAGACATGGTTTAGGGACCCTGGCAGTGCAGGGTGTACAGTTGGACTTGATCTTAAAGGTCTCTTCCAACCAGATGATTCTGTGAAAGTGAGCTTTATCTGGAGGTGAAGTCTTGAGTATTTTCTTATATTAGCTATAGTCTTCTGTTTGGTTTTGTGTTTAGAGTACTACAAACTTCTCTTCTGAGTTGAATTCTGCTTCCTCAGATCCTTCTGCCTCCCTGGGTGAGAGGCATGTCCAGCTGCGCACAGTCCCCTTGAAGGCTCAGCCTTGGTCTGTAATCCACCCAAAAGCATCTCTTGCTGGACACGTATTGCTGTTGAATGAGAGCAGTGGTCAAACACCTCTGTCTTGGCTTGAGGTACACATACAGTTTGCTTTAGCTGCAGAAAATTAGGGCTGAGCTCTTTGTGTTCCCCAAGAGGAATTTAAACCTTTCTGCTTACTTAGAGCAGGTAAGATACTGGAGCTATTCACCATCAGCTATAGCCTGGTGGAGTTGTGGGAGTGTGAGAAGCATCAAAGCAGGACACAGATGCGAGCCCAGCTGGGCGTGCCAGTTGGGTATGTAGTGCTGTTTGAGGCAAGACAGTCTAACATTGTGTCAAGTGTTCAAGGTAATGCATCAAAAAGATAGATGGAGAAAGGCTAAGGTTGCTGAAGAAACAGATTGCTTCGCTGGATTTGTGTTGTTTTGTAGCTCTGCTCTGCAGTTTCACACTGCAGTATACCAAAGCTTTGATAACTGTAAATATTATTTCCCCTTTCTGTCCTCTTCCTTCAAAGCCATGCTCTAGCCAGGAGTTAGACCTAACTGCTCTCAGATGGCAGAGAGTTTAAAAGCTGTAAAAACCCACTCTGATATCAATTTGCAGATCCCCTGCAGCGTGAATCAGCTGTTTCCTGCTCCTGCCCAGCAAGAGCCTCTGCTTTCACACATGCTGTCTCACACTCAGTGACAGGGAAATTTCAGATGACTTAAACCCATGAATTAGGAAGCACAAGAGGATCCATGTTAAGGAGCCCCTTGAACAAGGTTTATACTGCAGCTGGGTAGGCCTGTTGCACATTGCTTTGTAGGCATCATTGACATGAAGTAATTTTCATGTTACCAGGGACTATGAGTAACTAACATTTTAACTAGGAGTTAAAATGGATTTGTGCATTTTCCTCGCATTGTGATATTTTAAAGAAACTTTCTTCAGAGTTCCCCTTACAATGTCAAATACCAAACTTGTTTTTAGGTGTTAATGCCCAAGGATAGGCAAGTGGTAATAAAACACAAAATTATAACTCCTTTTGTCTTCTAATCTTTGCACATTTCAGGCTTGAATGTTCTACTTGTGTGACAGAATTATTTTTCCAATTTAGACATCAAAATAATAATTGAAACTGGAATTTACCCAGGAAATATTAATCAGTTTTCTGTCCAGGAAAATGGAAACAGTCAAAAAACTTGCATTAGAGATACTCCTCTTTCCTATATTGTGCTGTCACCTGAGCAGTATCCACCTTGCCATTTACCTGGTGAGCAATAATGTAAGTGAAAAGTTGCTGAAGAATTTGGAGTAATATAAACCAAAACATTTAAATTAACTTAAAACAAATACCCTGCCTTCATGGCTTGTCAGCAGCCATCCTTTTCAGGATGGTGATCATTGCTATATCTTCCCCTACCTTGGGGTGAGAGCTGCTGTACAAAGGACACAGTACCCCTTGTTTTCCCTATGTCCCAGGTCTACTCTTTGGAAAGAGTAGTTATCAGGTCTCCAGTTAGCTGGCTGAGACCAGGTTTCAAAAGATTTGACCAAGACCAACCAGGTTAGCAGGGATTATTTGTTTCCCCTGTGTTTTGGGATCATCTTGCTGGTGAGGCAGTAACTTTCACCTGAATGAGTGTTGGCACAGTTTTAAAGAACTCAGAAATTCTCATTGAAACTCACTTTAAAGGAGGTTTCCCCAAATTTAAGTTCAAGCAGTATCAATATCAATCACACTGTGTTTGCCTGAATAAATGAACTGCTCCAGATTAAAAGTTATTGCATTAATTATCTGCTTCCCTCAGATGTAGCCACTAAAAGCCTTTTACATTTTATATATAAAAAACCAAACCCATCAGCTCTATCACTTTGTTAAGCTTTGGGCTGTGCTTGGAGCTGCAGAGCAAGCCAGCACCTTCTGGGACATTCAAGGGCCTGACAAAGCCCTGACACCCAGGAAATTCACTGAGCACATCCATGGCCAGGGCTTGGGCTCTGGAGACCAACAGGCACTTGTTCCTATCAGGGCTGTCACCAAAGCGCAGCAACCTTTTGTGCACCCAGGAGCAAGGAGGGATCAGAAGATTCAATGAAAAAGCATTTCCAGCTATGTTTAAGATAAAGCTCTCAGAATAAAATAGATAGTCTTATTGCAATCACCATTAAGAATTTCTCATAAAAAGCAGCCTGCCTGATTTTAGTCTGCTACCACAGGTAGTTATCTATTAAAGTATAGATCCCACCTGTAGTACCAGTAGTTTGAATGTTTATACAAAAATGAGGACATCTGGTGGCCATTTAACATCCTCTCCATAATTGTATTTTTAGAAAATTATCCTTTAACCGTATCTGTGTCAAATCCTCTAATGGCCTGCTATGTTCCTGTACAGAATTTCCCTTCATACTTCCACAGCTGAAGTCCAATAATGCTTTAGGGAGCTAAGGATAACACTGCAGCTTAAAATGCAGATTTCTTTCTGTATCAACAGAAAAGCAATAGCTGTAGTTAGAGGGTGCCTTAAAAAATGGGGCAATCCACCAGCACAGCAAGGTTTGGAAGACCCATTACAGGGTCATCTTATCAAGAGAGGGTTAGTGAAAGGGGACCAAGCCAGGAGGCGAGGGTGATGCTAGGGCCACCCATATCCTCACCCACCAGGACCCCATTTCCCCAAGCATACCTGAACACAACAGGCAGAGATGGCTTCCTCAATGGCCTTTCACATGGCTAGTAGTGATGTGGATCCCATCAAGAGATGGCGCTGGAGACAGACAGTCCTGTACTACTGCTGGGGGAGTGAGGGGGGCAGATTTGCTGCTTAAATGGAGCCCTGGGCAGAGGGTGGGATGGGGCCAGGTGGGGCCACTCCGGGCAATTGAAGTTCATTAGTGTGCTCAGGGTCCTGACAATTAAGATCTTTGCAAAAGGCTCACAACCCTCTCCTTGTGAAGAATGTGTTAACCTTCAGCGTGTTGAAATTTTATTCTCCTTTTTGAATATCTGTGCACTTCATAAAAGGCTTTCAGTAAAGAAGCTCAAAGCTGCTTTGAGCACAACCAGGTCCGTGTTTCCCTGTTCCATTTCAAGTTTTGTGTGTACAAAGTGAATGCACAGGCAATTGTGTCTAATCATAATTAATTGCATATTTTAAAAATGAGTGTTAGATTTAATTAGCTTTGACTGTAATGGGATTGCAGTGAAGGCAGAGGTTGATTAGGTGCCTTGTTGTACTCTATTTTCCATTCACAAAGAAATGCTGATAGTTTTACAGATTGGGCTGATAGAGCTTAATCTCTTCTGTGTTGCCTGCCGGTCTTGATTGTATTTCTGCCCATCTGTGTCTTGAGGTAGCTTCGGTTGTCTAAAGCAATAAAATAATTAAGTTGCTTTTTCAATGTTACCACAGATGATAAGTCACTTGAGTGACATTGTTTTCATTCTTCTGTTTTCCAGATGATAGGATTGAATTTTCTTTTTAATTTGGTATGTGGAAGGGAGAAGACTTCAACAGTGGGCCCAAGCACTGAGTTCAGGCAACTTGTCTTCTAAGCAGCTTTAGTTTTTAGGGAAAAGTTGATAATTTTTTGATAAAGGAGCTAATGTGAGATCTTACAAGTTAGCCTTTCAATTTTTTTAATTTTTTTTTTTTTTTAATGTAATCCTTTGTACAGGACTGTACCGGAGGCAGTTAAGTCCTCTTTGATGATTAAAACAAACAAACAAACAAAAAAGTCAATGGATACAAATTCTTGCAAGCTCCAGGCTTTCCTTGCCCCCTCTACCAGGGCCTTATGTCTCATACGTGGTTCAGCAGGTAATTTCACCCCAAGTGTTTAAACTGAAACACAAAGTCCCCCTCCCACACTTTTCAACTGTGCTTCAGCAATTCCTTGTTCTTAATTTCGGTCAAGGCTTGCACATTAGGTATTTAAAATAACCCTTAAGCTAAATAGTAATGCAATTCTAGTCTCCCTGTATTGAGACCTGTTGCATTACTCCCAGATGGTTTTCTAGTGTGTGGGAGAACTTTGGTGTCACTGTGCAGAAAGGGATGGAATACTTAAGACTTCCCTTGCATATTGAATTTACTTATTAAAAAAAATTCAAAACAGCAAATATCCGTATTAAGTCTGTCTTAGCGTTAAAGAAGCAGCTACGTCATACAAATTCAACTTCAGTGTAATCTTAAGGTCAGGTAAAAGAAAACATTGGGCTTGTGTTTAAATTCTAGAGGCAAAAGAAGGGAATAAAAGGAAAAGGGGAAAGGAAAAGAGTTGAGTAGCTTTGTTTTGACTGTTTGCTTCTTGATAGTTCTCACATCTACTGAGATGGATTTTGCACATAAGTGAAGGGTGCTAAAGAGTCCTGGTGAAAACGCAGAGGAACCCATGCTTGGTGCAATTGCCATACCTGAAGTTGTGCTATCACATCAATAGACCTGTCAAATCTCTTATATTCGTCATGAAGCCTGAACAGTTTCTAGGGCTCTCCCTCACAGACTGGCATAATGGCATGTTTTCTGTGTTGTGACCTTGCATGTCAGGGAGAACTCTTTGATGTGATTTGTGATTTGAGAGAACAATGCAAGACGTGTTTGGTGGGCCGGGTCATGTCTCAGTCCTGGGAGAATAGTGTGGGCAGGTAGTATAGAGAAAATATTGATTGCTACTCCTCTATATGGTATATGAAAAGGTGCTCTCCTAGGAATGCATTGGGTACTCTCCTTTCTCTGTGCGTGTAGGGGCAACACTGAGCACCCAGAGAGTCAAAAGGTACCATATACAGCAGAGCATGCATGATAGGACCAGCACCACCATCTTTGAGGCTAGTGTGTTGATAAACTGACCCGCTGTGAGACAACTTCTTTGCTTTGTAACACCTGTATGTCTCTCCTTTGCCTTCGGAGTAGCTGTGCCAACATCTGAAGGTCCATCTGGCTCAACAACTCTCATTGCTCTTCTCATTTGGTTTCATGTTACTTCCCTGATGCACAGCTGCTAACTATATTATTTTTTTCTGAATAAGTAGCCTGTGTTGAATACATTTACAGTAACTCTTTGCTTTATGGATGGTGTCCAAAGATAGGGTTTTGCTAAATCTGACCTTCATTGTCTTCCTTAAGTGAAGGATATGACAAAATATATGAATTAGATGCAGATTGGGAGTCAGGCAGTTTTTGAATTAGGTTATTTCAGCCAGTCTTTACAGAGGAATATGAAGTTCCCAGTTTCTGTACGTAATATAATCTAACATTTTTTAATTACTTTTAAAAAAAGTTCAGAAACTTGTCATGTTGCTTTGGATGGAAATGAAAAGATGCTGTAGCTCTTTCTGATATCAAAACCAGGAGTGTAAAGAGGAGGAATGGACAAAAATAATAATACTGGTATGGACTCAATTGGAAATAAAATTAAAGATAAGGAATCTTTTCATCAAGTTATTTAACCCATCTGTTTGTGATAGGCACTGAACAAGGGAAAGATGTTGCTTTTCCACGTTACGTATTGCCATCCCTGGCTGCATCACACACGCAGACCAGGACAGGAAATCTTCAGCAGTCAAGTTCTGGTAGCTGAGGTGTGGCATCTTCTGTGAGAAATGGGTGTTGGCCACTGAGGACATCTGTGTGAGAGGCTGCAAGGCTTTTGGCTTCTGTTCCTCTCTTCTGACATTTAGTAAATGTCTCAGTTAAGATCATCCCTTTCTTTAATCTGTAATTGTGGCAGCATTTTCTACATCAGTGTCTGTCAGTGTTTCTACTATTAACTCCCACTATTTTCCTGGCATTTGACTTGGCTGTAAAAATTCACTCTTGGCGAATATGTAGCATACCAAATTGCTTATTAGTGTTCACATCCAAAATGTATTTAATTGCTCTCCTGCACCATACTCTAATAAGATGATGTTTTAGTGGAGGTTAGTGATGTGTATCTGGTTGTATTCAGTAATATCAGGTTGAGTTCCTTCTTTACACACCATTTGCAGGATCAAATTACACAGAATTTAAACTACAGATTTTAAGAAAATAATAGTTCTATACCGCAAATTTTTACTAAGAAGTGGAGAATAGTGTTTTCATATTGCTTTGCCTGTATCAGCAATATACATATTTCTATTTGTGCAGTCACCAAAACAAACATAAAATTGAAGATGATACAGACTTATCTGACTTGTTTCTGACTTGTTATGATAGCAAGAGCAGTTTCATTTCTACCACAGGCAGGTACGAGTCAGGGTAGTCAATAAAACAGCAGGGGTATGGCCTGCCCTTTACTTGCAGTGTGTGGTCCATCTGACATCCTGTGAACCAGAAGAAGTCATCAGGGATGGGAGGGGGGAAGCAGGTAAGAGGTAATTCTTTTCTTTCAGAAGAGTCACTTCTACATCTCACCCAAATATATGAGAAATTTTCAATACGATAATGAGTTCTTACATGAAAACGTTTTATTTTTTTCTTAGAGGTAGAAACAACTGGTATTCTGCTCAGCACTGCTATTTTTCATTGTCTTGCACTTTTTCTTCGTTACTCTACCATTGCCTGTGAAGAACATGATTTATCCTTATTGTTGGAGCTTTTTTGGTTTGCTCTATCCAATCTAATTTTGTTTGTCTTTTTAAATTTGGAGTAAAATTTTCAGAGGAACTAAAGTGCTTGAGGATCCTGAATTTAGTTTTCAGAAATGAGCTAAGAATCAGAGTCCCATGGCAAGTCAAAAAAAAAAAAAAAAAAAAAGGAAAGAAACCTGCTGACTTTCCTGCTGCTTGTTTTCCCTTTTGCAAGCAATTTTGACTTTTCCTTCCTCTGCTTTCCTTTGTGAAAGGATTGGTTTGGTTTTTGCTGGGGACTGTTAGCCGTGGAGTTCATTTTTGTGTTTCACTTGATTGCAATTTATTGTTTTGTTGCTCTGTCCCCTGGGTTAAACTTACTCATTACTTTGAATCAAAGGCACCATGCAAACAAATAAAATCTAATCTAATCTAATATTCTACTCTAATGGATCCCTTACAGTCTCTCTTCTTGGCAATCCTATTGTTCCTATCTTTCAAGCTTAAGCAATGAAATCAAGGTGGTTGTTGCCCATGAGGGTTGCTGTCTCCTTTGCCGCACTTGCATGCACAATGTCAAAGAAGGGTAGAAGGTTCTCCAAGAAAGTCATTTGTAATGTGCAAATGGTTACTTTTCAAATCCAGAAGTCAATAACCCGTGATATATTATTATTTGAAGTAATAAGCTTACTGTGGCTAGACCCTGCACCACTAATATATAAATATATGCCGCAGCAAATGTTTGACATGATCCTATCCAGCATCTCTCTGTCCTGTAGCTAATACTTAGAAATTGTGTTTCTCTCTTACATGTGTAACTGTGCCTCTTGTTCCCTACGTTTTCATTGCCTTTGCTGTTGTTGCTCAGACTCTCTTTCAAGGAGCAAATCATCTGAAATTTTGCTGTGTTTAAATTTTCCTAATCCTTTTTTCTTTATATTTCCTTGTTTTAACTGAGTTTGTTTTTTCTCTTCTGAAAAGTACTCATTGCACATAATAACTAGTGTTACTTTCCTGGGGAAATAACAGAATATTTTATTTTTATGTGACTTAAATGTCTTATATTAAAGAGTGTTTTCTTTATTTTTGGATCCTCTTCCTGCAAATCAGTGAATCTGTGTTTCTTACACACATTACGTCTCTCCCTCAAGAGTGCTGAGAAATTAATGTGCAGCAGTCTCAATAAAATGCAGCCACCCTTTTCATGCTCTCCTCCCCCCCCCTTTCCATAGCATTCAGGCATTTGACCTTCATCAAGGAAGGACATTTATCACCAGCACCATCTAGCCATCTGTTAGTGTACTCGTCCTCCCTGGTGCACGCTCTTGTAAACGGAAGCATTATGGATCACTTTAGGCCTATAACCCAAGTAAACAGTTATGAAGGGTGTTGGTGATAACTCAAGGACTCATACACAAGAGTGTTACAGTCTGTAATATGGTTAAAACAGGAATCACAAATCACTCTTAATAATATTTTATGTTTAGTATCTCAAAAATGTTTCTTTCTTCAGGTCTCCACCATGGTGCAAATGTTCATGCCTTGTTCCCACGCACAAGGCAGACCTGCTGTAGCATTGATGCTTGCCTTTATACAGGTCTCTGAAGTCTTTAAACACTAATGACCGTAGGCAGGGATTTGAGATGTTTGTTAGTGGGATTTATAGCTGTGGAATGTTGGAAAGGTAAGCGTGTCAACATCAAGACAGAGCCTGCTTTTTGCGTGCAAAAGCTGGTCTGCAGCGCTATCAGCTGCTGGACTCTGTTGTGAGAGGTTGTCTTGGGTGCCTGAGTCTTCCTGCCTGCGTTAGTACATCTATTTGTTAATGTCAGATTTGCCTTGCAAGGAACAAAGTTTAAGACTATATTCAGCAGCTCATTTTTCACTTCAGAACCTTCTCCTGATTCATACTTTCCAATCCTCAGCACCGATGGATACTGCTTCACCATAATAGAAGAAGATGAGTCGGGTGGACATTTAGTCACAAAGGGATGTCTTGGATTAGAGGGCTCGGACTTCCAGTGTCGGGTAAGAAACCATTTGCTGCTAGAGTGTCGCTTGACTTTTTGATAGCTTTCAAGTAAACTGCAGTCAACAAACATTACTATGTCCATGTTTTTCAATTCTGTTCATTTGGCAGGTAGTTGCTCCACATCGATTGCTGAGAGGAGTGCATTTATATCCCTGAATGGTGATATTATAGCTGCTTCAGATTTTGGTTTTGTCTGTCACTAATAACACTCCTGCTCAGAAGAAGTTTGAATTTAGAGAAATGCAGTCTAATTCCTGAAGACTCCATGGTAGCTAATGTTAGTTAGGCTGTTATTTGATGGACCACAACAACCTTTATGGCTTACATGCAGTTGCACTTTGGTTTTGGGTTTCTGGTGCCAGAAATTCCCTTCAAATACAGTGATCACCTGATGGAGAGCAAATCTCACAGTAGGAAGGGAAGGGGTATGGGCAATAGAGCAAGGTGGCTCTAAACTGTCTGCCTTTCCTAACATTAACCTTAAATCATTTTACATGAGCGCAGGAACAGTCTAACTATCAAGGTCCATGGAAGGTTTTTTTTACCCAGCTTCCCATGAGAGCAGAAGCAGCCTCTAAATTAGTCCACGCAGCAATTCCTGTGTTATTCTGGCTAAACTGTTTTGAATACCCATGATAACTTATTTTCGTATTATAACTCTCACTGATGAATGTATGACAGATGACTTTCACAGTTCTGTCTTGCACCATTAGAGTCAATCAGCCCCTTCTGCAGCACTAGGGCACCAACAGAAATATGTTAGGGGTGAATTCATCTCTTAATTACCTGTATGAAATGTTGCTGGATATGCTAGGTAGCAGACAGCCTTACTCCAGACACCTGTAACAGACTGCAATCCAGCTACAAGCACATCTTTGTCTCAGATGCCAGAATGACGGTATGTATTTACAACACAGATAATTACTTTGCTTTCTATCACATTGTTTGCTGCAGGACACTCCTATTCCACATCATAGAAGATCTATTGAATGTTGCACAGGGCAAGATTACTGTAACAAACACCTTCACCCTACGCTGCCACCACTGAAAAATCGAGGTATGTGGCAATAAATCCAATCCCAAACACATCTTTTCCTGCTCTTTGTGCCTTAGGAAGAAACAAAGCCAAAACCAAAGCAGCCTCCTCCAACTGCACGTGATTAGAGACATAAACTCCATTTACAGTATTGCTGAATTCCTATAGGTCATGTGGGGAGCGGTGCCTTGACCCGTGGTTGCCGATACTTGCTTTTATTCCTATTGCATACACACAGTGAGCACCAGACATGTTAAAGTCACACAATATTGTCCTAGCACAGACCACCTGGCTATCAGTGATCATACCTAAAAGTTAGGTTAGTCATGGCAGAGGATGCTTCTTGCTGTGTATGTTTTTAGCCTGATAATAAAATTGAATCCTCTTTCTAGTCCCTGCAACATGCATTACTGTTCTACATAACTCCACACACATCTTGGGACCAGGTCTCCAGTGGTTAATCAGTCGGTTCAAGTTGACTGAAGTCCATTAAGCTTTTCTTTTTACTTACGAAAGACTTGATAATCCAGCACTAGGACAGGAACTAGACACTAAAGCAGATTTTCTCCTTGAAAAATGGAGCTGAAAATAGAATGTAGAGTAAGAACTCATATACTGATTATGTTTTTGTTTGTTATTTGAGAACAAATGGACATGTATTAACCTAGTAGATTCTTGGGCAAGCTTTTAGCTTTTTTGTTTGTTTAAACGTCACTTTCTGAAAGTTGGTAAAAACCCATTTTGGCCAATGTGGCAGAATACATTTTATAGAAATCTATTCCTAAGTAAGTGTAAATTCATCTTGGCATTGGCAGCAATGGCCAAGATTTGTGGTGGTCAGCATGGAGTTTAATCTGCGAGAGTCAGTTCAAGGTTGCCGGAGAATTTGTAATTGTGGTGTTCTGAGTTGAAAATCCAGATCAGTGTGCAGATGCACTCTTAATTACACAAACAGCAGATACTTACACAAATGCATGCTCAGAGAAAGCTTTCACCCATGTAAGCTGTTCCCTTCATGCCTATGAAATTCTGCACAGATGGGCTGCAGAATCAGGTCTATGGAGAGCAGTATGTAAATATTTCACTGTTTACTAGCAAGCCATTAAGTCAATGAAAGCTTATAAAATTCTGACTTCCAACGTAAGAGTTATGTACTACTTTGTTGGTTTTTTCATTTTAAAACGTTCTTTGGACTGAGAGAGAAGCTCCAAAAGAAGTCAATATTTGTTCACACTTGCTTAGTATATTAATATAATCTCAGTTTGGAAAACACTGCCATGATCTCTTCTTGCTACTGACTGAGTTTATTCTACATTAAAACTACTTAAAAATACTGAACCAAAGCCTAACAATAGACATCTGCCTTATTAAGATTTTAGTTATTTGGCAATGCTATCTCCTGCTTATTCAGAAAGAATAAACAAGCTTTTGGTGGCAGCAGTTGTTTGGATCGATGTTGGCTTTACTCTGTGTGTGTATATTGGGTAAATAAAGCATCACTTGGGCACCATGGTGGCAGACCCATTAAACAGCAGAAAGAATATTTGTTGAAAGAAAAATTTCATAGAGTTGGAACAGGATTCTAGCTGCTCTGTGTTGCAAAGTTGTCTATTTTAGCATGACAAACAAAAGACAATGTACTCACTCAACGTATTCTGAAGACTTTTTTTGAAATAGGCTCCTGCACTACTGGTATCCTGATAGTATATTGTGGAAATACATTTCAGGAGCTGCTTCATTACATGTGGCTGGACAGAGCTGAAGTCAGCACTTTTATTAATGACTTAACTAAATACGTCATTCTTGGTGCTAGGCCTGTTTTAATTTTTCTGTTGCTGTATCCTAGTATGAACCTCAGGGAAAAGCCATGATTTGAACTGTAGATCCTCATTGCAACCACGTACAAATACTGTGGTCAAATGCACGCTAATGCCAGTGCCCAGGACTATGGCTGCGATCATTGTTTCTATTGGAAACACTTAGATTACACTGTGATTGCTAGAATTCTATATCAAATTTAACATAAACTGTAAGTGGAAAGAAAGAGAAGATGGACTTAAAAACAAGCTTCTAGAAACAACCTTCTGACCTCCAGGATTCCATGAAAAATACGTATATTCCTCAGCATTTAAAAAACAAATAGAAATTTGGCTTCTGATGAACTTAATGTCCGTGGTCATATCTCATGGGAAACAGAGTCTAGGGAGAGTGTCCAGCTGGAGGTCAGAGGTTGCTGAACTGCAAATTAACCTATGCACCGAGGTAACTTGTGTTCTCAAAGTGCTTTTCCAGACCTGGCATGGGCTGGAAAGTGGGTTTATCCCACACCCCTCATGAAAAGAAAGGAAGACCATATACATGAAGCGAGAGCTAGAAGAATTAACACTGGTCAAAGCAAGGATTGTTAAGCAAGATGGAAGAAACAACAGCTAAGTCTAAGTTTTGAGCTCATCTCGGTATAGAACTAGCAAGATAAAATACCCAAGAGAAGCCATGAAGTCCTCGTCCCAGCCATACATCTGTCTTATTAAGGAAATGAAAGTCATAATTGGGTCTGATACAACACCTCTACTTTAAACAATAAAAGATATTCCTGGAAATCCTAGCGAAAGTGCCGGCTGAGACCAGTCAAAAGGAGAAATATGTCTTTACTGATTTAGAGCCTATATAAGCAGAAGTGGTGGTGCCACCGTGTCTGGCTCCCTGCCTGTAGAGCTAGTGATGAATGGGCAAAGGAATGATTGGAGGAACGATGGGGTTTGATGTGTGCACACAGTCTCCACGCCTCAGATTTCACTGCAGTTTTTACTTGGATAACCGTAACATTGTGCACTGGAGGGACCTGGGGAGGGAGGAGAACCTCCTCTCCCTTTGATATGCTGACTTCTCCCTTGAACCTGCTGGGTGGCATTTTCAATGCACTCCTCAGCACAGTCTGCGGATGGCAGAGTGAGGGGAATGAGTGGTGGAGGAGGGGAAAATCATGGAAAAATAACTGAGAGGCAGCTTGGTTTCACTGAAGACCCTCCTTTTGCTGCCACCTCTCCATTTCTGCGGTGCTCACCACTGACACCAGCGCACACCACTATTTTCGCACAACACAAAACTGTTAACATGCTGTTTGCTAGGCTTCACTATTACCAACCAGCTGAGGTATGTGAAAAAGCCTTCCAAACCTACCACAGGTTTGTTTTGCATTCCCTGCAGCGTGCTCCTGGTGATTGCTCACTGCTGCCTCCGTGGAAGCTACTGCTTATTCTCATAACCTTGCTGCTTGGCACGTTGCAGTTGCCCAGTAACATAACACTAAAAAGCACAGCACTGGACTTCTTAGAGGACAGAGTTTCTCCGTCATGCAAACTGGCTCCGACTGGTGCCCACTACAGTCTTCACCGCGGAGCGCAAGAGCCAGTGATTAAGTGGATTCAGAGCTGAGTTGCCCCATCCCTCTGCCTGGTAAAGGAGATGCCAAAAATGGTGCAGGGAAAGGGAGGTTTGTCCTGCTGCTCTGTGGGGAACAGCAAGGGCTGTAGGAGGAGAAAAGAATTGGTCTTCAGCAGCACCAGCCTGGCTCAGTTCAGCAGAACAAACGGATATTGCTGGTGTAAGAATGGAGGCATGCTTTTAATCTCCTGTTACCCATGCGCCAGCAAGTTTATGAAGTCCTCAAGTGTGCAAGCAAATGAAATCCAAAATGCTTTGAAAATGCAGGAAGTATTTGAAAGGTGAGACAATAGCTCACTTATTGTCAGTATTGCCTCTCATCATACCTAGCCAAATACATATAAAGACATATGGAAGTTATTCTCCTCTCCTGTGAAAGCCAGTTGCATGCCCGTGCTGTGCATAGTGAACCACTACTAAAGCTATGTTAGCAGACACTGCCAGCATAGGGGACATCACCTACAGCAGGAAGGTAGGCATCCCTGCTGTAGCAGTCTGCATCAGCTGCTCCCAGCACGGAGATCAAGACATGTTCCTTTATGTCGTGCATGCTATCCTTGAGCTTGCTTCACATAATTGCATTCGGGTACCAAAAAATTTTGCAGTGTTGGAGTCTGAAGTCTCTTTGAGAGCTACACAGCACTTCCAAAATGCCTTCTGGGGCCTTTAGGAAAATGAAACTGCATTTATTTTCTGAATGGGAGATGCCCATTAGAAACATTGACCACAGAGTTTGGATCATTTAAAATGATCAGAATTTGATTAAGATTTCAACATCTTTATCACCCCCCTCCCAAATGTATGTATTCGGACACACACAGGCGGCATGAACAGTGGGTGCTTCAAAAGTTCTGGTAGTACAACACTTGGCGTCTGTGTAAAGGCACAGACTTCCATGGCTTTCCTCTCTGGCATACACAAGTATGAGCAAGGTCTAAATTGCTCCCTCTGCATCTGACATCAACATTCATTACTGCTGAGTACAAAAACCCAACTTCCATTGTGGCTTATCCTGTGAAGTGGGAAGACCATTGCTGCGGACAGGTATCCAGGTTTCTCCCAAGTATAAAAATCCCACTGTATGGTCTGAGTGCTCTGTTTGTCCTCTCAACTGATGGGCTGCAACATCTTAGTCTGTTAGAAACCACACATTTTAAAGGGAAATGGTTGGCTGACACAGACTGCTTACAAGGCATGAACTGGAGCCCTTAGCTCTGCTGAGCAGCCACAGCCTTTGTGAGAGATGTCTGGATTCCCCGGTGGGCTCTCGGTTTCGGCTCCCAGCCTACTTGGAGTGGCCAGGCCAGGTAGAAATCTACTGCGGCAGCGAGAATGATGGGTTCCAGTGTTTTCCTGATAGACATGGTGTCAGTGTCCCCTTTCAAAGGCATTGGCTGTGTCTTGAATGTTTACATTGTTAATGCTCCTGGAGCAGGTAATGGCAGTTAAAAACATGACCAGAGTGATCAAAAGGTGCGTTGGTTGGTAATCTCTGTTTGTAGTGGAAAGAGGAAGGAAAGAAATAGTTTGGGAGCAAAAACAGAAGGAGAAACTGGATCTTTAAATAAAAGAGCCTGACAGTAAACCGAGTGTCCCTTAGGAATCTCCCTGTCTCATTACCCTTGTAAATCTGAAACGTAATAGCGCTGTTCCAGGATGAGTCGATAGGGATAGATTTCTTGCATTTTACAATGTGTTGGGCATTAGCGTGGAAGATGCAAGACAGCAAGGCTGGGAGAGCTTCAGAAAACACAGTCCTCATTTGCATTATACCAGATAGCAACTTTGGGAAGGTGGTATATGTGTCTGCATGCTGAAATACCGTAATTCTGAGACTTTGGGGGTAGGAGAGGTTAAAGAAGAATAGAGTTTGGTTTCATTGCTTTTCGGCAGAGGAGCATGCCTGAAGGTCCAACTTGCTTGCCTGAACTGACAATACACATTTGGAGATTAATGGTACACTTCAAAGGAGAATATGAGAATCGCATGCAAAGATTGACTGAAACGTTTTAATAGTTAATTTTATAATGGGATTTTCTACAAGTTATTTGACACATTTCACTTCCAAAGTGTTTTACAGAGTAACTGCTGGAAGGATAGTGTTTTGGACCAGCATAGGAAGGACTTGCTGGCTCACAGGGCTGCTATAGAGAGAACAAGAGGAGAAGATTCCTGCTCAGATGTTTAAAACAGGATCCAAGAGACAGATTATTCTGTAGTGATGAAAATGTACCTTCAAGCCCTCTAGTGGCCTGCCTTCTTGGGCATTGGAGGTCTGCTGTGTCTTCCTTCCTGGGATAAATGCTATTATTTGCTTTTTTATATTAACTGCTCGATAGGACGCTACTTAATAAGAGTGATTTAAGATAGAGGCAGTGGCTGATGACTTAGTTAAGACACAGAGCTATGGGTCTTAACTGATTTTTCATTCAGAGCCAAACAGGGAATTGCAAATCAAGGCAGTATTTTGCCCGAGTACGTGCTGAAAACTTGAACAGGCTTTTGGAGGTCCTGGCTCTGCCCTGACCAGTGAGTGTCAAAGAGGAAGTGCACAGAATGCCTGGGGAATCTGGGGATATCTTGTACAGGACTTCAGTAGAAAAGAAAGGAAATAAACTTGTGCTCGCTGCAGTTTTTAAGGCATGTGTGTCTTTTGATACTGACTTTGTACCACCTCCCTTTCCAAATTTTCCACCTTCCTTGTTTTTAAACCCAGACTTTGCTGAAGGAAACATTCACCATAAGGCCCTGCTGATCTCGATGACTATTTGCAGTATACTTCTGGTGCTTATCATTCTATTCTGCTACTTCAGGTAAATAAGGAAGACTTTACCAGTTTGTTAATGTTCGTTCCACCATTTATCTTTTAGTAGGCTTAAGAATTTGAAAAAATTGAAGCAGACCTTAAGGAAAAAAAATGAGAAACTGTAATTTTATGATAAGGAAAATGTGTATTTTATTCACAGTAGTCACGAGTATACCC
The DNA here is from genome assembly GCA_009769605.1 of Bucorvus abyssinicus. Lineage (NCBI taxonomy): Eukaryota > Metazoa > Chordata > Aves > Bucerotiformes > Bucorvidae > Bucorvus > Bucorvus abyssinicus. The sequence goes on from CM020026.1 coordinate 52,262,009, forward strand.
ATGTGATATATTTCATATAGCATCTTTTACCCAACATCCTAAAAAGCCATTCAGATAGAAGCACAGATTATTCTTTCCTGAGTCTAAGAAAGCCACAGGACAAGTTTTATATAGGGTACATAAACCTAAGGCTTCTAAATGTTTTTATGAGGTAAAGAAGTGATCATAAAAAAGAGAGGGTTGCAGGAATGTAAGTAAATATGTCTAGAGTGTTATCATAATCTACATACATTATGTTTAAATAATTTGTCACATTTTTTAAATAGTTGCAGATCTCATGACCTTACCTCCTCTGACTGTAAAAGACTCACTGCAGTCTGTAAGATAAAATTGTTTACTTGGACTGTTATTTAAACATATTTAAGTCTCTGAAAGAAAAGCATTTGTTTGCAGTGCTAACTCAAGCCAGATTGCACGGTCTTTGAGTCTTAGAGTTTTGATGCTGAAAACAGTTGCTAAAAATAAAATAGAAAATTTTGGGCAGTGAGTCCAGCATATTCCTCAGGGAAGCAGAGGAAGCTGTGAGTCTATAAACGAAGCCAAGGTGAAGGACGATGTGCATTATTCATTGCACATGTGTTCATTGTATTCAAAGCTAATTTCACTTTCATGTAAAATGGCAGATACAAACGCCAAGAGACGAGGCCCCGCTACAGCATTGGGTTGGAGCAGGATGAGACCTACATTCCTCCTGGAGAGTCCCTGAAGGATTTGATTGAGCAGTCCCAGAGCTCGGGGAGCGGCTCCGGGCTCCCTCTCCTGGTAAGGAAGCAGTATTATTTTAATGCAAGTTTAAAAGGCAAAACTGAGTAGAGGGAGAAGACAAAATGGGGCAGAAGAAATTATGTTTATGTGTCCTCAGTTGGTGTTTTAGGGTTTTTTCTCTCCCAGAAATGACAGGGATTTAAGCTGGAGAACAGGAACTTTTTTCCTGTAGACTAAGCTAAAAAAGCAAAAAAGTTTTGGTTGTTTTTTTTTTTTTTAATTTTGTTTTTACCTCAGTTCGTTTCTTGGTTTAGATACCATAGAGTAAGTACAGGCTAACAGAGCTCACAGATATTCATCAGGGTTTCCCCCAGTGTACAGGGCACCATGTGGCCCATTGATCTTATTTTTTGCTTTTTATGTACACGACACAATAGCATTTCGAACACTGACACATCGCCTTTATGTAAAGGGAGCTGTAATTCATCAAACCTGGAACCTTCTTATGTGTAGACTTCGCTTTGCACTCGGAAGTCAAGGGCGAATTATTTTTCCTTGTAGTGTGGCAATCTCAAAGGTTAAGGGTACAGGGATGGAGTTTGTGATTATTTCCGAACTAACTCCAAGATGGCTGAGCCCCCCGAGTTCACCTGCTGAAAAGACAGAAGTTTTACCTTCTGTGGCAAAACAGTTCTGTTCACTAGGGTTTTTTGTTTCTGGGGGTCATCATTCCTTTTTAGCACTGGAAAAAAAAGCCAAGTTACTTATTGAAAATACTCCCTCTGAGAAAATGAATTAGATTTTGATTTCATTTTTCAGCGATATGTCCCTCCCAAACCTATTAGTATGTAGTGAACCTACTATTGTAGATGTTGTCCAGTTTCCAAGTACTACATACTATGTATCTGGTTTTTGCCCACACATCTTTCTTCTGCACCCTAAAGAAGAAATAAGATGAGAAGTTTTATAATTCCTTAAAATTAAGCAATAGGCTGAGTGGTTGGCGAAAACCTGACTAAACTCAGTTTGTTCTGGCAGGAGTAAGTGCTTAGAGTCCAATTTAAATAAAATGCTGACTTTTTAAAAAATCCACTTTTCTGACAATTAACATAGCTATCGAGAAAAAAAGCCAAGCTGCCAAGTGGGTGCTCTGACTGGTGCTGAGCCTGGAAAACCCATGGATATTTTTCTCTGTTGAGAGAAACTCCATCATTTAGGTCTAGGCTTTAAGAAAGCTCTGTCATATCCCATAACAATGTCCCTTTGGAAAGGGAGGAATCATGCTTACAATTTAGGACCATTCTTAACAAGTGCTTCCATTTGATTTAATTGTGAGGGTTTCTTGCTTCTTTTGCTGTGTGTTTTTTGCATAACACCTGCCCCATCAAGGTCTTGGTCTGCACTCGGTGCCTCCTACCTCTTACTGTGAAAGAAATAATACAATAATTTCGAGCAAACACAAGGAACTTCATTGTTTTTCTTTGAGCAGCCCATGAGGGTAGCAAGTGTCCTGAGGCATCTCATAGCACCGCGTGGCTCTAAGCTTCATTCCAGGGTGTCCTTGAGACAAAAACCTGGAGCAACACTGGTGGTGACCGTTTGTGCTTTGTGCCTTCCTCTGTCCAGTGAGCTGTATGAAGATGGGATCTATGGTCTTACTGGTTTCCCCAGGTCTATTCTTGCAGTGGACAGAAAAAATTAACTTCTGCTAATTAACGGCTGTAATGGCCAATGTGGCATCCCAACTGGGTCGTTGCTCAGTAGCTTTCAGAGCTGTGCCGGTGCTCTGTGAAGCAGAAACCATCCTGTCTTCTGCCAGTCCTTTTTCCTCTCTCAAGCTTGGAGACTATGCAGCTACTGGACCAAGTGTTCTTCCTGAAGGCACTTTTCCTCCCTCTCTTTGCCTACAAAATGCATAATTTTTTTTCCCAGACTTTCCCTTTAAGTAGTCATTTTCTGTGGAAGAGAAGAAAAACAAAAGCTATAATGAATCTTGCACTTGGGAGTAGATGTTTGCTGCATTTTGCAGACAGCTACAACCGCTACAGGCTCACTAGAAATGCACAGATTAATACCTCTGGGCCCATGCCTGAAACAAGTATATGGAAAGTGCCTGGCAAAAATGCTCTAGACTTTATTGTGGAAGAGCTTGTTTTTAACTGTGTTATTTCTTATGCAAAGACTGACCCATCCAAAGTTGTTATTTCAGGAAAGTAAGCCACAAATTCATTACAAAATGTCACTTCATGCTAAACAGTAATGTTTTCCTTCTGTGCAGAACATTTATTCTGTTGGGTACAAATATTATACCAAAACCAAGCGTTAACCAAGAGTTTGTCGATACTTTGACATTCTGCAAACATTTTTTCTTCTGACCTCTTTGTAACACTGACAGAAAAGTTTGCTGCAGGTCAAATGCTGCCAATCAAGTTTTAAAACAAGAAAAAATGCAGTAAGTTGTAAATAAAAGTATGAGCCAACAAACTGGGGTGCACAATCAAGTCTGTGCAAGCAAGGAGAACGCCGTTGGCCTTGACAGAGCAAGAAGCGTAGGCAACACTGCTGCCCCCGTAAATTCACATGCAAATTTGAGAAAAGACGTTAGACACTGGTGGCATTTATTTCAGTGGTCTGTATGAAGAGTTTGCTGAATTAGTTTGGTCACTACCTTTTCATGTGTTTTTTCGCTAATTCCTCCTCCAATGAATTTTGCTTTTCAAGGGATTGCATCCCAGCCATAGGTATGAAGTCCTCTGTTCAAATATTGACGTTATGAAAGGTTGGTTTGTCTGAATTTTCATCTGCAGTAGCTGAACACATGTAGCTGAACATCAGAAAAACAGAATGCAGAAAGTAGATATAGTTGGTAATTGGATTCATTCCAGTCAGGGAGAGGAAACAAAGGGCCATGTAACATTACCTGGCTGCTCTCAGAGCTCAAGCAGCAAAAGATACAGATTTGAAAATAAAAAAAAAAAAAAAAACCCAAAATAAAACAACCCAACACCACTCAGTGTAAATAATTGACATGAACACATCATTCAGCATGCCTATGAAATCAGTTCATCAAACAATTTTGATAACCAATTTGTTTTAAAAGTTGTAATCAGTTTATGATTCAAGAAAGGGCTCAATCCCTTAAAATAAAAGAAATTGTTCATAGGAAATCATTTGACTTGTTCTAGCAAGAGAAAACCAGGTTAAGGCCCTTCACATAGGATTCTGCCGCCTGAAAACCCATAACAGAAATGTGTTTTTCATTTTCTTAATGTAATTTAATAAGGAACTTTTCATCATTAAGTATTGTAATTCCATGTACTTTATGATGCCATTACATATATTTACACAAATTAAGTTATTTGATATAACTGCATTATTGTTCAGGATACATTTTTAAAATGGGCAAAATAGAAAGCAACAATGCTCAAATGACATTACAAAATGTTACGGCAAAATTCCAATGTAATATAACTATTGTTCAATCACTATATGAGAGCATAAAAGAGAATAAATCAATTTAAAAAATTAAGGCTAATCTCTGTTCTTGGCTTTCACTGATGTTAATCAAAAATAATGGCACTTAAGGCACCATCTTGGAAGTCTAATAATACATTGCAGGGCTGAAAAAATGGAATTCTGTTTAAATGACAGAAGAAGAAGGCTATCTCTTTTGAAATAGCTTTGCATAAATGCCACTGTATGTTTTTCTTCTTTAAATTGTCTAGTATGAAAATCAATAATTTATTTACAAAATAAATCATGGTAGACCTTATCTAATAGATTTGGGGTTCGTATTTGGTCATGCATTCATGCTGCAGTGGGATTGTGGCAGTCCTGCTCTGCATTACCAAACTCACAGTTTCCACTGGACATCCCAGGGATAACAAAGGAAGCTAATTATTTGAAAATCAAGTTCTGATCATTTCTGTCAGCTAAGACAAAATATTGGGGATTACATGAAATGCGTATGGTTTCCTAGAGATTCAAACAGTGCACGCTTTCTGCAGTATACTGCTTGAAATTTTTGTATATGGATGGTGGCAGAACTGAGATACCGCGAATTTGTGCTTGTCCAACTGCTTGAACCAGATGAAAAACTCCTTGCATTGGAGGCTGTAAAGTTACTTTCTTTCAAACTTTTGTAAAATCCTACCAAACCAAAAATCATTGGCTGTGGATTGAACTGGAAATACTGAAGCACAGGAGAGTGACATTTTAATCCTCTATTATACTACGATGGGACTGAGTCAGCCGTGAACACCAGCAGCTTGTGTTGCAGCATCTACCTGAGTTTTTACTTGTAAACTTTTAGAAATAAGTGATCCATGGACATGCTCCAATCCTATGAGAATAAATTAAGTCTCCATTTGTCCAAGATTTTTTTTGTAGTCATAAAAGCTTGTTAAATGTAGAATCAGTCCATCTACTATGTGGAGTCTGCCATCCTCATGAAGGGTTTCTCTGCAGTGCTGCCAGGTGCATTGATCTTATGCTACAGCTGCAGAAATGGTTTGACTTTAGCATCAGTTCACAGCTCAGCCACTGACAAAGCTGGTACGAACACTAGAAAGCTATCTTTGGAAAAAAAACTCATGCTTTTTATTATTATGCAACAATGATTATTAAAATCAATGTAGGCACGTGAGTTCTAACTGTGGAAGTAGTGGTTTTGAGGTTCCTAACACCAAATTTATATTTTGAAATTAATCAGGCATGGGGTTTTCAAGGAAGGTGATAGGAAGCTGCTCTCAGTAATTTTGCTACTTTGGAAGCGCTGGTATGCTTCTGGCTCTTGTGAGCCCTAGCCTCGAGTCTCAACAGTGTGTAACAAACATCCCCATTTTAAGTAAAAATGTCTTACCTGCTCCTTTGGAATTTGGTTTGGGTTGGAGCGGTCAGGAGTGTTTTCTGTCAAGGCTTTTCCAGAAATAACAAAAAAATTCCCACAAAGTGGCATCCTCCCACAGGAACATAGAATTTTCAAGGTCGGTAGTCAAATGTGTCTGACTTACTTTCTTGAGAGGCCGCGTTTTGGGAATGTATTGAAAGGCTTCTTCACAGTGTCAGGAATGGGCTCCCCAGCGCTGCATCCTGGGGTAAACGGGAAGCATCTGCACCGCGGAGCTTTGCAGAAATCTGCATTGCAATGGCTGCGTATTCCCCTTTCCACGGAGCTTGCTGCGTGGGAAGGAGACGCAGAAGGAGGGAGGCAAATGCAGAAGGTTTCTGTGCAGCAAGTTGTAACTGCCCGTCTTGGAATTGTACAGGTTCAAAGGACCATCGCAAAACAGATTCAGATGATAAAGCAGATTGGAAAAGGTCGCTATGGAGAAGTCTGGATGGGAAAGTGGCGTGGCGAAAAGGTAGCCGTGAAAGTGTTTTTTACCACGGAGGAGGCCAGCTGGTTCAGAGAAACAGAAATCTACCAGACTGTCCTGATGAGGCATGAAAATATTCTCGGTGAGTGAAATTGAAGAGAATTATTCGATAGCGTACAGGTTTCTTAAGTTTAGTAATTTTGTATTTGCTATGGTCTGATGCCCTTTCCCGTGTGCTTTGTTACCTGCTGTGCTCTGCAATTAGCCACCCAGCGCTTTTCAAAAGAAAGGTGTTTCAAAGATTACTAAAATGTATATTAGAGTTAAAAAATAATGGGATTTGTTTGCTATTACTCCAAACACCACATGTCTGTTTCTGCCACCTGTATTTCCATATCTGGGCTTTCTGGAAATATGTTAAAGACTAGAGGCGAGGCATAGTTGCATGGATGTAAGATGAAATAAATTAAATATGTTATTAAAATAAAACTATTGAAGAGGCTGATAGTCCAGAGTTCTGAGCAGTCAAAAAAAAAAAAAAAAAAAAAGAAAAAAAACCCTGAGACGTATTAATTTGAAAATCTTTCTTTATTCAGGATTCATTGCTGCAGACATTAAAGGTACAGGATCTTGGACCCAGCTGTATCTTATCACTGACTACCATGAGAATGGCTCACTTTATGATTATCTAAAGTCTACTACCTTGGACACAAAAGCCATGCTAAAACTGGCTTACTCCTCCGTTAGTGGCTTGTGCCACCTGCACACTGAGATCTTCAGTACTCAGGGCAAACCCGCTATTGCCCACCGTGACCTAAAAAGTAAGAACATCCTTGTGAAAAAGAACGGCACCTGCTGTATAGCGGATTTGGGTTTGGCTGTTAAATTTATCAGGTGAGTAGAAGTGAGGAGGGTGAGGAAAAGTTGGCAAATGAGATGCAAATGCTGGTTGAGTTGTTGACTGAGTGAGCGTGCACGTGTGAGTGAGCACCTGCCGTGTACGTGCATCCCTTTCACGCTGTGCTCCTCGTCTGTGTGTATGTGAGGTGGGGCTACCTGTGCGGGTGAGGGTGTTGCATAAACACAAGATGCAGGTGTATGAATAGTCGCTTTTTACTTACTGCGCGTGTTAGTTGCATTTGCGGACGGGTTCAGTTTTCATCACTGCGCCCTCAGCAGCAACCTGAGGGACTGCTGCCACGTGCTAAAAGGATGTAGCACTGACAGGTTGAAGTCGTGTCAGTAAACTTGTCACCGCAGCTTTCAGCTTGTCTGAGCTGAGGATGGCTCTCTCACAACTTACACAGAGCAATACTCATCCTTTGCACACGTTGCCAGTCGGGATTTATTGTAAAGCACCCTGTTGGGCTGCCGTTTGTTTCATTTCCTACAAATCAAATTGCCCAAGTACAGATTTGATTTTTGAAATGGCTTTTAAATCTGATTTTAAAAGAATGGTTGTGTGTTTAAACAACTTAGAAAGAGCAGACAAGTAGGACTTTCTCCTGGGATTCGTACAGGAGTCACCTCTGTCTGACAGCTCTGTTCAAAAGGAGCTTGAGCTCTCGGCAGTGGTCCTGGTGGTGGAGACGTGTGTGCGTCTGACTTTTCTGTGCACAGAAATGTTGCCATAGACTGAAGGTTTCGGTTTCAGAGGTCAGCTTTGAAACTGCGCTCCCTGAAGGATCAAGAAAAAAATTTTAAGAATTCTGTACAAATCTTGAACTGAAGTTATTCAGAGCGTAAGGAAAGGCAGTTTTTACGTGCTCTCCTCACCGTGCACTTACCTACCAGGTTTCTTGGTGAGGCTTTTCCTTTATGAACCTGACCTTTCGTTAGGAGCTGAGAAAGGAATGCTTTTCCTCTGAGGAACAGGGGCCTAGAAAACAACAACTTGGAAATTCACTATTTGCTGCAGAAGTTTCAGGGAAGAAATTCACGCTTTGCAAGTATACCTTACCTGACAAGTACAGAGCAGCACACTGCTTAGGTATGAACTGAGAAGAACTAGCAACTACCAAGTGTTGCTATAAAAGAAGGTGAAATACGTATTTGTCACAGTCCAAATGGAATTTACATTACATACTTGGCTTGTTTTCCTACTGAATCCTTCCTCAGACAGCATTTCTCAGGCAATGATTAGTTGAAAGGAGTGTGCTCTGCTGAAGCTAATGAGGTTAGTGAAGTTCTCTGCATTTCTCATTTTATTTGAAATCTCGCAAGATGGTGCAGGTCACTAGATGTATATTATATTCCTGGAGTTAGTTACACAGGAACGCCACCATATATGCCATATATTAAACTTTTAAAAACATTAAAACTGATAAAGCCGATTTTGAGTTAATAAGAGAAAAGAGTAAATCCAGTCACATAATTAATGGGAATGCTTCCTATTAGATGTAGGTTGTCTCTTCTGGTTGCACATTTGGTAGATTTTTTTACACATTTAAGTCCGTGTGTTTACACACCTTGATGTGTAAAGGTTGGGAGAGATCAAACATAAGGCGTGGACAAACAATAGTCTCGTCTTCCTGATCCGATTTGCTACATCTAAGTGGTACAGCCCCAGATATTTGTTTCCTGCATTAATTGCTAAGACTCAAGCATTAGGTGGTGCAGTATGTTAAGGAAACAGCATTTAATGAAGATTTGATTGTTATCACCAACATTAGAGCTCAGGCTAATGCTAATGAAATCTCACAAATGTTACAGCATCCCTGTTGAGTCTTATCTCCATTGTGGTTCTGCATTTTAATGCTTAGCGTAGCCTCAGGCGGGTCAGCCTTTTAAGGAGAGTTGCCTTCACACTAAGAGGCTCTCCTTGTAAGAATTGTTCCATTAAGATTATGCATTACTTTTGACCTTGTTTGAGAATGGCTGTGGTGTGAATTTACTACTTCTCCCGTCGAAATTGCTTTCTTTTCAAGACACTTTATTGCATGTTTGATGCCCTTTTTTTTAATCTTCTTTTTCTTTTAGTGATACAAATGAGGTAGACATACCTCCAAATACCCGTGTAGGAACAAAACGCTATATGCCTCCTGAGGTGCTGGATGAAAGCTTGAATAGAAATCACTTTCAGTCATACATCATGGCTGATATGTACAGTTTTGGACTCATCCTTTGGGAGATAGCAAGGAGATGTGTTTCAGGAGGTAAAGAGCTGTAAGATCGCTTTTAAATGTGTCAGTGAACCCCGTTTATAACCCAAATTTTCCATTACATCCTTCTCTCTGGGTAATTTAATGAATAAATGTGGATAAAACATACAGGTAACTCTCAATATCTGTTTTATTCTTGAAACTTATTTTAAAGCATCAGTCAGTGCTATTTCAACAGCAGAGATTTAGACTGTATTTTGATGGCTCATTTGAAGGCAGCAGATGTCTGCATTGAAGAAGGAATATGGAATTCAGCTGGGGGCCTTTTCCAATGCCAACACATTTTTGCTGAATGGGGCTACTAACTATTTTAGCAGAAAGTAAATAGTGATTCCTTTATTTTGTTAAGGTTAAATAGGAGGTCAAACAATTTGGGGCTATGCTGTGCCACTTATTTTTTTAAAATAAGTAGTCTATTTACAAGACAAATAGAAAAAAAATAGAGGCAAATGGCACTTATTACATCGTTGTCATACCAGTGATGTGCCTCATTTCCTTCTGGTATCAGGCGTTCAAGTATTCAGCAAAGATAAAACATTGCAGCCAGCTGCAGACTTGGGGCATAGATCCATCCTTGTATGCGTAGGCTGTGTGCTTTCTGCATGTAGAGCGCAGTGTAGTGCTAAAGTGATGGGTGTTACTACCTCTATTTTGCCAGTGAGGAAAGGTAAATGCAGAGAAATGACTTGGCAGCAGTTACATGCCAGATTGGTGGCAAGTAAGAGTAGAGCATCTCTCTCTCTCGGGTCGGCGCTACCTTCGCCAGACTTTATGGGTCTTTAAAGCCTGCAGTATTGTGCCGAATGCTCGCTCCGTGCTTACCCTAGAGAAGCAGAATTGCACTGATGAGCAATGTGATCCCTGTGTTTACAAACTGGTAGAGTGTATTGCAATGATGAGATGTAAAATTTGTAATACTGTTGTCATCGTTGCTGTGCACAAAGAATGGTATCTTGACATGTTCTGAAATGGCACAGAAATATTTAATTATATATATTTTTAATATATACCAGCTCCACTGATTAGAAGGAGACCTAATTCAAGGTTAATTCTGTGCCAAATTACTCTGCTACAGGCCCTATGCTCATAGTTCTGTCTGTGATAACTTACGGGAGATTGCTGGACAGGACAAGACTGGTAGAAACTGTCTCACTTGGCAAGAAACTATGCTTTTGGATTAAGATACCTGGCCAGTCTTTGCATGGCAGTGGTTACATTGGAACTTGACTGTGGAATAAACTTCTAGGGCAGGGAAGTCCTTTTACAAAGAAGTGCATATATAATTGTTAAACAGTATCGTCAATCTGTTAGAAAATGAGAGGGGAAGAGGGTCGTAGAAAGTGTCTTCTGCAAGTGATGGGCAAATAATTGCTTCTTTCAGGAATAGTTGAGGAATACCAGCTTCCGTACCACGACCTTGTGCCCAGCGACCCCTCATATGAGGACATGCGAGAGATTGTGTGCATCAAGAGACTGCGTCCTTCATTTCCCAACAGATGGAGCAGTGATGAGGTACTGTCCCTCTTAAAATGCAGCTCTGTTTTTAATCAGTGTACCTGAGTGAGACTGACCCAATTCTGCATTATTCTGAATGAGGAAGAGCTTTACCACTGGTGCTAGCACCAGTCACAGTGTAACAGGGCTCAGGAAGGAGCACAGCTATCTCAGATATCCCCACGGAAGGCATGCAGAACACCAGGGGCCACAGCCTACGATACCTGCAAGTGGGTTCCTCGTGTGCTCTGTACCAGATTCCACAGCAACAGCAGACTGTGCTCAGACCTTCATAGTCTCTCTGTTTTCCTCCTGTACTCATTTTGCTCTCTGCTCCCAGCATTAATAGCATTAAATCAATAGCTAGCCAGAATTTTGAAAGAGGAATTGTTTTGTAGTGTATAGTGCAGTGGCAGCATACTTGCAGTACTGGCAGCTACTTCAGCGTGTACTGATGTGTGGGCCGTTAATTCCAACCTTTTTGCTTGTTTTTTTTTAAAGATGGAAGTTTCTCCTGTCACTTTGAAATGAAATGAGCATACAGCTTTTCTGTGATCACAGGTGTGCAGGCCTGGGCACGCAGTTTTACCATGATTTTACACTAACATGAGTGCAGGTTATTAAGTTTCGCTGTTACGGTCTTGAGATGCAATTGGTGGGTGGGCTGCGCCGATCATTCACCGCTTTACATCTTCACGTTTTAGTAAAGAGGGCTACAGGTGTAGCCTTTCAGAAGAGCCGTGGGATCCAGAAAATGCTTCCCAAAATAAATGAGGAGGTGAAAGGGCTGGGGGAGAATCTGAACTCTCCTTGCTGAGAGTCTGTAACGAAGCAAAGTTGTGCACATGGGATCAGAGACGAACAGTCGAGGTACTGCAGGCAAATCTGCCACCTGCTCCCGAGACAATGTGGAAGAGGGGTCATTAATCATATTAACTGGTACAGTTTAATGCTGTAAAGTCTTTTATAGTCACAGAAGACAGCTGCCATTTGGGAATAGCAGTGCGTAGGTGAATGTTCTGCAGGTAGGTGAAAGATTTAGATAGCATGAGATGAGATGTGGGCAATTTGGGAATGTGAGGAAAAATAGAACACCCTCCCTGTGAGGCTCAAGGACTTGTGCAACAGCCAGTGTGAGAAGATCTAACCAAGAATCACCTGCCTCATCCTCTCCCTAGCCACATCCTTCTGAGCCTTCAGACTGGGAGTAGAAACGCTGCAGGAATACTATTAGTATTGATCCCGAGAAGAGGTTTTGTGCTGTGGCGTACCATGTGTGTTTGGTCTGCTACCACGTGTATCGAGGACTGGGGAGGCTCCTTGAAATAACTGTTCTTGCTTAGTTGGTTAGTGTCATCAGTAATCCCACTTCAGGGGTCTGATGCCTTTCAGTGTCTGCACTGCTTCTGTGCCAGGAGCCTTATGGAAACAAGCTGGATGAGACAGAAAATTTGTTTTTTCCTATTGTAGCAAGCGAATCTTCAGGCAGCGTAAATCCATAGGCTGATGGGCTTATCACCTGGCTGCGGTGGCTTATGTGGTGCTTCGTGTTTGGAAGAAGGTGGTAGGTGCAGAGCGGGGATATACACTCCTTTTCCAGGATGTCAAAGGCAATGCTGAGATGCTTTCAGCAAGAGTTGTTGCTGGGAGATGGAGGAGGGTCTGGCTATGTTTTGGAAGTGAACAGGGGATGGAGCGGGACAGGGCAGAGCCAGGCTGGGTGCTCGCAGATGGGTTTTTGGCCGGGCTGGCTGGGCAGGAGCCATGGCTGCATGCTCCGGCACCCAGTCGCTGTCTGAGGAAAACAAATTCCACTGATTTTGTACAGCAGAGGACTCTCTGTACAGAGCCATGCTTGCGTGGGTCAGGCTGCACAGGTTTGGGGAAGGGGAAATAAAAAAAGTGTTTTTGTGGAGTGTACAGCCAAGTCTAGACTATAACTTGGCATAAATTGTAAGAGTTATTGCTGTGTTTGGAGAACTCTCCTTAATATACAGAAAACAAAAGCTTTTTAAAAGTGATACCAGGCAGCATATTCTCTGTTTTTTTGGTTGCCCTTACAGAAGACCTTTTCCCTTCAGCTTTTTGGCTTTGCCACCAACTGCAGTCTCCTCTTCCACTGACCCAGGTGGGACTTTCTTTCCTGTTTCTCTCGGCAGTGCCTACGGCAGATGGGGAAACTGATGATGGAGTGCTGGGCTCACAACCCTGCCTCCCGGCTCACAGCCCTGCGGGTCAAGAAAACACTTGCCAAAATGTCAGAGTCCCAGGACATTAAACTCTGACTCGGCCAGAGCCAGCTCTTGTGAAGGCCCATGGAAACGGACTTTCTTGTGCAGGCAGAAGTCCTGAAGAGGTATCAAAAGTCTTTACTAATAAGTACCTTGAACGCTATCATGCTTAAGAGCAGTTGTAAGCTTGATAGCTTTTGAGGAGAGTATCCTTTGCAAAAGTCAGCTGATATTTGACATACAAGATTGGAAGAGGCTTGTCTGCCCTTGTTTACAGGGGGAAATACAGTTTTAGTAACTGGTTTAAGATTACGCATGTTGCTTTCCATGAAAGCCTCTTATTATTTTATTATTATTATTATTGTTATTATTATTATTTTGATTGTTTAAAAAGATACTGCTTTAAATTTTATGAAAATAAAACTTTTGTTTAGAAGTAAAAAATATGTATATTGTTACATTAAAAACAAATTGGAGGTAACTGCTGAAAATAAAAGCAAAGTGACTTTTTCATTTATAAAGAGACTATTGCACTCCAGAGTTTAAGAAAACAAGGAGAGCGGCTCTGTGCAGCTCGGAGGAGCTGTAATGCGAACCGTCTTAAAAGCCGCCTACCTGCAGAGACGACTTTCCACAGCCCTGCACAGACAAGTGGTTCTCACAGCAGAGAGATGGAGCCCAATTACATCCCTGCCATCGCTGGCACTTGCAGCCGGGTTCCTGTGGGTGGCTTGTCCCAGGGGAGGTTGTGCTTCATTTAAGATAATCAGGAGCTGTATGATATGGCTCAGTGTGACTCGTTTGAATAAGCTCTTCAGGTTTCCAGGAAATCTAATGGGTATGGTACCCGGATGATAAACAAGTGCCCCTTTTCTTGGCTTTTTTTTCCCTTTCTTGCCTCCCCAATGCAAAATAAAGTATTTTGTGTGTGAGAGGAAATGAAGCATACATTTGGTTTGCTGGTGAATTTGAAACTGCTGTGACCTGCCTGCATACAGAATCACTGGGTAAGAGGAGGTTCCTTGTGAGAAAAAGTTATTAATTTGCTCTTTCATCTGTGTAAAAGTGAGGCGCCCATCTGCAACCACAGTTGGAAAAAAAAATAATCAGTGTTCCCTTTTTTAAGGGAAAGTAAAAATCTTTGAAAATCATCATTTTTGGGGTAGCAATCATCTTACTTTACGTGTAAGGAGACCTGGTGCCTCCTGGCTGCAGTAGAAAGGCGGCAGGGAAGGAGCATGCGACTTGGATGGGCAGTGAGAGCCGGTCAAGTGCCTCTAGTGCTTCTCCTGCTGTAGTGAGAGGCACCACAAACCGAAGAATTTGGCTCAAGTGTCATCTGCCTTACTATTTTGGGTGGCCTTCCAGCAGCCTCCATGCCTCTGGGAGCCACTGCACAGCAGTGCCAGGCTCTGCTGCCAAGCTGGGGCTGCACAGCATTGTGGCTCCCAGTGAGAGGAGCTTTTAGGGGAGAAGAGCAATGGGAAACGTGTTTATCATCTTTCCCCATTCCTCCTTCCTGGGGCTGCAGCAGTAGGCTGCGATGTTAATACTACAGAAGGGGAAATAAGAGGTAAAATATTCCCCATGAAGTATTTCCTTTGGAAAGGTCTCTGTTCTTTGTCAGATTATCAAAGCTGAGCTGTTATGGGAGGTACCGGTTTACCCTTCTTTACCCTTCTTTTATTTTTTAAATTTTTTTTGCTTGCCTGTGGCCTGTTTCACTAGCTGGTGTTCAGGTTAATTTTGAAATAAGTCCTTGCAAATGCTCTTTGATTATGCTAAGCCTATTTCAGAAGTATTTGCCATGCTGGAATTAGCCTCAGCATTTCCATAATGCTTTTTTTTTTTTTTTTTTTTTTCCCTTTTTGGGCAAAACGGATTTAGTTGTGGTAGGTAGGTATATAATTGGGGTTTAGCTTCAAGGCTCCTTGAAGGTATTTCTAGTTGGAAAAACTACCATTTTATACTTTCAAGCTAACAGAGAAAACCGTGCAGGTTCAAGAGAACCAGCAAGACCTCCATGATTATGGTGTTAAAAAGTTTAATCAGAGGATTTTTGTTAATTAGAGTGCTTTTTCTGCAGTGCAGTTTCCCTGCCTGTACCTCAAAATACTAAGCAATACAAAAAGAAAATCTCTGACATTTAATAGTGCACCGAGCCCTAGTCCCAAGAGGGGTGATGCTGGTTTCCCCTGTCCTTAAAAGACAGTGTGCTTGCGTGGCTGGGAGCGAAGTTGGCTCTTCCCCTCGTCTGCCTTGGCTTGAAGATTTGTGGCCCAAAATGAGGAGGACAGACCAGCTTCTCTTCATGTTTTTGTCTTAGTCTTACAGGGTTTGTACTCTCACTCCTTTCACCATACCCCTTCATGAAAATGAGCACAGCCCCGAGGAACTGGGGTGAGTCGGCTCCAGCGAAGAGGATGGGACCATTGACTTTGGCAGCAGTTGGGGCAGGCTTGATCGATCCCACCTCCGAGCCTGGTCCCTGCAGGTCCCTGGTAAGAGGTTGTGCAGCAGGGATGCCTCTTCCCAGCCATGTTACTCTGTGTTTCATGTCTGCTTTCCTCAAAAAAAAAATTTTTTTTTTTTTTTAATTATCATTATCCCCAGAAATGTTATGGAGGGTGCTTTGTTGGCTGGTACGCGTGAGGTACATGATGCCCCCAGCACCTGCTGTCAGTGTGTTGCAAGAGAAAGGGCCAGTCGCTGGTTTTCTGAACAAGTCTTACTTTTTTTGGTCCAGAAGAAAGGGATCTAAGATAATGGTTGATAGGTTACATAAAGTGTGTATGTTAAATATTCAAGTTTATGTGTTTTATGTATATATATATATATATATATATGTAAGTGTATATATATATATATAAAATCAGTTGGGAGTCTGGAATAACTCCGGTATGTGGATTAAGAGTAAACTATTATGGATAATAAAGCACTAAATAAAACATAATATTTATTTATGAAAATGCATAAATGACAAATCACTGCAACAGTGCTACATAGGAAAATAAATAAATATATATATATATAGGAGGAGACACACTCTAAGAAAGCAAAGGGTCTGCAGTTGTCTAACTAGTTGTTGCCCATTTTCTCGCAAGGCTCAAAAGGCTGGATTTTGCCCTCAAATCTCCTACCCACTGTAATTGATGCTATTGTAAAGGGATATTCATAAGTCCAGAAAACATCCTAAGGCAAGCGTGGAAGTCGTTTGTTCTAGCACTGTGACATTCGAGTTACTGCCTGCATGGGGGACTTTCTGCCACGCCCAATGTGTAATTATTATTGCTTCAGCATGTGAAGTGACTACAGGTTAGTACATTTATTTTGCCAGGCGTGGCCTTCTACTGTCACTTCCAGATTTTGGTAGCACACATCCATGAGGGCTTGGAATTCAGTGGTGAAGATAATCATGGCTTCAGAGCCTGCAGGTCTGGGAATCAGTTTTCAAATGTAAATCACTGCAGGAAGTTTAGTTTAGTGACTTATTGGCATAGATAAGATGGTATAGGTAAGTGGGAGAAGAAGGAAGAAAACAAACAAACAAACAAAACCAAAAAGGAAGAGAGATGCCATCTAGCAACTGCTATCCTTTCTCTAGCACAAAGTTATTTCTGTTAAAGAAAAGGTTGATAATGTAAAGACTAAGAAACTAATTTGTGTTCTTTTTTGAGAACCAGTGCCTTATTAAATCTGTAAATACTGTAATTAGAAAACCTGGGGAACAAACTGTGTTATGTTGTATTTGTTCAAATTGTATATGGTTGTTTTAAACATTCCCCCCCCCCCCCCCCCCCAATAAAATTGTTTCCATCTCCCCATGAAAGAGCTTGCTTTTACTTCTGTTTACTTCTCGTGTGCTTGAAAAGCATCACATTGGGGTTTCATTTCCCTGGCTAGATTATTTTGACCGTTCTTCATTTTATTTAATTATTTTTCATAAGATTTTTCCTCTGAGCAAACAAGTAAACAGCAAGATGTTGCATATGTCTCCACTGGCATAAAAAGCATCACCCCTTTCACAACTCAGTGAAGAGAGAAATAGCAATTAAACTAGTGTTATCACTAATAGAGCAGTAACGCATGTTTTGTGGCTGATTATGTAAATCTATAGAAATTTGGCATCTGCATGATATTTTTGTGAGGCCCCACCTTCCCTTCCCCCCCCCCCCATTTATGAGTTGCAACTACTATTTTTTATAGTTCAAGAAACACAGGACGTAATCTGTGCACAGACTGAAGCAAGATTTTCCAGCCCCACAGAATCACAGAATGGCAGGGGTTGGAAGGGACCTCTGAAGATCATCTGGTCCAACCCTGCTGCTAAAGCAGGTTCATCTAGAGCAGGTTGCACAGGAACACATCCAGGTGGGTTTTGAGTATCTCCAGAGAAGGAGACTTCATATCTCTGGGCAGCCTGTCCCAGTGTTCTGCCACCTCAGTTTAGTTGGAACTTCCTGTGTTCCAGTTTGTGCCCGTTGCCCCTTGTCCTGTCACTGGGCACCACTGAAAAGAGCCTGGTCCCATCCTCTTGACACTCACCCTTTAGATATTTATAAGCATTGAAGAGATCCCCTCTCAGTCTTCTCCAGGCTAAACAGACTCAGGTCTCTCAGCCTTTAAGAGAGATGCTCCAGTCCACTAATCCATGCTTCAGGAGAAAAAAGTTGCAGCCTGCATACACCGCATCAGCTGAAATGTGGCATTGCTTGATGCTGAGAGACATTGGAGCTTATGTATCTGCACATAGAGAGATACTTGTATGTATGGCCTGAGCTTTCTTCTCGTTCTGCAGTGCTGTGTTGCAACATGCAACATTCAGCTCAGCTTTTCCTAACGTGTAATTACCTTGCTGGTTCTTTTCAGAGAAGTGTGTAAACAGCATTTTTCCTTGAGCTGCATCTTACTGCTAACTAACGCAGACCCTGCAGCCCTCCTGCTTTGCCCCAGGCTGTCTGGTCAGCGGTGGAGCAGT
The DNA here is from genome assembly GCA_009769605.1 of Bucorvus abyssinicus. Lineage (NCBI taxonomy): Eukaryota > Metazoa > Chordata > Aves > Bucerotiformes > Bucorvidae > Bucorvus > Bucorvus abyssinicus. The sequence continues at coordinate 52,279,896 of CM020026.1, forward strand.
GCAGTTACTCTCCAACAGCATTTTCATGGTCCTTTGGCCAGGCTATTTCTAGGTGTGAAAACACAATGCTTGCTTCCTGTTGTCCCTGACATGTCACTGCATCCCATAGTTGTGGGGCTGTTTCTGCTCCCCTTAGCTGACAGTACTGAAGGTGATTCAATGCTCCAGCACAGGCCATGGGGGCTGTACCTTCTCCAGCATGCTGCTGGGATGGGTGTTTCTGCAGCTGCCCGCTGTTCCTCCCATCCTTCTTGCTTTTTCCCCTAACTTTCTAGGTATGGCTTTTTGGGGCAGTCCTAGGCTCTGTTCTTGTTTTCTTTCCTTTCCACCTTGCTAGGTGGATGGCTACTATTTATCCTTGGGCTTAGCTACCCATATTGACATCAGGATTGTTGCGCTTCCATTCAAGGTTGGTGGAGTCATGCTAACCCTGCCAAAACTGGAGCTCTGCTTCCTCTTGAAACACACTGAACTGTGCATTTCACTACCCGGGAAGGAGAGTTGCAGTCCCATCATCTTCAAATGCACAAACACCAGAGCAGGCACTTCCAGGAGTCTCAGGAAGAACAGCCAGAGGCAAGGTACCAGAAGGAAAAATCCCTGAAGAGAAGGAGGGAACTGCTTGGTCGATGCAAAGACTGCAGGCACAACTCACGGGGGTCTCAGAAACCAAAGGAAACCTGAATTCAGCAATAAATGTAGACAGGGTCGGAACAGTGGGATGGACAGAAAAGAGCTTGTCTCCTGTGAAAGCTGAGTGTGCAAAGGGAAAGGCATGCAGACACCAGGAAATCTAAAAGCAGTGACTGTGTCCAAAGCAGGCATCTTAATTTTGCAGAAACCAGCCCTGCCTGCATCTCAGCCACAGGCCACATAGTGGCCACCGTTACCACTGAAGAAGCTATGCCTTGTATTCTTTGGGATGCAGATCCTCCCTTCATGTCATAGCTCCAAGTCAAGTCCTCTTCATACATAATCTAATCTATCTACCTCTTTCTTCCTATTACAGGGAAGGTAATCATAAAATACTTGTGTTGCCAAAGGGCCAGTGGCTTTTGGATGGCGTAAACCTGTCACGGATGCTTGGCTATCGCGCTGTGCCGTGTTCGATGTACTTGAACAGTGCCCAGTATTTCATCCAGACTCAAGGTGTCAGGTCTTGGCTCAGTAACCTGCCAGTCCTGCCAGTACCCTGCTCTGTCCTCAGTAGCTGCAAGGGACAGCTACACAAGCTGGGGCTGCCTGTGCCCACCCTCCTGCACAGAATTAGTTCCCACTAAGAGCAAATAAATTACAGGAGCCAGCAGGCAGAGATTGCCCACATACTGGTTTTAGCAGAGAAACCCTACAAGACCCTTATGTTAGTGATACACTTCACTGAGGAGTGTTAAAAAAGAAGCCAGCAGCACCCCATGCTCAGGGAGACCAGCCTGAGTAGTTGTCATCTGCCTGCCATATAGCTCACATATTAAAAAAAAAAAAAAAATCACAATGCGAGGAAAATAAAATAAAGCTACCTTACACCTTGGGAAAAGCTTGCTGCAATCTGAGCACAGAGACAATGAAGTTTTAAAGGTCTGCCCTTTTCCAGCTGGTCTCGCAAAGCTGGCAAATGCATGTGTCGCCACGTTCTCAGCTTTTGGGCTGAGTGCTGTTTGGGTTTGTAAACTACTGGAGTGATTCAGTTTTGACTTAACCTTGACTTGCCTCTTGCAGGGACAGCTGCTGAGCTGCGCTGGCGGGCTATGGGTCTGGCATGTGAGATGATGGCAAGAGCTGAGTGTTCCTCAGCATGGCACAGCAGAAGAGCCCAAGGGCCAGCAGGCAGCTCTGCACCCCAGGGGAGGGGATGGGACAGGATGGGATGGGATGGTGCTGCTCCCTCCTGCCCCCCGCCCAGGAGTACACAGACTGCCCCCGCCCACCCCCCCCCCCCCCCCCCACCCCACCCCCCCCCCCATCACCTCCATCACAGGCAGAACAAGCTCCTCAGCCTGGGGCTGACCTGCTCCAAGGGGCTGGCTGCAAGAGATGACTGTTTCCCCACTACCATCCCACCGCTCTGCTGGGAGAAGCAGCTGTGCAGCTGCACTGGACAATTGCCTCTTGCACCTCCAGAAATTTAATACTGAGCACAACAGGTCTAACAAGGCCAGTGAGAAACAACCACCATCTCTGACAGTGGGCAGTGGGTGCAAGAAGGGTGAACTTGAGTGTTTGGGCATGCTAGCCACTTGGCTAAATTGCACATAAGCAGGTATTGCTGGACAAAATCAACTTGCCCACGCAGTGGTTATAGTTTGCCTCCCAGAAATTTGTGACAAGCTCAGTGCACTGCCCCCCTCTCAAGAAAAGGCTGGATGTGGGGAGGGGAGTACAGCAGTTGAGGATGCATTTTCTTGCCTGTTGTGGTTCTCCACCTTTGACTGTGACCATGAAACGCAAACCCCAGGAAAAGTGTCTGGGGCAAATCCTTGCGCAGCTGCTGGGTTAAAACCCAGGGGGGAAGTGCAAGGATGTATGAAGTGCAGTGAAACATCCTGCATGGGCATGTGGATGTCATGAAGGTATCTTAGGAGGGAGCCTACAACACAAGGAGTTCTTTTAGGCACAGAAATGTTTCTTTTGAGCAGATTTTTTTTTTTTTTTAAACTAAAAAAAAAATCTAAAAGGCTCATCTTTCCTTCCAAGCTTTCAGGACTAAACAATCGAACACAAAGTAGAGGTGTATTTTTTTCCAGTTGCTTATAAATATAATTTATTACCTGTTTAAAAATTCTTTCTTACACTTTGTACATGTCAGGCTGACAGAATAAATGCAGGCATTTACAAACAGAGGGAAGAAGAAAAAGGGGGGGGGGGGTAAGAGGCACACTCAGAACTAGTAAACCACACCTCCACTGTACAGCAATACAAATAATGCAATGGCTAGCACTTCTCTGGTAGTAAGTCTTTAGAAAAGGAATTGCATAGAAGATAGATACAGCAATAGGGAAATCAAAACCAAACCAGTTCTCCAGATCTGAATAGCAAAGAAAACAAATTCTGCAAACACTGGTAGAGTTGAGACATGGGAAGACGAGGGAGAAATGTCATACACCCTCTCGGCCCAGGTCACACAGGCGTTTCATCTCCTATGGGCCCTCCTTCTTTGCTTTGGCAAGGTACAAAAGGTACTTTCTGAACCTTTTTTTTTTTTTTTTCCCTCTTCAACTTGTAACAGACAGAACATGTGTTAGCAAATAAAGTCTACCATGCAGATGTGCCAAAAGAGTAATGCCTGGTAATGCCATAATTTCTCTGGCTCAGCTGTTATGCACCCTGCTTCACAGTAGGTTATTGGCTCACAGCTCAAAGGGGAGGTGGGGGGGGATGTTTTTGCAAGGGACCTTGCAAGATCTATGGGAAAAGAGTGGTTGGCTTCTCCTTCTTCTTAATTTTGTTTACCTTCCAGAGTGATTTTGCTTTGTATTCGTATTGTTTAAGCTCCCAAATAAGCTAGCACGCCATAGCAAGAGCCAGTTGGCAGGAGCCAAAGAAGCTCTTGGGGCCATGCAAGCTTTTCTCATCTAGGGGGTATTGTCCCACCAGCTGCAAGCTGGCAGCTGGAGATCAGAGTGCCTGTACTCATTGGGTAGGGCCCTGCCTGCTTACATCCCACTTCTTCACAGGCATCCAGAAGTTACTTGCGTGCCATGGCATGAGATGCTTTAGGAGAAAAGGGCAGGCCCAGGGTACAGAACATGTAGCAATTAATCTCTTTCTTTGTAAGCAGTCGAGGAGACTGAACCTCTATTAAATACATTTAACCAGTGTCACAGAAAATGTGAAATACGTATTCCACAATAGAGGTATGTGGGAACTCTGGATTATCATTGCTTTTTTGTACAAGCAGAGCTTATCAAAGGACATTCAGACAAAGGAATTTTCTGGTTTCAGGGAGCAGGTGTCAAGCTTAAAGGACAAGTAAATTAAATAAACTAAATGCTCCTATTTCAAATGAGGACTTTGACCTACCAAACTTGAGGGTTTATTTCTGTGACTTTGGTTCAAGTCCAACTCTAGTTCCTCACCTATTTTTACTCTGTTGGCTCTCAATGTACTGCCTATTTGACCTTGCAGAGATGATACAGCACTGAATTTTGACCTTCACCTTCCCAAGCAAAAGTTGGTCAAAAGAGGATGCCCACAACTGACATCAGAACTAAAAGCCTCCAGCAGTAGGTGTCCTTTGTTTTCTCCTCTCTGTCTCTCTCTCTCTCTGTCTCTCTGTCTCTCTCTCTCTGTCTCTCTCTCTCTGTCTCTCATTCTCTCTTTATATATAGACACACTTTGCATTTCTGTTAAATTCCTACTTCAAAGGATGTCTGAGAGACATGCTTCAGCATTTAAAAAGCTGCAGTGCAGCTCATTTTATGAACTCAAGGTTTCACACAAAAGCTAGGAATGGATTGCAGTGGTGACCCCAAAGTTAATTTCTTATTGGAGTCCTTGGGGGAGAAGGGCCAAAGGTTTGGTTTCCATTCACAAACCACTCACAACTTTGCACCACCTGATATTAACCAAGCCAGCCTGCAATTAGTTACTTCATGGCCAGACGAAAGCCAGAGTAATACCTGAAAAGATTTCTGAACACTCAGTAAGATCATTTACAAAGTGCCCTGGACACGAGATAGATAGATAGATAGATAGATAGATAGATAGATAGATAGATAGATAGATAGATAGATAGATAGATAGATAGATAAAAAAACAACCAACCTCAACAGTATCATCTTGTTTAAAATTAACCTCAGAGCTGTGGTAACTACTTGACTAGAGCATACAATGGTCTAAGGGCCCCCCCACCCCTCCCTTCCCCATACCCCCATCCCCAAAAACAAGGAGAAAAGGAGAACCAGAAAAGAAACTATTGTAGGTAGCAATACAAGACATTAGGACACTGTCCACAATGACTGGATTACAGCATGTAAATACATTTATTCTATATGTACGTAAGCAACAGAAATAGCAAGAAACCCAAGGAACAGACATGTCGTGCTCTGTGGGCATCCCAGACTCCAACATGTCTCTTGAGTGTCTGCATTTCTGCCAGTGATACGGGGAAAAAAAAAAAAAAGAGTCTCAGTCTCCCATGGAAGCAAATCTTGACTGAACAGACCCTCACTGCCTCGAAACTTTTGAGATTCAGTAAAACAGCACTTCGATCTCGCATGGTTTAGTGAGACACTGTGGATCATCTGTGATCAGAAAATTCAGTTAAAAAAACCAACCAAACCCCAAACTTAGCCTATACACTGACAGCCACCTTTACAAGGACACAACACAAGAAGAACTGAAGGAAAAAAAAAAAATCAGGTGAAAAGGACTGCCTCCGATAGTGCTTCTTATTTGGAAATGAAAGGTTGTCCTCGAAGTCAGTAGATATTTTATATATATTTATATAATATATATATTATTTATAGCGCTAGCAATCAACATGTGATGAAGAGATGATAGTGTGAAGAGCAGCAAAACTGCTACAGCACATAGCCGAAGGTGGACAACTAAAAGGGTAAACATGTAAAAAAGTAGTAATAACTGGAGGGTAAGAAGCCTGCAGCCACTTTTTAAAAGCAGATGTGCTTACCTGACATCAAATGTTACAACAACTGTTAAGAGTCGGTTCTGTCTGCCAAATTTCCTTGCCGTTTCCAAGAGCCGCCCCACGGGAAAGCCTCTTCCCGAGCGATGCTGCTGGCCGTGGCGGCGGCACGCTGGAGCCGGGGCTCAGCCCCACGAGATGGCACTGTGTCCCCGCCAGCCGGGCCCAGGGACCGCTGCTGGGTTTTCTCCCACCAAACGCAATATCCCCAGCGGATCTGGCTGCCCTTGCTTCCCTGCTTCCTTCCCTCCCTCCCTCCCTGGGGCAGCAGGATGGGGATGCTGAGGGGTGCGAAGCACCGGCCCTTGCCAGAGCCCTCTCCCCAGCCGCATGCCTGCCACTGCTGCACCCCTGGGAAAAAGAGAAAAAAAAAAAAAAAGAGCAGAATTAATGCAGAGGGAGTGTCAGGTGAGGTGAGAGCTGCTGATAGCAGCAGTGGCAAAGCTCGAGTGTGCAGCTGCGGGGATGAGGTGTGGCTCTGTGGAGGAAACCTCCCTGTCCACAGCAGCCCCTGCTTCTCCCTGCCCTGTCAGGGGACATGGCATATGGCACGGTGCCATGTTGTGTTGGGACCCTTCCAAGGCTGATGGAGCGGGGGCTGGAGAAACGTTCCTGTGACTGAAGCAGGCACGGGAAGGTTTGTGAGCAGCTGGAATGGAAGAAGAGAAGCTCCATATCTCAGCAATGGTGATGCTGCTGTCCCAGCCAGCAGTAATGTTCTTGCCCTCCATCCACCTCTGTGGATGCTCCTCTTGATCAGAGCGTGCCTCTTCTTCTCAGTAAATCCTCTTTACAGTGATATTGTAAAGGGAAAATTCCCCAGAATACCTTAAGAAAGTTGCTCATCTGTTTTTCTTGAAGGAGGCATTGGAGGATAGGTCAGAGAGCTGGCAAAAGGAGCATCGACTCACAGCGATACAGATAACTGTGAGACAAGTCCTTTTTGGCAAGGACCCGGTGAGAAAGGTGCACATGCTGCCCACCTAGCAAAAGCTGAGAGCCAGGAGTACCAGTGACCCTGGACATCAGCTAACAAAGGCTGAGCTGAAGAGGGGAAGGGGCCAAAGGACACTTCACCTCAAGCACCTGCCTTAGAAGAGGAGTCACATGGGAAGGATGTGCAGCAAGAGTGAAGAAGCACAAACTAAATAAAACTGGTTACACCTGAAGATGGCACAGGAGGGAGAAAAGCTGAGACCTGTCTTTTATGAGCCATTTTAGAGCTCCAAGATCAGTAAAAAATATAGGGAAAGGGCAGAGCTGGAAGTTCCAGTTGAAGCCTCCTGAAGTTGAAAGCAAGATTTCCATTAGCAAGGTTGCAATGGGATGCCCAAGCTGAAAAAGATGATGGTTGGCTGTTGAAAGATGCCGTTGGAATCTCCACGTTAAGAGAAAACGCAGACAGATGTTTAAAGTTAAAATGTATGTCCTCCAGCCTCCGATTTTGACTGAAATGCTGTTTTGCGAACTGCTGGGTTACCTCTCACGAGGAAGGGAGTGCTTTGTAATCACTGCCCAGCCGTCAATCAAAAGCCTGCTGGTGTCAGGGAGCTGTGAAATTAAAAAAAAGTCCCAATCCTATGGAAATGTCAAATGGGAAGAAGGTCAGATTATATTTTGCTTTCATTTTGACCAATGACATTTTCAAAGTTACCTTTAAAGTCACGATCTGGAAAGCCCTGGGGAAGAAGAAAACACAAAAGAAAACAAGTCAACTCTGGTCTTGGGAAGCACATGGAGTGGCAATACGTGCGTAGGCAGGAGTATGCATGTGTGCACAATGGCAATAACCGGAGCCTGTCTGAAAACCTGGAGCGGATGGGCTGGAGAAGAAAGCGTTTTTTGCACCAGAAGTAGAGGACAGACAAGCCTGGCAGTGTAAAACAACTACTGCGATCCGATCCGCTGTCATGTGCTTAAGAGTCAGTCTTTTCTCTGAGCAGAAAATAAAATACGTTCGCAATGACAACTGAAAAAGCAAGAGTTTGCTCCTTTTGCCAAGTTCCCACTTCACCTGTTGGGGGCGGCCAAGAGGCCAAGCAGCTGAGAGGGACAAATGTCCCCTCTGGTCAGCCAGTGAGGACTTGCACCGCCCTGCTCAGGTGGTGGTGGTGGTGGCGAAGGGAGAACAGCGAAGGCAGCAAACAGCAGTACTCGAGATTTCGACTTCACCACTCATCGCCCTGAACTGGCCCACATGGCGGAGGCTCCCATGGCTGCAGCAAGCCTGGGAATATCTGCGGAGATCTGACAAGTGCATCTTGCCCAGAAATGACCCAGCAGAGGACTCCCAGTAGCCCTGACCACTGCAAACATTATGGGAGGTGGTGGGTTTTGGTTAAAAGTGAGTAGCTGCAGCTCCATGGGAAGCTAATGGCTGCTGCTGGCTCTCAGACCACTTCAAAGCAAAGCAAGACACGTGGAGGCCCACCTTGGATGCACACATCAGGTACTCAAAGTCAGTGCCTCCACATGCTTGCACCCATGCTCCTGAACCAGTGGACTATGTGTATTTGGACTAGGAGACTGTCACTGCTCCACAAACACCTTGGGACAGGATTGCTTCTTGGAGCAACCTAGAGGCACCAAGGTGGTGCGAAATATCTCAGGGAGGGGTGCTGGGTTGGATCCTTTGCGGATGCAGAACAGTGACTTCAGTGGAATGTCACCAGTTTACACCATCTTTGCATTGGACATGTAGCATCGCAATCCTAACAGGAGATGAGCAACCTGTGGGGGCTAGCAGAGGACTTTGTAGAGTACGATGGCTGGAGAAGGGAAGGACAGAGAGCATTTAGAGGGACATGTCTTAGAAGACCTTCAGGAAAAGGACAACAGGTTCCATAAAAACAGGAATAATTCATTCTGCTGCTGACAAAATTAGAAATAAAGTAATAATGGTAATAATTATTATAATTATAATCCTTGCACTAGATACTAATTAGTAAATAATTATCATAGCAACTTCTCTTTTTAATTTTTTTTCTGGGTTTCTTTTTTTTTCCCCCTAACCACTCTGAATTGCATATCCGGCCCCCTCACACTGCAAAGAGGTGGAAAGGGTGGTGGTACATTCTGAACTGAAAATTAACTCTGATCCTACATTCCCCACTGTCCTACCGCTATTCCCCACACAGGCTCAGTGGGACTCGGTCGGGGAAGGAAGGGGACATTATGTGTGTTCCTGCTTAGCACCCAGAGTACCTGCTTTCCAGATGCACACTTCTTAAACTCTGATTTTCTTGGGTTTTTTTTCTTTTTTTACAAGTAGGTCTAGGAAACAGAACAGTGACAGGAGGATCATTGTGAGACAATCGATGTGCAGAATTGTAGCCAAAATCTGAATTCACCAGAAACCAGTAAGCTGAAATAGCCACAACCAACTGTCCATAGCCTTGTCTAGAATGGCTTTAAACAAAAAATATAAAGAGCCATGGACAGTCTCCTTACCCCTGTCCAGAATTTGATGTAAACAACATCCATAGAAACTGGGATTGTTAAGAAAGTTTATCCATATATCTGGATAGCAATAAAAAGCGTTTCCTAGGAAACTGTAAAATCCTGTACCAAGCAGTGTACAGCCAAGCTGAGAGGAACATTAGGTTGATTTATATTTTCAAGGTACGACTTTGCATGATTTCTTTTAGATCCTGTGATAATGTACAAGGAGAGCACGTGTGAAGGTCAGGGCTGGTTGTTTTTGTTTGTTTGCTTGCTTGCTTTCTTCTCTGAAATGTCTCTTGTGTAACTCATTGGTCTGGGTTTTCATGTCAATTCCCAATTGTAATAACAGGGCATTACCGCTCCCTGTGTCTGTCCTTCCTGTTCACGCCAAGGCTGCATCAGTAATTTCCTTCTGCTGCCAAAGAAACAATGGTTTCGTGTCTTCCCATTTCTTCAAGAACCGCCGCCAGCATGCTCAGGTTGCCATCGGGGAAATTCTGGGCTTCCCAGAGATCCAGGATCACTCCGGTAGGACTTGATTTCGTAGCAAAATAATTTAGGTACCTGCAACAAGCCAAAAGGAAACTCATTTTTCGAGCTATATGGAGGTTACCTGAATTTGTACGATTTCAGCCCATCTCCTGTGCGGTCAGTCTGACCAGTCCATAGACACATCCGCTGTCTCTCATTTTCACCAGGACCCTTTTGCACATACCTCCCGGGGTGCTTTGCCACCTGACCCCGCAGAGGCGGCCCTGCTCACCTGTCCAGTTTCAGCTTGTGGGCCAGCATCCGCCAGTCATGGCCCCGGGTCTGCGGAGCATCCAGGCTGCTGCACAGCTTCTGCCTTATTGGGAGGGGGATGCTGAAAGCACTGGGCCCTACTATGGTGGTGATGGTGCCTGCTGAGTCCATAGGAGGATAATCTATGCCAGCAGGTTCCTGAGGTTGGAAAGAAAGAAAAAAAAAATAGTTTTGTTTCTGAGTGCAGAGACAATTATAGAAATGTATCTCTGACACTCGGTACTTTTACTTGCATTAGAGGGAAGCAGCCCTCTGTCGCTCATGAAGCATTTATGTTAGTCGGCTGAAAAAGAGAAATATTTATAACCAACTTTGGATCAACAGCAGATTTTTTTTTTTGCCTTTTTTTTTCCTTTTTGCTCTTGAGGATGAAGATTATTATGGCCGGACAAAATTGAGCCCAGCTTAATTAATCACTTACTGGAAATAATGAAATAATATGATATAATAGTGTCAGGCACTTTGACACGTTTCATAGCAAATTGTTACTACTAGGGCAGAACGGGGCTTTCCTGGCTTGGCTGGCAGGAGCCCCTTCCTGGCAGGTCCCTGAGGCTCCCCACCCCACAGGTAGCCAGTACCGGGCTCGTGCTGCTGACATCCCTTCAGCAGCATCTGTGCGCGCTGAAGCATCTGATGCTGGGCAGACCACGGAGAGTTGTTAATACCACTCCAGGCACAAGCTGACCCCTCGTTTTCATGCAGTTTAACTCCGTGCTGGAGAGAGATGCTGCACGTGTGCTTGGTGGGTGGCTGTCGCCCTTCTCCCCAAGACCAGCACTGCACTCAAAGGCAAGGGGGAAGACACCTCCAAAGCCAGCCTGTTCTCTGCAGGTACAGGGCTGATGCTCTCTGATGTGGTCCTCCTAGCTGGGAGGCTCTCCAGGACAGAGCTGCGATGTGGCACTGCTGGGAATAAGAAGCTCTTCTGGGCAAAGAGTTTTTAATCCTCCTTGGCCTGGAATGATTTATCACCCACAGGTAGGTAGAAAGAGGGGTTCAGTAGCTGGTAGGCCAAGGGCAGTTGGTCAATTTGGATTGTTGGGTTTGCTTAGGAACAACGAGGTGCTGCAGGGCAGTAGAAAGTCCCACCAAAGCCCATCGACACCGACTGGCTGCCCCACATGCAGCATGAATGCACCTCCCAAGCGCAGCACTCGTCCCCTCCAACTATCAAAGCACACGATGGAAAAAGCAGCGAGCAGGGCTGGGTCTGCTTTCATGACTCTCATCAGCCTTCTCAATTGCTCTGCTTTGCAGCATGACAGGCTTGAGGCCAGGCTGGCAGACACAGGGGAGCTGTTTCATCTCCGCCTCTGCCCAGGTCACAGCCCCGGGCAGTCAGAAACACCCTTGCTAAAGACTCCTCATTAAATGTCATTTTGTTTTTAACTCTGTGAGCTGTCGTGTTGCTTTGTGTCAAGCTGGCTGCTGAGAAGGCCCTGTAAAACGTGAAACTGTCTCAAAACCAGGTAACGCCTGGCTTAAGGTGCCATTGCGAATTCCCCAGAAAGCTTGTTGGAGATGTTCACAGTCATGTGCAGTCTTTGGTTCCCCTCGCAAAAATGGGATGGAAAGGGGAGAGCCAGTATCTGTGAGCAATGAACAGAATTAAATCTCTGTTGCCTCCACTCTTTATCCACACCAATTAATTCTCTTCCACTCTATAGATACACTCTTTTTTGCCTTTTTTTTTTTAAATTTTTTTTTAGAAATGGCATTTAGGCATTCAGCCAAGGAAGGTTTATGTCACACCGTACACGTCCTCAGCGATCTTGCCCAAAGCGGTGTGAAATGTGGCATCCCTACTTGGGCACCAAGGCCCTGCATCGCGGACTGGCTGTTCGAACCCCATGGCTTCAGACGACGAGCTACTGTCCTCTGACTACCCAGCAGTGAGGGCTGCCTGGGAGCTGGCAGAACGACTCGCGTGCCACCACTGCTGCTGCCTTCAGGCTCACTGGCACTGGCAGGTCAGAAGGAGTTGTAGGGTGGTGACTGGTGGCATCGCAGACAGACAAGGATCAAGGGACTCAAGCAACACACTGAGGCAGTGCTGCCCCAGCTCTTGAGGGGGCCTGATGGCCCAAGTGCATCAGGATGGCTGCAGAGGGAGCCTAGGTATCGGTGGTGGTGCCCTGGGGATCTTTCAGATGAGTACCAACAGCACAAGGTAAAAAGGGGGCTTAAAAAAAAAACAGTGGGAGACTTTTATCTCACTCTTCCTCTTGCCTCACAAATCTGCATGTTTTGGCACTCATTGCATTTGTATTTTTGAAGTCCCAGTGGAAGACACTCTATAAAGTCAGAGTAAGACACTTTAATTTGCAGAAGTTTTATAGCCTTTATAGGGGACAAAAATAAAGCCTGTAAAGGAAGGATGCAGGGAATTGTGTTACTGTATTTTTACCACAGAGTGACAGAGGCAGAGAGGCAGAGCCAGCACGAAGAAAGGCGCCAGCACAGTCCTGCAATGCCTATCCACTAGCTGCCTGCCTCACCCACAAGAAGGTGTGTGAATATACTGGTAGAAATCACCAGAAGCAAACCATAACAGATGCCATCTGAAAGCAGAGACCAAAATGCATCCTCACATGACCTAGTTAGTCACCAGAAGAAAGTGTGAGGAACCATAGCTAAGGTTTCCTGATGCCTGGTCTGGGGTCTTTATCACAACAACCCCTTCTTCTTACGCCTCCAGAGGCATACACATCAGTTTCCAGGTTGCTGTTATGATACTTTCAGGTAACCGTTGTCATCAAACAGGCTGAGTTTTAGTGTTATTTTCTAGTAACACAGTTGACACAACCCTGTCTGCCAGCCCTCAGCAGTCCAAGGATCTCCTGCCCCTCACCTGTGCTCCGGAACAGCACTACATGTCAACCAGGACAAGTAATTTTCCAGTAGGCAGCCTCGATAGCGGTGGTGTTATTCCCCGCCTCTATTCATCCGTGATGGATGGGATCACAGAACAAGACAAGAATATTATGCTGTTCCCTGTGAATCCATTACCAGGCCCTATTACACACAAGCAGCTGAAGATGATTATAGTGCATACTTGCATTTCATTAAAGTTACTCTCAGTTCTTTCTCTTCTCCGCGAGGTTAAATTAGAGATTACCTCAATGCAGCACTTATTACAGTAATTGTTTATGATACTTGTTTTACCATCTGTCTTTAATGCCGTGTAGTCCCCAGATGAATATGTAACTTTACACCCAATAACCAAGCAGATGTTAAGGATAATGGCGCACACCATCAGGGCCTTACGGCACATGTAACTTTCGTGTGGGCTCTCCCAGCCCTTCCCCAAGTCAGCTAGCAGCAATTGCTGCCTAAGAGCCTGCTCTCTGTAGCTCCTGAGGGTACCAGGCACAAAAGCCACCAGCACATTCACTGAAGTCAATGACACCTGAACATGTCGCTTGGTCTCAGTCCTAAGCTTGACGGTCCCAAGGAGCAAAAATGCTCCAGGTACTACACAGCATCAGCAAAGATGTTCCAAAATTTATGATCATTTTTCTACCGGAAAATGTCAGATGTTAAAAGAAAAGTTGTCGAACATAATAGTCAGGATTTGTAGCAGTAGCAAAATCTGAGGAGAGAAGCCTGTTGCAACTAGACAGTCTGACATTCCCTCTGGCACAGCAGTTATCACATGGGATCACAGGGGAGAGGCTCATGCAAACATATAGCAATGACATTTTCCTATTCTTCTTTCTCCTTCTCCAAGGAAATGTCAGGCGTGATGCTCTTGTGCACTGCCAGGAAACAGGTCCGTGCAGTGTTTCCCGAGATGCATTAGGGAGTGGTAGGCAAAGAGCTGCTCCACATAAACACAGAAAGATGTCACTAGCAACGAGACCATAGCCATCCTCCACCCTCCCTTGAAGGGGGGACACTCACTTCCAGATGAGAGGAACAAAGGGAAAATGCAACAGGAGATACAAAGCAACGACTTAATCCATCTCTTATGTCCATCCCAGCAGTCAGGAGGAAAACAGGAAGCACTAAACAGGTGCTGCAGTTGGATAGAGAAGTGCACCGATGTCATTTACCTCTGAGATGGAACAGTTGAGCTGGAAGATCTGCCCTTCTCCTTCGACCTGCCGCACGCAGAGTTTGCACACTAGGTCCAGGGTGTTCAGGCTGAATCTTTCCAGCGTGAAGGTGCAGTGCAGGTTCCTCTGGCATCCACTCCAGATGTGGTAAAAAGGAATCTCCTGCAAAAAGAAAGCAAAAAAGTATAGTAAGGAAGGGATGTGGGACCAGGGTGTGGATGCTATATGACTAAGAGTCCATGGGCTCCGTGCTACTGTCACTGCAAATGGTCCAGAGAAAAAAAAGTGTCCACAGGACTACAGCCTGGCACCTGGTGTTTTTTAAACACCCCTGTGTGTCACTGAATTCCTTTGAAGTCTCACTGCCAGGATCCACTGTGAATGGTTTGCGATGCTCACCTGGTATTTAGCCAGCAGTTTGCTTTTCCAGAGAGAGTGGGCAATGTCATGAATGGACAGGCGGAGGTTGTGGGTGCTTCCCTTAAAATGCAAAGCCTTGGGCTCCTCCAAAAGCTGTCCACCCATCTGCTGCTCGAGCTGGAGGACCTCCTGCAGCATTGCAATAAGAAGAAAGTGGTCAGGTTTCATCAAGACAGCGCACTACCCTTCTGATTCCTCAAGATGACTGCTGTAGATGCTGTAACTTGTGTAATAATGTAAAAAAATGCACAGGTATCCCACAGAGCTGTGTTTCCCTATGAACCAACATTGCATTAGTGGATCTGAGTATAAGACCCTCGCACCCTTCACACTGCAGCAGCCCAGCAGGGATGCAGGCACCCATGTCTCCTCTGGGAGATGCAGTGTAATCTGACATGTCCCATAAGCAGAAAGTTTAATTGCATGCTATTATATTGAATGAGAAGACTTTGCATACAGGCACTGTTTGAACACAGAAATGTATCAGTCTTCTCCATCACTCATCAAACTGGACATCTAATGGTAGCTTTACTATTTTGTTTTTGGACGCTCTTACTTGTGTAGGTCCTGCTGATACTGCTGGTTCTTCAGCTTGTGGCCTCCTAGCAAACTGCTCTATGACAGAGCAGTACAGGAGATAACAGATGCCTACGCCGAGACTAACTGTCAAGCAGGACGGTATCAAAACAGTGTAAGACACTGTGGTGGAGCATTTTGTACGCATGAATACATAGGTTCAAGGTTACTGAAATATTGACCTTGTAACTAAAAGCTAGTAAGCCAAGAGTCATTTTCTGCACCTACAAATAAATACATGCCTGTAACTAACGAGTGGACTGCTGTCCATAAACAGCCTAATTGTAGTCCACATGGAAGCAGCAAGTACAAAAGCACCTGCATGAGCCCCATTAGAAACCAACATAGCCAATTTCAGTTATATTTAACTACAACAGCCAACCAACCAACCACTCTCATGTGGCCAAAGCCAATCATGCACAGTGAGCATGCTCAAGTAGTATGCAGGTACACGAAACCAGGATGCTACCTCAGACCAACTAAAGGAGACTCCATTTTAGCTAAGCACAAAACAAGCTACTCTTGCTCACATTCAGGATCTAGTTAGCACACAGGAAAAGCCTCTGTCCCAGCACTTGGTAGATCCTGAAGCTAAAATGATGTTCGTTTATCAGCCATTAGAGGAAAACAAACAAAATTAGGAAACGTTTTAGATTAAGGTTTTGTCAATGAATCAGTTCCAGCTTCTTTCTAATGCCCCCTAATCACCTCGTCAAGATGTCTAAAGAGCAATCAATAGCAATTATCTGATTACTATAGATCTTCATTATGTCCAAATTACCTCCCTGGAAGGGTCAGAAGATGACCTGCAGCACTGTGTGAGCTAATTACAGATGCCACCTCCCAGGCACATGGGGCACAGGGGCTAAATGACCGCTCCTGCCCACGCAGCACCAGCTCTGGGAGCTGCACTACTGTGGGAAAAAACATTGCAGCATGATGCTGCACCATCCCACTCACCAGATCTGGATGTCTAGTTTCAATATCCCACTTTTGGTAACCACCTTTGGTCACTGTAGCCCCTCTACATGCTCCAGCTGGAGGATGCCAAGCAGCCTGTGCTTCTTCCATGCTGCTCAGCTAATTAATTCAGAATTAATTTGGAGCCATGATTTTCACAGCCCTTCAAACCTGCAGGCCGGCATTTTATTTAGAGCAGTGTTTATCCTGCTGGCTGGTGCCTCTATGCCCTCCTGAGCCAAAATCTGAGCTGTTCATTGCTTGCCCTGTGCTGAGGTGACTCCAGCCACCCTCCCCTTTGTCTCTCACTGAGGTGACTCCAGCCACCCTCCCCTTTGTCTCTCACCACTTCAGTGAGCTGGGACTTACGCCCTTATGCTCTTCCTAGGAGAGGAAGCAGTGTAAGACATCACTCCATCATCAGTGCCACCAAGACAGTCACAACCTGTACTTGGAAAGGGCTTTCTCATTAACAGGGCACAAGCAAGCAGCTGTGTTCAGTTTAAGCTGTTGCCTTTCGTCATTAGAGGGAAAAACACATTTTGGATAACAGAGAAGATCACATGCCTGTTACACTTTTTTTTTTTCCTTTCTTTTGGAGAACAGTTACTGCACAGCACGAGACAGGTTGAAGGATGCCACCCTGCTACAGCCTGAAATCATTCACTCGCTCCCAAAGTGCGAGGCTGCTCAGCCCCCACCACATCGCCACACACAGTTCACACGCCTCAATGTCAAAGTCATACGTGAATAAACAGATTAGAATAAAGCAGCTGGATTTCTTTACAGTTATTGTATTATTACTGTCTTTTTTTTTACAACAGACTAGCTCAGACATGCCATTCTAAGTACAAAAATCAGCCTGAAAGAAGAGTGCTCAAGGTCGTTGCTACCCTGGCCCTTCCCCAAAAATGTTTTTGTGAGCATCCCATCCAGGTGGCTCAGGATCCTGTGGGGCAGAGGATGCTGCACACATGATCAGCCCTGAACCCACTGCTCCACAGCCTGCAGGAACCACACCAAGCTGCTCCCACAATAATGGAGCCCTTATTGATGACAAGTCATTACACTTTCCTACTGTACTGCTGGCACCAGCAGTTCGGCAGCGAGCGCTTACTCTGCATGATGAGAGGGAAAAGCCTGCTGGATAAACACTGCACTGTGTTTTTTACAGCAACTGCTTGTCTTCCTTTGGTGGCTGTTAGGACACATTCAGCATATGGCACACTCATTCCTAGTTGTAAATAATAACAGAATGCATTCGGTTGCCCATTAAAGCAAACACATAATCCCCTGCAAAGGCTCTTCCAAACCTCAGACATCCCAATGTGGGAACACGTCATGCTGCTCTTCCCTCCCCTTGCTGTGCCTTGCTTGGAGCGGCCAGCCCCAAGACACCAAGATGGTGCAGCTGGTACATCGCTTGCTGCCTACTGCTTTCCCACCCTCTTCATATTACTTTTAACCTCAGGATCCACTGGCCCAGCTCCATCTGCATGCCTTGTCCTGCACAGCCAGCAGTTAATTGCCTGGTGAATGCGTTCTCTATGGCAATATGGCAGTACTAAGGACCACCTCCCGGCATGGCCGGTGCTGCAGCAGTGCCAGCTGTTGTGAAAGCATGTGGCAAACACCCCAACCTTTTTTTCTTTCTAAATAGTCATAGTTTGAGACTACACAACACCATCACACAGGGCTGGTTTGTACACACTGGTCCGTACTCAAGTGTTTCATCTACAGCTAGTTTACCAGGTTCATTTTTCTTCAACCTTCTTCTTCCCCAGGCCTTTCACTTCCAGAGACGTGTAACTGATATGTTTGTAAGAGTTTGTGGCCAGCAAGTATGTGTACTTGTCCTCCTGTAAACAACCAGCTAGCTGGGTCTTGAACCCCGCTGGTGGCCTTCCAGTCTTAGGGTAGGTGTGCCAAAAAAGGCACAAAATTAAAAGGCACACACTTTGCTGTAAAAAAACAGTAGATACAAGTGGGATGGTGGCCACCTGACTTTGCTCACCTTTCCTCACCAAATTACAAGCTCACTTTGGGGTCCACCTGCAGCAGAATCCCAAGGACTGGCCTGCTCCGCTCCCAAGTGCTGGCTGCAGCTTCCCAGGTGAAAGATGGTCCCTCTGTGTTGCTCAGCACCTCTTCTGATCTGTTCTGCTATCGCACTGAATCAGATTAACTTTACCTCACAACTCTCCCCACAGTCTATTAGAAACAAACCAACCGCTCTTGAGTAACACGTAATTTGATTGCCCCAGCTCTGACTGCATTAGCTGTCTGTCCAAGGCCCCTCCAACTCATTCATGATTACCTCAGACCTTGATGAACCCGTGGAAAATTGTACTGCATAGCACAGGCATAAAACCATCAGGACTTTTGAAGCTTGATTGCTATGAAAGATCCTTTTTGCCTTTTTAAAGAGGAAAACTAGAAGGGAAATCAGACCCGGGAAAATAATTGTTTCTAAATGCCTGATAACACCAATGCATTGACAGAGGCCAAGAGCCCAGGTCCTGTACAGACAGAACCACCCTGAAGTCATGATATGTCTGCTTCAACCCTTATACTTTACTGCCCTTCTTACATAGAGCCGAAGAGTAATCCCCCAGCAAAGCCCAGGCCGGCCTTGGTATCAGATAGTACTGCGGAGGGAAACAGAGCGTGCCTTTTGCACTGGTGGAAGCCCTGCTCTGAAAAACACAAACACCTCCCAGCCCGTGTATGTGGGCTGAAATCCAAGTAATTCCCATCAGAGCTGAGGGAGGAGACAAAAGCGTATACAGCATCAGGATGGCTCTGCTTAGTCAGGCTTTGAACTTGTTTTGCTGCAAAGAGGCATCTGGGAAGTTGCACTGGCTACAATTAAAGAAAAAAAACCCACCTTTTAATAACATCCATTCTTACACATGCATTTCCAGCTACCTATTTCACGAGTGCATCTATCATAGATACCATCTGTATAAATACAGATATTTATAAAGAGAAATAGCATGTCTATCTATCTGCTCCTCTGCATGTAGTGAGTGTGTGTTTGTGCGCACGCAGAATCGCGCAGTGAGAGTAAGGTTATATAGTTAGAGACAGCAACAGCTTTGGTTTATTTCAGTCGCGAATTCCCAACACAAGAAGCTGCATGCGAAGAGGTGTAATAAAGCAGTAGGAAAGCAGGCAGTGATTAACAGCCTAGAAGCTTCTTTTATCATTATCAACTATTTACAAAGAAGCATTTATACGTTTCCCCATCTCTGGGGAGCTGGCACTTAGCTTTAAAAATACATGAATAATGAATGAAGCCCCATGTACCTTATGGCCTTTTAATAATGCAAAAATCTTAGGATTCGGGATATGATACAGGTAAACAAAGGAAAAAAGACTGGTGGGCAGGAAATAGTGTGAGATCTCCATGCAAAGGACAATTTATAGAGTGTGTGGGTTAAACTTCTTGTCAAGCTCTTCTAATCAGAAAAATAAGCCAGGGAGCAGGAATACATGGAGCTATGACTGCAGTCATAGTGACAGCTGGAGAGGGAGAGGGAACGCGAGCGAGAGAGAAACAACCACCTTAAGGGCATCCTGCGTATCATCGAGGCAGTAGACCCGGATGCTGTACTCCAGCGAAGAGCAGGACAGCGGTCCAAAGATGGCCAGTTTGAGACGTTTGGCTGCTGCTTTGGTGACAGACTGTCCCACCAAGGCATACGTGCTGAGGGTTTCTGTCAGGATATGGCAGGCCTCTGGGTCCAGCTGGATATAGCACGGCGTGGTGAAGTTTTCCTCCCCGACCACCACAACATCCTATGGGAGAAAGAGGTCAAGTTAGAGATCCCAACCCCTCAGAGGTGCTCGTCTTTGACACAGCAATGCCCCTTTCAACCCTGGATGATGCACAAAGTCCTTGCTGTTTGCACCTTAGATTAATCAAGATTTAAAATTCCTGCTTCCAGCTTTTCTCCTGTGTAGGCATGGGGAGGGGATGATTTCTCTGGAGTGCTGGTGGTGATGATGGTGATAGAAACCTTATCCTGTCCTCACTCCCCTAATATTTGTAACACTTTCCTCTGGGCCCTGAAGCAGCTTTTAAAGCCCTGGACAGAGTTGGGCAAATAAAGAAAATATCACCAATACTTTACTGAAAAAGATATTGCAGAACCAATCATTCAGTGACCATGATTTAAGATCAGTAGTCAGAGGCTCATTGAATAAATAGCTGCCCTTCCCTTCCTAAACATGACAATAAGGAGTTATATAAACTCAAGGAAGGGCAGTAACCTCTATGGTGGCCAAATGCTGTATCTACGTGAAATATCACCTGCTGCTTTGTTGGAATAATCCTCCGTGACAAGACTGCACGAAGGTGAAGAAAAAAAATACATACAACCCGAATGCAGACAACCTCCTCACTCTGTGCGTAAAGGAAAACAGCTCCCCTGCTAATTTTTCCATTCAACCCTGCCTGTAATACCCTGCATGCAACACGAAGTGCTTTGAATGGCTTTGAGAGAGAGCAGAAGTGAAAAGGCATCAGTGAATGATGGCCACCTCTTGCAAAGCCACCATGCACCACATGACGCTCAGCACAACTCATCTGTTTCATCCCCACTGCCTGCAGGTCTGCAGCTCAACGAACACATCTGGCAGCTGAGCAGCATGCGCTCAACCAAAATTCAGCATTAAGCTTGGGCGCCCTAGTCTCAGGAAAGGCAAACGTGCCATGTTTGCAGAGGTGGAACAATCCTGGAGGTCCAGGTGCTACAGCACTGATTGTACTCCCCACTATGGTCACTACAGCAACTGGTTCTGGCAAGAGGCACTGGTCCCAGGTGATGCTGCAGGGGTGTGCATGCATGCACATGTGTGGGAGATGTGTGCGTGTGTATGCATGCGTATGTCCATGTGTGGGGCTCCGATTGGAGGAGCTGTTCCAGAATGGCCAGGGACCCTGTGGACATTGTGGAGTCTGTGCTGGCACCAGAACATGTGCATGGCTGGTGGAGCAACCAGTCTGTCGAAGGCAGGAGGGGAACACGGGAGAAAATGAAGAGGTGCCAGTAACACACAGACACAAGTAAGGAACATATGAGCAGTGCCAAGAGTCAGGCCAGTGGGGTGCAGATTAGTTGGCAAGACAGACCCGTGTTCACTGCAGGCACCCTCCCAGCGTGAGGAAAAGCCAGTGCCACAGGCAGGGGCACAAATGTGAGAGCCTTTCAAAGGCAATGCCGGATGCGGCGCTCTTGCTGCTGTCAGCCCAACTGCCTTCAAAAGCCACCCTGATATTATTAAACCTACCAGTAGGAGAAAGCGCCCTTGCCAGATTAATTATGTGATACCAAACTGGTGTCAGTAGGTACCTAGGAGCACAGGGCTGGAAAGGAGGGCTCTGCCAGAATGGTTCAGCCCTGCCGAAAGCATCACTTTATGCTCCAGTTACCATGCAAGACCCTTCTGTCACCCTGCCCCGGGTCATCCTCCTGCTGCACTACTGACAAGGAACCACCCCAGGCTCCCACCAAGCCTCCACTGCCCAGCAACGCTTGTGCAGCTCCCCTAAGTTCACAGGGTGCAGAGTTGGATCTTGGCTGCATGAGCTGAATCGAAGTGATGCTTCACCAACATCTTAGGAGGGAAAAAGAAAAGAAAGGTAAGGCCTCTACAATTTATTAAGCTGAATGATGTCTTGGTGCTGAAGCAGGAAATCATTTGCAGCATTATTTTCGCTTCCTTGAAAACAGACCGTAAACCAGAAGAGTGAAAATTATTCTGTAAAAATTATTTTCTTATTTCCAGAGTCAAGTCAGAAATTATTTTCAACCATTGTTTTTTATTTTGCCGTTTCTCTTTCTTCTGCCCCCATGACTTCAGCACCACATCCTGCCACAAAAGCTCAAGTGCCAGAATCTTACAATGAAGGCTATTTCATGGAAAGTAGTTAGAACTAGGAGGCACCAAACTGTCCCAAGACAGCATCTCTGCATGGGCACTGGGCAGCTTAGACACCTGGTATGGAAGGGCACTCCTGACCGCCCAGAGCAGCCATGCATCTCACATGGAAAACCCAAAATACAGGCACTGCAGTTCCAAAAGGCAGCTGAAGGACTATCAGAGAGTCGTGCATGCAGTCAGCACACAGGCTGGAGCTCCAGAGTCTCACCTCCCACTGTCCCTGGGCAGCCTGGTGCTTCAGCTGGATCTGCCAGTCCTCCGTGTTCGGCTCTGCACAGTGGTGCATGGTTAAAATGACAGGCCGGGTTAGCAGGGCTCCTGGTGGGCCACAGGTCACCACCGGTGTCAGCAGGGTTTGGCTGTCTTCTACAGGTGGCCTGATGAGGGCACAGAAAGACAGACACATTAAGTGAGTTTAAAAAGGCAAACAATTACACTCAAGTGGGTAAAAATAAAAAAATCCTTCTCTTAGAATGAAAAGATTCCGCAAGTAAAGAATGGGTGGGTTTGTTGTGGGTTTTTTCCCCCCAAATCCCAAAATATGGTGGGCTTGTTTTCTTTTTTTCCAAATACCACTCATGTGTCAGGTTTAAGTGGCAGCAAGTCACAGACCACACTTGCTAAGCACCCTCCGCTCTGAAGGATCCTCGCAGACCGGATCGGATGCAGGGGCTTCATTTCACCCACTGCCGAAATACGGTCACTGCTGCATTTGGCAGTTGTTTAGCAGCACACAAAAGTGAACCATGGCTCTTGTAAGTACCACGTGTGAGAACTGGTTACTGTCTGGACAGAAAAAACTAAAGAACAGAGCAAGAGAATGAACAAATGAGTCTGAAACCGCCTATGTGGTATACGGCACATCTGAGATGTGCAGTTTGAGCTCAGAGTCATCACCAAACTCACTGATACTCCATTGTACTTAGAAGGCACTCAGGTGCTACTGCAAATACATCTGTGGGGAGCAGGTGTCACCAGCAGCGGGGGAGAAAGGGTGAAGGGATGGTAAGGAATAGTGCAGAGGGCAAAACCCACTCACAAAACCTGAGATTTCTAGTGATAACCCAGAGCTGCTCAGTTAAAAACACAGGCATTGCCCAGTGTGCTCGCTGCCAGTCGTCAGGAATGGGTGTTACGGGAAATCATATAAATACTTAGGATACACGGCATACACTGCAGTTTGTAAATGAGACAGAGAGAGAGAAAGAGTGTGCGTGTGTGCGTGTGTACGTGTGTTCATGTGTAAACTATCCCAGACCAACTGCTGAGGTGCTTAAAAACAGAGGAAGCATGAGTGACTTGAACTATCCCGACATCTGGTTTATGGCAATACAGCTGAATGTGCCTCATCAACAGACTCTCTAAACAATGCAGAGGACAAATTCATGATCCAGAAACCAACAAGCAGGATATTAAGAGTGTTCAATGTGATCTGCACTTAACCTCCAGATCTGCCCACAGGACCTCCCATCCTCTGCTCTGGCTAAGGATTCGGTCCCGTGTTGCATTTACAAATACTTGCATTTACATCTGTATTGCTCTTAGTGGAGTTAGCTGAAACATCATTAAATACTGTTTATTTTGCAGGACTTCGCCTTTACCAAAAGAAGGAGGAAAAAAAGTAGTTGTAATCTCAGAAAACATTTTCAAGGAGGCCAAATCAGGTCAGAAGCTGTTTTGATATCGATTTATTGCACCTATTCTGGCTATTGCAGAGATACATCCACAGGCATATCCTAATTTTGTCTGCCTTAATTCTCCCTAAATATTCCATTAATCTCACAGAAAATGAAAGACAAACTTCTGAGAAATCCTTTCTCAAAGAGGGAGGAAGGTGCTTTTGAAAAGTATCTCTTGTTGCTACAAATGTGTGGGAGTTTTTGTAACATTTGAGAAAAAAAAAAAAAGGTCCAGCATGCAAAAATTTCAATCTATGCACATCAGTAAATCCAGATGATACGCATCTGTGGAAATTAACTGATGAGTTTACTAAATGACTTAACAATTGTTTCTGAAAAGCCGTGGACTGGAAACAAACAGCTGTGATATAGCTGCCTTTCAAAAAAGATGTAAAGTGCAACAATCTGGACAGCTATCATGTATTATGCCAGTTATTTTAGCCTAACAAACAGTACACAGAAGAAATAAAACACTGGCAGATAGAGCACCTAGTCCAGCTCCTCTTGCATGCTGTAGGGATCTCTGGATTCAGACTGAGAAGATCAGGGTTCACTCTCTTGCAAGACTGAACTGAATAAAACATAGGGCAGTTTTTGACTAAAATGTTGCTTCTTTTTCAGACTAATTTACTTCATTTTTTTCATTAGAAGAAGAAACAAGAAGGTTAAAAAACACACTCACAGTGTGGTGGTAGTTTTTAATGTTGCCATCTGCCTTGTGCATTAATGGATGTTTGAACACTCTCCTACAGTCTTAGTTCAAAAAATTTCAAAAAACATGATGTCTTATGAGAAATGCCTTATGGGATGAGGCCAATGGTGTGAGGTTTATCAAGGCCAAATTTGCCTTGCAAGGTCCTGTACTTGGGGTCTCAACAACCCCCCGCAACACTACAGGCTTGGAGAAGAGTGGCTGAAAAGCTGCACAGCAGAAGAGGACCTGGGGGTGTTGGTTGACAGCAGGCTGAATATGAGCCAGCAGTGTGCCCAGGTGGCCAAGGTGGCCAACAGCATCCTGGCTTGTATCAGAAATAGGGTGGCCAGCAGGAGGAGGGAAGTGATTGTCCCCCTGGACTCAGCACTGGTGAGGCCACACCTTGAATCCTGTGTTCAGTTTTGGGCCCCTCACTACAAGGAGGACATTGAGGTGCTGGAGCATGTCCAAAGAAGGGCAACGAAACTGGTGAAGGGTCTAGAGAACAGATCTTAGGAGGAGCAGCTGAGGGAACGGGGGTTGATTAGCCTGGAGAAAAGGAGACTCAGGGGAGATCTCTCTACAACCGCCTGAAAGGTGGCTGAAAAGAGGTGGGGGTCTGCGTCTTCTCACAAGTAACAAGTGATAGGACAAGAGGAAATGGCCTCAAGTTGTGCCAGGGGAGATTTAGGTTGGATATTAGGAAAAAAATTTCTTCACCAAACTGTTGTAAAGCATTGGAACAGGCTTGCCCAGGAAAAGTGGCTGAATCACCAACTCTGAAGGTATTTAAAAGATGAGTGGATGCAGCACTTAGGGACATGGCTTAGTAGTGACTTGGTGGTGCCAAGTTAATGGTTGGACTTTTCCAACCTAAATGATTCTATGAAAGATCTTTCAAAATTAATCTTTCAAAATTACAGTATTTGTCTGGAAAGCTACAGATAGGACAAGCTATAGACTTAATCATCTGGTTAACCTGACTTCACTTAAAAGACTACTGACCCATGAAGAACGAAAGGAAGGGGAAAAGAAAAAGTTACTGTTTTTTGGACTGAATTACAAAACCGGAAGTCAAAAAGAATATAGGATGGAATCATGATTGCCATAAAAAACTTCATACAGTGTCTTTTGGGTGAAAAATTAGTTAAAATTGACAAGAATATGATCACTGATGCATGCGGTTAAAAAAAGCCAAAAGATCATTAAAATAATATGGTACTGATAAATAACACAGCCTAAATTTGTCTCAAAGTAAAATTAAGTTCAGTCACTCCTCCGTGACAGAATTTCCTTAGCTGTTAAATTTCAGAACTCTGATGGAGGGCATGATTGTGCACCGTAACATTTTATATCTGATTAGCACAAGCATAAAAAATTATTCAGAACAGGAAGTCGGGCAGCACTTCTGACTGCACAGTCATTAAGAGAGATGGGAAGTGGATACAGGCATACAAAGGACATGCAAAACATAGCAAGGCTTAGTATTTGTTCCTCAAGTTGGTAAACAGCATCTTTGTCACCAAACTTACGGGATTTACAGCCCAGTGGATGAGATATGCATGGTTCTGACCTGGGTATTTATGACACAGGACACTCTGATGCGTGAAGAGAGGAAAAACGGGCCAGTTGCAGGGGTGCTTGACTTTGCAGTCCCAAACTGCCAACCAGACACACATGTGAGACCAGCACCCTACAGTTATTGAACACTGCTGGTCCAAGTGACTCTTCACTATCCACCTCATGCAGCTAAACCTTTAAAAACTGAAATATAACAAGTTGCAGGGGAGTCCTCAAGTGATGTGAAACAGGCATCAGTGTCACTGAATAGGTGAAATCCCAGCTCTATTGAAGTCCATGTTAAACCTCTCTCTGACTACTGTGAGGTCAGGACTTCTACTCACAATGGGGAAGACAATGTAGATAGCAACACCATCATTAAACTTAGAGATAACAATTAGTAAGGAACTACTGCAAGTAACAATGAGATCCAGAAAATAATGCAAAAGATCCAGAGAAGGTAAAAATATGGGTAGGAAATGAAATCTTATTAATTGCACAGCAGCTCGTGCTGTTGGAGCAAAACAAATTCTAAACATAGTTTTTTAGTAGCAAAGGAAGCAATAAAAGTGTGGAAGATCTCAGGTGAGCTTACTGCAACACAGCAGGGATCAACCTGTAATGTGACACAGCAGCAAAAAGCAGATCTAAATTCTGGGGCTGTATGGGACAAGGCATGTCAGAGCACACCAAGGTGATATTCCCTTTCATACCCAGCTCTAACGTGACTGCGGGTAGCAGGGTGTTTAGGGACCGCAGTGAGATCTCAGAAATAAACACCTGAAACCCAGAGGAATGAGGCTAAACCACACAACGGTACACACAGCAGAAAGGTACCCTATCACAACTGACAGGAAAAAGGAAAAAAATTCTCTTGACAGATCTTTTTGTATTTCTCAGTTTCCAATTTCCACTTTAAAACAAAAGGATTATGCCTTACTATAGCTAATGAGAACAGAAACAGATGCAGTAGACAAGATATATTATACAAAAGATATTAATCCTTCTGCTTCAAGGCATAAACACACCACTAATTGATGGAATTAGTAAACAACAAATTCCCCTGAAGACAAGTTTCTGTGTAGTCACTCATTATGAGTGATTTTATTCCTTCTCCTGGAGCAGGGGATGCAGCACCAGCAAAGCCAGGATCCTGGCCTAGATAAGCACCTGCTGTGATCAAGTATTGCGATTTCTGTGTTACACATCACAGGAGATCCACCACAAACACAGACAAAGGGGCGCATACAGAGTGAGGGAGATATTTCCTCTAAAGCAGAAAGATCTATGAGCAGACATCTTCAAAACTGTGGACCAGAACCTACTTGTAGCCTGTTATCCAAAAAAGAACCCCGAACTCCCCAAAATCCCACCCACATGTGCTTCTCTTTAGGCTTGCAGCATTCTGGGGACAACTTATTAGATGAGACTGGGCATTCAGCTGTATGACTCCAAAGTCGCTTCACTGCAGGTGAAAGAGATGTTTTTATTTTACGAAGATCTGACTGAGACTAAAATTCAATGCCCTGTTTAGCATTGCTATTACAAGGCACTAACAGTAACTGAAAGATAATTTTAGATGTTGTCCCATCCTGCACCGCTTATCAAGAACAGTCAACTTTTATTTAAAAGCAAACAAACTTTTATTCACTATATCTGGTCCCTTCACAATCAAATTTGGGTTTTTAATGGGATTAGTCATTTGAAACCATCTCCCTGTATTAAGCCAGACCATATTCATTAAGGTAGCTGTCAGACAGCAGATGTGAGCACAACTAGAGAAATCTCTGCTCCTCAGTGGGCTTACATTGTGCTCTCTGGCACCATGCATAGATGTTACAGGCAATCACAGGAGCTCAGGAAGGACAGGACAGAAAAAGGAGAAAAAAACCATCTAACTCATAGCAACAGATGGCAACCCTTCCACACAGCTTAGCCAAAAGCCAGGGGGAAGACATTTTACCTCTCCTTTCATTGCTGGGGCTTTATTTTTAATATGTATTCCTTTTAAAGTTTCAAACTTAATATTCTTGACTGACCCTGGTTCTTCTGCCAGTCTGTCTTTAGAAGGAAAATGATCTGAAAAGTTTTTCTCCCCTTTTGCTCATGCTCTGGTCATTTTTTATTTTGAATTTTTCAATTACAGTGACTGGCACTTCATGAAATTGTCTTCTGGAGTTGCAGAGTAATTTTTTTTATGCAACTGAGATACAGAAGGAAGGAAGGTGGAGAAATAAGATGTGGAAGACTTCAATTTCTTTTATTTCACATCACTAAGCTTAGGGTCTACTGGCGAAAAAGGCAACATTGCTCCTTGAATCAACCCCATTGATCAGCTGTGCCACTTTAATATAAAGTCTACACTATGAAGCCACTGATCCAAATCCTGACAAGGTTCATATGACCCTTCTCTCTTTTAAGGTAGCTAATTTGGAAGTTGCTTAATTTATGTGTGTCTTTCATGAATATCTTCAGGAGCACTGCTTGCTTCTTCAGGGTTGTCACATTTTGTGGACATAGTGACATCCACTCTCATTTGCATCATCTTCTGTGTGATGGATACACGAGTCTCCTTCCTTGTGCCATATTTAGTGCAGTTCTTGCCTCTGATTAGATATGCAAGAGTAGCTCCACCTAAAGCTGTGCAAGCTCTGCAAGGGTCCATGCAGGAACACGGGAACTGCCATATGAGATCAAACCAGTAGTCCATCAAGACCCAGACCCTGTCTAGCACTGACCAGTGCCAGATGTTTCTGAAGGAAGCATGCAGCTCCACTAATTTAGCTCACAGCTAAATCTGTTTTTTATCCCGAGGCAGTTGTTAAAATACTGAAGGTTGGAGGTTTCTACTCATGCTGTTGAATCCTTAGTCATGTAAGACCCAGGATCTCACAGATGCTCATGGGAACAGGCTCTTGCCAGGTACTGGTCACAGCAATGTGTTTATTTTATAGGTGAAACCACAACACAAGAACAGACACCTTGCTGCAAATCTCAAAGTTGGTGATACTTCCCCAGACTAAGGGAGAGAGCATCTGATCACCACTGAAAAAGTCAATGAGCTTCGAGACAGAAACCATTCTGATAGCTGTGAAATATTCTCACAGGCTTGTAATTTTTTCAGTAATATATATATACACACACACATACACATATATGCGTACAAACACACACACACATATATACATAGATATCCTTTTCCCCACTGTAGCCCCTTCATACAGCACATGGACCTTTCCATGGGGTCAACATGCCAGCCAGGGATCAGAGCCCAGTAGCTGCTTGCCATCCATCCTGCCCCTAATGACAGGCAGAATGAGGATGCGCTTGCAGTGCAGGAGCAGCAAAAACAGCCTGCTGGAGTATAGTCTAGGAAAAGAGAAAACCCACTGTGCCACAAACACAATTAGAGAAAACAACTGCCTCCAAGTGGCATTTATTGCCAGCCATCAGAGCCCCAATTCACTGCAGAAGGGTAATGCTTTTAGGGTGACCCTCCTGCTCTCACACGCTTTGATGGATATGAAATGGAATACAGAGAGTGCCTTGGAAAGCTCTCTTAGCACGGCAACACTGAGTGTTATTACCGGGTTGTAAAGTCCCTCAGATTTCTGTACTACAGGTTTCAGAGAGTAACTGGGGAAACGTGTTAGGAAAACAACGGAAGGAAAAGAAAAGGGGAAATTACAGGACTCTGAGGGATAACAGATTTCCTGTTTTAGCTTGACTATTCAGAAGTCGTTTCATATTTCTACAAACAAAGTGTGAGCTAAATCTCAAGTTGTTGGAGATAAGTGAGCTGTGATGGTGAGCCTCTCTGTTGCTGCACCGGTTCTATTTAGGGTAGTACTACAGGGACCATATTCTCACCTCAGTGGTGGCTGTATATCAAGAAAAAGAGCCTGCCTTCATTTTTGATTATAACACCCATTTTATAGTTTCCTATATGTCCCTTTCCAAACTACATCAACATGCGACAGGACTTTTCAACCCATACACATTTACACAGTGCTCACGAAAATAAATCAGGGTTTATTGAACACATTCCAGTTACTGCTTGGCCACAAAAGCAAATGTCCGCAGATAGTCCTTACTGTGGACTATCACTCTCTGCTGGAGCGCTGTAAGAGTGCAGCAGTGGATTTAAAAAATAATTATGCTGCACGCTAACTTGTGCTACCCATATGACTCCAATTATATGAAGCAACATCTGTGGCTCATGCAGTCAGAAAAAGAGGCTTTGACTGAGCTGCAGCTCTGCTACAGCAAGTGAAGTGCCTGGTAAAACAGTCCTGCAGCAGAAGACCGTTGCATTACGCTGGACGCCCCCCACCCCTTTCTGCTCCTGGTCACCTGGGGAAAGGGACCCAGTAACAGGGGAGGACATTATAATCGGCAGTGTTTAAGCCCTTTTCAGTAACTATTCAGTTCTGAGTGATCTAGATGACACCTGACTAGCTCCATTTTAGAAGTCCTAGAAGTGGCTGGTTTCCATGAGCATGACAAGACTGGCATGCTGGCGAGGGGCTGAAAAGCTGCCATAACTCCAATAAGCAGCTGAGGTCTGTGCATCCAGGAAGTGACCACTACCGCAATGGGATGAGCCCTGCTGCCCCATGGCCAAGGCAGCCTGCTCTCTGCTCTCCTCTCCTACGGAAAGAAATCACTTCTCTAAGTCTTCATTGCAAGCAAGGACTCCTACCTCACCATTCCCTCCCGCAGGTGTACGTACTTCAGCACACTTGCTCAGTTTGGCAGAGGACAGCTGCAAGTGTGCTTTGCCCAATACAAGTTAACCTATCCTTCTACCCCGGGTGTGACCTGCTGAGTAGCAGCTATCACAAAGCATGCAGAGGAGGCTTTATGACCCTTGAAACATCTGCTTCCCTCTGCTGAGATGATTTGTCACCTTGCTCCTTCACTCCCTTGTCCTTTGCAGCATGGGTCTTTACTAAGAGGTTACCCCACACCTTCTCTGATGCTCCAAACTCACGCTGGCACATTTTCCTTGCTTCTGGCTATGAGTCAGCATCGCCCCCCAGCTTGAGGGCTTGCTGCAGAGTGCCACTCTTGGTTAGAAAAGCAAAAATCTGAGCTGGTTTTGGGGCAAGGTTTATCCTTGGCTTTGCTTACATTTACCTCCAAGTCAGCAAATAGCTTCAACTCAGTAGGGTTTGCATAAGCATATTACCACAGGTCTTGAGTTACTACATTTTTCTCCTCCATTAATGAACGACCAAATAAAAGCAGTCTTTTACCTCATGTTCTCCTTCCTGTGAACTGTCACATACATTTCATAGACTCTCCCTTGTGGAACAGCTCCCGCTGGGATCAGCAAGCTTACTCCTGCAGAACAGAAGAGACACAAAAGATAAAACAGAGAAAAAAAGAGGCGAGTGGGCCTGTGAAAAGGAGTGACTAGAGAGGCAGAAGATGAAGCCTGCGATGCCAGATTTTCACCCAAGCTCGCCAGCAGACTCACCAAGTGACCTCAGCTACTGGAGAGAAAAAGTGTTCACTGCGACCCGAGCACCTCTGGCAGTCAGCTGACCTGTTCTTATTCCTCTTGTGCATCGGCACTGAAATACGGGAGGGGAGAAGAGGATTTTCTTCCCTTCTATTTTAGTTAAAGAGCAGACAGATGGTTATGCTGCTGTTTACCATGTAAAATCATGGAAAAGCGAACAACTCTGACTAAAATTTCCAACAGCTGTAACAGGACGTCTCTCCCTAGGCAGTGCTTACTTAATTAGAACCAGGAAAATGAGCACTGTCCCAGGAAGCAACAAGAACTAGTTGTTTTCTGAAAGATGGCTTCTGTGACTGGCATCTTGTCTTTTAACACAATCAGCTTTTAATTAGACTACCAGGGAGACAAAATTAGGCTTCTTGGTATTTTGAATGTGCCTAGTACTGTAAAGTGGCTCAAACCTGTGGTATCCAACCTCGGAAAAAGCGTGGACAAATATGCTTGGTGCCCTTTTCAGTGGTGATTATCTTCATACTTGATCACAAAACACTGTTCTTACATTACTGCCAGTTTAGAAATGTCCTGCTGTTACACGACAAACATGGCACATGAACCAGCCATTTCACTCTGCTGGACACGTCTCAGCCAGATGTCTTTGCAGATGTGGATTAGCTGGGCATCAATGGCAAGGATTTTAATACAGCTATTACTACATAGAGCTGAAAACAAACCTACAGGCAGATTATTCACATATACGCATATGCACGAGAGAGGCTTTATTGAAACCTCACAGAGCCCTGTCTCTCCTCTTTAGCACACATGGTTTGGTTACGCTGGTGACCTCCCATGTGTTGGTGTACAGGGGCTCAGTCCCATACCTGGCTTTGAAGGGCAGGGATTAGCTAGGAAGGTGTTTTCCACGAACCCCTTCAGAAACTTGTTTCTTTACAAGCCTGTTCCAACCTCACCTGTGCACGTTCTCAGCTGTAACAGGGCAGGCATAGTGTTAACGAAGGGATTTGATCATATCACTATGAGGATATACATCCATCTAGAAGAAGCACGGAGGCATACACAGTAGTGGTAGACAGATTGATATATTCTACAAAATTCATTTTAATCCTTTTGAAGGGATTACAGCAACAAATAACCATTTTTCTTCCTTTACAAACTGATATTAATATATGTGAATTAAATGTGACTAACAGAATTTGCTGTCAATGTGCACCACCATGGCATAAGAAACCTGAGTATTAGTATCTACCTTCAGCTGCTACTTAGAGAAATGTGAAATTCAGAACTGCATAGCATGAATTTTCAACGTTGCTTAGCAGTCAGCACCACGTTTCTTTAAGTAGTTCATCTTTCACTTAAATTTAATAGCTATTTTTGCCCCCTGTTGCACAGTAGCTCAGGGAGGAGGGCTACTGCTCACTGACCGCGTTTGGCTGCTTCCTGGGCAGTGTGGAGCTGCGCCCTGGAAGGACCAAATCACCTAGGTCCCAGTTCCACCTAGGCATTTTGCTTTCGCCATAACATCAACAAACAAGAAAAGATCCAGCAAAGGAGCAGGAGACAAGAGTAGGCACTGGCTCCTCAGGCAGGGCACTGTGCTGTAAAATGGTCAAGAGCTGACCACATAATGTAAAGGAGGAAGGCAGAAATGCTGTGAAACCTTGAGCTATCATATCAGGTAATTGTGAGCTGTAGTCTCACATGTACTGTGGTCCTATCTGGACTCAGAGCTCCAGAGATACCAGGCAGGGGGACTCCTGACCACTGTATAGCCTGCACATGCTGCCCGCCCCAAGCTGTGTTTTAGGCATCTGATTCAACCCCACTGCGTTTTTTCATTAGCATGCCAAACCCACAGGAACATCTAGGTGCTGAACTTCCTTTGAACATCAACACTTCATGTAGGAACCAAGCAGCAGTATGACTCTCCTAAAAAATCCGGCTGCGAGAGCTGAGCTCTCCCAAGGCTGCCCAGGAGCTTCCTGGATGCTCTGAAAGTGCCTCCTGGTGCTGGAGGGGCCTGAAAGGGTCCCATCAGCCTGGCCTCATACCATATGAAAGAGACTGAGCAGCACTGTGCAGATACATCAAAAGGCACTTGGTGCTCAGTCCCCCTCTTTCCTAGTTGTAAAAGAGCCAACAATACACGTAACAAGGAGAGAAATATGGAAAAGACACTTTAAGCCTTATTTTCCGTGGGTATTTCTGTGCAGGAAAAAGCCTTCCAAATATCAGTATTCTGCTGTCCTACTTCAATACCACACAGTCTGCAACGAATTGGAAGTGGAACAACCCATTCGGTTTTTAATTCCTTTGTCCTTTTTATGTGTGATGACAAAATCGAGACTTTCTGGCTAGGAAACTCTTTTGTAGACCTGCATTAAGGGTCAAGGATGCTGAATCGCACTTCACATAGGGAAGCTCTGAAGTCTTGCATGTCTCAGAAAATGTCTAAGAGCCCTGCAATATCCTGTTAAAAAGGTAGCCAGGACTTTGGGAAAAGAATACTTGGCGTAACTTGGTAGACCTGAATGGGGGGAAAAAAATCACGAGTGTTTGTTCTGAACAAAGAAAAGAAAAGAGTCCCAGGAGCAACCCTGGTCTTCTCTGCATAAAGCAAGCTAACTCCACTTGAAACCAAAAAAACAATGGAGCCTTTAAACCAACGCATCTAGCACTTACCTGAACTGGGAATTACTAGGTGACCTCCTAAGGAGTTAAAGGTCCCAAATGCAGTGCACGAAGGGTCTGTTTGCCGAGCAAGGCTCTGGTTCTTCATGTTCAGTGTCTCGTTCTCCAGCAGAGACTGTGTAATCTGCGGGGACAGCTTGGAGGAGAAGTCAGAGAGGTCATCCTGGGGAGTGACTGCACCGGAGGTGTTATAAACCTTGATCTTCAAGTTAGGCAGAGGGTCCAAGATCGGAGAATTGGTCATTGGGATTTTATCAGAAACATCATGCAAGGCATAAACGGGACCCCTGTACATGGCTGCAGCAGAAGTGAGGTCTGGTGGTACCGCCAGGAGGTCTGAATCAGAGATGAGAAGGAAGAACCGTATCACTTCTCCATTCTGATGATTTTCTTCTGAGTAACAAGCCAGGTTTGGATTCTGCATTTTGTATTTTGCTTTCATATCAAAGTTTAAGTTACACAAAGTCTTGCAGACTGACCTTAGTCTCCTTTTCCATGCATCCCTTCGGCAAACTCCCAGGGCTTGTACTGCCCCAGTTGCTATGGAATCTAATTGTCATACAAAGCTACAGCATGTTTCTGCTATGAAGTTTTTTCACTAGCATTGTTTTTCCAGGCTGCCTCAGATTTCAAGTATGACATGCTTAGCTTCAGGGCAAGATGTTTTCCTTACTCAGTAGATCTAGTTTTATTAACTAATACCCACTGCCTAAATGGTAAGTGACAATCATTAATCAATTTATCTAATCGGCCTAATGTCAGCTTTCCTTAAATAAAAGACAGAATAAATCCATGAAGACATTGGGCCCATGACTCCCCACAGTGGGGGATTAGTACCTGCATCACACTTTCTGGAGATTTGTTTTAAAAGTTTCTCCAGAAAAGAAAATGACACTTCTGCCAATCTTCCACATGACAACTCTCTTGTCATCTTAACTCTTATTTATTCTTCTGGCACACATATTTGGAAGAAAGAGGAACTCTTCAGACTAAGTATGGGTCTTGGAAAAGCCAGTGCTACCTTTAGAGTGTTTTTTTCTGGCCAATGAAGTGCGGAAATAATCAAGCTGTTACGCACCAGTGATAAAAAAGCTCATTATTAAATGATGTTCTACCACAAGTTCTTCTTCGACATTGTCTATTGCAAGTACAGTACTTCTTAAACCACTATTTATGCCTATGGAGACAGGGCACAGTAAAAACACTATTAGTGAAACAAAGGGGAGAAATATGTGATAGAATTACTATACTGTAGTATTACTCCTGTGATGAATCCTGCCTTCGTTGTTTCTGTCAGAGCTTTGGTTTTGATTTAAATTTGAGCTGGACCTGTATTTCCATAAATGTCTCTGTGTTTCACTCTCCCATTCGTGCTTTCTCTTCAGAAGTTAAATACCTCTGCTTTATTCTCTTGAGCATATCTGAAAAATGCCAGAGTGGGCTTTGAGCACTTGGCTATCAAAAACAAATGGATATGATCTTCCTCCCTTTTATCAAGTGCCAACAAGCATCCAGCGAGTATCGTTCAGGCAGCCCTACAAACCATAACCTTATAGCATCACCCTGAATTGGTCAACATGGAGTGAAATGACAACTAACCTTGCCTTGCAGCCTTGATGCTAACAGGCTGAAATCCCCCATTTAGCGCTGAGGAGTCGATAATATCTGACTCAAAGTCACGGTGGTTCTTGCGATAGACAAACAGGGCCACGACCATGGAAATAGCCAGGCACACGATCACGGCTATGACGATCCCAACGTAGAGAGCAACATCATCTGAGTCAGGAGCAGCTAGAGGGAAAGAGGTCAGGAACCTTGAAGAAATGTGTTCATCACGAGGACTTTCAAAAAACCATATTCT
The DNA here is from genome assembly GCA_009769605.1 of Bucorvus abyssinicus. Classification (NCBI taxonomy): domain Eukaryota; kingdom Metazoa; phylum Chordata; class Aves; order Bucerotiformes; family Bucorvidae; genus Bucorvus; species Bucorvus abyssinicus. The sequence continues at coordinate 52,315,724 of CM020026.1, forward strand.
TATTATTCTCGTTTCCTGCAGATACTTACTACCTTTTTTTAATAGGTTAATTTAAAATCCATTTCCAAAGCTATATAACAGGTCTGTGCCCTTTTGATGGAAAATGATCTCTGTTTTCTCTTAACTTGTGTTCTAAATCTTTCCCTAACTACTTGCTCATCTACCTAGTACCCAGGCTGTGAACTACTAAGCATAGCACGTTATAAACTTAGTCTCACGAAGCAAATTCATCCTGTGAAATAAAATAGTATGACTTGGTGACACAGTGTCATAATATTGGTGTACATAGTCGTTCATAAGTTAACCAAAAACATGTTGTGGGTTTTTAAACTTCAGCAATCTTACTTTTTACTTTTTACTTAAAAAAAATATAAAAAGGTCAAAAACCCCCAAACATCCATTTTCTATGGAGTACCTGGAATATCAGGAATTATGATGTGTCAAGCCATTACTCCCTTCCATCCATTTCCCTTAAAAAAATAAATCTAGTAAAGCAGAGAATCAAACACTGAATTCTCATCACTGGCATTAACACATACATTTTTAGATAAAAGTCAAAGCAAGCACAAGAAATAATGTGGTAATTTACCAAAAGGAATGCAGATTTATTAGAGCTGTCTTGTGAGAAAACGGCTATGATATCTCTACTAGCTGCTTACACCGTATCTTCAGCACTAATTCCAGGATAATCTCCAGCATCATTATCCACCAGACTTTTTTTTTTTCCAAAAGATCCGAATATAAGATCAAAATCTGATGTGCTTCTATACAGTGAAGAATGCCAGTTTTAGAAATAGCATAATGAAAAAAGAAAGCGCAAAACCAAATCTGACTTTTTTAGTGCCCCATTAGTTTGAAGTATATGAAATCATTTTTATTTTACTTTTTTGCTTCCCTCCTTTTAGCCATTTAAGCCAAGCTGTTCTCCAGCTGCAGAGGTGAGATCTTGCAGATGTTGAAAGGGACTGATCAACCTCTGTAAGCATCTGGCTATCAGACCTTCAGCCTTGAAATACCACATTTTTCCCCCAGCAGTTCAGGAAGCAGATCTCTGAGTTCCAGCTCAAAGAAAAGTTATCTCGCCAACACATTTATTCCACTTGCTAAGGAAATTTTAACAAGAACAAGGTTTATTCTCTCCAGTTTCTGTCTCTGAGGCAGCATCTTCTTCCATTTTTCTCATGCACAAGGGACGTTATAATTCTGTGCCAACCCGCTGACAGCAAAACGCTGCAACTTCTGCCAAGCAAGCAGCACGCCACTTACTCTGCTGAATAGGTCCCTCTTTGCCTAGTCACACAGAGCTGGTGTAACAGTAAAGCTTGACCCAAGGAACAGCATCAAATTAGCATCCAGGAACATAAAATCAAACATTAAACTTACAAGAAAATCCATATTCATTCTGGGTTCTCTGTTCGGTTGAAATAGGATAAATGAAACCTTAAAAAGAAAGAAATGAAACAAAAATAGGAACAAAATCAAATCAATGTGGAGAACAAAAAAGGGAAGCATGAAAAATGGTTTAATTAAAAAAAAGAGGAAAAAGAAACTGATGGCACTTTAAAATTCTGATAGAGCACAGAATTATGATTTTGCATCCTCTGTCTCCTCTAGAGCCTTACTAAGAATTAATAAGCAGGCAGACTGAATTCTAAGCCAAAATCGGTCTCGAGTCACTAACTTCGGAGTGCTTAAAGTCTTTCTTTTATTGAGTATAAACTCTAATGGATCTAATTTATTTCAGACATCAAGGGTCATTAGCATATGGAAAGTCTTTTTCACTATCCCTGCCATATGCTTTAATTCCCAGGACATGTTCGGTGAGGCTCTGAATAGTTTTTTCATTTAATTATAGTGGCTTGCTGTTGATCTAATAAAGCTAAAGGAGACCTGTTGTCACTGGTCAGAGGTTAAACACGCATTTGCTGAGCAGAGCCCATGCACAAAGCACTCTCTCTGTATTTTCTTGGAACTATTTTATCCTGTCTTTAATACGTGTTCAATAGGAATTCCTCAGGGAGCAAAGAATTTGTCACCAAACGGGAAACTGAGTGGCTTCTCTTCCAAATTATTACAAAATCGATACGGGCCCTGGGGTTCTAACATTATTTATTTGAAATCTTTGTGAGCACTGTGTATCGACAAAATCATAACACAATTTACAGCCATATTTCGGAATGGATAAATAAGAAAGACCGTTTCTTTTGCCTTTTCTTTCTGCAGCTTCTACAGGATAGCATGCTGGAGCTGCTTAGTTTGCACATGAGCCCTATGAACTTGATAAACATCTCCCAGCTGCTTTCTGTCCATTAGGGAAAAGTCCTATCCTGCTGGACAGTTAAATGACAAATCCAAACGAAGTGGGGAAGTTGCTGTCAGGAACGGGATTAGAGTCAGTGTAAGACAGAAAGTACCTCTTCTCCATCACCTCCCCTTCAGTGCTGTTGCAGGGAATTTCACCTCCTCTCCTTGGATTGCACTGCGAGGAGCTCACACACCTGGGGACTCCCTGAAGGTGAAACGAAACTGGAAAACACACTCCTGAGCTGAGTTTGGTTGTTTGGCATCTGTTGTGCTTTACATAGCTCTTCCTGCTCAGCTGCACTGCTTGCTTATGAAGATATAGTCTACCTCAATCGCCAGTGTAGACATAACTCCCTGCAAAGTTTCCAGACATTAACTACTGCGTAAATGCTACCTTGACTGAAATACCAGATGTACTGGGTTTGCATGGCAAGGTTTTGGTAGCGGCGGCGGGGCTACAGGGGTGGCTTCTGTAAGAAGCTGCTAGAAGCTTCCCCTATGTCCAATAGAGCCAATGCCAGCCAGCTGCAAGATGGACCCGCTGCTGGCCAAGACCAAGCTTATCAGTGATGATGGTACCTCTGTGATAACCTATTTAAGAAGGGGAAAAAAACCTGCACAAGTGGCAATTGCAAATGGAGACCTGAGCGAGAATATGTGAGAGAAACAACTCTGCAGACACCTATGTCCATGATGAAGGAGGGGGAGGAGGTGCTTCACGTGCCAAAGCAGAGATTCCCCTGAAGCTTGTGGTGAAGACCATAGTGAGGCAGGATGACCTCCTGCAGCCCATGGAGGTCCACAGTGGAGCAGATATCCACCTGCAGCCCATGGAGAACCTCATGCCACAGCAGATGCATGCACCCAAAGAAGGCTGTGACCCCATGGGAAGCCTGCACTGGAGCAGGTTTTCTCGCAGGACCTGTGGGCCTGTGAAAAGAGGAGTCCACGCTAGAGCAGGTTTGCTGGCAGGGCTTGTCACCCCATAGGGGACCCACACTGGAACAGTTCATGAAGAACTGCAGCCTGTGGGAAAGACTCATGTTGGAGAAGTTTGTGGACGACTGTCTCCCGTGGGAGGGATCCCACACTGGAGCAGGGAAAGTGTGAGGAGTCCTCCTCCTGAGACAGAATAAGTGTCAGAAACATGAGACGAACTGCCCACAACACCCATTCCCCATCCCTCTGCGCCACTGGAGGAAGAGGAGGTAGAGAATTTGGGAGTAAAGTGAAGGCTGGGAAGAAGAGAGGGGTGGGGGGAAGGTGTTTTAAGATTTAGTTTCATTTTTCATTACCCTTCTCTGATTTGACTGGTAATAAATTTCAGTAATTTTCCTCAGGTTGAGTTTGTTTAGCCCATGACACTAATGGGTGAGTGATCACTTCTTATCTCAACCCACGAGCTTTTCGTAATTTTCTCTCCCCTCTCCAGCTGAGGAAGGGGAGTGATAGGGCAGCTTTGGTGGGAACCTGACATCCAGCCAAGATCAACCCAACACACCAGAGCAAGAAGAGCTGCTTTTTGATGATGATGTTTTTTCTGAGGAATCGTGGGACAGACTATATTGCCTGTAGTATCTATTTAAAACTGTATTTCACAACAATGATTCCAGCCTTACAATTGCTTTTAGAAATATTATGTTCTTACATTCATTTATTTGGTTCTTTGAGGCAAGCTCACCAATGTGTACTCTCAGCACACATCCTCAATCTTCTGTAATAACTGCTTCCCACTTCTACTAGTGTACTCCAGGTACTGGCCATAAAAAGTCAGGTCAGAATCTTCTGAGGGCTTGAGTGAGTGCTCAGAAAGTCTGGGCATTAATTTACAGTACCCTAGTTACTCCCCAGATGAATGCTGAGGCCCGTACTTAGTGAACCTCAATTTCAGCTACAGCCATAATGCCCAGTATTTCCTTTGGCAAGATGTCTCTGGAGACCAAAAGGCAGCCAGCAGGAAATACAAGGAACAAAGACAAGGTGGAATTTAAACTGGCTGCATCTCTGACTGCCTTTTTGCCTCATATTCAAATCTACGGGGGAAGCTGAGGACTTTTCTCTGCACATTATGCACTCCAGCACATTCTCCGGGGAGCTGGTATGGGGCAGCACGTGTCCCCCTGCTCTGCATCACCCACAGAGCTCCAGCTCACCCATGCAGAGCTGAAAGGGCTATTCCTCTCTCATTACATTGCATTTCAGCTGGCAAGTTTTGCATTCAAGTTTGTGCATCATTCCTGCCATGTCTGAAGTCATCTAGCAACTGCCACTCAACATGCACAAAGGACTGGATTAGCTGTGATATTACTGAAATCATTCCCTCCTCATGGGAACATGGAAATCCAAATTCTAGTCTTTTCATCAAAGTAAACAAGTGTGGTCCTCAAATACTCTGGAAGAAATGTACCTCATTTCAACCTGTTCATAGACCCTGTTTGTCACAAATACTTACTTCCATCTTACAGGTTTGCACAGATTCTCACACTGATAACTACGGAGAGCATCTTTGCAGTGACATAACAGTGCCACCAATTTCTTCAACAGAAATGTTTTGCATATGTATTCAAAGGTATGTCCATTAAAATGGGAGGATGAAGCAAGGATACTGCCTGCTGCTTCCAAACGAACATGCTTAGTAAAGCGAGCTTGATCTTATTCTCCTGTACGTGCTGTAAACTGAACCAAGCAACCAACTCCAGCCAGCTGTTTCTTTCACAAGTGTCTGCGAGGACACATTTTCAGCCTGAGAAATATGTGGTTTTTACACAGAAGGAAGTCATGGCTGAGGTGGAAGGGTTAAGGGCTGCTTAGTGAGATGCCATGCGTTTGAGTCATGGTCATGCCGATTTTTTGCTGAGGGACAAGAGTCACAGCTGTCTACAGCTGTGAAAGTCTACAGCTGGATAGGTGGCCACTTGTTCTGGATGTAAAGTCCTGTTGAGATGACAGCACTACACAAGCTTTGTTGTGATGGTCACACAACCCTGTTCACTCACTGTATGTGGGGAGGCTTTGCTGACCGAAGCTAGCAGAAACCTTACCTTGCGTTGACTTTCAGCATCCCAGCCAAGCTGGCAATCCCAGCTGTCCACTGGTCAAACGCCAGCTCCGTTTGCACTTGCAATTTAAGCATGTTTGTTGGAGATCACTCAAACATGGCAACTACAGATACTTTTGGCCATTTGGGCAGGACTTTTTAGAATAAAATCACTTTTAAACACTCCTTTGTCATGGAAGTGCTTTTCCAAAAGGGAGCGGGCATTGCAGGGGCAGCAGTAAGGGGAAGGCTTGCAGCCATGCGCAGGTGGTGTTGGCTGGGCAGGAGGCAGGGCTATTGCCATGCTCCCAGCACAAGAGCACAGGTATTGCTTTAGAAAGTTGACTTACAAACTGGGCACTCTGGCTATGCCTTCAAACAATGAGAAAAGGCATTTTCATCTGATAATGATGCAAACCTGCTCTGGGATTAGTAACTGAAAGAATGAAGAATGACCTTCTCCTCTCTCCAAAGTAACTGCAGTGAAAAGAGATCTTTTCCCTGTGTTTTCTTTTTTTTTTCCTCCTTGTATCAACAGTGCTGCTTGGCAAGTACTGAGGGACTTCTACTAGGATCATGAAAACTTAATGATGGTGAATTTAGAAAGGAGCTGGTGGATCTGACTCTGGGAAGGCTGCTCAGGCTGCTGACGGAAACTCAGAGCAGCTAGTTCCATAGTGAGCTACCTGCTTTGAGAAAAATAATTTAAGCTTACTCCTCCAGCTTGTTGGGAAATGTACATTTTCAAGGGGGCTTTTGATGTTTTGTTGAGTAAATTACTGCTGGATGAATAAAATAGTAATAATCATACTTAACACTTGTGTAGTCTCTTCTGTTTGAGGCTTACCAAAAGTGGACATTTATTTCCCTCACTTTACAAGTACCTCACCCTATGTCATACCTGGAGAATCAGTGGGAGGCTTGGATTAATGCACAGAAATTGTACCACTGTAATTGCATGGTAAATGCATTCATTAAAAAGCTTTTAATTAAGTGGATGTTTCTCCACACATTCTACTTTATACTCCACTTTAGGCTTGTAAATACATTTTTTGTCCCAGTGGAAGCGCTTCTACTAAGTGTTAGAGGTGGGCTTTTTTTAAGTAACGTAATTACACAGGCACAAATCCTTTGTACACATGCATAAAGGTGCATTACGTAGGCATTGCCTGTTCTCTTTCTATAAAGCACAGGAAGAGCAATTTAAGCACCTTTATAATGATGTAATACTGGGAAAAGCTGAGAAAGGTGAATATGTCAGATTATACTGTAAAGTTACACCACTGGCGTAAAGAAAAGATTTCATCAGGCTTTTTATCAATTTACTTTAACTCAATTTCAGCATCAGTCACACTTGCACTGATTTGGGAAATTGTGACCATTTAACTAAATAGATTTTGAAGCTCATTTAATTAGTTTGGTGCAGTTTGTGAAGGCAGATGATCCCCAAACACTGAAATCAGTCTAGCCTGAGAATTCTGGTCCCACATGCCTTGCTCTGACCTTCTGGAAACACATTTGTGCCAGAGGCCACAGGGGACTCAGTGGTGGGTCTCTGTGGCTGAATGGCCTTCAGCGTATCTGCACATGTGCCTTAGGGGGTTGGCTTTGACAAATAGGCAGGCTGACCCTTTTTACAGTGTGAATTAGTCTGCTGCAATTTTTCTTGGGAGGAGTAGATAAACCTTCTGCCAAGCTGGGGAAAAATAAAGCATTTGGGAATGGAGAATCTCAGACCTATGAAAGATAATTGTGCAGAGATTATGGCACTGACTCCTCTGAGACTGGAATTGAAACGCAGCATCACCAAATAGTCACTGAAACAGTTGATTTTTCTAAGCTCCTTTTTTTTTCTGCTGGGGAAGAATCTACCCCTCAGCATATGCATGGGCACACACACATGGTGCTCAGACTGGGAACTCAGTATCATGGCCATGGGCATCCTGGAATCCTGTTTGGTTTTACCTAGAAAGCCCTGGGAATATACTGCCTTGGCCTGCAATTTGGCATATTTTAAAGACAACTTTTTTCCCTGTGGTGTAAAACTCTATGTCACAGCTTCACGCAGAGGGAACTTTGTAACCGGCTCCCCTTTTTTTGGTCCTTAATAGATTTTGATAGCTTTCTAGTCATGCTGAATTTGTATTAACGGGTATCGATTTTAGAGTGAATTGATCAGATAATGAAAGCATCTTACTCTGTTGCTTGCAGAAAATAAAATACTCACATAAGAGAAAAAAGTCCCAGTTTTCCACTTGTATTTTCCCCAGCTACCTTCCCTCTTCCCAGTGAGTAACTAACTAAGTAAGATGGTAGAGCAGCTAAAGATGATCATTCTGGGCACTGACTTACTAGCTTATAAAGTTAGGATCATAGTTACAAAAATATTTACAATTATCCTACAAAGTGGTTGCTTTACATCACTAGCTGCTGAGGTCACAGTTAATAACACATATTTTGAGCCTGTATTCAAGGTCAGTGAGAGTTGGAGACACGCACTTGCATTTAATGAAGTGAAGATTGCACAAAGCACACCATAACTGCTTGTTCCCTTAATGCATCATACTTTAATTTGGTACCACTTGCTTCTAATCTATAAACACTCTCGACTTTACCCTCGATGTAGCAGTTTCAGAACGAGCTAAGGTCATGTAATCACGTGCCCTATTTGAAAGCCTAGCCACGTGACATGTCTCCGAAACGTCCTGTTGGAATAAACTCAACAGGTTGAGCATAATATATTCTAACAGCACTTTTCCCCCTTTTGACTCCAACGTCAACGATCTTAAACCACCTGTAAGAAGAGAAGGCAGCATGCATTCGGCTGCTGTCTTTCTTTCTCTACTTTGGTGGATTTATCCAGTGCAGTGACACTAAAGTACGAATAAGCCCACTGTCCAGAGACTGTGACTGCACAAGCTTCCCGTACTTCCTTTTCTACACAGGGGCAGAGTTAATGGTACAAGAGCAGCCTTAGAGTAAACCCCATGTTCAGAATGTTTAGAGTTAAGGCTTCATGCTTGTTTAACACGTTGCTAATGCAGATTTACCACAGGAGAAATATTAACAATAAACTTTGCATTGTAATTGCTGTTAATTGTTTCTCTCCCCTGCTATTTTCCAGGAACACTAGCACATAAACAAGATGTGATATCTTATACCTTATTTGCGGTGGCTCAGCATTAAAAAAACCCAACAAAGTCCCTGGAGCTGAAAAAAACTTTCGGATAGAATTTGTTCAGCTTCTTCCTGCATTTGCTATTCTAAAGAAAGACCTTCACGTCTGCAGTAATGATGCTGAAGGTCAGATATGATATCAGGCATCCCAAAGACGTAATTCATTTTCCTTCCAGAAGACTAATTATTGGCAGGTTCAAGGTGGGCTAATAAACAGGGAGCTTGAGGTTTTGTGACTGATTATTTACTTGGGTATTATCTCAGATCTTCCCTGAGCAGGTAGGGTAAATGGGGAGCCTCTCTTGTTCTGTCCTTGAACAGAAGTTTATGATATTCTATAAGTAATATTGCAACTATGTGTTCATTTTGAATTAGATTCCTGGCATTTTGCTAACTTTGTCAGAAAGGTCTTGCCTGAGTTTAAACATGCATGTCATCCATATGGTGGTGGGGGAAGCTGGAAGGGTAGGGTAACTTGTTGCTAAAAATTAATGTGGATTAGAATAGGCAATTCTGACATGATGCAATCTTTTACAGTTAAGGACTTTGACCTTTTGGCTAATCTTGAGTTGGTCTTCAGTATCTTAGATGCATAGAACCTTAACTTTTGGGTTTGTTATGCACGTTTGACAGCAAAGGAAAACACATGTCTAGCACTGCAATTTGCTAGATTGTGTATTTGCAAATTCCACATTTGCAACGTCTGAATGCTAAAGAGACTTCTTTGGGTTTGCATTGTTTTGCAGTTGGAGTGGGACAAGAGCAAACAGGTTACAGGGAGGACTGAAAGTAACTTGGATTCCCTGGTTTATAACCTCAAAAGTCCCAGAGACTCCAGAATCAGATGATCAGCTCAATGTTCGTTTGCCAAACTATACCTTCTCTAATGTGAGTTTTCATTTAAGGATGATGCCAATGTTTTTGTTAGTCCTTTATGTAGAACACAGATTTAGAAATAGAGAGCGCTGAGTTTTACTCCTGATCCTGTCACCGAATCCCTGATGAGCCTTGGGCTGCTGATGCAACCTTGCTCTACCTCACATGCTTTGCCAGGAAAGCAAAAGTCATTAAATATACCCACCTTTGTACATGGTAAGGAACATACAAACACTCATTCCTGTCACCGTATGGTTTTTTTCCCTACAATTAAGTTAACGTATCAGTTAGACTTTATTATAAGCTTTGCATTTTTCTTTTATCTATCTGAGTGACAACTTGGTTTAATGTGCAGAGGAATAAAGTAAGAATAAAAGAAAAACCCAAGGGAATTATAGACGGACAAGATTGGGGTTTTTCTCCTCTCTGCATGTCCTTAGTATTTTTTAATTAGTTGAGATTTTTGAAAACAGCCTAGAGATCTTACAGCACTTCCCTTTCATTAAAATTAATGAAAAGAGGTGACTCTTTCTGAACTGACTGGGGTAAGACAACAAGATTTCAGTGTCCTGGTTTCTGCTTGTGACTCTGCCCTTCTATTTTCTCTCAATTCTTTTATCAACTTCGAGCAGTAGGTTTTCTAAGCAAGAGCTCTCAGTTGCAGAGGGCCCGCCAGAGTGTGGATGCTTCTCAGCTGGGGATTTTTCATGTTGCTACAAAAAAAATAAAGATGAGTTGTAACTCTGAGATGTGTGCAATAAACTCCCTTGGCTGCTACACCACTATGTAGTAGTTGGGTTGAAAACAGAGTAACACATCTCTTTACTCATATCAAACAACAATATTACAGAAAACCTCCTCTATGAACAGATGAGATGCATTCTTCAAATGAATGAAAGTCCCCCTGCAAGGGCTCAGCAAAACAGGCCAGCTCTATCATTATGCTGACAGACTGAATGGATTAGAAGTTCTCACTTGACCCACATGCTTTTAATAAAAAGTTTTATTTCATTCCTCTGCACACAGAGGCTTCTGTTGCAGTCTCCCTTGAGAGACCTTTGCTTACCTCCTGGAGTCTGGAAAACATTCCCCTGCTCTTTGCACACTAATCTGCTCTGGAGGACCAGAGGTCCTCATCAAACTGTTCTGCCCTGTAATTCTTCCCTGAATGCCTGCTTTCAAAACAAGCCAAAAAAGGGAAATGAATGCTTATTCCATCAGAGGTTCTGGCATGTTACATTACACAAGCACGGCATGTGCGGAATATATATGCTTCAGAAAGAAAATAATGTTAGTATCAGGTTAACCCTGCTTTCTACTTGAGATCTCTGTATATACAGGTACAAGACTGGAGAAGGGCAGCCGTTAACCATTTCACGCACAAGCATGACAAATTGCATCTTTTTCACTCGCTTAGGGACTACCATTGTAAGAGGGAACCTTATGAACTTCATACCACCTTTCAGATGAGGATTTCAAAGCACTTGGCAAATACAGATTTGCTGTCACGATTTCACACCAATTCACTGTCGACTAGTCTGGTAACAACATCTTCACCACGGTACAGGTGCCTTTTTCTCAAGAGGTGTAGCCGCTATTTGAATTTCCAAGTACTTAAGCTACATGGAGAGTTAGTCCAGAGTATTGATAGGTGAAGATGTTTTCAATCTTTTCTTTCGTTCTAAGTGATAGTAGCATGTCTCAGTCTTTTCATGCTAATTTATTTAAATCCAAAGGAACAAAGTAAAGTCCACACTTTACCACAATGTCCACAGTGGTTCACAAGTGGCAGCTTCCTTTTGACCCTATTCAATGATGGATTTGTATTCCATATGGTGAGACTGGACAAAGTGAACAGTTTTTACTACCGAGAACAACTAAATCAAAGAGTGAGCTGAAGAAGGGACACTGGTGGTTTCTTCTGACTGTGGTTCTGCCAATCCTGCACATCTCAAGTACGATTTCAGAAAAGACCAACAGCTTTACCAGCATGGACGTGAACCAACTTCACACTTACGGACTTTCTAAACTTACTTATTCAGGACAGGGACAATACAGATCTGAACGCTGTCACTTGAGACCCTCGACAGAAAGGACACAGATGACATGCTCGGAGCATGACAGCTGCACATCATAACTCATGTAATTGGCCTTCAATACAACCATGTAACACAGCTAACTCTCTTCATAGGTTGTCCACCCATCTTTCTGATTACCAGCAGCGTTTTACAAATAATGCAAAGCAGAATTTGGCTCACCAGGGACTTTTAGCATCTGTTTGGTACTACACACATGATCATTCCAGACTGGGCCCAGCAAAACACTTCCCCTTGTACGTTGTTTTAAACCTATTTGTGATCTAGTGAAGGGTACTACTTGCCCTGAAGTTTGAGCCAGTAATGGAGTGCTTTGCTTTCTCAGTCCCCACACAGAATGCCCACCAAAGTCATTAGGCAGGATGACTGGAGGGTTAATTGCAGTGTTCCAGTTTATAGCTATCCCCTGTGAGGTGCAGTTCATGCCGTTTAAAGTGTTGTTCCTTGCATTGAAGTATTTACCACAGTACTCATACTTCAAATGGGAAATAACGCAACTATGGAGGCAATAACGCAACTAGCGTGGGTGGTAACCAGTCAATTCTTCTTACACCTACAGCATAGTTTGTTCCAGAAGATCATATTAATGCTGTTACAGGAATTATAATGGGACCTGCTAGGCAATATCAAGTATTTAGAAACTTAAAATAGCAATGACCGTCCTAAATTTTCACTACAGCTGCTTTTTTTCTGCAGTTCAGCCTGCTGTCTCTCTGCAGGCTTTCTAGTTTAATGATTGTTCATCCTTTCACATTAACAGAAAAATACTAACTACTGGATAAGAGAGTGTATGTGTGTACTAGCAAGATCATTACTCTGAATAAATGTGATAGCGAAGTTGCACAAAAAATGCCACAGTCAGTGGTAAGCACAAACTACAGCTTTGGGTGTAAAATGCTGTAATTACAAGGGATGGAGAAAGCTCCACAGTTTTTATCCCCACAGAAACCAATAGTGGTGCAAACTATGGCTCTTCGTTGCAGCAGGGACAATCTGATTAAAGAGCTTACTGATTTACCCAGTTGATGCTACTGTAGTGAATAACAGACTAGAAGAGAAAGGGATTGTAAATTAGACTAATTCAATCCAACATTTTCCAGGCTGTCTTTTATGTACAGCTACACAGAGACATATATCGACAAATTTTTTGTCAAAGCAACAGCCTAGTGACTCCTGGTAAGAAGGTCTGTCTACTGATCCCTTGACTTCATCTACACCCATGGTGCTAAAGTCAACCTGCAAGCTCTTACTAAAGACTGTCACTAAGGAGGAAGCACCAGGGCACCTAGGAGTAGGATTTGGCTATGGTAAGGTAAGCAGCTGGCCAACACATCTCCCAGAGGGCTATGGCCACAGAGGAAAGGTCGCTGTGGCTCCCTCCACACCACCTGTGCCATGCGAGACCCACTGGCATGAAGGTGTAGGAAAAGTCTGTTGTGGATCCACAGGTCCCCAGGCTAGGAGAAATGTCAGTGCCAGGGCAGTGCCCACCAGCTTCAAATAACGTGGAAAGAGGCATAGTGGTTTAAGAATGAAAGAAGTCCTGTGTTTCTTCCTAGCTCAGCAAGCAGCATACCATTTGCTAAGAATCCATATCCACATGGTCAAAAATGTAAGTTCAGATTAGTTTTGCATAGACTGCGAAGGAGAAACAAAGAAAAAAGAGAGAGAGGGAGAGAGAGAGCAGCAGGCACATTGCCACCAAGTACAGCAAATCAATATTCTCAGCAGTGATGGACCAGGGAGCAGGACTGTAAGTTTTACAGGTATATGAAACCCTGTGAGTATAAAGACACCATTAAAACACTGCCATTAAATTCCAACACTGAAGGATTATCACAGCCCCTGAAGCCAAGCAGGTCAATATGTGACTGTGTATTTTTCATTACCATTTTTTATATGCATAGATATGAAGCAGAATACGATTCACAATAACCTCACCCTCTCCACCACTGAAGACTTCTGCTTTATACTCAGCATCCACTTTCACAAATAAAATGCAATATACCATCAACAGATAAATGAGATCCCTATGGGGCTTTTATTCTTTTGTACCATTATATCTACTTTTTCACAAAATTTCTGCTTAAATGCCTCTCTTTATGCACTTACACAAAGACGACATACACCTGTATAAATATAATTAGATAGTGAAGAACTCTTCTGTATGGGGAAACGTATCTTTTCTTCCTAATTTACCATAATGACTTATTCGCACTGCTGGAGCGAGGTGTATGTTCTCTTCCCCACTATAAAAGTCACCAGGGTGTTATATAGTAAGACATGGCTGGATTTTTTTTTTTTTTCTATCTTTAGAAAAGAAAAAGAGGAGCTCTCAATCTCACCTTTCTGTCTTTCCCACAAAATAAATGTTTTAAGGAATTATAGCTTTACAGATTGCTGACATTGACTAATAGTTTTAACATGATGAAAGTGTTTGTGCGAACCACACTGAAAAAGCCTTCTTTTTTTAAGTCTAGGAAACCTCAGAGGAAACGGTCAGCTGTGCCACAGGGCAGCTCAGAGACTGCTGCCAGCACAGTAGCCACCTATATGGCACTTATTCAAGAAGTAGACCTATTTATTTGCTAGTAGTGTCATTTTTCTGTCATCACGACTGTTTCAGTCAAAAGTAACCTGCCTCAGAGAATAACAATTCCTGACTCCCTTTTCATGAGAGAACTCAAAGCTTTTTATGATCTGGACACATAGATACCAGATAGTTACAGCCACAACTCTTTCGGCAACAGAGAGCTGAGGCTTGACAGAGAAATACTGTAGAGAGACAGGATGCAGGAACAGGAGAGAGCTCTATGTGAACATTTTGACTCAGGTTATTGTGCGAATGAAATGTGAAAGGAAGTTTCAATGCACCAGCAGAACAGAGAAGACCTTATTTTTGAGAAGGGATGGGGGGCAGAGGAGACTAATTGTCTATCACACTAAAAGCCTACTTTTCTTCTCACTCTTATTAGTCACAAAGGCAGGACAATAGCATGAATAGGGACAGGCAGAATAGACGCCAGTGCTAGAGCTGATCTTCATGAGGCTGTAGCATGCTGATAAATACATGAAATATGCATAGGCACTGCACAGACACAGGGTACCTCCTTCTACTACAGGGTACCCGAAATTCAAAAAGGGGCATAACTATTATATGCAGAAACGCATGAGCCCACCATTCCTGACAGTAATAAGCCGGAAGCTGATCTACTTTGCCAAATTTTACTCTTTTGAAAACCCTGCCTTTGCCCTAAACCCTCTAGTTTTTATTTGCGTTGCCATAAGAGTCGCTGCCAAACTCCCCGAGACCGATGCTGAGCTGGTATTACAGAGAAGGGCTCTTTGGTGGGGAGGGCTGGTGGGACAGTGCTCTGTTATGAGTCCTTCTAATTCTTCAGTGCTCAACTTCATAAACCTCAGGCAGCATTACATTCATCTTCAGGGAAGAAGAGTGGGGTGTCCAGACTCATGCGAACTGGATTAACTAATTTGTCCATCCTACAAATGATTCTGTGACTTTAGGTCATCGATGCACATCTACAGCTATTGAAAGTTTATCTGCAGTCACATACACACCAGACCCTGAAGGCATCACAGCATCACTTACCCTGCATGCAGAGCCCATCAGTGCAGTTCTTGGACTGCAGCACCAGTCCCTCACAGTCCTTCCCCCCGTTCTTTGGTGCCGGGGCCGTACACTCCCTCCGGCGCCAGTGGGTGCACTCTGTGCCACAGGTGGACCACTTGCTCCAGGATGTCCACTTGCCGTCCACTGAGACAAGGAAAAGACGTAATTTGTTAGTGAGAGCGATGCACATCTCGGTACAAGCCAGCCTGCAACTCCTGGCCATTCCTGGCAAGGCAGAAGGATCATCAGCTTGCTCCGCTTAAAGTTCTGTTTCTATACTTTAAGTGCACATTCACTCTCCCTCTCCTTTCTCTCTGCCCCAGCCCCATTTCTGCTCTCTCCTCCCTTTTTATAAACTTGTCAGCAGTTTCTCTGTGCTCGAAGTGTACAAGAGAAAGAGCAACAAGATGGGACTCCGATTTTTTTTTTTTTTGGCAATTTTTTTTACACAGATGTTAAAGTTAAACTTGGACAGGAATGTCTTTAGAACCTTTCAAAATCTTGCAAATGATTTTCGAAAGCACTAAATTGAACAGGTGAAGAACAAACTATGAAATTACTCCAGCAACACAGCCTGAGCAAGGAGTCTGTCACTTGAAATAGCAACTAGAGATGAAATTTCAGCTCTTCAAGTTGCAGCCACCACTAAGATGCAGAGTAGGATGGCCAAGCTTCACAAGCTGAAGATGACCTTACTGCCACCGATTTGAGTTGGACTGCAGAGTTAGGAAAGCGTTGGACTGCAGAGTTAGGAAAGCACTGGACAACAGGACAGAAAATAGGCAGAACTTTGTCATATAAAGGCCACCAAGTACCTTGCGTGTTCTGAAGCAATTCTGTATTTTTCAGAAGTTTACATTTAAATACCTTTAAAGGTATGGATACACATCTCTTTCCAGTATAAATGTCTTTTTTATTTGAAGTCAAGTAAGCACGTGCCTCAAATTTAATATCCACACCCTAGATGCTTCACTTGGTGCGACAGCTGAACTGAATAAACATTGCAAATTTACTTACATCACAGTTGCTTTCTATATACAAATTCCAGTCCTTTTTCAGAGCTTTCAACCTTTATCTCCTAAAATTTGAAGCTCTGAATGTTCCCCAAATGCCCTGAATTGCCAGGGCTGAGACACCGGTGCAAGCTGCGTGCAAAACCAGTGCTGAATCCCTTGTTGCTTGATATAATGTACTCACTATTTTATCTACTTATGTAATACAGTTTCATATTTAGTCACTGAAATGTTGAATTTATTAATAAAGAGGAGACTTTTGTAACTAATAGTGTTCTCCTGAAATGACTGGTGACAGCCAAACTATCTAGGGCTATGTACTGTTCATACTGAACCTGGACACAGAGTGGTGCAAGCCGTTTTCTGAACACTCTGGCCCTCGCAGAAGGCTCCACCGTTGAGTGGGGCAGGATTGGTGCAGGTCCTCGTACGCTTTTGAAAGCCTCTCCCACATCGGCTGTTACACACTGACCACTCCGTCCAGGTAGACCAGCCACCATTCACTGAAAAGCAAGAGAGAAAGGGTATGATCACATAAGCAAGCCCTCCCGCTCAACCCAAAGGCACCTCTAGCTCTGTGTTAGGCCACCTCCAGCTTCAGTCAAAAGTGATGGCTGGGAAGAGCACAAGAAGCAATACTGAACAGACACTAACCCATGACCCCAACGTGTTGAATGTACAGCGTGCTAGAAGTCACTGTCTAAGTCAAAGCAATGCTAACGCTGAATGAAAAACACCATTCGATGACTATTTCAGCTGGCAGGTGACCTGCCTTCTCCTGAAAACTGACCTGACCCAGCACTAAGCACCTGGTGGTGTGTGTATGGCCAAAATCTCTGTGGATTCGGAGAGCTCTCATAGCTCTGCCTACAACTTTATGTTTCTGCATTCATCACAGTTACAAAACACAGTGCTCTTGCATGGCCCATCCCTCAATATCACAAACACTGCTAATCATCTCAATTCAGTCGGTTTTCTATAAAAACTGAACTAAAAGGCCCTCATTGTAACTTCAGGGAAGCAACTGCTTACAATTAAATCTAACTGCTACCCTGAATATGAAATGAATATTAGGGATAATCATAGGGATTTTTTCCTACTTGTCTATCCTATAATTAAGCTGATTGTAAGGAACATCCGGACAGTCAGCTGGCATGTCGTCAGAGCAGTTTTTGTTCTGGTGGATACCCCTGCCTGCGATGCATCGGGGTAGTAACTCTGCAGGGGCAAAGCCTCAGACTGGTGGGGCAGAGCCGCAGTGCAGCACAGCCTGGAAAAGACCCCAGGAGGGCATCTCATCCAGCCTCTCTGCAGCCATCCTCAGTATTAGATGGAGGATACAGATGCAGACACAGAATAATGTCACCCTATGCTTCGTATTTCCCTGATGTTTATTTTTAAGCCAGGCTGTGTGCCTATGAACTGCAGTCTTTGCCCCTGACGTCAGACCACGTATTGGTAGCAGACACCAAAAATAAGTTTATTTAAAGAGATATTAGAAGACGGAAGATTCTGCTGTGCTCTGACACTCTTTCAAGTATCTGGAAGCACAGTCTTCCTTTCAGTTTTAGTTTTATTTCTGAAAAGCGACACTAAAAACGTGAAATGCATCGGTAGAAACAAAGCCCTGGATGTTCCTGCTGAAGGAAGTGCCCTCATCACTCCTTCCTGCATCCAGCCGGCGTGTGTTATGGCAATGGGAGCAACCGCCTTCTCTTCAATGAGGCAACTGGCTGTTCGGGTAGGTGCCTGTTCCTCCTTTAACACTGTTACCAATAAACCGAGACATCAGGTTTGCACTTCTAAGTAATTTTGGTAATGAACCCTGACAGCAGTCCCTGCATATGGCTGCAAGTCAGCAGGCAGCACAGGCGGCCCAGCCTGGTTGCTCACCACAGTAAAAGTTGCATACAAGCAGTCTGTACCCCCTCCTGTCCCTCCA
The DNA here is from genome assembly GCA_009769605.1 of Bucorvus abyssinicus. Lineage (NCBI taxonomy): Eukaryota > Metazoa > Chordata > Aves > Bucerotiformes > Bucorvidae > Bucorvus > Bucorvus abyssinicus. The sequence continues at coordinate 52,333,800 of CM020026.1, forward strand.
CTCACTCTGAGCAGACATCCATGTGCAGCGGGACAAGGTATCACCTACCATAGACAATCACGGTTGCTGTGGTGCTTTTTCTTTTGGCCACAATATTTTTGGCTACACAGGTGTAATTGGCTGTGTCAGAAAGCCGGGCTTGCTTGATGATCAGGTTGTGATCGATGGTGATGTAAAAATTCCGGTCTTCCACGGGATCAATTACCTCTTCATTCTTCAGCCACTCCACCTTGGGGTTTCAAAGGACCAGAGGGGAGGCAGTGAGTCAGCACAGGTCACACCAAAATGGGTACAGTATCTGTGATCACACTGCTCATCTCAGAAAGCGCTACAAGTCAAGGCACATCATGAAGGACTCACCCGATACAAGCTGCCAGCTGAAACAAAACACCACATCAGAAATGTGGGAGAACACCCTTCATCCCTACCCTTTCCTTCAGGTCCCTTTCCCTCCTACCTGTCCACACAAAAGCGTCTTGCCTTGCCTTGCCTTGGAAATATCAACGCATTTTCAAAGGCTGCCAGCTACTGTATGGAGACAAAAAGCTGATCTATGCTTTTGGAGTCTGAGGCAAGGGATAAGAAAGTGGTAACACCTTAGGACCACATCTACAAACAGAGAATTCCCTTACAACGTCAGAAAACCTAAACCAGCAGAGATGTCACCCAATCTTTTCCATCTCTTGTCTAATTAGGCAGTTGACAATGCAGTAACCTTGTATGTGCCTGCCCTGGGTCTAACACAACGAGGCCCTACACCAGCGCAGGACACACTAACAAATTACAAACACGCCAGTGTTTTTAAGTATACACGCACTCACACATACACGCGTGTTAATGTTTTGCAGCAATCGGGATTAAGTGAAACAGAGAGTTACCGAGGAAACAGGAAATCACAAAGACTGTATCAGTGCTTATATTTCCCTTTTCTTTATGTAAACTATACTTTAATAAAGTGTAATTTCCTTGGTTACACAGAAAAATATTTTCATATGTGATTTTTAATCTAGACAATGTTCTCTTTATTGCCTTCCTAAAGAAACACCCTATTATGTCCCAGCTGACTGCTGTGAGCCACCCTAATATAATTTGGCTGCAAATCCAGTAGCTTGTTTTCATTTGAATTGAGCATGCTCTGGAAGACAGGACTGGCGCCCTGCACGGATCAAAGCCAGGCCTTCATGACTCTGGATCACTTCAGCTTGTGCCCAGGATTTAATTTAAGGAAGAAAAAACGTGGAGCACAACCAACCCACTGGACGCCAGAGGTGCTAACTGTGAAGACCTGCTCTCACAAACCTCACTGTTCCAAAGACATTTGAGGAACTACCCAAGCGTTGACATACCAACACCCAGGAGAATCCGCTGTCCCGCTGAGACAGCAGTACACACCACCCCGCGCCACGGGGAGAAAAACCAATGGCCTCTCCTGGTGTTAAACACCGAGGACTTGGCTCACCCCCGGACAGAGCTGGTCCAACGCTGCCAGGCCAGCACTTGCGGACCAGGCTTGGATTCAAGCTGCCCACCTCCCACTCCCCATCTTCAGCCCTGCTTTAAGCAGCTCTACCTCCTCTACCCCAGTGTGGATGGATGTGCATCAGGTGTGAGCTGCTCCCAAAGACGGGTATGTTAGTGAAAGTAAGGCCACGGCCCTGAGGAAGGCTTGTTTTAAACCCCCTCTCCCACTGCAGATCACTGCAGTATGTGATAGCCTCACGACTATCGATAACTTTATAGCTTAAAACCGGTGGTGCAAAAACGGCTGTGGAAATGGATACGTGCGTCTGTGAGGAACTGAGGAGGAAGAAAAAATGACATAAAAATTTGGAGGTTGTGTTTCTGTCACTGCAACATTCATGATTTACCATGAAAAATACAAGCTTTTAGTCAATAACCTGCTTTTCCTTGCCAGGATGACTAAACCTCACCTGTAGGTCACATCTGCATGCATCCCAGACTGAAAAACAAGCCAGGAGCTTACCTCTCCTCCAGTGGTAGGCTACTACTTAACTCCTGCTTCTCAGACAAACAGAACATCTCTTTCTTAGATTTTAATATCAGTATTTATTTCTGTGATGGAGCACAGGCCTGTGTTAGGACTCTAAAAGATGCTACATGCACTGCCACAGCTGTGTATCACCCTTCAAATCTACCTCTACTTTTCCTGTGCTCTACACATTGAGGACATCAGGAGACCAGGGAGGACAGGACTACAGTCATCCCATGGTCAAAGGCTTAGTCCAATATGTTTCTGCCCATCCAAGCATATCTAGCAGCCCTCAGTACTATGCAAGGCTCCATGCTCAAGCCTGCAGTTCTTTTTCCAGTCCTCTGCAATGCTTTCTCCACAAAGAAACACGTGCATATTCAGTTTGGGTCTCAGCTGGTTAGACAAAACTAAAGCTATGAACATTAAATTCTCTTTCATCTCTGCAAAACCACTGAAGATTATCTGAAAACAGTAGTTGCCAATATCAGGGAAAAAAAAAAGTGATACTCTGCATAATTCAGTATACTGCCTCTGGCTCTTCACTGAATCTCTTAGGAAAAAGATCCCTTTTACCTAATGGCTCACAGAATTTGCTAACAATAAAACGTTAAACTTGCAGAACAACAGTATGACTTTTTTTCTGAAAAATCTGGTTTGCCAGGACATTGGTACTGTGTTGACGTCTAAACTCCATCTCTTTTATAAGACACATCTTTGACATGTCTAATTCAGTCTTCTTCTGGCATCCCGGTTTTTATGACGTCACGAGTCTGTCATGTAGCAAATGGTAACATCACCAAACCTGAAGGGATAAACTGATGTATGATTTGACAAGAGACAGGAGTCTCCTTTCCTATACATGTTAGCCATCAGTAGAGCAACATGAAAAAGAGCACACCCCTCCAGCGGATGTGTTTTCTCCCTCAGTCCTTGTAGAAACAATAACTCATTAAACACACTACAATATGTAAATGAGAGTTTTGTTGGTCCTTATTTTCAGTTACTAATGGCCTCATTTTTGCTGGTGCAGGTGACTGCAGTGCTCAGCACCTCCAAACCTCAGGTTTTTTTTTTTTTTTTTCAAGGTAACCAGTATAGGTGGGAGCAGGGTTGTTCTGTCACATAAGGAGGAAGAGATCAAGTGTCAAACATAAAAGAGAAGAGAACAAAAGTGGAATGAGACAGTGTGATTTATGAATGACAAGTATGCAAACTGTTATTACAGAAGTTAAAAGCAACAATCTCTTTTGATGCCATGTCATTCCCCAAGGTGCAGCCCCCTTGCTGAAGTAGGCTGTTAATCCAGTCAATGCAGAAACTTATCCTGAATTTAATTCCACTGCCTGAATAATGGTGCCTGGTGCCCTGGGGAAACCGCCATGCTCACAAGAAGGCTGGCAGATGAGGCACTGGACATTTATGTGCCAGAGACCTGCACCCTTCTAGCAAAGTAGACAGAGGGGCAGCAGAATACTCATGGGGATTTCAAAGTGTGCAAGATGCCTGTCTTCAGGGTCATAGGAAATAGGGTCATAGGAAATAATGTCCTCACAGCTCTGTTTTTCAACTCTCTGGAGGAGACGTTTCTAGAGTAGGTGTTTGCTTTTGCCTAAATATTGAGGACGTATATTTGCTAGCTATAGTCACAATGATTCTTGAACAGGCACCTAGCTCTATTCAATTCAATCAGGCACGTCATACCAACTGTTAGTAATAAATGTATGGATGGCTCTGCATATCCATAGAAAAAGCCTGAGCATCAGTTTTTCCTTACCTGGCAACAATACTGTCATGAAGGATGGGTAAGTGTTTCCCTGTGCAGATGACAGCTATGGAAAATAACAACATGCACTGTTCTTTCTTACATACCAGCCTCCTGGAAAAAAGCAGGCACAAAATCCCCATTTCTTTTTTAGTCTTCCACTCAAGAAAGTATTTTTGTTATACGCTTGCAAACCGACCAGCAAGAGAAGGCCCCTCTGTGAAGGTGTGAGGGCAGTGCATGAAACCCTGACTCACGGTGACTGTGGACGCGGAGCAGCTGGAGCACACCTGAAGTCAGCTATCTTTCAGTCAGAGCCCTTCAGTGCTCTGGATGCAATCTGCAGAGCAGTGAGGCACACGGCTCCTGCCAGCTGTGCTGGTTCTGCACGTCCGGTGCTGCTAATGTGCTGGAAAGTCTGCCACACGACTGAGCCATCCCTGTGACTAACTGAGGAAGCGCACAATCCAAGGTGGCTGTAATTTAGAGCAATATACCTTGTAGTGTCTTTTCTGTCATCCCGTTCTCCGGTGAGAGACAGATGTGTTGTCTCTAATTATTCGTTGATTGGTATCGGGAGATACATTAACATAATTGGCACATTTGTTCTAATTAACAGAGGGAACCTGCCACGTGCCACCCAACATGAAAAACAAGACCATCAGGAAGAACAGAAAATGCGCAATCACTGTCCCGGCTGCAGCCAGACCTGTGCTGCTGTGGGATGTTTTCATTAGCAGCCTGAAATAAGGCTGCACACGCAGAAACTAAGACTTGCTCAGCCAGGCCAGGCTTCTGTGCAGACTAAATGAACACAGGGAACGTAAATCACACAAGTGATTACATATGCAGGAAAACCTATTACAGAAGCTAATTGCTGATACAAATTTAGCCATGCCAAGTTTCCAGCATTACTAGACACTTAAATCTCTTGGCACACTTGCATAACTAACTGTTTTAGAATCTTGTAGAGCAAGAATACATCTGCTCCAGAAGAAACCCAAGAATGGAAAAGGGATACAAGTTCATCTCAAATTTCCCCTGCTGCAATCTCAAGAGGAAAACAAGCAGGGTCTGTGTCCTGGATCCTGGTACCTCATCGCCTCCTCTGTACCAACCTGCACTAGAGTCATCTTCAGAGCAGAAAGCACCTGCCAAAACCAGCAAGTCTTCTACCCTCTAGACAAAGGCAAAGCTCTCTGGTGCAATTCTCCAGAAGAAACAAGATGCTAACAGCCGGGAGCCGTGAGAGATTTGCCTTGATAAAAGGTGATTTAGGATTCTGGGAGGTGAGCCTATTGTACCTCTGTCTTCTCTGTCCTGGCCAACGTGGTAGGATTGCTTTCCATCCGGCCCCCCAACTGTGCCAGCACTGTGGCTGCTGTTCTCTGCAGCCGTGACGGCCAGTAATGGCAGCACTGCTGTCCTTGACGCAGTCCCTGATGAGCTCACATTGCTTCCAACAGCCACAGGGAAATCACAGCTCCCTTGTTTCACCTCAGTTGTAACAACAGACATCCATACCATACCATACCATACCATACCATACCATACCATACCATACCATACCATACCATACCATACCATACCATACCATACCATACCATACCATACCATACCATACCATACCATACCATACCATACCATACCATACCGGTAGTAAGGGCACATATACACGTGCCAGTAAGAATAAAGCATTTGTGAAGCTTACTACTGATTTGGACACAGTAACAATTCCCAAGCGAGACTGAGAAAAATTTAGCAGTTTTCACATGGCTATCGAGCTATTTCAGGTACCTTGAGACTTGAGAGCCCCTTTGAAGAATGTTTTTTGATTTCTGGATTTGGTTTCAAATGTACACTGTCATGTTAGCAACTGCCCGCTGAAGAGGATGCTCTCCTCCAGGTACTACTTGCTGGACATAGATTTTATACCTGTTTAAGTTTAAATTAAATAAACAAATAAATAGATAGTGGTCTCTAAAGAGACTGAAATTACAGCTATGAGAGACTGCAAAACACATATCGAGAATGCGACAACAAATGCAAACCACCATGAAATTTTGCTCAGTTGTTGCAACTGTGCTTCTGCTGCCAATAAGGGGAATTTGTGTTCCTGCTGTGGAAACACTTCCTTAATCGCACATATATCCAGCTTTCTGCTTGAATATTAAAATATACACAGGGTGTACATACAGCTGCTGGATATCTCTGGCCCCACTACAGCTTTGCTTTATGTACAAGAGGGAAGTGAAGCCTCACAGAAGAAACTTCAAAGGCCGAGGTGGATTGGTAGCAGCAGACGGAGAACTTACTTCACAGAGCTTTAAATTCAAATACAGATCATGGTGTCATTAACCAAAAACCCTGGCAGCTGCCAGGTGGCCGCCAGGGTTTGGTGACCTTCCTTTCCCACCTGAAAGAGGGGCTTGAGCTGGAGGTCCCATGGCACATGTGTGTTGGTTGGCACTTTTGGCACCACGTGAGTGTGTGGAGTCCCCAGTCGCTGAAGCAGCTGGGAGGGGTCAGCTTTAAACAAGTTACCAATGTGACGTCTGCGGTTCTTTTGTTGGATGGATCGATGGATCTTATTCTTTACAGCCCAGAGCTATACTTTTTTTAAGATCATTAAATTCAGTTAGGGAACAGGATGTTGGGCGGTGGTTGCACTCCCTGAGGGTGGTCCCCTTCCCATTCTTCCTGAAATTTATGTAGTGCCTGTTGTCATACAGACAACTCCTCCTACCAGTTTTAAAAGGATTTTGTCCAGGTTACACTTTTTAGCGAAAGAAAAGCATCAGCTCTGGAAGCACAGGGAAATTCCTGAGCAAAAACCAGCAAACCTTGATCAAATGACTCTTGAGTGACAGCTGACATAGGCTCAGCAGACTGCATTTTGGAAATACCTCCGTTAAAACATGGGAGCATGTAATTGTTCATGCCTCGGGTGAGCGCTGCATCTGAAGAAGTTACTGCCAGAGGAACTGACCAAGGCAAACGCTGTCACTGGGTGACTGAGGGTACCGGGGGCTCTGCAAAGCCCTGCTGGAGGTAACTCTCACTCTTCAGGCACTACGAGGTCTGTTGGCTATAGGGAGCAAGAATCAGTCAGTGTCAAAGTAGGACCTGATAGACTAATCTTGTAGGGTACAGAATAGTATCTCCAGGATGAGGAGCTATCCTCTCTAAGGGGAAAGCTGGGAGGTATTCTCATCTACTTCATCAAAAAATGCAGCTAAAAGCTGTGTCCCACACTGCATATCTTCCAAAACTATCCATGAGGCAAAATGCTGCTCTGAGTACAGCCCGAAGAGGAGAGGTACTTTGTGTTAGCTCAGCCAGAATACCAAGAGCTGTCTTCACCACAAAAATCAAACTGTAGAGAGGATAAGCCAGCAGGGTTCACGTCAGTGCTCTTGTAGAAAATTTCCCATTGCAGTATTTTATGGAGGAACTAAAAACCTGGCCATTCTCCAGTCCCACAGATCACCCTTGTCTGTGGTCAGATCTAAGCACACAGCAACCTGATTCACCAGCATGCTCTGCCCTCACATTGACATCAATGAAATGGCACTAGACAGGCAAAGCATGGGGTAAACCCCCCCAAAAATTCAGGTCTCAGAAAAACTTGGTCCTGCAAGAGGAGCTGTGCAGGACCTGTGCAGGTTTCTGCACTGTGAAAATGAACGGGTAGAAAATGTAAAAATAAAGCCACCTAATAAGCTAGTAGTCAGCGTATTTCCCAGGAAAGCACAAGACCCAAATACAAGCCTATCCTCAAGCCAGGGGTTGTAACCTACCTCCCATGCTTGTCAAAAGAGTACCCTGACCACCCACCAGTAGACTGGGGTATATAAGGTATGTAAAACGGAACAGAAATCTATGGGACACTGACAATACAGGGGGCTTTATCCTGAACTTTTTTGGAGGACTGGTCTGCATTGTCAGACCTTACCCAATGGCTCTCCAGGGCAAAATGAATGAGCAGTCTTCATTCATTTTGGACTGTGCTTCCTCTGCGCACAAACCTGTCCTTCCATCTCCGCTCCTCCTCCCATTGACATCCGAAGGCAGTTCTGCTGTATGTTGCAAGGCACTGCAAAGGACAGTGTCACCTCCCAGCTAGTTAGTATTTGTGGCCACAGACTCCTCTATTCGCCTCTGTTAGAGCTCACTTCCTGACGGGAATATAAAACACTGCCTCGGTGACACACACCTGCATGGGAATGCATACACGTGAACTCCCAATTAGGGATAACGGCTGCAAAACGTAAGTGGCTCTCATGAAACAAAGCAAACAGCAGTCATATTAATAATCAATTAGATGGAGCAGCCACCTGATGCTGTCTATTTGGAGAAGTCCCCAGCTTCCACCAGCTTTTGCCTGTGCAAGAGCAGCTGAATGAAGTCTGTGTCACAGTCAGCTTGACTCGGCAAAGCACCCTTTTCTGGCTCTTGACTCAGAGATGCTTTTCTCTTTACTCTAGCTCCTAATTAAAGCCATGAATGTGGATAAATATCACAACCAGTTTTAAACCAAACTGAGTCTCCAAACTGTACGTTACACCCTGTTCTGCTATTAAATTACTCTGTGGAATACCTCAATTATAATTAAAGAAGCCATTATCCCCCTGTCAAAGGCACCACAAATCATACATTTCAATGCAAAAGTTCATCTGACAGCTCATAGCATATTAACCAATCTTACATCTCATTGCTGTTTTGATCTATAACCTATTGCAATGAGCTAATTTGATGTGACTCGGTGTCTGTATATTTTATCACATGCAATATGATGCTGGCATCTTTCAAAGAACAAATTAAATGAGCTAAGGGGTTAATTGATAATAATTCTGCCATTACTGTTGAAGCATCACAAAATGGGATCCTTACTGCCTTCTAAGGTTAGGTTTGATAAAATGCACACAGAGAAGAGAGTGGAAGTGAAATAGATGTTGACAATGGGAAGCTGCAACTGCCTGATTTCCACTAAGCACCAGCAGCTCTGTAGAGTCTGGCAGGTCAGACTGCTTATCTCACCACCTTATCCCTATTCCTCTGCATTGAGGAAAAGCAGAAGGTAGGGAAGCACGGAGCTAGGGCAGAGTGTAGTTTGGTTTTATGTCTATTCCTTTTTTATTTTTCACAAGAGGAATACGTGAGTTTGCTCTTCATTCCTCAGCTATGTGTGGAAACCTCAGTGTAACTGCCTGAGCTGGTCCTTCTGCTGCTTGCCTGAGCCACCTACTGGAAGACAAAACATTTACCTGAGTGTTTCAGAACCATTAAGTAGGTTCAGCTTGATAATGGCTACAAAACTGGGAGTGGGGAAACATGGCATGGTGCAGCTGGCACCAACGCTGGCTGTGGCTGGTGGGCAGGAGTATATGGCTGCAGAGAAGCTGATCTGGTTTCCTCTGAGACCAAGCAAACCCTCAGTTCCTTACATCGTCCCAAGAGAACAAGCAAGATGTGCTTTGACTTGGCCTCAAGCCATGAGGCTGATATATTCTTCTACATACCTTCTTCTGTTTGGAGCTTTGGCTTTTTCTGTTGTTTTTTTTTGGTGGCAGTGATCTGAGCCTACTCTAATGCTTGTCATGTCCTAGCGGATCTAAGGGACTGGTAAGTGCTGCCTGAAGAGCTTTGCCTGCCCATCACTGTCTTTGTGCTTCTTGCTCTCTGAAGCAGTTGTATGCTGCTATGTGGTTCAGCTTTTCAGCAGCAGCAAGATCTGCTCTAGCATTGATTCCTAAGAGCTTGACACAGTCAATTGCAATTAAATTTGCTGGGAATTATAAGACTAAAATCTCCAGCTACTGAAAAGGTGACAGAGTGTATCCCTGAGTGTGGTTGTTCCCACCACTTTGGAATACAAGGGAAAAAACAAAATGAAGGGGGAGAATATAATCAAAGGGAAAAAGGAAGGGGAAGATGCTGGGACTCTGGACTCCAGCATTACATTACACTGACCGTGTATTTTGTGCAGTTTCACAGTGTCAGCTTTTCTTCCTCTGTTTTGATGTTAAATCCAGTGACTACTTCAGAAGCCAGCACAGGAGAAAAACAAAACAAAACAAAAACAAAGTGCCCAGAGAGGGAACAGTCCGAGGTAGACGCTCACCAAAGCATTTGGAAATGCTGCTCACAGCTACAGCATGGGCATTACTCTACTCCACTTGGAATGAAAGCAGTCTTTCAACAAGATGGAAAATAGTCTCAGTGTGCTGCCTGCCTTCTCCCAAGTCTTTTCTTATTTAGTTACCTGTTCCATTGTATCAGAAACTTCTCTGAACAAATAAACAAAGCTTTAAACAAAGAACTCATTCATCTCTAAATTAAAATAATCATGTAATCCTTCAAGTTACCTTTCATCTTCCCATTTTTTTTTAAATTCATTACAGCTTCAGCAAGTGGCTGTAATAAAATGTCACATTAAGGTATTCATATTCATTAGTGTTCAGGGCTTTGTTCTTTTAATAGTGTTGGAAAGAATCTACAAAGAGGCTGTATTAGGCGGCTGTCCAATCTGGGTGTTTGATCTCCTTCTGACTTCAAAAGTCAGAAGAGGAAAAAAACCAACTTTGAGAATGGTTCTTTTGAATGTCAGACGGGAAGTATACAATTGCTGGGCCTGCCAAGTGTTAATTGGTGTCTGCCCTGACCACGGTACAAATAAGATTCAGAGCCAGTTAATGTACAGTCATGAATCTTGGCGACTGACAGAGTGAGCCAGGATACTAGAAGGCAAGAAAAAGTGCAATGATTACGAAAGCAGCTCACAGAGGATCTTTTCAGAGATCACTTCCAAGCATCATGTCAAATCATGCTGTTTGGGTCCCAGCTGCCTGAGCGGGCATTACAGACTTTTCTGAAGGAATAACCAGACAGGCTGCTGAAATTACCGAGGTGCTTGAAACAGGCATCCAAACAAACTACCTGTCATCATCAATCTCCATTTCTAGCAAAGGTAATGAAGTTCCCCAGTACTACCCTGCACCGCCTGAACAGCACGTCCCGTTGCTAACACTTCTCTTGTGGCACAACAGCAAGTTGATTTGATGCAAAGAAGCATCAGAAAGGAAATTGAAAAATTGCTGCTAAGTTCCTGATGAAAGTCAACTGATTAATATTACAGCTGTCTGTTAGGTCTGGCTCAGCAAACCTAAATGCTCTATACAGGTTTGGGCATCTCAGCCGGGAAAGAAAACGGCCTACAGAAAAAGAAAATGGGGAAAATCTTCTACGTTAATTATTCCTTCTGATGTTTGCGGACACATTTCTGCAATTCTGATTAAATCTAAACTTGGGTTAGATGGGGAGGTAACGCTTTAAGCTTCATCTCCTCAGAAACCAGTCATCAGTGCTGAGTGACAACCACTTCGCTATTTAGCCATGACAGTCTAACTTATCCTAATGCAAATTGGCAACAGTTCCTTCTGTGCGTGGCCGAGGAGAACCGGGGAGAATTCAGATAGACGAATTACCGTCATTAACAATCAATTTTTCTCTTAACAGCTGCAGTGGATTTAGGATTTCAGAGGACACCCTCCCCCACCCTCCATGACTCAGAGACCCCCCTCCTGTAAACAGTAAGTCTGAAGCAGGAGCCACCACTGCACTTAAGGAAGCTCCTCTTCACAGGGACAGCCACTGCTGCCAGTGGGCACAGATTTTGCCGAAGGGTAGGCTCCCTCCTGCCAGGTGGAGGGCAGGCTACCTACTCTGAGCTTACTTAAACACCAGTAGGTCAACCAGGTAAACCCCTGAAGATGGATTATCAGGCAGACACATCCCATACTTGCCCCCACCTTATGCTACATCACCTGGGAGCCCATACTGGACCATGGTACATCCTCTTGTGCCTAGCTGGCCAGCTGCTTCACACACGAGGACGTGCACAAACATGTGATGTAAATATAATCTGCCAAACTAAAAATTAAAATGTCTTTAACTATGCTTGAAAGGTGCTTCTCAGAAAAAATTAAATGTTTTTTTCTTTAAGAGGAAAAGGAAGGATAGTAGGCTCAACCAGCCACATGTCCTTTGGATGCCAGATGTAACTGTGATTTTTGGAAGGGAAGAAAAAACTGAAACCAAACCGCCTGCAGCTCTGACCAGCAAGGCACCATAATCCAAAGCTATTAATCAGTTCCCGATCAATCTTGTCTACAAGCAACAGTCAGTCAGCTCTCCATTACCACCCATTCATCATGCCATGCCCTAACTCACTGCATCATTAGCCACTGATCAGGCCTTAGGATGTCCAAGTGCCAGGACACTGCTGTTGCCACTCACCTCGGCTGCTGGGATGCCTTCAGGGGGACGGCACTGGAGCAGCACCTCTTGCTCCAGGGACACTTCCTTCCCCAAGGGCTCCTGCTCAAAAGTTTTCCGCAGATCTGGGGAGGGAGAAGGAGAGAAGAAGAATTAGTAGTATTAATAGCTGGTTGTTTAAATTGCATTTAACTGCCATACTGCAATGAGATAATTTATGGCCATACTGCATAAATGCAGGAGATCTTTCTAAACAAAGAAAAATAGCATTTCTGCTCCCTGGAAAGTGAAGCACTTAAAAAAGACTGGGACACATTTTCACTTCACTACAACATGAAGCAGTCACAGGTTTCACAGTGGATTTATTACTTATATTGTGGTAGAGCATGTGAACCCAGTGAGGATCCAGGGCTTCACTGTGGAAGGTCATGTCCAGACGTGGAACAAAAAGTGAAACAAGTTCCTTCTTCAGATAATTTACATTTGGTAAACTATGCCAGTGAAGCACTAAAGAGTTATGGAAAATTGCATAAATCTGTAAAACTACAGCACATAAGCTGAGTTGCCTTAAACTCATGAATGAAAGCGCTTGTGCTGCGATTTAATGTACTTTTAGTTTAAAAGCATTAACTTCACAGTTTTAGCTAATTTGTCCGCACCTCATCATTATCCCTGTAGCACTAAATAGATAACAATAACAATAATCATCATCATCATCATCATCATGATCTGGAGCTGAAATGTGCTCGGATGCCTGCACAGCACCACAGAAATGTGGCACTCAGGGAGGGCATCTAATGTGCCTCCAAATGTTGGACCAGTTCATCATACTGGACAGCAGAACACTCTTTTTGCATGCTTCCCTAATATCTTTGCGTTAATGGTAAAATGGACGTGAGAAGTTCCTTCCTTACCACTGGCTCTGTATTACTGCCAGGGACTGGCACCCTCTCCGCTGTGCCAGGGAGGACGGGGTTTTGGAGAACTGAGCGTTCAGCCCTAGTAGCAACAGGGGATATTTCTCCCCGCTGCTGGTTCCTGCTGCAAATGGAGATGAGGCCATGTTCAAAGTCACAGCAGAGAGCTGGCCTGACTTTAAAAAAAACCTTGTAAAAAAGTTATTTTTAATTTACTTTTTTTTCTGAAGTCAGACCAGTTCCCTACACCAGCACAGGGTGAGGTTGCACAAATACTTGTGTCATTCTGGAAACAATTCATATGGGAACAATTTAAAAGCCAAATATTTCATATTTTGAAGCCATAGTCTGTGGCTGTGCTGGAAAACAGATCACTGAATCGAACCAGTTTACAAATAAACCATCCAAAGAGTTATTTTTCATCTAGATTGCCTCCAAGGTCTGATTTACAGCTGACCCCACAAGGAACTGCATCAGCGCTGCCAAAAGGCAAAACCTGGGGCAGGAGAATGCACAGATGGAAAAGGAAATGGAGTGTCTGCCTCCAAAATCAGCTCCTCTGAAATTCACCTTTGGATAGCGTGAGACCTGTGTCTCTCAGCCTGTATCAGGAAAATGTCGCTGTTCAACTAGAAACTAGAATTAAATGTCAACCTAATTGTACCATGGAAAAGCTCTGTCGTATATGGAGATGCTGATCTTAACTAAAGCTGACAAAGTGGTAAACTTCTAACGTCCTTAAACCCATGCATTTCCCTAGTGAAACAGAGGCATCTCAGTTCTTCTCTGCACTGCAGGCAGGAAAGGAGTGACTCCAACCCCATTCCTACCCCACCACTGGCATTCCTGCTCCCTCTGGCACGCAGGTCAGGGGTGCTGAGAGCCCCTCTGATGGGACGGGATTTATGGCCACATTTTAGGGCACAGAAAGATAAGCTTTGTCAGATCCTACTGTGGCAATATAAGAAGTTACTGTCTCCAGCTGTCTGCTTTTTTGGGGGTTACCCTCTGTTGAAAGGAAGCACATGTCAATGTCACAACTCCCTCACTACAAAATCCACCACTTTAACCTTGGTTGTTGATGAAGGAGGCTTTAACCTACAACACTGGATAACTTACAGCAAAGAGGAGAAGCAAACATCTGTAAGTGCTCATTTCGTAGGATGACATGCTAAGCTTTATGAAGCTGTGCCTGTCAGCATCCTTGTCCCACTGGGTTTATTCCAACCAGCTATGTTTGTTCATGTGAGAGCAACCACAGCAACACAACTGGCCAGATGAGGTCAGTCTCCAACACCTGTACATAGCTCCCATCGCGTTGCTAGCTCCAGCATCACCAGCCCACCAGCTTCATCCCACCCTCTCTGACAGGCTAAGCAGGGGACTTTTGGGTTGTACAGCTCAATTTGAGTAAAACCAAGAGCCTCCAGGTGCTCTGTGGGCGGGAGTCATTCCAAGGACAAAATGTTGAGGATTTTTTTTTGACCTGCCATACTTCTGCGTTTAAATATGGAGATGAGTAGCTCTTTCAGGAGCTGGGGGGTTTCTCGGGATGTGACATTCTTCCTTTGGCCCAGGCTCCTCACATATCCTTGTGAGCTTGCTAGGTATCCTGGGCACACATAACACCAGGTTAATGCAGTTTGCTTTAAAGTAGCGAATAGCAAGGATTGTATTGCTAGCAGTACCCATATGATCATATTATTGCAAGTTCCACAGGCATTTCCAAAGGAAAAGAATTACTTCCACATCAGATACACCTCACTGCATCTAGCAGGTACACACATGTGTATAGTGCAGACAATTACAACAGATGTATCATACTCCAATATCATGGCTGAGGATAAATGAGAAAGTTACCGTGCTGGTAAGAGAAGTATATAAGGACAGTAATAAATAGTATATTAATAATAGCTTTCACATGTTCAGATATGGTGGAATGAAGACAGTAGAGGCAGATTAGATAGATAATAATCTGAGTTTTTTCCTTGACATGTTGATTTACTGTCCTGACTACCTTCCTGAAACATTAATAGAGCTCTGAAGCTCTCCATAGCCTCACGTGCACAAAAATCACCTGTCTCATAAAGCACTTGCCTTTAAAAACACCCAAATTTTTGTGCATACAAAAGTAACTAGCATTAGTCTAGAAATGCATAATAACAGTAAAAAAATTCCACTTTAACCTCTTTATTATCAACAGCTGAAATTGCTGGGTACGAACAGCCCCTTTTCCCTGGGAACCATCGCAGTGGGGCTGCCGCAGGAGAGACGAACCCTGTGGGACCACATCTCCCCCAGCTGCCCCTGCCCACAGAGCCTTGCTGTGTGCAGACACTTCAATGGCACTGTTGGAATCAAGCAGGTCAACGATTCACAAACTAAAACCACACTAAGTAGGGGCCTTGACATAATAGACAGTAATGTTCTCAAAGGAGCCATTAGATACCATTGAGTAAATGATACTAATTTGTGGGGAAAAAAATGAAGTACATAATTGTGTATTTACAAGATTGGGAGCTCTTACATCCTATTCTGTTGGCTGCCTCCTACATGTTCATGGCTTTACTCCACCAGAACTACCGACCTCCTCCTGCCGCAGCCGTGCCACCTACAAACAGCTACGGATAGCAGCTGTGCAGGGCCGGTTTTACCTAACCAAGCATAAGGTTCACTGGTTGTAACAGACAAACAAGCCAAGAAGGCAGTTTTTTAAGTGATGAAGTGGAAGGCCTGGACAAACAACTTCATCACCTGCTCTAACTATCATGAAACACCCTGCTGGGACAGCACTGGGTTTTGAAATATATGACTGCTTTTTTTCTATGGCCCTTGCTATGATTTCTGTGGGTAACAATGACAATCCTTCTAATTCTTCAATCTTCAGCTTCCTTTGCCATTTAACAATTTCAGTCATCATGGCAACTTCACACAGTTGAACAGGAGTGGCTGAGCTTGCTAATGTGCTGAGAAACTTTGGATCTTTTCCAAGCAGAGTATTTTCAACAACATTTTTCAATTTTTCAGTATCATGTAAGTTACAATTGCTTGCAAGCAAGGACAGAAGGGATACACTTTCCCAGAGAACGGTAAAAGAAGAATAAAAGACGTCCCATTAAAAAAAAAAAAGAAAAAAGTTTTAACAGTTCTTCAGAAATTATGCCTGAAAAAGCAAAACGATAAAACATTTGATCCATTCTGGGTCAGGACCTCTTTGTCTGTGAAGAGGCAGTGTGAATTATTAAAGCCTGGAGTCGGCAGCAGCTTGGTTAATGCGACGTTGAGAGAGAACCTTCTCTACTCACCTTCAACAGGGGGACACGCAAGAGAAAGGCGGCTACACTTTCTTTCCATTATTATTATTTTGGTAACGTAGAATAATCCCTGACTGTTTGTGTTAGCAATACTCTTCCTCCCCTTACACTGGTAATACTGCTGCCCCAGCTCATGTTTTCCGGAGTGGAGCAAGCCCTGGTTGACAGCAATGTTGAAGGGTCCGGCTTGTTTTTCTCACCAGCTCTCACGTATTTCACCCAGTTGCAGCAGGGGATTTCACTGCCAGTGTCAGGGGATGCCCTGAACACTCATCAGACTTTTCCCCCAACTCTAACTTCCCTTCAAGGCTGTCTTCATAAAAAGAAACCAAGGAGAAGAACTAAAATTCGGGTCTGCCACCTTGATCCAGACTCTACTTTCTTTACTAAAGCATACTCTCGCTAAATCCAGAGCGGGCTCTTGTGGCATATATCACAGAACATTTACAGCACACTTAAGACAAGGCTTTCCTCCAAGACTCCTGCAATACTCATGCACAACCCTCCCTGGTAAGGACAGATGGCTGCGTTCAGAGCTGCACCGAAATGAGAGAATTTCCACAAGCATAAAACTGAAACAGTATAAAGGGAAATCAGAATTATAGTGTACACCATGTTGTTAGCTTTAGTCCTGAATTGTTATGCTTTTTGGGGAGAGGGGTATTAGATCATAATTTTGATCCACTGCTAAACGACTTCCTTTTACCTATAATGCATTTTTAGCCTATAAACCAATCAGAAGTTGCATTTTCACCTGCTAGAGCTAATAGTTTCTAGAGGAACTCATAGCATTACCTCACTTCCTTTTCTACCTGTCAACTTCTAAGAAAGAGCAAAGAATGACCCTATTTTTTTAATCAAATGTATTTTCTCTCTTTGCTGTTCTGGGTTTTACTGTGATGGGTGGGTGGGCAAAACTTTAAGCTTATCTTTTATCATTTCTGAGAAATGTGATAAGAGGCAGACCAGATGCCTTCAAGGCAGTGCTAATGCAGGGGTAACTAATGAATGAGCATGAAAAAAGGGACACTCGTCAGCCAGGAATTAGATGGAAACCAGGAACAGACAGAACAATGAAGCATTACTGTCAGGGAAAGATGGATTTCTGCCCTTGGTAGACCTTAAAGACTCTGTGCTCCTCCTAGTAACTCCAATGTCAACTTTCCTTCTATACAAATAATTAAAAAAAAAAAAAAAGCTTTAAGAGCACAAAAAGAAAAAAGCACATTATTTGGTGTCCACTTTTCATATTAACTATGTCCACTGAAAGAAGTAAGTTTGGTGTGGGCTTTCAGAGAAATAAGGTTTTAGGAGTGTAAAAAGACCTTCATAAGAAGTACATCTTTCCATGTAGAAGCCAGCTTGCTTTATACTGTTAAGTATATACAAGCATCCATACAAAGCCAGCGATGTCATAAGCAAAAAAAGCAAGTAAAACACTAGGAAAAAAAAAAGGAATATGGTTTGGTATTATTTTCATAGAAACAAAGAATCATAGAATCATTTAGGTTGGAAAAGACCTTCAAGATCATGAAGTCCAACCATTAACCTAGCACCACCAAGTCACCACTAAACCATGTCCCTCAGCACCACATCTACATGTCTTTTAAACACTTCCAGGGACGGGGACTTCACCACTTCCCTGGACAGCCTGTGACAAGGTTTGACACCCATTTTGGTGAAGGAAGTGTTTCCTAATATCCATCCTAAATCTCCCCCGGCACAACCTGAGGCCGCTTCCTCCTGACCTATCACTTGTTACTTGGGAGACCAGACCAACACCCACCTCGCTACAACCTCCTTTCAGGTAGTTGTAGAGAGCGATAAGGTCCCCCCTGAGTGTCTTCTTCTCCAGCATAAACAACCCCAGTTCCCTCAGCCGCTCCTCATAGCTCCAGACCCATCACCAGTTTTGTTGCTCTCCCCTGGACACACTCCAGCACCTCATTGTCCTTCTTGAAGTGAGGGGCCCAAAACTGAACACAGTACTCAAGGTGTGGCCTCACCAGTGCCGGGTACAGGGGGACAATCACTTCCCTACTCCTGCTGGCCACACTAATGCTGATACAAGCCAGGATGCCATTGGCTGCCTGGGCACACTGCTGGTTCATATTTATCTGGCTGTCGACCAACACCCTCAGGTCCTTTTCCACCAGGCAGCTTTCCAGCCACTCTTCCCCAAGCCTGTAGCATTGTGTGGGGTTGTTGTGACCCAAGTGCAGGACCCATCACCTGACCTTGTTGAACCTCATACCATTGGACTTGGCCCATCGATCCAGCCTGTCCAGATCCCTCTGTAGAGCCTCCCTACCCTC
Source organism: Bucorvus abyssinicus (assembly GCA_009769605.1). Classification (NCBI taxonomy): domain Eukaryota; kingdom Metazoa; phylum Chordata; class Aves; order Bucerotiformes; family Bucorvidae; genus Bucorvus; species Bucorvus abyssinicus. Next base: position 52,352,378 of record CM020026.1, read on the forward strand.
AACATATCAACATTCTCACCCAACTCGGTGTCATCTGCAAACTCACTCATTGCCTCATCCAGATCACTGATAAAGATGTTAAAGCAAACAGGCCCCAACACTGAGCCCTGGGGAGCACCACTTGTGACCAGTTGCCACCTGGATTAAACTCCATTCACCACCACTCTCTGGGCCCGGCTATCCAGGCAGTTTTTTATCCAGTGAAGCATATACCCAGCCAAGCCATGAGCATCCAAGAGAATGCTGTGGGAAACAGTGTCAAAAGCTTTATAGAGATCTAGGTAGGCAACATCCACATCCCTTCCCGCATCTACTAAGTGGGTCAACCTGTCATAGAAGGAGATCAGGTTAGTCAAGCAGGACCTGCCTTTCATCAACCCATGGTGATTGGTCCTGATCACTTGGGTGTCCTGTACATGCTGCCTGATGGCAGTCAAGATGATCTGCTCCATAACGTTCCCCAGCACCAAGGTCAGACTGACAGGCCTGTAGCTCCCTGAATCCTCCTTCCAGATCTTTCTGTAGATGGATGTCACACTTCCTAATCTCCAGTCAACTGGGACCTCCCCGTTTAGCCACGACTGCTGATAAATGATGGGAAGTGGCTTGGTGAGCACTTCCACCAGCTCCCTCAGTACGCTTGGGTGGATCTCTGGCCCCACAGACTTTGTGCATCTAAGAGCTATAGTAGGTCACTGACCATTTCCTCTTGGATTATGGGGGCTTTATTCTGCTCCCCTTTCCTGTTGTCCAGCTCTGGAGGCTGGGCACTCAGAGAACTTACTATTAAAGACTAAGGCAAAGTTAGTACTTCAGCCTTTTCCTCAACCTTTGTCACTATGTTTCCCCCCTGCATCCAGAAAAGGATGAAGATTCTCCTTAGCCCTCCTTTTCCTGTTAATGTATTTATAGAAACATTTTTTTATTGTTTTTTATGGCAGTGGCCAGATTAAGTTCTTGCTGGACTTTGGCCCTTCTAATTTTCTCCCTGCACAACCTTGCAAAATCCTTGTAGTCTTCCTGAGTGGCCTGCCCCTTCTTCCATAGGTCAGAGACTTTCCTTTTCTGCCTGAGTTTCAGCCAAATTTTAAGTATTAGAGGATCAATAGGTAGATGAGCTCTCCACGGGAGGTCTACCTCCTGCTGCTGAAAGTGTTCTCAAGAGGCATGGTTCAATGCTGTTTTAATTTTACCTAGCCTAATAAGAAATACCCAAAAAGAAAAATAATTGTGGAAAAAGAGGGGGGAAATGCTACTGAGGTTCTACAAAATGAAAGAGGATCCACATGCTTGTGAAAAGACATCTCACTGCATTTATTCCCAAACTTGGATGACTGATGCTGAGATAGCGAAATATGGCTAATACTGTAAAACTGGCCTGTTCCTCTTTCATCACTTTCCATGATGTGGGTGGGGTTAAGGGATGCCCTTTTCTGCAAAAAAAGGCATTGGAGACTGAATTGCAATTCTAAATGTAAGAAACCGTGTACTATCAGGCATACTTTGGCCTCTCTTTTCTGTTCACAGCTGAGCCTATGACCTTTGTGTGGTGATCAATCACACTGGTGGGTAAGTAATGGATAGGTTAGGTACAAAAAAAACTCGCTTTTTTTTTTTATTTTGTTATTGTGTGGTTCCAACTCACTGTGGTTAATTAGATCAAATCAGATTTGCACTGAGACAGTCAGAGGAGTGTCATCAGTCCGTAACCCAGGAGATCTCTCTGAAACCTCTATCAATTGCTTTTGTAAGTGTGGTGCCCTGTTCTGCTGCGTCCCCTGCTGTATCAGACGCACACTGGGTGTTGATCAAAGCCTCCTGCCCTCCTTCAGTGCACTGCTACTTGTGGGATGAGATCATGGCTGGACAGGGCTATGCTCTCAGTCAGCTCAAGCACTAGTGGCTAGAGCTGAGGACAGAGGAAGTCAGTCAACACCTTGAAACCCCGTCTTTATGCTCAATACACAACTCTGCACCACTCTTCCCTTCTCTGGAGGGGCTCTTTCGCATTTGGCCAGCCCCACAGACAAATGCCTTAGCACCACGAGGCTGCCCCAGCCACCTTCTCAGCCTGGAGATCTTTCACCTCTCCAAAGATGCCTGGTAGCCCAGGGCTTGGACTGAGCTTGTCTCTAACCCTTTGGCAGCCCAGGAAACCAAGAAGCTGCATCAGCTTTCACAGCTGAGCAGCTGACGGGGACTGAAGCAGACTTCTTGGAAGCACACAACATGTTTTGGGGATGCAGGCTGCTACATCTGCTGACCTGATGAACAGAATGTTTGAAAGACTACAATCTGCAATATGCTTTGCTTAAGCCCAGGACCTTCTCTCCTCTCTTATTCCCTACATATTTGCCAGAGCAAATGAGAGGTGTACACCTACCAACCCCTCATTCTGCTGATGGCATCTTCAGCCAGCTGGGGATAGCACTGCACCCTGATGACTCCTCGGAGACTCACCACCTGCACATCTGCAGAAAAAGTAATTTTTCCCCTCCTCTCTTCAGCCCTAGGCTAGTTCAGTCAGATGCTGATAAGACAAGACACTCATGCAACATAGCTTCCACGTAGGCTATGCTTATAATGAAGAACGACCCACCCAACAGGTTTGGTACTGATACAACTGTAAAAAATACAAGCAAGCAAACTTCCTCAAGAATTCACTGAGCAGATGGGTTCCCAGGTGTATATTGATTGCACTCTTTTCCTTTTCTTACATTTTCACTTGATAGATCAAAATTTCTTGTTTTTCTTTATAAGCTTAATCTACAAACTAACTTATAAACTTAATTCTATTATTTTATTTGGTGTTTGAAGATGGAATCCCAAGTTCTTGCTTTTCAATAAATCTAAATGTAAAGTTCAAATGACCTAACCTCAATGGGTAACTTTAGAGGTAACGGATAATCTAAAGGTACTAAAGACAGACGTTAGAAACCTCAGGTATAGAATTGAATTTACAACACACTGAAACACTAAAACAGACAATAACTTGTATAAACATGGTATTTGTTGTTTTTGCTCCTCTGATACACTGACTCACACAGCTGTCTGGTCACTACCAAAATACACGCAACATTTTTTTAACTTCCTGATTGCATCTATGTTTCACTATCAGGCACTAGGAAGACTCTACTGAAAGACGATAATTCCTTAGGCATGACAGTGCAAGTAGGATATTCTCAAGGCTCCTACTGAGGGATTAAATTCATATAAATTCAGTAAAGGAGTTTCTTTTTGTTTTTTAAGCAACACTAACAGCGAAGTCAAGTCCATCTTAATTTATTAAGTCTTAGCTCTTTATTACAAAGCAATGTGATTTGTACTTCTTACTGCTGCAACTGCATCCTTAAGTCTGGGAGTCGGTTATGCTCATTAACTTGGGAAGTGGTACAGAGACATGCCTGTCAGGAGCAAAAGCAGAGTGGTAGTATTAAATATGTTGAATGCTCAGTTAACTTCTCTGGTGCCCTTTCTGTCATCTGCCATTCTCCCTTCAGTAATCTCAGCTCCAGATCACATGCCTCACTTACTCCTTTATTAACTACAAACAGCTGATATCGATTAGTTGCAACTTAAATGGCGCACAAGGAAGGAATTAGGGTCCTTTCCCCACACACACTTACCAAAGTGCATAAAATAAAGGTTTTGATTATTTTTTAATATTGCATATCCTGGACGTTCCTTCCTACTGAAATTTTCAAGTGATGTCTTTCCCTGCGCTCTCTCCTTATCTCAACACGCATCCAACTTTCTATCTATTGCAATGTGCTCTAATGCTTTGATGGCTACAGGAGCATGTCCTCACAGTGTTGCTTGGATTAGGCATCTGAAGAGAGGGGAGAAAGCCACTGCAGCAATGCAATGTGGAGCACGGGCTGCTGTTCTAAAAGATGCGATAACCGAGTGTCAGTAAAGGATCTGGGATTTTTTTTATTTTCATATCTGTTTCTTTATATGACTGCATACCCCTTGTAAGTGGAGATAAACCATCAGGTGAACTAGTCTACTTTTCTGTACTGCATTTATCTTATCAGTATACAGTATCTGACATGCATATATTAGCTACATTCCTTTGAAAAAACATCTGGGGGAAGAAAGGCTTTTAGATAAGTACAAAGGAAACTAGTATCAAATTATACAGAGGATTAACAAGTGCAGTTCCTTACTAGATCAGGGCTTTTTAAAATGATTTAAGGGGAAAAAAAAATCTGATATTAAGATAATGAATAAAGAAAAAGAAGAGAGTACCCACATTCATTACACCAAAAAAGATCGGGTAACAGGAATTGCAGAGAAAGCTGCTATTTTCTTGTAGGTTTTTAACAAATTCAAAACCTGGCAGCAGATTTAGGGCTTACATTCTTACTATATTTTCTCAAGGATAGTGTCCTGGTTTGAGTTAGAACAGAACTAATTCTGGTCAGTGATTTCACTTTCCAGCTCAGACTCTTCTAAGTGACTGCACTTTCTGAAGTTAACGGCGTATTTTTGCAGACAGTGTCTGCTTCCAGCAGTGACAATGCCTGATGTTTACAGTCACTACCAGGGACTGGTGTGCAGAAAGGCTCTGGCTTACACTTGTTCCTGTGCAGACCCAGGTCACTGCTAAATCCTGTGCACCACGGTGGGGTTGCAGTAAGTGAGAGGCTGCAGCTGTGGGGAGGAGTGGACAGGACAGGTGACCCTAAACTGACCCACAAGGTGTTCCATCCCATAGATGTCATGTTTGGTGTAAAGCTGAGGGACCACAAGGGTCAAGCTCTCTTCTTCAACGTTCGGTGTCCAAGGAGGACTCTGTCTGTTCTGCCTTCAATCCCAATCCGTGCATTCCTGAATCCAGTTCTGGAATCCAGCTCCTGAATTTGGTTCCTGTCTGCCATTGAGTCCAATCTGGGACTTCCCCAGTGTCTGTCCTGTAGCATCAGTGGTGGTGGTGATCTAATTGCCATCAGGGCGGTTTAGTATTGGTTTTGTTTATATTTGTATATATTTAATTGTATTCTTATTATTAAAACACTTTCAGTTTTCTTTTCCAATCTGTAAATCTCTCTCCTTTATTCCCTTTCTCTTCCCCTTTGGGAAGGGAGAGGGGTTAATAGAGAGCATCTGTCATTCATCTAGGGGCTGGCCCAACCCTAATCCCTGACAGACAGCATGGGTTAACATCATGAAGTCAGTGAGCCTACAGCAACATTAAACTGGAGCAAATGGAAAGTGGAGGTTGCTCTATGCACATGGGCTCAAAGCAATTTGTCTTAGCCACCCCTCTATTATCTGATCTAAAAATTAGGTCAAATCCTGCAGCCATTGTTTAGTCTTTATCAGATGTATTTTCCAGTGGGTTTAACTCTACTCACAAAGCTCAGCCTTCATTCATCCTTTTAACAGGAATTTTGCCCAGTTAGGTTTTTTCTGTTCAATGACATCAGTCTTGTTACATTAAATACACATTAAAGCTTTATATTGGACTTACTTTTTTCAGTCAAAGGTAAAGCTACCCAAGCTCCCTCCTTACTCCCTCCGTCCCTCCCTCCCTTCCTCCCTCCCCCAAAGTAACATTTTTTTTAATTGAGCAGAAAAACTGTGTCAAAACATATTAGTGACCCCTAGTGCTCCTGATGGGATGTGCCTAGAATAAATAAGAAATGTATGGATAAATAGGAAATGTGTTTTAGCACTTTCATAAGCCAATATCTCAGCTTCACAAGATATACATGAGGGGTCCCTACTTTGTTGGTTACTGAGATATCCAGGATGGCAAAATGAAAACTAATCCCAACGAACCTGCTAGTTTAAGAGGATGAAATGCTCAGCTCTGTTCTAATGGGGAGACCAACACCTCAGGAAAATTAGTTCCATGAAACAGGAAAAAATTTCCTTTCCAAAAACATCCTGCACAGAAGGGACTGATTTCCTAGCCCAGGATACTTGTCCCAGGAGTACAACGGCGAGACACTGTTAAATGCCCTGAACACTCAAGAGAAGCCAGGATGCTGGCTTTAGACTCAGACTCCTTTCCTGCTAGCATGGGCAGCCTTTGAAAACCAGCAGCATCTTCACTCTATATTTACAAACTATTCCCTTCCTGAATAACTGAAGCTCTTGGCCAGAGCGATGTTGCAATTGATTTTCACAGGAACTTTCATTGCCTAGGTTGTTATGTACTTTCTGACACATGCCTGACCCTGCATTAAACAAACACAAGCCGCTTTTCCAGGATGCATATTTTTCACACTTTCAAATTACTTTTCAGTTAATTCTATTACACGCTCACTGAACAGAGATGTTGCATGCTATTTTTTCATTTGTTTGTTTGTTTTAATGGAGTGCAGCTCCAGCCCTTGAATAGCACAATAAGACTGGTGGGTATAAGAGAAAAAAGAGAGAAGGAGGAGAATCGAAGGGGGAGAAGGAGAAAGAGGAGGAGGAGGAGGGAGAGTGAGAAGGAGAGAAGCTTTTCTTAATGTGCTAGGTATGGCTAGTTATGCTACAATTCTACCTGTTGAGATGAAATCGCCAGGTTCAGGCATTAAGATAAATAATAATATAACTTAAGCAGAGCCCTTTGCATGCTCCATTTACCCCTCACCTTTCCCAAAGGTGTCAGCGCTCACTTTTTTTTACCAATTAAAAGTGAAGATTGCATTGGTGACAAACATGCAACTATAGCTGCAGACAGAGCTGGAGGGATGCATTCTTCTGTCTCTCTTAAATTTTGGACATCCTTGATTTTCTGGATTCATAAATACTGCATGGACCCTGCCTTGCATCCCAGTTTTATGGCACATTGTGTAACCATCAGAAGACCTACCAGCTGTGCTTATTAGGAAACAACTATTGCCAGTACAGATTCAGTCCTCCGAAGTCAGGGATGTGAATACAGACAAGTATCGGTATATCTGAGTTCACACTTGAGAACAGTGATCTTGTAGACCAAATGACATCACAAAATAAGGCATATAACCCACATCATACGTCTGAGTTACTAAAAAAATAGTCCTGAGTTACCTGAGAAATTTATAGAAAACTCTGACATTGGAAATGCAGAGTATGTCCTTTTGCTGCTGTTTGAAAACCTGCAGTTTGAAGATCTAACACTTCAACCCTTAATCCCAAGGAGATTTGCCTGTGTCACAGCTGCCCAACAACCCCAAATTCAGGAATAGCAGGTTAAAATAAGGCACATAAAACTCCTTGGGATTTATTTAATTAGGCTATTCTAAAAAAAACCCATCAAGACACTAGAAAAATCACTGAACTGATTGTTCTTCTCTCTCAAAAATACGGTAAGAAAAAGAAGCAAAGTCTGCATTATGAGCGCCTTCAATAGAAATTTTGACAGCTGGGAAGAAATGTCAATTGATATAAAATAACTTGCATACACTGATTATGTGTTACATAGATATTAAGCGCATAGATATGGCAGTACACTAAAGTTACTCAACCATCAAGTGAAATACACTCAGACTTCTAAACTGTGTTAATTTAATGGTCGTCTGTCTAGGGTTAACTGGCAGGACATGAAAATCTACTTAATGAGTTAACTTAGGGGTCATAATCTAAAAAACCTGAGCAAACATTGCTAAGCCTCTCTGAAGTGCTGGCTGCTTAGAAGAAAGGGGGGAAAAAAAAAAAATCACTTTCTTCTGTTTCACTACAGAAAAAGAAAACCCTCAAAGTCTTGGAAAGTTTCCTGCCATGGGGAAGCACTATGCACATATGTAATGGCATTTCTAATTTTGCAGGAAGATTGTCTGTATAAAAATACTAACTTCCCTTAACACTGGGGAAATTCTTTTCCGAGGTTAGTCCCGTACTCAAAAGTACAGATCCTCTATTTCCAGTCAGTTACGTGGAGTAAAAGCATTCAGAAATGGGTATTTAAATTGAACCTCTGAGATTTGTATCCGGATGTTTACACAGAAGGTAACTAACTCCTCTTTGAGGATTTAACCATGTAATACTTTCTCAAGAACAAAAGGAGAATCAAGCTCTAAATGGAGAGTTTTAAATATCACAGAGTCCTTCCCCTAATGTGTCTGTGAAAAGCTTTATTTGGCTGGAAGAATTCTCTTCTCGTATTATAAATTGTTAGGCACAGTGCAGGAAATGTAAGTATGCTGGAAATCCAGCTTCTAATGGTCTTTTCTTACAAAATGTGCCTTTGCTGAGGTGAAAACAGCAGAAGATACGTTTTTTTCCCATTACACAAACCAGGATTTCATCACGTGAAAGAGAAATGGGAGTCCCCAGTGTGACTAGTCTATTACAAAGAAAAGCACCTCTTCAAAAATTAATGAATATTAAATATTTGTACAGGCAAATGAATTTCTGTTTTCGAGGAACTGGTTCCTGTGTTCTTGGTGTCTAAGCTGGGAAGGTTTCAGAATAAATACTGATGTTAGTAGCCATGAATAACAATGATGACTAGAGTTGAGACGACCACTTTCAAACTCGTATTACCGATCTGATGACATGATCTGCTAAAGACACACTTCTTTTCTTTGTTAAGGAACAGCAGCGTTATTATATGATTGCAGAGATAAATATTTTCAGCTTTTCAGAAAAGGACGTGGGGTTCTGGTGGACTCCAAGTTGACTGTGAGTAAGCAACGTGCCCTTGTGGCAAATATGGCTAATGGTATCCTGGACTGCATTAAAGAAAAAGCGGGTCAAGCAGCAGGTTGAAGGAGGTGATCCTTCCCCTCTATTCAGCACTGGTGAGGCCACACCTGGAGTACTGGGTCCAGTGATGGCCTCATCAGTACAAGAGAGACATGGATGTACTGCGGAGAGTCCAGCAAAGGGACACAAAGACAACTAGCATCTCTCCTACAAGAAAAGGTTGAGAGAATTGTTACTGTTCAGCCTGAGAAGAGAAGACTCAGGGGGATCTCATCTGCGTGAAGTGAAGGTAAAATGAGGATGAAGCCAGGCTCTTTCCAGTGGTGTCCAGTGACAGGACCAAAGGCAATGGGCACAAACTGAAATACAGGTTTCCTCTGAACATCAGTGGGCATTTTTTCACTGTGCAGGGGGCGCTGTGCATTGGCAGGTGGTGGACTGCCAATGAGTCAGAGAGGTGGTGGACCCACCCTCCTTGGAGATACTAAAAAGCCGTCTGGACGTGGTCCTGGGCAACTGGATCTATGTGGCCCTGCTTCAGCAAGGGGTTTGAGTATGGGGTTGGACCAGATGACCTTCAACAGTCCCTTCCAGCCTCAACCACTTGGTGATTCTGTGAAGGGAACAGCTGTCACCTCATTTCACAGTTTCCTTTGGTAATACTCCTACTCATTAGCTTCAGACACTCCTTGAGACATAGAACTGCAGTACTCGAGAAATACTGATTTCGATGCTTTCCCCCCACACAAAGGAGAAGAATAAGATTTTGTTCTTAAGAACAGGATAAACTGAAATTCTTGTGAATGCTTCTTAAGTTCTTGATTTTAGTATGCATCAATAACTGCAGAAACTACAAAGCCTAACTGCTTGGAAACAAAACCTCTCTCCAAAACAGCAGGGACTCCACTTTTCCTCACCAGACACCAACAACTCAACACACAAAGCAAAGACACTCACATGCAATGCGGACATAGGCTTTCCGGCTCTTGGTAGTGCCTGCAGAGCTCCAGGCAACGCACTGGCACCAGTAATCTTCAGGTCCGAAGAGCTCCTCAACTTGCTGGCGGGAAATCTCAATGCTTACCTCTCGGACAATCAGACCTGTCAGGGTAGAAGTAACGCTGGTCAATATTAGGCTTACAGATAGAAAGAAAGAAGCGTAGGTACAGAATTCTGCTTGCACAGTTGTTGTGAGACCTTACAACTCTCTATCAATATCCACTAAGCAACACGGACTGTCATAAGGATGTGAAGAAAAAACACCCCGCTTTATCTGCATAATAATAGAAGTGAGTGAATGAAAAACTAGTCTCTGCGATTTTGACTTTTATCACATACTGCATGTATGCTAGACAAATAAGAGGAACAGCACCTCAGCTGATGTAAATTGTACCATGTCCCTAGGATGATCTACATCAGGGGACAATCCAGCCCAGTTTTATTTCCATATGAATATCATAAAACCACAGTCATTCAATTTATATGACTTCCTTAGCCCTCCTGTATTTCAGCTCCTTTTGCTAGACAGATACAGCACAGGGAGAATTCCTGTTCATTCCGACACCGAACTGCCCAGGAAAATGGATTTTACCATTGCAGAAAATGATGGGCACATGTGTTGCAGTATGGCTATTGCAAGCTGCAGTTTGGGGACTATTACTGACATATATACTGCAGATACTGCGATATTTTCTAGGTGGTTTTATAATACAGTGCAACACGCTTCAGTGCCTGATGGTCTCCCTGGCCCTGCCCTCCATAGCGCATCTCAGCGCAGCCCCCCCAAACCCACAGCTGCACCAATACCGACAGTGACCTACTTGCTATCCTTCCCAGCAGACCGATACTTGCCCACATTTCCCACGCAGTGCTCTCTGTTGGGAAGCCATTCTGCTTCTTTTAAGGAAGAAGGAATTATTGTGGTGTCTCAAGAAAACACTGCAAGGATCGTTGGTAATGTGTTGATCCTCTAACAAGAACTGCTGTGTTTCATACTGACACAATCCCTTTCTCTGCCTCAAAATACACTGCCTGGTCAAAATGCTCCTAATTCCAGTCAAGATACTGGACGGGGGTGGGAAGAGTGCTTACACCTCTTGTCAGCATATTTGGTCTTTGTTGCAGATCCCAAAGTATCAATAAACTTCTAATTTGTGTCTACCTGTAGAAAACACCATCGCCATTCATTCATCACCATCACATTCAAAAACACGCTCTTGAAAACCACCTTGAATATATAAATCCACATACAAATATTTTGTGTAGTGGGACTAATTTTCTTTCTCCTTCCAGAACTGCCAGGAAACTCAACTGAAAGATCCTTGGATCACAGCATGCACAGTTTGTCCCCATCACCAAACACGAAAGGGCAGGTCCTGCTGAGCACAGACTTGAGCCCGTGGAGGCCAGCCACCCCCAGCCTGCTGCCTCACGGCTTACAAGGTGGTATTCATAACATGAATGTTCCCAATTGTACAGCACGATGCATTCCTCAAGCACTGGAAACGAGGCCAACCCTTTGATTTGCCTCCAGCCTCACAGAGGCTCCATTCACGGAGCCAACGATTAATTACTGTTTGTACACAGTTGTGCACTGTCACTGAGGCTGCATGCTGTTTGCATCCAAAACTTGGTTAACAACAGCACAAAGGAATTCATGCATGTAATACCATACACTTCGCTGACGGGACTGCCTTCTAATGAGATGCATTTTCCTGCTAGAGACCATCACAGCCTTGCTCCCTTTTTATTTCATTATCATTGACATCTTTAGCCATTGAATAGTCAGCTACTTTGGGGAAAACACTTAACAGCTTTCCTCCTTGAAATGAAATACTCAAAAAATGGCAACCGTACTCCAAAGAATGGAAATCAAAGCGGTGCATGGGCATTTGATATGCAGTGAACACTGTGCTATGAACTTGTTCGGCTTTGATGAGCTAACTTGCCTCCAAAATGGGTCTGAGGGATAACTTTTGTCCTGTTGAGAACAGCATGAACAGGGTGGGGAGGGAGCATGTACATTACATGCATAAAAATGGCCATATTTTCCCAGTGCAACTGCTGCTAGCCTAAAGATTACTTTAGTTCATTCCCAGTTTTTACAGTACTAGCCCAGAGAGTCTTTCAAGGTTACAATATTATGTTTTTACAATAAGGCTGATTATGACAGAGCTTGATGGAGCTGTGAACTTTGTAACCTGAGAGTTAAAGCAAGCAGGCTCATAATGATAGTACTGGTTAATAATGACCATGAAATAGTCTTAAAATTCAGGACACAAATGCTGTTTTCTTATAGTCTGTTGAAGATACAAAACCATACGATAGATAGCTAGCTGCCACTGAACACACCAGCAGAACTTTTTAATCTCTGACTTCCTGAGATGCTTTCTAATTCAAAATAACAAGCTATTCCAAGTAATGTCTTTTGAGACAGCCGTGAAGTAGTGATAGGTTTCAGGTTATTCAAAGTAATTTGGCCTTTGGTCTTCGAGTAATATAACAGTTGTTCCATGACCAAAGAGATGTACACCTTCTTCACATATCAAGCAGATGCCACCTCTTTCTGCTTTCAAGCAAAAAATATTATTGTGTCTTTGACTCTAAAGTAAACTATTTTTCCTGGAGTTCAAAATGCATCAAACCAGTTGATGATGCCATGGGATATTCTGTGATGTAAAGATCCATGGCCAGAACTTGAAGCTGATTCAACCACTCCTTCCCAGCATCATCCATTGGCACCTGATTGCACAAACAGCCACATGGATTTAGAAGAAACACCTCATCAGCTGAAATGCACCCAGCCTCAGACTCTAAGGTAAGCATAAAGGGATGTGTTTCTCTTGTTGCACCAACTTGCAATCCTATTCCTTCTGCTAATGCATTTCACATAACCCCTAAAGAAAGCCCCTTCCTAGGCTAGATTACAAAAAATGCAATTTGCTGAGATACCTCAGATAGCAACTGCCTTGTTATCAGCTGACATACTGCTATACATCAGATTTCACAGAGGAGCTGTACAGTTTGTCTGCTTTCATTCAGAAGTGTATCACTTATCCATCTCATGTGGGCACCTAATGCAGGACAACCCTGGTTTCATCACTTCAAACAGAGATCTTCACTTCATCCCTGTTGAAGCTGCTTCTGCTTCTACATCAAAGAACCGCAGCTGGAGTCATTAAAAAAAAAAGCCAAAAAAAGTCTCAATATTTCACAGAATCACAGAATTGTTTTGATTGGAAGAGACCTTTAAGATCATCAAGTCCAGCTGTTCACCCTGCACTGCCAAGTCATCACTAAACCATGTCCCTCAACACCACATCTCTACATCATTTAAATATCTCCAGAGAGGGGACTCCCCCCACTTGCCTGGGCAGCCTGTGCCAAGGCTTTACAACCCCTTCTGTAAAGAAATTCTTCCTAATGTCCAGCATAAACCTCCCCTGGCACAACTTGAGGCCACTTCCTCTTGTCCTATCATTTGTTACTTGGGATAAGAGACAGATCCCCACCTCACTATGACCTCCTTTCAGGTAGTTGTAGAGTGATAAGGTCTCTCCTCAGCCTCCTTTTCTCCAGGCTAAACAACCCCAGTTCCCTCAGCCACTCCTCAGAGGACTTGTGCTCTAGACTCTTCACCAGTTTTGTTCCCCTTCTTTGGATGTGCTCCAGCACCTCAATGTCCTTCTGGTAGTGAGGGGCCCAAAACTGCATACAGGATTCAAGGTGTGGCCTCACCAGTGCCGGGTACAGGGGGACAATCACTTCCCTACTCCTGCTGGCCGCACTATTGCTGACACAACCGATGATGCTGTTGGCCTTCTTGACCGCCTGGGCACACATTTCCAAACAATGTGACATGTCGTGCCTATAGTTCAGGCAACTGTTTATTGAATCGTTTGATTATAGGTGAGTGCACAACCTCCGAGTGCAAAATTAGAAGTCATTTTATAAAATGGGTCCCTATATTTTGCCTAAATATATTTAAAACAAGACAGATTAAGATATTCGGAGTAACTTATGCAGCATATAACCTACTTGGTATTGGCCAACTCTACTCCGCCACAGTCCTAAGTAACAAAATGTTGCCCTCTCACAGAGAACATGTCCTCTACCTTACCTTCTTTATCAGAGGTATATTGAATTTCTCAGTCCAGTTCCTAATACGGCTAAGCTATATAGTAGATTAATATGTGCAGCGTAAATGTTTTCTTACAACACTAGAGTAAATGTTTCCAGAATTAATGTAATCACAGAGATGGTGGCACAATCCACAAGAAGTCAGGATCTTCCTATTTTAAAGCGATGTAGTAACAAACACGGCTAAAGGGAGATAACAGAAATGTGGGCAGCTGAAATGTCCCTTCTAATGCATATAAATCCATACAGAGAATCTATATAGTATTTCTACCTCGTACTCTTCCTGTGATGAATAGCTAGAACATGACACAGAAAAGAATTTGCTTGCACTGTCCAAATTTGATTTGCATTCAACAAAATGAGAACTGTTTCTGTAGCCTCTTGCAGCCCATCTGAGTTTTGGGTATGAAGACAGATATGTGAAGATATTGGGTCTAATTACCACCACCCTATTTCTGGCAAAAAGAAGATTGTGATGAGAGGAGCTTTAAAATGAAAATGTAGAAAATCAAAGTAATTTAAAGCAATTCTCCAAAATAAATGGTAAACGTATCTTAAGATTGCTCACTGGAAGAAACAGAGATCATTAAAAATGCATCCCCAGGTTGCTGGGCTCTCACTGCACAAATGTTTCTTTTCTGATCTCGGTGAATAACTGCAGCATTCCCAAGAGGGAAGCAATGTAAGAAGTTTTACAACTTGAGTACAAGGAAGTAAAAAAATCTCAGGAAAAACCAAAACCAAAAATATTTGTTGTCTTCTCTGGGTCCTGAGTATACAGATCTGGATCTGCTGGGTTAGAAAAGGTGTCACAGAGGCTGCTCAAGGCCTCGGCTATTTATACAGTCCAAGATATCCTTTTGCTCCTAATAGTTTTCTGTCCCATTGAGGAGAGAGGATAGCTTACAGGAAGGCTCAGGGTGTTTGGCATAATCAGTCTACCACTATATCCCAGTCCTACAAATTAAACAGATTCGCCATAAATTACGATCTTTGCACAGCAAATACAATTATTCATCTCAATGAAATAAATGCGTCTCTGGAACTAATACCACTTGGGCTCTGAAAAGGAGTAGGAAGGAACCAGAACTTCACTTATTTCCATATTTGCACATTAATGAGGGATTAATGGACAGAGAGAGGCAGAGGGTGGAGGGTGTCTTGCTCAGTCTGGCTACTGCTAATGTGTGCAGCCAAATGAGCACAGGGGAGAGGCACTGGCTGATGGTGCATAGCAAAATAAAATCACTACCCCTCCTGGAGCAAAAGAAAGCATGAAGAGGGAATTGTGCCTTATATACATGGTCTTTTACTATAAGCTGTATCCTAGAAAGACAATCAAGCAAAGACACACTTCATTCACACAGTCCCCAGGTGCTTAACTTAGCTGGTTATACAAACTGTGAGATAGATTATCTGGTCTTCAGAGGCAGAAATGTTATCTTTTTTAATGTATGCAAATGTAATGTAATTGCATGATATTATGGTAGATTATTAGTAACTGCAATAATAACTCATGGGTTCCATATTGCAGCCGCTGAAGTAATTGGCAAATTTCCCAATGATTTTAATAGGAACAGATTTGCCAATCAGACTCATTTCTTTCTAGAGAGAAACAAAAAAAAAAGTCTTATAAGGTTCTGCAACTGAATATGACTGCTCAAGACAAGACATGATCACTGTAGATTTCTGAAAACAGAAGATTATTATAAATTAATCAAATGTAATTATCCAGCCTGGAATCAGTCCAGGTCACAGAGTTACTATCTTCCTCACTGGGCATTGTTCTGCCAAGAAATTATTTTTATGTATTTTGGCTGCCATAAATGTTCGGCATTTGATATTAATACCCTACTTGTGAAAATATTCCTCAGGACTTTGATAGAGCAATTTTCGGGGAATCATTACATTGGCATGAGTTTGGCCCTCTGGCATAGCACTGAACAGGAGCTATTTAGTTGCAAGACTAAACTGCACGTACAAACTCTAAGAACCTGCATGGATAATTTGTTTACTTTCTCTGTAAGTAGAAGTTCAAACAATTTCTGTGCTTTTGCGCTTTCATTTGCCCAAAAGGTATTTCATTAATTAGCAATCACATACGCCTCAGAACACATTTCTCAGGGAGACAGAACTTTATGACCTACTGGTCTGGAAAAAGACATTACTGTAAAACATGCATATAGATTGCAGGTGTACTGCAGCCACTGTAAATAAGCATGGAAATATAGCCCATTTTCATGCAGGTAACTTGCAACCCTTTACAAGTCCAGTTCTTGAAACCAGTACTCAGAGCATGCTCCCAGCTCTGGTGTTCAGTGCTGTTGGGTCCCTCCCTGCTTAGACAGGCACAGATTCCCTGATTGCATACATCCCCAAATCTCTCTTCCTGGCTTGCAGTGGTGACACAGAAGGCAGGATGGTGTTTCTTGATGATGTAGTAGAGGCTTTGGGGAGTCAGCAGCAAAACAGCTCTGAGGTAGGGGGACTCCTCTGCATGTCCATGCCATGCATGCTGCTATAGAATCAAATTATACGGCATGTAACTTAGAAAACCATGGTGCATCCCCATTCAGATTCTCAACCTAGAGATAGAAAAAATCAGGGTGGCTTGCTCAGTCTTAAAATAAATCAGTGCCAGTGTCTTGGTTTCAGCTGGGATAGAGTTAATTTTCTTCCCAGTAGCTGGTATAAGTTGTGTTTCAGATTTAGTATGAGAATAACGTTGATAACACACCAATGGTTTTAGCTGTTGCTAAGTAGTGTTTGTAAAAAATCATGGACTTTTCAGCTTCTCATGCCCTGCCAGCAAGAAGGCTGAAGGGGCACAAGAAGTTGGGAGGGGACACAGCCAGGACAGCTGACCCGAACTGGACAAAGGAATATTCCATACATATGACATCATGCCTAGTATATAAACGGGGGGGGAAAATGCCAGGGGCTGCTGCCTGGGACCTGACTGGGCATTGGTCAGCAAGTGGTGAGCAACTGCACTGTGCATCACTTGTTTTGTATATTCTAATTCTTTTACTATTATTGTTATTATTATTATTACTATTACTATTATTTTAGTCCTTTTTATGCCCTATTAAACTGTGTTTATCTCAGCCCATAGGTTTTACTTCTTCTTTCTGATTCTTTCCCCTATCCCACTGAGTGGGGGCAGTGAGCAAGTGGCTGTGCCGGCCGGGGTTAAACCACAACAGCCAGTCTGAAACAGTTCAGGCTTTCTGACTCACAGTTCCTTTTTCTAGCTATTAAAAGTAGGAGAGAGACATGAAGGAATATTTTATGAATGTTGCTCAGTCAGGACAGATTTGAATAACTTAAGTGAACATATTCTTTAATGTAAGATGAGAGTGGAACGAGAATCCTGACACCAAAAAATAAAATTGGAGTTTTGCTGTAATTTCAGGAGGAGTTGGATGGTCTCCACAGTGTTTTGCAAAAAGGATGAAAGTATTTTTCAGTTCTTATAGTCCCCATCTGTCTTACATATCATACAAAGCTTCATCCAAAACATCCTTAAAACAGCATCATATTTTTGCTTCATAAAAGTGGCCAAGACCACAGACCAAGGTGGTATGACTGTAAACAGACTTAATAAAAGACTTACCATGCAGTCCTTTGTCATTAGATTGTTCTCTGATGGTAACGCTTAAGTGACCAAAGCCAAAAATTATAATCTTTTCACTTACCGATAGTCCAGAATGACCTGTTCCATTTACTTAATCTCTCATCAAAGGGGCTATAAACAACCTGTCTCTGTAGCAACTTGGTGAAATAACCTTTTTACGAAGGTAAAAATAAAATCTGTACTCTGTCAGAATTGAAAGTTATTTACCCTCTTGCAGAGATGGACCTTTTGCAGTCAGGGAGTTATTCACCTCAAATATATCTGAGTATTTAAGCTATGGAATTCAGTGTTTAGAAAATGAATAAAGAGGCTTTGCACAAGAAGAATGGCTTCAAATATTAGAGTTCTTGATGAGAAAAATATACTCTGTGCATCCTAATGGGACAGAGATGATTGCATAACAAACCCCTTTTCCTATAGCTTATTTTCTACTGCAATCTTAACAAAAGATAGATAGCCAAATAGGTATCTAGAGATAGTTTAAAAGAGCAAACAGCTTTAACACCCAGTCACTCCTCACGCTGTGATCGCATGCACCTGGTTTTTCCTCCGTAGTGCTTTTCTATAAATTGTGCCTGGCTGTGGCTGTGATATTAAATGATTGCATGAAGATCACAAACAATTTTCCCCAAATATTAGCTTAAATATTTAAATTAACGGCTTTCAGCTATTTTTGCTCTCTTCATAACTTTCTCTTTAGGAAGCAGATACATTCTGATGTCAAATTAACATAGATGAAGGCAACAGCCTAATAAGGTCAAGTTTGCCTTAAAACTGATGTCAAGTTTGCACTGGTTTGCATCAGTTAGCTATGGTATCTAATTACCAGCTACTGGTAGGGAGTTAAGCTGAAATCCCTGCTTCCCTACTATTTTCTAACTGACTGACGCAAAAATCACAAAGGGCTGTCTTCAGAGGGATTCTACTTTGAACTGGAACTTTGTTTGGGTTTTATTTCTTCTAGTGAAAACAAGGTCTTTTTGTTATTTTCCCATTAGCATCTGAAGGATCAAGTTATGTAAGACGCAGGGAAGATTTCAGAACTGAGTTCTTGAATGCTGGTGGAACGCTAACCGCATGTCCTGGTCCCTGCCAGCATGGTGGAGGTGGGCAGTACAGCCCTGCTGGCATGTTCCCTTGGGGAAGGTAAAATAGCCCCTCTGCTATCTCCTCCCCTGGTCAACCTTGGCAGCCAGTTGCTTTATGTAAGCCTTAAACTATTGCCATTTAATCCTTTAGAACAGCATTGGACTGCTTGTTCTCAGCCTATAAACAGTTCAGAGACAAAGGAAATACACCTCCCCACCCCACTGCCTTTCTTTTTTAATGGAGGCTATTTTCTGGTTGATGGCATTTTTTGCTAGTATGCACAAATTGCTCCAAAATACATCGTTCTTTTCCACATGTAACAACATGTGCCTATTGTTGCCACTTTCTTTTTTCCTTTTTCAATAATCATGCTCCCGTGTAGCAGTACTCCACAAAAAACCTCAGTTCAAGCACGTGTGTACGTTCAATCATGGGCATCATCACTTACGAACTCACAAAGGCTGAGGTCTAGGAGCAGAAACAAATGTCAGTCAAAGCATCTTGACCCAAGCCATCCCGACACTAAGCTACCCTCAGTGGCGATACCCAAGTAATTCTCTGCCAGGCTGGTGCTACTTACAGGGAGGGGAAGAAGAGAGGTCATCTGCATCAGAAAGCATGAGTATGAACTCTTAACAGCTCCAGCTCTTGGGTCAAAGCCCAACCTTCCCTTCTTTTGGTTGAGGCACGTGCAGCCGAGAAAAGAATTTTTTTTTTCCAAGGGCTAGGAAAAAAACGTGCCAATGGTTCATGTTTTACTTAAAGCTGCAGTTGAGACTTCACAAAGAAAATCTGTGCACTTTTTAGTTCTGGTTCAGAGGATTTACATGCTCTTTCTAATGATCTGGGCCTTCAGCAGTGGGTAATGCTTCCCAGTCCCCAGCTTAGTGCTCATGCAAAATTAAAGCACTTTTGAGGCAGTTTAGAGCCTACAGATGAATCTCAATGTGCAGGCAGAAAGGAATAATGGTTGTTTAGCACTTCACTAGAAGAAGCCGAGGAAATTATGAAAAAAAAAATTTTAAAAAAATCTATTGAACTTCAAACATCTGGGAAGCCAACCGAGAGCATCTGAATTTTGAACAGTGTGTTTGCATTCCATTTGCGTGGTGGAGGAGGAGTTCAGGGAAATGAACAATAAAGGGGTTTCTGTGTAATTTTTCATACAAAATATGCGCCAAGTTGTTTGTTATTGACTCACTAACACATACGTGTGTGTATATATAAAAAAATATGTATCTGCATATGTACTTATACACCACACCCACTGTGCATGGTTTTGGGAAGCAGAGACAATGTGAAAATGCCTTATTTCTGTGAACTGGCAATGACACAGTTCAGTGGCTGGTGCAGCTACAGTGGGAACAAGATTTGCAACGTGACACAAGGGGTCACTCGGGAGCCTTCCTTGGCACTTGTTTTCTTATTTTTTCAGTCCACGATGTGCCGGAACAGCAGGTTGGGGGAGAAGTGTAAAAGCCACACTGTTTTTTGCCATTGTTGTTCTGCATGCTAGGGATGGCATTTCACAGCTGACTTCGTTATCTTGAAAAAAAAAATAATAAAAAGCAAAGAAGAAAAAAGCAAGCAGCTGCTTTCGAAGCAGCTTTGTCCAGTGTGCTGTCAAGTGAAGTGACTTTTCTCCAGACAGAGATGAAGCTCTGGGAATTTACTGTCTGCTTCCCCATCCAGCATGTTTTCAGGGCTGTGCCTGGGCAGCAGTCAGAACACCAGCTCCTGAACACCAGGAGATTTTTTCTTAGTTTGTTGCGAATAAAAGAATCATTGCAGGCAGCCTGGTGGTCACAGAAGTCATTTGGTGTGTACATGTTTCTGGATTCAGCACAGCTCACGGTCCCCGTCAGCTACAGCAAGGCACCAGGGATGCGAGCAAGTTGCTCTGCAGATCCATAAGACTTTGACATGAAAAAAGACCTTTTTCATTATGTAACTAAATGACATCAACAGTATTCCTGTAATTCTGGATGCCTTTTTTTTTTTTCCTTCCTGGGTACCCACTCTGACTGAATTCCAATACTGGTTTCCACCTCAGCTGAAGAACAAAAGGATTAAAACTAAATCCCATGGCAAGCCTGATCCACTTCCAGTAAAGACATAAAAGAGACCATGGCCTGCCTGGCAATCCTGATTCCTCCTCAGAAGAGGGCACGACAACTGACCCAGGTGCAGTGTTAGCCCTCATTACAGAAACACCATTATACAAGTCACTGGGAAGCCAAAAGCAGCAATCAGCCAGCCAAGATCCTCTCTAAAATCAAAACCTGGGAGCAAATGATCGAAGAGGCTGCGGGTGCCTAAAGATCAGTGTTCAGGGCAACGAAGAGACACAGAAGAGCCCGACAAAAGGCTTCCTTTCTGCTCTCACACTCAACATATGAACAGGGATGAGAAGATATGAGGAATTGTGAAAGGCATCCCATCGAAACCAGATGAGAAAGAGCCGTACATAACCTTGCAGGTGAATGGCAGTCCTGCTGGTGCCTACCACACGACACTGCTCATTTATGTATGAATCAGGAATGCATGGGAATGACAAAATGACTCCTGGCAGTGAACCCGCAAAGGCAGCACAAAATTAGATCCTGTACAGGTCAGAGCTGCATGTGACAGCCAGCTCTCTTTCCCTTACATATTAGCGTTGATTTGGCACCCCAACTGCACAGTGAAAAAACCCTCACAAAAATCTCATCTGTGTGCAACGATTGTTCCATACAAGTAGCATTAAAAAATAAAAAAAAACCCAAACCAAAAAACAAACGGGATTTCTCCAATGTAGTTCTAAGCAATAGAAAATTTTCTTTAGAGAATGATTTCACTGTCTAATAAGCTAATAAAGGAAAAAGTAGAAGGTACTACTTAGGCAACTGAGATACAAGCTTACATGGACATCAAGGGACTCAAGACAACAATACTTGAATGTTTTGCAGTCTTCAAAACCCCAGTGTCTCTGAACAGCATTAGATGACGTTTCCAGTGACTGCATCAGGCTGTAACTTGTTCTCACTGAAGAAAAAGTAATGTCTAATTTTGACCTTCTGTTTCCCTTAATATTTTCAGCGATTCTTCCAAGGAAACTACAGACCTATTAGCCCTACTCACCCTCCTATTTAATTAACTGAAAAAACTACATTTATAGGATGCAAGTGTTCCTGCCTTTGCACTGCTGGGCTGCAAAGGTTCTGCAGCACTTTTGTTTCACAACACGTAAGACCTTGGCTCTGCTCTTCTTTTCCAACATTCCTGTATCCAAAACGCAGTTGTTTTCCATTTACACTAGTGGATGCATGATGGAGACAACCCTTTGGGACTCGCTGCCAAACCACATTGATGTTTATTAGCCTTTCAGGCACCAGAGCACCCTCACCACAGGGGCTCCAGATACCACACAAAGGGGCATTTGGCTCCAAAGGAGCCAGGGGACACAATGGAAAAAGAAAGCATTGCTGTGCAAAGCGATGGCTGGTCTGAAGCCGTGGTGGGTGGACCAATGTCTGAAGATGTCTTTTGGGGAATTAATGGAATGACCAGTGTGTAACAAAGCGTTTAATGAAGGAAAAACTTGGAGAGAGATAAGGTGTAGGCTGGAAATATTCAGAGGGGTATCCTCAAATGCTTCAGATGAATGCACTAAGCATCCATATTCCTCCTCTTCTTACCTTAAATAACTTTATTTCCTGTCTCAGATTTGTTTTTCTAGGAGGCCCACAGGAAACCTTCAGGACAATTAGACGAACAGCTGCAGATAGGAAGTTAATGCTGCAATAAGAAATGAATAAATATCCTAAAGCTTTTATCTTTTGGTCTCAAAGCACTCTGCAGATGTAAATAACAGAGGCGTTGAGTGATTTGCACAGACATACATGGTGAATCCAGAAAAAATTTGGAACAGACAAATGACCCTTCCCATGGGCCCATCATTACTCAGAGGAAGAGCCTGAGGATTAACTTGCAGGAAGAGTAGCTCTCTCTGGGCCCCCCTGCTAGCATCCCTGAATACCCTGAAGGGTAGAGCAAGCAGTGAGGCTGATAGAGCCCACTCCAGCCAGCTTAGCAGCCTGAGGGCAGAAGGTTCTCGAGGGCCACAGCTGCTGTCAGTAAAGGTGGCTGGGTGCACACTCCTGCATGGCACAGAGCTTCTGGAGAGGATACCATTAGCAGAAGATCAGGCAGGTGCCAATGGCTGTGAACATGAAAAAAAAGATGTGTAGGTCTAAGAGCTAGAAGAAGCCTTCTACAAAGACTTACAGGGACAAAAACCCCACATACAACAGTTTGATTAATTAATACATGTATTCTAAGTGCATACTATCCTCACTAGAGTATAAATTCAAAAAACCCAAAGTCTATTGCAGGCTTCTATATAAAGATAATCTCCCTGGGCTTGGGGCGTGATTTTGCATTGCCTCTAAGCAGATTTCCTGAAGCGAATACCTGTCCCAATGTTCTTATTCTGCATATAAAAAGATTATTTCTCTTCTTTAGGTCAGGACTGACCTCAGTGATTTCTCCACTCCAACAAAAATAACCACCATGTTGAATTCATATCCTAAAAAAGGGTGACTCTTTGCCTCTCTGTGAGCGTGTTTCTTCTGAAGCTCTCAAAACAGCTTTTTTCCTATCAAAATATACTAATTATTCAAGATAAAGGTGAAAACTTTGGCTGCTCGCAGAAAATATCTGCAGCAGCTTTGCTGTCAGGTATACCCTGGACCTAGGTGTGCTGGGGACCACGTTTCCAGCAGCTGATTTTGAAGATGTGAACTGTAATAAAAGAGAACTTCTCTTGCAGCTGTGATGGGCACGGGCTCCTCTTCCCTGGGAGGAGCCACCAGGCTGTAGGAAGTGACAGGCAGAGAGAAGATGGCCCAAGTGACATAAAAATGCAACCTAGATGTCAAACAGGAAAGCAGTGTGGGTTTTTTTGCATTCTTTCATGTAACTAAGCAGCCTGTATTTCCCCGGAGAATTTCAGTTCTTTGGAGAAGTTGTCTGCTCCTTTCTGCACCAGCTGCAGCCTTTCAGGCCATACATACAAACATGTTTCACTTACAGCATCCTTCCAAAGAGGGAATAGACTTTGAAATACTAAAGAAAATGGACTGTAGCATCAATTCTAACCCACTTCTAAAAACTATTAGTAGAATCATTTGGGAACTGATACACAGACACATTTTTAAATTTCCTTGAAATGAGTTGGATTAGGACAGAGTACTGGAGAGGCAGAGATAAAAATGGGCAATACATTGCTGAGAAATAATTATTTTGAATCGGGATGCTTGATGTTTGTAATTGATCTGATCCAATGATAAACGGAAAATAAAATGACTTGTGACAACAGTGGAATGAAACCCATCCTTATTTATGATATGGCTACCCTCACTAACATAACCCCAAGGTATTCTACCCCAGAGAGTAAAAATATTGCAGCATTTAGCATCACTTGTCATCTCCTTAGTGAAGTTAATAGAGATACTGGCCACATTTGTTCAGTAAAATAGCTTTTTTCCTTATCTTTTGGACTCCTGAAAAATAATACAGAGAATTAGAAGGCTACAGCAGGTCAAGAAGCAAAAAGAGATTACAGAAGGAAGATGTGCAGAAAGGGAAAACAGCAATAAGGAAAGGAGGATCTGAGGGTCAGAGAAAGCAAGTAAAACATTACCCCTCCTCATTCCTCTCCCTGAGCTGTGCTCACATGCGGGCAGGGGGCACCTCAATTTTGTATTCGGGCTTCAAAATTAAGTTCTTCAACACTGACATTCAAAGCAGTGCTATACTGAGAAACAATAGCTTTTCTTATTTATGAAAAATACTGAGACAAACGAGCACAACTTCTCAAAATGAGCAGCTGTACGATGATCTTTGCTGTATAATCAAAAGACCCAGTTTAAAGACTGTCCAAATAAGTCGATGTGACTTTTGTCATTAGGGCAATCCACCCTTCTAAAATGTGGTGTCATGAACACCAAAACAAACTGCTTTCATGAGATGTACACACAGAGAGGAAGATAAAGCGGCAGAGCATTATGCGCTGGAAGTTATTTCCTGCTTCTATATGTGGTGCTAGAAGGGCAGAGACACTTGCTGCAGAGGTTTCCCCACTGCGGTCTTGGCTGCAGCACCTTGTAAGAGCTGTTTTAAAGGCAAAAGGGCAGACGTCAATCTTTGATCTTTCTGTTGAGAGGGTGATCTATTAAAGACTTAGCTAGCTGGGTACCTACTCCCTTGACAGGCTGCCAAACCCACTGCTTAAGGTAACAACCTCCTATTTGCGAGATCAATGATGACCCTACGTCAAAAGCTCAGTCTCCTTTCATCAAATCTGCAAGTCATCCAAAAATACTTTATTAATGGGGAAAGGTAATGGTGGGAGGTAAGCGTGGGGATCACAGTGGTGGCTATCTAAAGAAACTCAAACAAACAAGTCTAAGATTTCTGTCTGAAAAGACGACCATATTCATCCACCTTAGTGCAGTTCAATAAACCCTCTTAATCAGACAAAAATCTTATTCTGAGCCAGATTCAAGTTAGAAACAATAAAGTTTTATCATTTTAGTTGATCTGTGGGGAGGCAGAGAGTTGAAGCAGCAGCTGAAAGAAAAGTCCTTTGAGCCACCTACCTTTCTTGCTGAAGGCTGGGTGGCACCAGGGATGCTCCTGGGGGACATTAGGTCTTCTGAGAGCCTGCTTCTGAAGGCAGGATATGGGAAAAAGGATTGTCGACTTCACCTGCCCCTTAACAGAGCCTCCCTCCGTATGCCTTTCCTTTGAGATTGCACAGATAAACCTGCTATTTTACATTAGCTGGGGCCTCAGGCCAGGCTCAAGCACCCTTATTCCCTCTTGCTGCTATTTGGGAACACAGAGGTCAACAGCAAACTCCCTAAGCCCTTCTCTCCCTATGCATCCCAGCAAATAGAAGACAGAAAGTATAGGCAAACAATAATGCTGGCTGAATTGCCCAATACGTCTACTTAATTAGCACTTAGAACTGAGTCCCAAATGTTGTTTTCTCCTTGCTTGAAGGAGAGAGAACAAAAACATGTCACAGGCATTGCAGAGGGCAAGAGGGGTTCTATAGATCATTTCACCTTAATAGTCATGGAGAAACCACTACAATGCATATCCAAATTGAAAAGACTAAAACAAGGTCCCTCTAGTCCTGGCTTTTCTCTGTTGTGCATCCCTGGGATGTGGGGTTTGATTTAGCAGCATTTAATACCTCTGGACAAATGAAAGGAGTGCAGGACACCGGTTTTCTCTACCTCCACAAGTCTCCCATCACCGTGGAACTGGTGTGTGTCTGAAAGTATATCTACATAAAAAGCACACATGCAAAATAAAATCTTTTGCCATAGTTATTTTCAGAGGTACAGTAATTTGGAAAACGTGCACAAATTGCTGTATCAATTACTGTTGCTATTGAGCTTCTTGCTCTGTGACAATGGAATTTTCTTGCCCCCAAAAGTATCAGTTCTACAAGGTTCCTTTTACTTTCGTTGCTGTTACATTTTATGACAATCAGCCTTAAAACCAAATGTGTTCCCTCAAAACAACTTTTATCTCTGTTTTTGAAAACCACTGTTTTTATTCTTTACATACATTTTTCTGCATTAATGGGAAAATATTCCAGTAAAAATATAAAAAAGATCATGCCCTGCCTCATAACTCACGTACATAGGAAATGAAAGAGTCAAAGATGTGCACTAAAGATTTTCAAAGCACCCATTTGACTTCTTTATGAAAATCCTTAGCTTTTACCATAAGAAAGAAAAATTGCAGTGAGTCTGAGGATTAGAAAACAAAATGTAATGATTGTCTGTGTAAAGCTTCTGGCTTCTCAGACTTGATCATTGGGATTTTTTTTGCAAGGCTCTCTCTTCAGGCTAATTTAATTAAATAAAGTGGTACTAGAACACCCTGTCATTATTACTGTTATCCTCTCTAACCAGAAGGCAACAACTCCCACAGAGTCCCCATGCATGTTCTTTACAGCAATGCTTTACCTACTGTTTAAAAATATCCCACAGTGCAAAATGCATGTAACTATAACTCTTATTTTGTACCTTCTCCCTGTCAAAGGAAAAAAAAAAAAAACCCACATAGAAAAAAAAATATTTATTTTCCTCTCTTAAAAATTAACCTTCTTAATATATTCAACATTTCTGTCTAGCAGCTCTCTGATGAGAGCTCAGCTGCACTCTCATTCCACCTCCTGTGCCACTGCTATTGCTGTGCTGTTGTCCCTGGTTTTATCAATGATAGAAACAAATTTGCCTTATAGGAAGAGTTAATCATCTCTACATAGGTTTCATTCCTGGGCACAGGCTCAAAGTCCATGAACACATAATCTTTTGCAAATCAAAACCTATTTCTCTCTTTCATGCATCATTTACAATCCCAAGATGATGTACCGCTAGCATCACACCTGTATTTTAGCCCTCTTTCTTACTGATTACCCGTCCTTTAGAAAAGAAAGCACAGGTGACCTTTACTTTTTTCCTCATATATTTTATTGTCTATTTGTCTTGTTTTCCTTTTCTAGCAAAAGAACTGAAAAAGAAAGCCTCATTCAAAAATGGCAGCAAAAGACTGCCTCAGCTTGGTGCTCTTCTTCATATTTAGGCACAACACACCTTAAGAATGGTAAATACCAGGAAAGATGAATGCACCCAGTTTCCAGTTGCTGGGATTACATGACTGACCCAGCAGAAACACCACGTAACTGAGATCCCTTTGAGCCCTGGGTTACCCACGTAAAGGCTAGACCTAACCTGGTTTGTGGGCAATTTCTCCAGCCTAACTGCAAGCCTGAAGCCAGCAGCAGCACAGGCTTGGACTACCATTCTTACACCTCCCTCTGAGCAGCGCAGTTACTACTGCTGTGCCCTACATTCCAATTACTGCACTAGCCAGCCAAAAATAGCAGAAGAAACCAAAATAGCCTCAAAAGTGGTAGAGGCAAAGGGCTTTGCCAGCTCCACTGGTCCAAGCTGCTAAGCCGACACCACCTTCTTTGGGCACCAGAACAAATTCTCACAGTCACTATCTCCTGCAACTTTCTCTCCAGCTCCATCTGCAGTGGATCTATTTTCCCAAGCTTTCATTGCTTCGAAGAAGATACTTTACCACTGCCTTAAATACACTGTTTACCCATTTCAATACTATCTATGTGCTATGAGCCCCAGATTCTCAGTCACCTTACAGGAAGGTGTACAAATACTGCAACTGTGACACGCATTAACCAACCTTTTGGCAACAACCAGGTTAACTGACAAATTTAGGTTCTGATGACAATTTCATTTTAACAAGCTATTAGTGTGACTGGATTTGTGGCTCTTGTGCCAGTAATATGATGTGCACTCCTTTTGACACCCTCCTCCTCTCCAAACTCCACTAGATTATGTTAATCTCTAATTGGATATGGGTTTCATTTGCATATAATTGCTGCTGTTTGTTATGCAAAACATTTGTCCCCTTAATACATTCAGATGCATCTCTTTTCAAGGCTGGCCTTCTACATTTGTAGAATGCAATTTGCTTTACTGCATCATGAAGTTTTTCTACAACGAGATTTTTGAGAAAAAAAGAATGAATTTTCACCTCTAGTGAAAAATTCACCTAGAGCAAAATATTTTCACGTTTCTGAATGCTGACGTTAATGAAAACTTAAAAAATTAACACAGTGTTAGCTGCCCTCCTGCTTGTCCTTATTGATCCCAGTGGACTCCCATGGATGAAAAAAACTGAAAATGTAATTAACAAGAATTTCTTTTTTTTTTTTTTTCCTGTTGCAGTCAACTTGTTGGAAAAGCTAATACTTACAAACAAATAAACAGGCCCAAAGTTAACTACAGATTTTTTCCTCAGCCTTTCTTCCTACACCTTCTCTTTTTCAAGCTGAGAGCACCATAGTACCACTAAAAGCTTATGCTTTTGATCTCTGTGCAACTAAATGAGCTGAAACAAATAAAACCCAGCTCACAAGAGACTTTCAAGACATCTGGTGGAGTTATTTCTCTAAGTAATTAGACCGAGTGGTGGTGCGATTCCCAAATGAGAGGTACCTTCTTGCTAGGTATCCGGAGCCACCAAAACAGCAGTAAGTCTTGCTCATCTCCTTGCATGTGGCTCAAACTTTACTGATTCCTAGTCTTCACAAATGGGAACAATCATATATTTGATCTACATTGGTTTATTTCTTAAGTTTTTAAAGCTTTTTTTGCTATGAATGTCAGTGGGATTTCTGGTATTGACTATGGAAGGATGAGGCTTTTGGCTTCCTTTTTTTTCCTCTTTCTTCTCCTTGCAAACTTACCATAGTTCTCCATACAGGCTCTATGGAGCAGGCAGAAAAGCGTAGCGGAATAACAGCCAGGCGCTTGCTCTGGATCAACGCACCGCTCTAAACTGTGCCCAGGTGTGTTTTGTCTCCCCCTCCCCCCGCCCCTTTTCACATATCTCCCAAAGAAAACATCATTCTAGGAACAAACCAAATGCTCTTCGGCGTTTTGGGGAGAATGTGGTTCTTGGTCTGTGACTACGACACAGTGCAACCACCAGGAATTCGTGACACTGAAGAAGTGAACAGAGGGTAAACCTGGCTGAGAAAGCAACTCCCTTTTGTTTGTGCATGGCGCTCCTAGGGGTTCTTCTGTTTCAAACTCAGGCAGGGTGCTCTACAAACACGCTTTACTCTCTGACCTGGATGCAGACACCAGCTCTGTGCTATGACAGTTGATGTTCAGTAATGCCAGATAAAGAATTCACAGCTGTATTAAGAGAAGTTGTTGCCATACGAAGTAGCTGCAAGATTATAGTGGTGGGCTTGATATTAATGCATTTTAATTGTCATCCTTCCATGACATAATGCAAACTCACCAGAGGTTTCATCTAGTCTCTCATCTACCACGTGGTCCTTCTGATGAACCCATTCACTGTTGCATTTAAAATAGATCTGCGTGGCTGGGCTTGCTTTGCAGTACAGATTCACAGGCTTGTTCTTCACAATGTAAGCCTCTTCGGGTTCGATGAGGAAGTGGGGCAACGGCTCTGGAGGATCAGATGGAAAAGTTTCTGGAAGTTCATGGAAAAAATCATCATCTGTAGAAAAGAGACAAAAAGGACAAATGAAACAACCAAACTTCAGCTGGGAAAGATTTACAAGCACTTTCTGAAAATTTCAAAAAGAGTCTTCTTTTCAAGTAAAATGTTATCTTAGGAGCATTCCTAGACTGAGGCTTAAATGCACTGCTGTTTTCAGATTAGAAGAAATTGTTCTTTACATCCTGAGCTCTCTTTCCTCTATGTGATGCGGCAGGGATGCGCACATTCACATGACGGGGAATGGTCCTTTGTTATCATCAGCGGCAATACTAGCAATAAAGCATTACGTTAGCGCTTGGGAGAGTTGCCTGCAAAACCGTAAAGAGAAATAATAGAAACTTTTGGAGGCTTCAAGGTCACACTTTTCAATAGTGACTTATCGCACTGTTTAATCAAGTGCATGCACATAGCTGGTACTGGCTGAGGCTGGTACAAATAGGAAATAGCACCTTTCGTTTCAGATGAGCAATTTGAAATCTGCTCTAAAGGCAAAAGACTAAATGCAAGTCCAGTCTATGCCGCTTTGTTCATCCTCTGACTCTGCTGCTATGACTGCTAATGAAAGTGCCAAGCTATGCTTTATTTACTTTGTAGTATGCTGGTCTGTGCAGTCCTCACTACAGAGAGGAACCGGGAGCTGGGACATAGGGCTGAACAGCTGTGAGACGGTGACATTTTGGACCAACATGGATGCGTGCTAATGATGTAAGGAACCTCTGCACCTCTCTGGTGCTGCTGGTAATGAATAAAGTCGACGCAGGAAGTCTGGGGAAGGAGGAAGAGAATCCAAGGCACAAGAGGCAACACTGAAAACACCTAACACACATACTTTCCTTTCTCACCTCTTCTCAAATCCCCCTTTAAACCTGCTTTGGCCCCTTCTGTTCTTCCACATCAAAAGCACCAATTCAGAGGAGAAGAACCCTCTTCCGATCCACCTCCCCACCTGCCATCAGTGCACAAGAACAGCTAAGAGGCTCCCAGCAGTAAAGGGATGGGGGGTGGGCACCAACTACTGACAGACCCACCAGCAGCAAGCTGACAGTCCTGAAGACCTTATTCAATCTCCCCCCTTCTGCCTCTGAAGCAGTTATTGTTATACATTGTTATGGACACTGCTGATGATCAACAAAACACCACAGAACATCAAACTAAAAATACTCTGACCACATCAGCCTCCTTTTCTGTAATCCCATTTCGTCTCCCATTGCTCCACTTTGCTCCCCAGTTTTTTCCAAAGAGAAGGACAAGTTACAGTAAGTTGATGGGAGTCTGCATTTGGTTTCACGACGACGAAACACGTTTGAACCAAAGCAAGAGGCTTTCAGTATACCCTTCTATCCGTATCTCCCCCTCTTCCCCACTCCCTCCCTCTCTCATGCGCTGCTCCACAGACATCCACAACACAGAAACATTAGAGATGAATCATTTCCCCTGAATTGCCACAGGACGTATCTTTTTCTTCTGGTCATTTAATTGCAAATCACTGAGCAGACAGATGGAAACTAACAAAGCACACATATGTTTTATAATTAAACAAGTATTGCTTCACTAATTTCTGGTGACTGGAAGAATGAACGTATTTATTTTCACCACTAGATTTCTGCATATTATCAAAAACGATGCTTAGGCTGCCTGACCAATCAACTGCATCATATCAAAGATGTAACTAGAAAGTCTAAAAGGAGGGATCAGCAAGCTGCAGGAAAGAAAAAAGGTGGGTTTTAAACATTATTTCTTTAATCAGCCTGGAGAATGTGTGTGTGCTTTGGCTTTCCCTCCTGAAGGTAACTGCTGCTAATGTTTAAATATTATTTTATGTTAAAGTACATTCACAGTAGTGCCCAATACATGACAACCTAGTCTTGCGTTTTGACTGTGGCGATAGCTGTTTCTCTCCACCAGCCTGGCATCCCACCATCAGGTACATGCCAGTTTTCTTACTGGCTTCTTGCTGTAATTCCACCTTACTCTTCTTAAGCTATAATAAAGCTCGGCTTTATTTTTCCACACTCTTTCTCATTGCTATCAAGAGGCATCTGAGCTGCTCTTAAACATTAGGGATCTAGATGGAAACCAGTTACAGACTGTCACATGGACAGAGTGCACAGAAGATGCCTTGTCCCTGAAAATTGGCATTTAAAATCTGCAATTTTAGAATAAAATTAAGACAATAGCGAAGACAGATTTTATTTTGCTTTTTAAACTGGAGTATGTTCATTCAATCCCTGACCTCTTACTGTTTCTATTAGTTGCAACATTGGAGTCGTTTTTTCAATTGAGCAGATTCTTAAGAGGAGCATCCAGAATGCAAGCACAACTGGGTTTTCCTGTGTTTGACAGGAAAAACCAAACCAAACAAACAAAAATCATACTGCAAAGCTAGTCCTGTCTCCATTAGCATTCAGGGCCTCCTGACGCTGCTATTCACTGCTGAAAGGTAACAGGTGGCTTTATCAGCTTGCGTGACTCGCAGCAGAAAGCCACTTGGTGTTCCCTGCATCCCCCAAAGAGATGGGATTAGCTGCTGCAAGGGGGCAAACCATCGCTCCCCTCCTGCCCAGGCATGCCAGCCACCACCAGCTGAAGTCACGGGATGGTGGTTTACAGGCTATGGTATTCGCATCTTGAGATGAGGATGTGTTGGGGAAGAAGAACTTTAAATTGCCTCAGGACAGCTTGTGCATAACAACAGGCACAGCTGTGGCATGGCTAAGTACAGTTGGCTGATGGAGCTGCTGATTTGGTACAGGGTTTTGAACCATCAACCTTAACATGTATCTTGGATCCAAGTCTTTCATTTCATTTTTTTTTTTAATTAGACTAATGCTGTATGCCTTTATTGTAATGCTTGAAGCATCGTGCAAGAATAATTGTATCCGCAGTGTAATTATTATATACAAAATATTCTTAAAAATCCAGCACAGACATTAACCTCTGAAAACACCAATGCAGAATTGGACTGTGTTGAGATTTTTCGCAGCCCTCTACAAAATGCACTTTTAGTACAAAGCAATCTCATGGATATGTGTTTTCACGAGGCCACAGTTTCTAACAACCTAATAAACACCTCCACCAAAGTTTCTCAGGACGAGCTCTAGTTAAACACAGGTCATTCCTCTGTCCACACAAAGACAAACTCTGACTTAGGTTTGTCAGGGATGACTTTGCTAAAAGCGTGTGGCCTGCTGGGCCTGTTTCTGTAATTCGGATGGGTGTTGCATCTCGTTGTGTGCTCCATTGCTATACAAGGGGATAAATCTTGCCTGAGACTTTGATCTGAATCTTCCTGACAGTTATCACTGCTTATTTAAAATGTTCATATCCCAACAGTGCAACAAAGCAGCATACTTTAAAACTCCTTTATTTAACTCTCTTAAGTAGACATTTTTTTCTTCTGTCTGGAGGAAAAAAAAGCTAATTAAACCATTTGGGAGTGATCTGGGAGCGTAGATATAAACAAACACTAAAAATTCACATACTTGATTTCCAGTCATTATGTCAATGTCATGTGCAGCGAGTTCCCCTTACAACCTTGATCAAATGCAAATACGAGGCACACATCATTCTCCCCTGTTCTAACAAATCCCCTTCTGTGCTCAGTAACTTTGAGCTGCAAGTTTACTTCTGCAGTATGTCACATTCATCTTTATTTGCACATAATGAAGTGTACAGCCCATCTGTTGTTATTGACTGATTTATATTTGCAAGACAAAAGACCTGATTAATGGTACCGCTAAACTGGTTTCGCTCATGCAATTCATTCACATTAAGAAAACAAATTTTTAAAAGCCATTTTAATCTATAAACTTAATTTACAATTTTTATTTTAGTTGCTGTCCCAAAGACAGATATAGTCTTTTATATTTGCCTTCTGTAGTATCTGACAACTTTGGGTTTTTTTCAAAGGCAAGTGCAAAATCTATAGGAACAGGTGAAGTGCCACTGAAATCAGCACTGAGAGAATCTGGCACGGACTGTCACATATAGGAATTTTATTTAGTATAATTTTAGTCCCTCTTTCTTTTAAGGTAAAACAAATCCTTGCCTAAGTCGGGAACCTCCTCATGTTAGGAGACGTCTTTATTCTTGTCGTGCATTTGTTTGCAAAACTGTACGTATTATAGCTCTTCATGCATAACAAGTGAAAAAGGAGATTTTGCAGTATACTTCCCTTTTTATGGTCTAGTATCCCTGCTCTAATCTATGGCAGGAAAATATTGTGCTCTGTACACCTATCTATTCATCTCTAGATCACCGGTTTTATTACTATATATCAAGCTTTAACTCTCATCAACCCAGCATATAACTCACTGTATTTCTGAACTGAGAGACTTAAACTATTATTGCTCAGATCATAATATATTGGACCATTATCTCTTTGTGTGAGACCTGAAGCAAATTCCTCTCAAATGGAATTTACTTCAGAATGATTCAAGAGCAATTTAAAATGAATGGCTGCAAAGCTAACTCCATTTGCATTTGGACGCCCATCACTCGGTAAGATCATTCCCCATGCGTTGCAAGGAAGGCAGCTGGAGTTAACTGTATGGATGGGATTTCTGTTCAGTTTTTTTAATGTTATGATTAAAAAGCTTTCTAGAGCAACAAGTACTGTTTACTGTGAAACTATCAGCAGGTGCTAGCTCGGTAAGCCAGCTTATCAGGAAGAAGGCAAGGGTTTGGATTACAGTGCACACACTTTTATGGAAGGAAAATTGCTTAGCTGGAAGTCCTCTGCTTGCAGGGTGCATGTGGCATCATGGTGATACCAAGGAAGGAAAAAATCCTGTATGCCATATAGCCTGCCTCCACCTTAGAGCCCTGTAACACTGACGGAGCTAAGAGTCCAAAATTAGGCCAAGTTGAATGAGAAATGGGAAAAAACAGGACTTTTTCTAAGAACAGCTAGTGAGCAGTTTCCATGTCAGAGGGCCCTCTCAACCCTGCCTCAGCCCCTGGGGACCACATGGGGACAGAGGATGGGCACAGCAAAGCGTAGCTCATGCCCTGAAAGAGAAAGCCCATTTTCCTGCCCCACCCTGGGGAAGAGGAGGAGGAGGGTGGCTTTCTCAGCACTTCCCAGCACTTCAACTCTGTCAGCCCTACCTCCAGCTGACTGCAAGGTGGGCATGCAATAAGGCAATCACAGTGTTATTCTTCAGCATCTCAGAAGTAGAAGATTTCACCAAATAACCTAGGAAGATTGCAATTTTATAACAGTGTAATACTTGGCCAGCTCAGGAGGCTGGGATCTCTGCTTGTAGCTGAATTCACCGCAGCGCTTTACACGCCTAAAGACGAGGCTTGGTTTTGCGGCAGCCCACAAACCAGATGCTTGCTGAACCTTGCTGAACTCTCACAGGAGCAAGGTCAAGGGAATTTCAGACTCAAATTTACTGAGCACCCACAAAATTACATGCTTTTTTTGGCAGGGAAAGCAGAGTGCAGGCATGGTCTGGGAAAAGCGATAGAGAAATCAATAGGGCATGCAATGTTCATCTTTTTTGGGAGACTTCAGAAACAGAATAAAGACCACAAGAGGAATGAACTTCCCCTGCACCTGCAATGGCTCAGTGAAGACCTTCCGAGCACATCTCGGCTTAACAACACATCTCCAGGAGGATAAACCCAGGCTTTGAATGCACTTAGAAAATGAGGAACACACACACTGAGTGGCTTCGTAGCGATCAGAAGGCTGCTGGGCAAAAGTCTCCCCCCAAACACACGCACATCAAAGAAAACCCAAACACATCCTTTCCTGTTCTCCTGCATCACTATCAAAAAAGCAACTTCCACAGAGGCATGGGAATCAATACGTGATCCACCGTGAGCCACAGAGCACCAACCTGGGGCTCTTCCGAAAACCCACATGGTGGGCACCTAAGACATCTGGAATACTGTTTCTTTGGCTCAACTAAAGAGTCCAGGAAGGAGGTTTCCATTTTTCAGTGACACACCTAGTAGAGACTAAACATCCCAACTAAGTAAGTAGGCTACTAAAGGCCGAATATAGTAGTCATAGTTGTTATTCCCATCTTACCTCGACTAGCCTTCCTCAGAAAGCTGGGAAGAGCTGAAGGCAAGAAGAAAGCAACGTGCTTTCCCTTGCAACAGCAGGGCATGGCCTGCCTTCAGACAGGCAGTCAAAGAAGATGAATGAGGAGCTGCTGGTGCTTCCCACTGGCACCACCGCGCTGAGCGGGGCTCTCCTGTTGTGCACTTCCCTCCATGCTCCTATTTCACATGAATGCTGCACGGTCAGATATAAAGCCAACAGCAGAGGAGGATAAAAGAGCAAATGGCCAATGTGGACACTGCGCAACCGTGTCATCTACAGCAATCAGCTCATGCTCCATCTCCCCTGCTTTGATAGCACCATCTCCTTCTCTCAGGTCAACGCTTGGAATATATTTTGCCTGTCTTACCCTGATAAACTGTACTGCTGGTAATCAACAATTAATTCCAGAGTCAGACTTGAATTGCATCAGTGTAAGGAAAAGGAGAATCACGTCTAGATGAGGAAAACACTGACTGTATCAGCTTTATAAATCAGCTCGAGAGTTTTTTATTACTGTCTGGGAAAAAGGCATCTTCCCCCAGTTTGTTTAATTGATAATTATAATTAAAGTTTTTGCTTCTCTTGAGGCTAATGGCAATTTTATCATCAATCAGATCAGAGGCAAACAAGAGGCCAAACATGTGTCCTCAAAAAACTCTCACAGCCCTCTGTAAGACAGAAAAATTTCTTTATACATCCCGTTGCTAATCCAAGACAAAAATTGTGGGTATATACCTAGATTTGACATTCAAGGTTCTGTATGTAGAACTTTACCATTGTCCTGAGATAAAATCCTTCAGACTACCAGTTGCTACTTAAACATGCAAAAGACAGCACAGGTACTTCTCAGCATTGGACTTGGTGTAGGAAAACACCAGAACGTGGTATGATTTCACACAAGGCAATGAAAATACTTTCTGTCGCCTACGAAGGGCACCAAGTGGTCCTTTGGGCAATGAGGTTTGTGATAATTGTTGTCAGTATAAGAAATGTAATGCAGTAATCTGCAAGCGCTATTTATTATGAGGCTGCCTAACCATATAAATAGATAAAACAGGACAAAGGAAAATCACCGGGGGCTGAGGCTGACTTACGAGCGCTGCCAGTGTGAAATGTCAAGTGAAGAGGCAAAAGTCCTGTTTCTTTGCTGCCCTGTTGTGAGTACCAGCAGGCACATCCCTCTTTGCAATGCTTTCATTAATTCTGATTGAAACTTTGTTGTTGGGCTTGTACAGAGCCACTGGATAAGGCTGGCTCAGTTACTGGCTATGGCTATCAAAAGTACGGTACCTGAAAATACACAAAAAGTGCTTGTACAAACAGAAGATGACTTCAGTGACATTTCTTGGTAATTATTATCCTGTGGAAGATTGCTCTTCTTTGTCCTGTTGCTCTCTCTTTCCATTTGTTTAAAACTAATAAAATATTCATGCTTAAAAAAACCCCTAGGTTGCAGACTGTCTCCAAAACATCACCTCCCTTACTCTATCATGTAACAAAAGCACAGAGAATAACATTCAAGTGTTACTTTGCCAAGCACAGGCATTGTGTTCCATAAGTGTGAGCTCCGGACATTGAATCTAATTAGAAAATTAACGTGACTCCTGTTAGACATGGTTGTGCTGGTAGAGTTCAAGCAATTTGGCTGCATATTATTGCTATTTCTGTTTTCTCTGATAAAATGCAATGTACGAACAGTTGAGAAACTTCAGCGTCAGACCACAAGATTTTGTAAAAATCTGCCTGTAAAAGTGAAACGCATTTTTCCTTTTGGATTCTAGCTTGTGATGGGTCTGCACAATGGCATGGGATCCCCTCCTAACCACCCGCGAAGCAAAGTCTAATTTGAAACATTTCTGCCCCAGCTGCCATTAGTAATCATAATGGTTGACATAGGGTCAAAAAATTATTAAACCTCTGAGAAGCATCATTTCCTCTTCAGTGTTAGGCTTCACTTTCCTTTGACACATTAGTCCTGAAGCAGCTCCAGGCTCTTGACCCCTCCTTTAACCCTGATAACTAATTAAAGATGGACAAGGCTTAGGCTAAAATACTTTCTGTTAAACCTATTCATTCTCAAGTCCCCTTCAGGCACTCTTTGTCATGCAGGACAGAGCCTGCCATATTTATATGAACATGAAAGCAGACGTCTGTTACAACAATATGAAAAACTGTCTTTTTACAAGACCTAACTTAACCTTTGTGGTTAGATGGTAGGATGCATTTTATAGCACATAAAATATATTCTCAATACAGACTGGAAACAAGTTTCCTCAGTATAGTCCAAAGTATGCAATTCAGAAAAAATCTGAGGATAATTAACTCTGTATGTATTTTTAGAATTAGAAGTTCAGACTCAGGTCCTTCATCTGACTGCTAAATCAATAGTCTGAATGGGGTGTCACCAATACCATGAACAAATGAAAAATTGATCCTACCTTTTCTCGCACGAGTATTTCTTCAGGCTCTATCATGTACTAGTATGATGTACTTCAGAACTCAGGCTAGAGAGTCGTCTAGCCATAGGCAGATGGATTTTAGGGCTGGTAGTAAATCATATTACACAGCACAAGTTGGTTTAATATCAATAAATCTGTGTGCAAAGTATTGTTGATGGCCATGGCACAATGAAAGGAGTGCCATACTGCCAGCTTCAGAGCACTGTAACTGAATGTGGTACTTTGCAAATACTTTCTTAGCTTTTCATGTTGTTATATACTAATAATTAAGCTTGCTTCTTGCATCAGTATGTTAGGGTTAAAATGCCAATCCCTTGATACTAGCAAGAATGGCTATTCTTACGCTTACTTTTTCTATTATTAAAACTTGTGCAGAGGTCTGCTCCCAGATTTCTAATGCTTTCTATGCAAGCATTTTTCTCAGAAAAGAGTGATGATTCAACATCTCGATATTAATAAAACTGAGATCTAGTGGGATGTCATGGATCCTGATTTCATGAGCTATCTGAAGTGTACAGTTTATCTAGTTAGTGGGGTCACTCCAACCCAGAAAAACACAGGACACTTGTCTATACCTAAAGAATAGCTCAGTTGTGTGGACACACAGTTAAGGCATAGAGTTTAGACTCACAGGATAGACATTCTTGTGCGACCTTGGGGAAGTCTGCTCTGTCAGGTTCAGGGTCCCATCTGCAAAATGGATGTAGCAGCCTAATAGGCAGCACTGTAATTCACTACCTTTGAACTAAGTAAACAACTCAGATTCTTCCTTCAAAATTTCTCCAAAATAGCTGTCAGCATCATTTACTAAATAGCTAAACAGTTACACAAAGGACCACCAAAAAAAAATAATAAAAAAAAAAAAAATCTATGTTTATGAAATGATTAGGAAAAACAGTCTGGCTATCTCGGAGCTGATGCAAGTTTTGTTGCTGGTCTCCCTGTTACTGTATTGATGGAGTGGTTGAGGGGCAGGATTTGGATCAGGAACCTGACCTTAGGTGCTCTGAAGGGCTCTCTCCGTGGGCTAGGCGCATCCTGGTGAGACTGCTGTCCTGAGACTAACATTAGTCCTCAGGAGTATCTACCTACTCACTATTTTCTTCTATGGATCTTAATGACGTTATTATTTGCCTGGTGCTAGTTACGTAATTCCACCCACAACCAATTTTTCAAGAACGATAAATTACTTTGTTTGAGGCTGATTTATCCCAGCAGAAGTCCAAATTGAATTAGAAATCCATTAGCTAAATTCTAAGCAGGAGCTTCTGGGGAGAAGGGGAAAGGGAGGGAGGGAACTTGGGAATCTGAGCACCAGATGTGGAAAAGGGGAAAACAAATCCTTAGAAGTAGTATAAAAGGAACAGAAAAGATAAATATCTTCTTGTTGAATTAAGCACCCAGGTATTTAGGGAGCCAGATGGAAGAACACAGATTATTGCCTAGGATCAGAAATATGACTCAGACATTTATTTATTAATTTAGATTAGCAATTGGGTTTGCAAATACACGAGACTTTGTAAGCAGATGAAAAGCACCGGTCTGCTTGAATATCATGGTTGCATTCATGAAAATAACAACAGATTGATTGTATTATATATACTAATAAAGCTAATAACGTGTTCAACCAAATAACACAAAATAATAAAACGTATTCCTCCCTCTGAGGGAAAGTGAAAGGGAAAAGAAAGGCTTATTTACTTTGGAAACATACAGAATGATTTAATCAGCTACCATTCTCCACACAGAGACTGCTTATTTGAGGAGATCCATGGATATTGTACCTCTTTAAGTACAAGTTTATTTACAGGAGAGCACACCCTTTCCTCTTGCCACTCTACCCCTACCACCAGTAGAATCAGCAAATGGAGGATGATGGCAGGAGAATGCAGCTAGTTCATTGCCATTAACAACCACCCTGTCATTTTCTAAAGCTGGAAACTATGATGGGTGGATGTAACCCAGGACCCACAGAGGGAAACTGCAGTACAGTCCCTCTCATACGAGTTACAGAAACAGTCTGCATCCACACAGTTACTTCAGGAGACCATGAAAGGTCTGAATTATTTGGTTACAGATCAGAAATTTTCCCCTGCAGTGACTAATTTCATTCACACTCGTTTCCTAAGTCTTGCTGATTTCTTACTCTCAAACTAACAATTTAAAAAGAAAAAAAAAAATCTTAAAATGCAAAGAGCAAGCTGAGACAGCAAGCTCATGACTTTGCTTTACCTCCAACTCAACCTTCATCCAAGCTGCCTGTGAAGTATCACCCCTTCCATCACCAGGAGCATCCAAGCTAGCTCAGACAGTTGCTGTTGAGACCAGACAGCAAATGTGCAGTGCCTATGGGAAGCTCTGATGTGCCATCAGACTTCTTCTGGATCCCAGCATGTAAATTTACAGTACAGCAAAGTGCATAGTCACCCCTCCCAACCACCACCCTAAACTCTTCCTCGAAATCTTTTCAAGTTCACTCCATGGCCACTACAAGGAAGAATAAAGAAGGGAAGAAAAAGGAAAGGAAACCTGCTGAATACTCAGTAATCACAATTACGACTGGCAATGCTAGTTAAAGCAGAGAAATCCCAGCAAGTGCTGAGAACAGATCCAGCACTGAAGTTTTGCAGAAAGACTGATGGTGCCAATGTTCAGAGACCAGCAGCTGAAGTTTAACTGCTGGACCTATCACACACTGACTTGCTTCCCTTACTCATCTGTGAACGGTTTCTTGTCTGCCACATCCATTTTTAATGTAAGGTTCCTACAGGGACAGATATCTCTTAATATGCTGTCGTGGTTTACGCCCAGCCAGCAACTAAGCACCACGCAGCTGCTCGCTCACTCCTCTCCACCACCTGGTGGAATGGGAAGGAGAACTGGGAGAAAAAGGTAAAATCCCATGGGTTGAGATAAGGACAGTTTAATAGAAAAATACAAAGAGAGTAGAAACAACAGTAATAAGAGCAATAATCATGACATAATATATATAAAACAAGTGATACACAACACAACTGCTCACCACTCACAACATGTCGCTTCTGCCACCACTGCTTGAACCCCCAACCAGCTCCCCCCTTATATAGGCTGGTCATGATGTCAGTATGGTATTGAATATCCCACTGGATGGATCGGTTCAGCAATCCTAGCTCTGATCCCACACAGCTTCTGGTGAAAATTAACCCAATCCTAGCCAAACCAGGACATAACGCCAACCGAAAATGCCGCTAGAAGTGGAGCTTCAGATTCTGAGAAGCAAAAGCCTTGCTACCAAGTTACATCACTATTTCTCATCAGTGCTGTGAACTGGTTTGGACTAAACCAGCACCCCAAACTCCTGAAACTATAGGTCAGATAATAACAGTATTGTGTTTCAGTAGATGAAAGCACATATGCAAAAACAGAGCAAAAAGGTGGCTTGAAGTGTTTCTAGCTTGACTGCCTCCAGCAGCAGAGATAGGAAATGCTGAGAGAGATCTGCCTCTGTCTTGTAGATGGCACAGGGGCTGACACACTGCATAGTGGTCAACACAGTATCATTTAGCCAGGCTTAAACTGGCCCTTAAATGTGCATCGCCTGTATTGAGACATGTGCTCGTTTATATCTGCCATTGACTCCCTTTTGTCTAAAGAAAGCGCTATCGTTCAATAACAGCCCAGATTATTCCAAGAAATGACATTTGTCTGTATCTCTGTCTAGCCCAAAACTGTAGATCTTTGACGTATCAACTTCCTGCATGAGTAACTTTGCTGCCTGTGCCAGAGCCTTAGCCCTAACCAGAAGCAAATAGATTCCTTTGGTTTTGATTTTTAAAACATAGACCTGCACTCAAAAAGACAGCACAGCCATGTTAATGAATGAATCCAAAGCGTAACGAAAAAGAAACTTTGTAGAGGGATAATGGAAATGCAATTAATTTGCAGGCTTTGCTGGATATATTTTGTTTTGCTGTATCATATTTATTTATTCAGCCCTCCTCAGCAGGTCAGCTTGAAGCTGGGGAGCAACGAATCAGTGCTCTAATCTCCCTCTCCATCATCCCCAGCCTTTCTGAGGAAACTGATATCCAGCCCCAGCTGAATCTGTTGAGTTCTGATCATAAACACTGTCACTAAAGAAACACAGACCTAAGCTATCTGACTGATTTGAGCACAAAACATACATATTTCAAGCCCACTTTCTGTTTTCTCATCTCTGATCTTCTTCATCCCTTTTCTTGTGTTTTTTATTCTTTTATTCCCTGTTTTTTATCCTTCTTTCTCGCCTTTAGGCTCTCTCCCCTCCTTTTTTATTAATTGCACAACCCTCCCTCCCCTTTTTCCTCAAGTTCAGCAAACCTTCTCGTCAGGAATCTCCCTATGTTGTTGCAAATAAATAAAGATTAAAAGCCAGGAATGACAGATGGAGAATGACTGAGGGCAGAAACCTCACAAAAGCCAACATCAAAC
Organism: Bucorvus abyssinicus; assembly: GCA_009769605.1. Lineage (NCBI taxonomy): Eukaryota > Metazoa > Chordata > Aves > Bucerotiformes > Bucorvidae > Bucorvus > Bucorvus abyssinicus. The sequence continues at coordinate 52,394,967 of CM020026.1, forward strand.
CTAAATAGTACTGACTTTTATAACTCTCAGAATAATTAACTACAGCTCTACTATACTCCACATTCATGCAATATCCATCCATCCACGCAGCAGTAATAATACACTAATACTTAAATAAGGCAAGAGGTAATCCTGCTTTATTCTGCTGCCTAACCACAGACTACAGTTTAAAGTGGTTCTCCAGTTAGTTTAAAGAGCGTTTTATGCTCTTCATTCGGCAAAACTGGCTTGAATAGCACAAGATCATTTTGACGTTAGGTAGCTTCATTCAGCAGGTTTCTAATTTGTGACCAACAGAGCACAGTAGTATTAAATCAAACATCTGTAAATATACGGTAGAAGGTCACATCCTGTGATTGTACAAGACTTGGGGCAGAAAGGTTAGAAAACATATAACATTAATTATTAGCCATAGTATGTGAAGGTTTTACACCAAAAAGGACATTTGCAATGGTTCCATTTAGTTTTCTAAGCCACATTTCCTCTTAAGCGGTAAAATCACAGCACACAAGCAAATTAATATCTGAATTAAAACAGCAGCTGCGCATTTGGGTAGTAATTTTATGCAAGAAACCTCAGAAGCTCACTGCTAATACTTAAAGCGAGGGGTGTGTTTTGGTTGGATTCCCACTGTACTCAGCGCTGATGCCAAAATGTATTACGGCACAGCTGAAAACAGGTATTGTATGAGCAGGACAGTTTTGACTTGGGAGTCTGGGCTGTACCTTCACATTAATGAACAAAATCTCTACTAGCTGAGCTGCTTCTTGCCCAAGTTCACCTCTGCTGTTTTGTGTAGTACGCTCTCATCATCAACACTAACAGAGCACATTTCCCACCACTGTAAATTAACTTGAATTTGCCTCTGCCCCCCCAAATCCCCCACTATTACAGTAATCTCTGCCAATATGCTGAAGCTGGAATGCTTTGCAGGATTTACTCACAGCTGGAGCTGGGTTTTATTCTCTTTCAGGACCCTCCGTCCCATGCTGGCCAGGTGAGCAGAAACCCAAAGGGTTTGGAAGTCGACCAGGAAAGGACTATTGACACATAAGCCAGGCAGCTAACGGGCCAGGGTACTGGGGACACACTCTAATGTATCACACACACTTCAGACATAACAAATTACCAGCCTCTTTCTCCACTGCCCCACACATGGCAGCTTCTTTCAAGCCCTGAAGATCTCTGCTATAGCACCCCTCAAACCTTGTGACCTGTAGGCTTGGAAAGGGGATGTCCTGTGCCACCCTCACCGCCTCCGTACTTGCCACAACCACCACTGCTGACTGGCCTTGTGGACTGCAGCATCTTCTGGCTTCGTATTCCGCTGGTCTGTTACTCCCAAGTGGAAAAATGTCATTACCCAGGAATGCGCTTAATGTATGCAAAGGTAATCTTGGACACGGAAGGAGGGGGGGATACGTAGCAGCAGCAACAGACAATAAGTTGCTGTACATGACAGTTCATTTCTGGATAGCTAAAAAGATTAATGCCTTCACCTGCTGCTCGTGCATTACTGTCCCCAGCCATACAGAGATGAAATGCTGTCATGTACGGCAAAGTGCTCTTTGCTGCTCAAGCGAAGAGATTTTATGCAGTTACTGCTCTCCTGAACCCCAGGCCACGGCACAGAATGTTTAATTAAGGAAAGCATGAATACGAAGCATGCATTGTATTTAAATAATGTACTCTAAAGGATATAATCCCAAACAACTTGAGGAACAGTGTAAAACCTGATGTAGCCATAAACCATCTTAGCATGGATTGCAGCAGTCAGCTATGAAACGAGTCTTTTCTATCTTTGTTAAATGAATAACATCAAAGAACACTGTTCAAATCTTTCTTCATATTTGTCCCACTTCCCTGGGTTGTACTATTGGTCTTATCATTTGCCATTTCTAATATTTCCTTATAAATCTGAAAATACTTGTTTCCCAGAAACATTTTTTTGAAATTTGTATTTGAAGCATGAATTAAGGGGACCCTGTCGGACTGGAAACAGGCTGAATCGGGAGTCAAACTCCGTTTTCTGAAACCTCAGTCTAGTCTTCACTCTTCTAGATTAACCCTAGTCCTCACTTAGACAAACTTGTAGGGGTAGGGTTGTCACATTGAGTTCAGATTTTTGTCATACCTAGAGAGTTTAGACCAAATTCTTCCTTTAAAAGAGTTAGTCTCGCTTTACTAGACTGCTTTAAAAGAGCAAACCTTGTCTCTGAAGCAAACCCCTGGGCTCTCTGCTGAGGCTGCAAAATGTGACCAATCTAGATGCCAAGATTCATGCAACAAAAAAGCGTTCACTAGAAAGCCAGAAGAGCACGAGCTAACTTCACAGCTCTTAGCTATCATTTGACTTCTACAATAAGAACTTTCATCTTCAGCAACCTCAGACCAGAAATAAACCAAATAATAAATCATACCGCTGTCCCTGCCTCTTCCAAACTGGTCCTTTTCAGCTGTTTGTTTCCTCCTGTGCTCTGCAAGTCAGAATACACCTCAGCCTGTAATTCTGAACTAAACAAATGCTTGTCAACAAGTTCATAAAACTACCCAAATATCTAGATCCTGATGCATATATACCAACCTTTTCTACCATTAAACTACAGCAGGGTACATATGATTTTGATTTGTACATCAGGAGCTCCATATACACGAGCTCAGGAGGGGTTCCAGCTGTTTCTGCAGTCACAACACCTCATGTTACAGCTGACAGTTTAGAAACCTGGGAAGTCTAAATGTATGTGGGGAGTATAGATATATTTAGTTACATATAGATAAAGAGATGCTTTTCTTTAGAAAGAATAACTAAGTATTTCCTTCTGAAAAATAAGAACTTGCACCAAAATGGGCATTCTTGAGCTTGTATTTATTGGTCTTGCAGCTGCTTCCATAATAGCACATGAAAACCATTGCCTTCATAAAGAGTAGCACTGATCTCATTATTTGGTACAATTTTCTCAAATTATTTGCTTCTAGCCTTATTGTCTCATCAGTTGTATCCATTCATTCCTCTTGATCCCTTGCTTCAGGGCTTCCTTATTTCTGGGATGACCCAAGTTTCAACTGCTTAGATATATATGTATATATATATATATTAGTCAGTCTTATACACTCCATAAATACCTCTGTTTAAATACACTAGCAACCTTACTTGAGATGGTGCAGAAGGCAAAGCATTTTAATTCAGGAACACTCATATGGATCTTGATAGGCTGTGAGCTGGGAAAATTAAACGCTTTTCATCTGTTGTGGATGTTGCCATTTCTATGAACAAGAACTTGCAGCATCTTCTGTTTCCTCTAGAGGGATAATGCAGGCGCAACAACATCATAAGACCTTTGAAGATACATGGGCCAAGAGATTTTATGCTCTCTAGACCACTCTATTCCCATTCTCCTTTGCCTATAAACTCACAAGGACTGTGCAGGGTAAATGTAATCTGAAAGAGCCATCAGATAGGTAACAGCTCTTCCACCAAATCCATCTGCCTAAACTTGATCCTCACTGGGAAAAACCACGATCACTGTAATTATTTACTGCTCCCCATATTCAATTTTCTGACCACGATTCTCCCCAGAAGAAATGGCCCAATTGAATTTAAAAAGAAAAAAAAAAAAAGAGAGAGAGAGAGACTATGAAAGCTGGAGAAAATTAGCATGCAATAAGCCATTTCTTCCTGTCAATTTTCTCGTCTCCTTTTATTAACAGATTTGTTTTTGAAGCAATTATACACGTGCAATCCATTTGTGGCATCTCTTTACTTGCCTCCTGACATAACCATTATTAGGGCTGTCACAGCTAATCGGCTGACAGCTAGAGAAAGGCAGTTCTGCAGTGTCCTGGTACTGCCAGTCAATACCAGCTGAATAATAACAACACAGCCTGCGAGCTGCTTATTATTTTTCTTTCCAGTGGCTGTGCTGAGAACAGTTCCTGCAGAATTCTGACAGAAGCAGGGGAGATGGAGGATGGTCTTCATGTGCTCTCCGAATGATGTGTGAGCCGCAGCCACTGCTATTTCACGTATCCTTACAAGCTGGCACCCACTGTGACTTGCACTAAACTCTCAGCATCCCCCATTACAGCCCCAGCCAGTAGCCGGTGTGTTTCAGAAATGATTCAAGAATATTCCCATGAATGCACGGTGCTGCTGGTCCTGTCGCTCCAGAGCAAGTTGAGTATGCCCTGAGGTTTGCAAAACTAAGCACAGCTGTCTGGATGAATTTCCCCTCCGGTGGAGAGGGAAAATTGGCAAAGCTGTCCGTTAATATGAAGAACCTGTGAGAGCGCGGCCGGGAGTGCCAGCACTGTTTTTCAATCATACATCATTATGGAACATTTGATTATCATTGCTGTAAAGCATACTGTGTGCTGACTGTACCAATTTTGCCAGGAAATTTGCAAGCATGCTATATTACAGCTACCAACAGCTGTGTCCCACACTGCAATGATATCTCAATTCTCTGTGCAAGGATGTGCCAGTCAGGTGGGAGCAAGACTTTGCACCTGATGCATGTCCCTTACTGGTTTTCCCCATGCTTTCAACAACGTGAAGCATGCACCTGCCAGGCATGGAAAGGAAGATTTAACATGTCACACGGGAAACAAGTCCTGCCCAGTATAACATAAACCCAGCAGCAAAGTCCCGAGGGGAAGGAAGCTGAGCTATGCGACAGATGCATACGCAGGGCTTACAGGGTCAACCCCAGCTCTGCCAGAGACAACTTGAGTAACCATGGGCAAGCCATTCGGTCTGCAGGATGGCAGCAGTAATCTTTATTCCTTCCGCCCTTAATCTACCCCTTAATATTTCAAAGTCTTGCAGGGACAAAGACGACCTTTCCCTGCATTCATGTGGCATCTAGAACAGAGTTAGCTTAGCCTTCAAGTTAAAGCCGTGTCTACAACAGCCTTCCCAATATTACAGAATTTAGGCGCAGATGCAACGAAGTATTTACGCTTCTAGCAGGAAGACATTTGACCTTCCACCAATAATGAGCTTACAACTTTGATCAAAGAACTGTTTCTCTCCAAGACAATGAAAATAAACTGATTAATGTATGAGTTTATTTTAAAACGAGCCCTTCAAGAAATTTGGTCTGTGGGTGTCAGACCATTTCCTTCTTATTATTGAGTAAGATGGAGGTATTATGCTTCCCTTTGAGTTAAATCTGGGTCTACAACACAATTTGAATTGTATTTGCAGGCACTGAGCCACTTTCAGTCTTTGTGGCTTGGATAATAAAAGCCATGAACAAGTGACAGGTTTGTCTTCAGTACATTGTGTGCCAGTCCACGTGGGAGCCTGGATATTTAGCTTTGATCACAATCTGCAGTGCCGGATCTTCAACAGTATTTGTACCAGCGGTGCCTAAGATAAATGCAAGCTGCGATATGCCTAGATACTCTGCAGTCAGAAACGGCCAAAGACTCACTGAAACAGCGCACAGAAGCTGGGCACGTGGGAAGGGAAGGAACTTTATAGTATTTTTCTAGCAATTCTTTTTAACTTTGAGCACTTCTCTTTTTTCCAGCATCAGCACGACTGCACCATAGAGAATTTACTGCAGAATCCCCATCTTTCCCAATGGCCGTAACTTCCCTATTGCCCTGAAAGGGACAAAGGTCATAATTTACTCATGCAGTGGGTGGCTATTTTGAGAACATTTATCTCGCATTATTCACAAGGACCCAGTACTGATGCCTGGAGAATATTGCTAGCTACAGGCCTCCAACTGGACTTGGCACCACTGACCACAACCCTCTCAGCTCTGTCATTCAGCCAGTTCTCAATCCACCTCACTGTCCACTCATCCAACCCACACTTCATAAGCTTCCCTATGAGGATATTATGGGAGACAGTGACAAAAGCCTTGCTGAAGTCAAGGCAGACAGCATCTGCTTCTCTCCCAGCATCTACCCAGCTAGTCATACCATCATAAAAGGGTATCAGATTGGTCAAACATGATTTTTCCCTTGGTGAATCCATGTTGACTATTCTTGATAACCTTCTTTTCCTCCACATACTTAGAGATGACCTCCAGAATGTGCTGTTCTATCACCTTTCCAGGGATGGAGGTGAGGCTGACTGGCCTGTCATTTCCTGGGTCCTCCTCCTTGCCCTTTTTGAAGGCTGCATTCCACCAGTCCTCAGGCACCTCTCCTGTTCTCCATGACCTTTCAAAAATGATGGACAGTGCCTTAGCAATAACATCAGCCAGCTCCTTCAGCATTCATGGGTGTATCCCACCAGGACCCAAGGATTTGCGGGTGTTCAGTTTGCCTAAATGATCTCTAACCCAATCCTCCTCAACCATGGCAGAGTTTGCCTTCCTCCAGACTTCCTCTCTTGCCTCCAGGGACTGGGATTCCTGAGGGCTGGCCTTAGTAGTAAAGACTGAAGCAAAGAAGGCATTCAGTACCTCCACCTTCTCTGCATCACTCATCACCAGGGAACCCACCTCATTCAGCAGCCAGCTCACATTTTCCCTAGTCTTCCTTTTCCTATTGATGTACTTGAAGAAGTCCTTCTTGTTTTGTATGTCCTTTGGCAGATTTAATTCCAAGAGGGCCTTAGTCTTCCTTGTTGCATCCCTACATACGCTGGCAACGTTCCTATACTCCTCCCAAGTGGCCAGTCCCTTTTTCCACATACTGTAAACTTCCTTCTTTCATTTGATTTTTTTCAGAAGCTCCTTGCTCATCCATGCAGATCACTTGACTCCTCTACTTGATTTTTTTACTCACAGGGATGCACCAAGCTTGAGCTTAAAAGAAGCGGTGCTTAAATATTAACCAGCTCTCTTAGGCATCCCTACCTTCTAAAGTCCTAAACCACCGAATTCCTTCAAGTATATCTTTGAATAAGCCAAAGTTAGCTCTCCTGAAGTCCAGGTTTGCAATCCTACTTATTGCCCTGCTTCTTCCTTGTATGATCTTGAACTTCACCATCTCATGGGCATTGCAGCCAAGGCTGCCCCCAACCTTTACATCCTCAACCAGTCCTTCTTTGTTCATTAGTACAAGGTCCAGAAGCAGCACATCTTCTCAATGGCTCCTCTACTACCTGTGTCAGAAAGTTAGCATCAATGCTCTGCAGGAACCTCCTAGACCATGTGTGCCTGGCTGCATTGCCTTTACAGCAAATATCAGAGTGACTGAAGTCCCCCAGGAGAACCAGTGGATGTGATCGTGAGGCTACTTTCAACTGTCTGTAGAAGGCCTCATTGACTTCCTCTTCCTAATCATGTGGCCTGTAGTAAATGCCCCAACAGTGTCACCCATATTAGCCCATCCCTTAATCCTTACCCATAAGCTTTCAACACATTCTTCATCCCTCCTAGGCAGAGCTTGATACATTCCAGTTGCTCTCTCACTAAAAGAGCAACTCCACCACCTCACCTTGTTGGAAGTACACAGCCATCCATGACAGCATTCCAGTCGTGCGAACTATCCCACCATGTCTCTGTAACTGCAATGAGATCATGGCCCTGCAACCACAAACAGATCTCCAGTTCTTGTGTTTATTCCCCATGCTTCAGAGAATTAATCCAGCAAGAAGGTTTCCCTGGAGGGGTGCAAGAGGATCCAATAATAGTCATACACACTCTTGAGGTGGTTGGCATTCTGGCTCTCATCTTGGAAGGCAGCTAAGGAACATTTGTTGCTGCTCTGGTTGGCCTGGATTATTCCCCAGTTGGATGGGATGGCATGAGCTTTGCCACAGAATCATAGAATCATAGAATCTTGGACCCTGCCCCCCAACTCCTTTAAAGCCCACCTCACCAAGCTGGCTAGCGTGCTGCCAAAGATTCCCTTGCCTCTTTGAGACAGATATATTCCATCCACCCATTCCATGAGAATGTGTGTGTCCAAGACAAGGCCAGAAGCATGGGAATGCAACATAATCACACAGCCACAGAGGCGAAACATCTAGAAGAACTGCCCTTCAAGATCAGCTTAACCTAATCCAGGACCAGAAAGGTTAAATGCTTGTAATAATAGGGTTGTTAAGTAGGGGTGGTGAATGTTAATAGTTTGGATAGTGAGCACTTTCCTACTTTGACAAGCATGAATCTCTGAACTGAAGTCTAAATATCCTACATTTATAACCCTTGATTGGGTATAACTGTACCTAAACCTCTACATTGTGCCATTGTTCCATTTTAACACAGGCTTTTCCTCCTACTAGTGGTATTCCATGAAAAATAATAATAGTCCTGTTCCAAAATATAGTTACACAACATAGAGCAACTTTACTGACTTACTCAAATGGCTCACCTCCTACCCCTCCAGCAGAAATGGCCTTTTGCACAGAGGCAGATGAATCCTCACCGAAGTCTTGGCTAATATAAGTCACTGCCTTCTATCAACTGACGAGATGTTCTAGCGTGTCAGAATAATATGTCCTTCAGTCAGCTGGGACTGAAGGATTTGGGCCAACACACGGCATGTACCTGAAAATGGCAGCATTTACCCCTGCTCTGTACTTATTCAGGCACACAATTAGTTTTCCCAGTAGCAAGTGGCTTTCACGTCCTTTCCATCTGCAACACATTACACTGACATGGTACAACTGGTTGGACTTTCTAGTAAAACCGTAATTTAAACAATAATAAATAATGCTGGTCTTGCAAACTCTGTTGTTGAAGGAGCCTGGGCTCCTGAAGAAATATATGCCAATTTGCCTCTGCCCTTGGTGCCTCTGTGCTCTAGAGCTACCAGCAACCGGACACTGCTTGCAATGAAGACGATGACCATGGGGTTGTGTGGATGCGTGAAGCCTAAAAGTCAAAACACCACTTTTTGCCCTATGCCTGTGGCACAGGCAGCACAGAGCACTGTTTCAGTTCTGCCTGAGTTGCCTCCGAACCAGGCTGCTATCCCGACACTGCCTGGATAAACGACATGAGTGATTCTCTGCCTGGTTATTCATGAAGTCATGGCTGACCAAGAGCAAAGCTTTTTCTGACAGGCAGTGCATAACTTTGCAGCATAGTCCTTGTGTGACAGCAGAGAATGAGACTGAATATGTAATAAAGTTGTGCTCTCTGGAAAGGGAACTGGGGAATGAACAACTTCCTTTGCTGGGTGAATCGGTAGTCTATCAAGAACAAAACCAAGGCTTCAAAAACAATCCATGACTTAAATTTTTCTATCAAACAATGGCTCTGAAAGTTTATAATACAAGTGCTAAGCTAGTTTTCTCATCAAAGAAACAAGTACATGAAAGCATGAGTCTTCAAAACTAACAAAAAAATGACTGCTCACTGTGCCGCAGTACAAAAATACCTGATTTTTCTCTCCTGCTATTCAAAAAGGATTTTTGCTTATTATATTAATTTTATTCTAAGTGTTAGATTTACTCAAGATGGTAAGAGATGAAACACTAGTCTCTAAAAGCAACACATTAAACAGGCTAATGCCTGTCCCTCACAGTCCCTCACAGCCTAAAGGCTTGGACAACATTTGGAAGAGACTTGTTTCTAAGATCTTGCTCTTCTCCACTGTTTTTATGCAGCCTTTCTGCCTCTCTCCCTGTTACTGAGATGCAATGAGGTATTGCTTTGGAATCGGGATGAATAAAAAGCCCTTGGCACAACCTCATCTGAGCCACATTAAAAATGCTCCTTCACTCCTCAGTCTGAAAACAGCTGAGTTCCTCACCTGTCCCAAATCAATACTATGATATAGATTGTACAAACTTAGGTATTGACTGTGTGAGACTTCTATTTTACTGTGAAAAATCAGGAAGAGCTTTAGAAGGACCACATTAAAAACAAGGAATTAAAACCAAACAGATGACAAACACACAACCAAAGCCTCCCAGGCTATTAACATTTCCTGCGCAGATTAATGAAATCTGTTGAATTCCCATCTTTCATATCTCAGAGCCTACATGGGACTTGGAGTCATAAGTCAAAAGCTAATCTGACATCAAGAATAAATAGGAGTAAGCAAAGGCTGGAGGTATTCACTGATTCTCAGGGCTGGCTATTTGTACATGTGTTTATGAAATAATTCTAGATATGGGTCAACTTTTTTCTCCTTAGAAAATTGCTACGCATGTTTTGGCTCAGATTTTTTAAATCAAAATCAAGATGTGTTTGAGATAGTTGACCATTTTCAATCATAGCCTCTGTCACTGCTTGTATCCACACCAAAGTCCATGCCTGCACCCTCTCCCGGTTAGATCCCAGTGGCTCTAGCCAATGGAGAGACTCTCTTCAGCATCTACGGGATTTTAATCTAAAACTTGCAGTGTAATATTCATTTCATATAGGAAAACAGCCTCAGTTAATGCTTTAGGTTAGATGACGCCAATGCGGTGCTATTCCACAACTAAGGAAAGGGCTAGATCTTCAGCAGTTCCAAGTGATGTTTCAATCACCGTCAGGAGAGCAAAACTTCTCAATACTAGCTGAAGGTCTTGGTCCCTAGAGGCGTGCAGGTATAACACAGACAATCTTGCCACAGTAACCGAGGCAAGAAAGTACATGGTTTTAGGGTGAGAATGGTATTTGTAAAGGAACTGTGACAGGAAATCATTTCAGCCTTTCTTCTGTGGCAAAACATCTGCTTAGTTCCACATCTTAAGACATAAAAAGCGTAACATAAAAGACCATAGGAAACATAACTACCTTTGCACACACAGACACAAACATTTGTACATTTGTTGCCAACTTGTTTAGACACTTTTTTTGATGATGCATCTCCTGTCAACAGGGGTATAATTAAGCTGCTTCTTATCTATGTACGTATCTCAGGTATGCTACCTGCTACAGCTATTTCCTAAAACCTGTAGCAGTCCAACCACATAATCACACAAAACTTTCGCTACTGGTGACTGTTGTTTAATGCTAATTTCTTTGTGGTTACTAAGAGAAATTGCTATTGACTGCTTTCATTAGGGAACCATTGACCCTTATCCACTGGAGCATCCTGGAGAAGAAATTCACTAAATATGCCCATATTTCATTCTCTGAAAATCAAGGTAGGAGAGTCATGCTGAAGGATACGGTTTATTTAATCCAAAATTAAAATTTTATAGGCTACATTACCTAAAGTAAATTGCTTAATACATTCAGATAAACAGCTGCTTTCTAAGTGTTTGCCTTCCATGTTTCCAAGGCCTAAATTAAGCTAAACAACAGAACATCATTGCTAGCACCATAGAATTCCCCAAGATAAGATATGCTATACCTAAATTTAAGAGGCAGAGTTTAGATCCAGCAAAGCAGTGATTTTCAATGCATCCCTCTAAACAGCACAAGGCTATCATAGCCTTCTCGGCTTAACTTTCCTTTAGTAATAGCTTTTTCAACATACACTTTACATACTCGTGACTCTATAGTGAAGAGAAGTGTAGCTTAGTTGTATTTGTATTTGCCACTTGCTAGCAATGACATAGAAAACCTCCAAAGTATAGTGATCCAGTGTGCCCTAAAGATTTTGGAAGCTGGACTCAACGTCAATTCACTTATTCTTATGTCTCAGGCAAATACACCTTGCCGGTGTAGAACAATTTTGGCACAGTGAGCGAATCTAGCCAAACATCTCTTTGTGTATGACACTGTCCTGCTTGTGCACAGAGCCACTCGGCATGTGTGCTTTGAGTCAAACGTGTAAGGAAAAGCCCTGCCCAGGCACTGTATTTTATGGGACAAGGGTACCTGTGCCACTGGCTGGGAAACTACTCCAACTGCAGCCCTTCCCTGCAAGGCACTGATGGAAAGGGACAATTATGGACTTTATACGGGAGTTCAGGGTCCATTTTGGCTAATGTTGAGTACCACTTCGGAAAGTCAGCAACATTGCCATAACAGCCACCAGATTCATTTGCATCCCTGACACCAATAACCTGTACTGCTCTGCAAACTCCCTTCAAGCCAAGCTGAAGAATGCAACATCAAATTTCCCTAGTAAATGCCAATGGCACATGACATCTGCTAACCCCTCATAACTGAACCCCAATGTAACTTCCAGAACCACGTCGCAAATAAATTTGTCATAATTTTGTCCATTTACTTGCTTTCTCCTCACTGATCTATCTCCTTGAACACAGGCCCAAGGAGAAGCCAAGAACACTTATGCCAAGACGCTGATCCATTTCCATCAGCTGCTTTTCTAAGTTAATTTATTTCCCTGTTAAACAAATGTGTAAGTGGAGAGCAGCAGCAAAACACTACGTGTGGAGTAGAAAGCCACGCCATGAAATCTGAGAGGCGTACGAGAATTTATCACACCTCTGACAAACTTCCTTGCAGTCTGTCTCCTACCGCATCCGTCCCCTTAAGACTTCCAATATTACAAAACACGCAAATAGTTGCAAATACCGTTGTTTCTTATGAGTTAATTCGGAATTGTGAAAATTTTTTATCAAAGTTATGGCAATCTGTAACTCAAAACAGTCTGTTTTCATGCTGCATTGGTTTACAAATATGTATAGAAAAATGCGTACAGCAAAGTTATTTTATATGTCAGACTTGTGACAGGGATTTTTATGTGATCAGCAGAGGCACATACCGGAAAATCAGTGCAATTTACTATAAGCCTGATTATATACCTTACCCACAAATTAATCTCATTGAGATTTATTTCAGCATTCCGAACTTTTATACATGTGTCTATGTGGCTCTATTATTGATATAATTATTGTTTATTAGTTCTGTTCTGATAGCGTTCAAATACTACAATTAGAATGAAGCCCAAACATGCTGTACAAACACCTATTAAATCTTCCTGCACTGGCAAGCACAGGGTCTAGAGAAACACAACGGAAGAAAAACCAGAACAAAACAGCGGAAAAAGCAGACCCACTTCTGATCGCTGCCTCTTCTTTCCAGAGTGTCATGCCATTTCCTTCAGCATGAAATGTTCAAAAGTTTTAAGAACACTTCTTACAGTAAAATAAACCACTACCTTTCAGGACAGCATCATTATTTTTGACTTTCTTGTCACTGCCATTATTTACAGGCACAAAGCCTTCTAGGATTATTAAAATGCGTTAGTGATCTCTGTACCCCTTCACCTTCATAATGATCTTTATTAATCACCTCTCTCTTCCCAACATTCATCACGTAAATGCACTTAGCCCTGCCTCCTCACTCCTGATGTCAATAAAGACACCCACTGCTGCAGGTTTGGACCCACCCCCAAATGTCCCTGACTACAGCCTGCTGTGCCAACACACTTCTCACGCTGGGGGCCGTGGCCCTTGCCAGCGGTTGTGTGCATGCCTACATGTGCACGCAGCACCTCCATATAGCTTGAGCATTGCAGAAATAAGAAATAAGCAGACTAACTTACTAATTGCTTTCTCAAAACTCAAAGGCACAAAATTACGTGAACCACAATTTCCCAAACGGCCAGGCAGCAGCCCGAAAAGTGCTGGTCGAGCTAGCAGGGCTGCAGGACCGGATCATGCTTTCCGAAAGGAGGGAGCTGAATACAGGCCACAGCCATTTATTCAGTTGGTTCCATCCTCTTATCAAGCTGCCTCCCTTCACTCACAACCTTCTCTTGAAAAATAGTCATAACACATTTTTACACCCACCAGACTGACCTGGCAGGCGTGCAGCGAAGATTAAGCAATTAATGGCTATGTGTTTCTTTGGGACCCTTCTAGGAAAGCTACCCCATGGATTACCAGAGGTAATCAGAAGAAAGATTACTGGAGTGTTACATCCAATACAGACTTGCACAAAAACTGTATAGATTTGAATAGAGTAACCAGAAGAGGTCCAGCTCTTGCATAACTTCTGATAAGGGATTTGCAAGCTCCTGGCAACTGATTTAGAAAATCTTTACAGTGTACTCCACATGCACTGTTTTTCTAAGATAAGCCACCAAGAACAGGATTTATTTTCACTTTTTCAAATGTCTTTTTAAAAAAGCCTCGCACTGTAAAGGGAGTAATTTGTCCCTGCATTCACGCATTTCCAAGGCTTGTCAAAAAGTTACATTGGCTTACACCAGAGTTTCTGCATTCTTCTGCAAAACACACCGTCACTCTGGACAAAACTACATTACAAGGGCAAACCAGATAAAACAGCAGCAGATGTTGTTTCTGTGCCCCTCTGCAAGAATTCCTGCCAGCTTGCTTTTCCTCCTCAAAATCTGCAGCAGAAGTTGGGGCTCTGATGTCACCTTGCCTAGACAGCTCTGGGCCTTTTATGCTGTCTAGTGTTATTACCAGCGATACAACAAGCATAGCTACATCTTCACCTAATGCTATTCACTGCATGTGCTTCGTGCCTCCCTGTATTATGCCATTTTAAGTGGTGGAAGAATAAAAAGGATAAACAAGAAGAATAACGAACAGGATTCTCTTGGAATAATGTTTTGCAGTCTTGGAGTGATAACAGGCTGCAGTCAAATATATTCCTGTCACCACTGGCACACAAAGCTGTCTAACTTTTTAACGTTTGTTTTACTAATTGAACAATCAATTATTAACATAGATTATTTTCACATTCATAAACAGCACCTGCATACAGACACCTGCTTGGTCTGAAAGCCTCTGGACCCATTTACACTCTCTTGAGCAACTCAACAGCCCCTGGTTTCCATTAATGCTACCTTCCATTAATGCAGTTTCAGCTCCTCGGACTTTGCCTCTGCCCCTAAATGTCACTTGGCATGGCACAAGTAACTGTAACACCTACGTTCCTTAATTTCTCCATCTGCAAAGGCCCCCAGATCCTTCTCTCCTTATCAGCACACTGACAGGGTAACTCAAAATGCAATTTAAGCCTCTTTGTGCTGCTTTTTGTCATCAGAGTACAGTGCATTTGGTCACAACAAAATGCTTTGAATCTCACCATTTGAGTCCAAAACCAACGCTTCCCAGCGGATGCACACTGTGAACTGCAGAGAACCCACCTGACAGATGAGAATTGTCCATCCTTGAGCTTCAGTGCTCCAAGATCACCATCAATTGAGTTTACGCCCGTTAATTATGCCACAGCCACCAGAAAATCTTGCTGCTTTTCCCTCCTGCAAAGGCAGCCCCTCTGCCTGCCCCAGGAGAGGGCAGACCCTCGGTTCTGTGGGAGCAGCCAGCGCATGGGCCCTGAGCGTCAGCCGCTCAATCAGGGCTGAAGGTCAGCCTGGGGGTGTAATCATGACAACGTGTAAAACCTGCATCAAAGCTGAGCCCACGGACTCTGTATGGGTAAGCAGGCATCAGCCCACACAGATGATTTTCAAAGCAAGATTTTTCTGTTATCAGAACACTCTTTCTGAAAGACAAACCCCACTTTTTTAGTAATCTTACTGCAGTTTCAGTCCCACCGGGAGCCGCATGGGGATGTTATGTAAATGATCTGAGACACTTCACTTGGACCAAATACACTTACCTCTGGTGCCCACACTCTGCTCTATTTCAATGACAAAAACAAACAAGCTGGATGAAGTATCAGACTTCCATATACAGAAGCTCGAAGAGATTATTGCTGTGGGATCACCAAATGCAAATTTCACATCCTAAAATCCTTGTCAATTATACCTTCCCACTAAGTAAATAAATAAATAAAATAAAAAACAAACTGCCTCGGCATTAGTCTTGAGTTAAAGCAATAAACTGACCATTTCCCCCTGTTCCCCAACCTACAATGACATTTTAAAAATTTTTCTGAGACTCCTAGCAATTGCCCTGAAAGTCCTTTGAAAGGCCCTACTCATACCAAGGCTTGTGGGAAAACCAGGAGATGACTGTTTCTGCTGCCTGTGCACGCACACACACACAAACACACTTTTGAGGATTCGCTTCATACGGGTTTTAGGAAATGAATTCTGAGTGTGGTTTCAAAAAAAAAAAAAAGCTTATTAATTCTTTGCTGGTTTGTTTGAGGATCCAAGCTGAAGAAACCTGAAACCTGAGAGAAGTTGTTCCATGCATAGCTGCTGTCCCCAACTGTGAGCTGGCAGGAAAGCAGGACAGGCAACCCTCTCAACACGCCCCAGGCACTTTCAGAGGTTACCCCACGGAGGGCATTTCACTTGGTGGGAAGCAAGGGAAGGAGAGCTGAGATAGGAATAAACTAAACCCAGAACGAAGTTTTCCCCCAGAACCACCAAAGGCCATAAACATGAAGAACGCAAACCCAAGATTGAGTTTTATTTTCTGAGGCAGTTTGGCTTGGCAGTCTACGCTGATGGCAGTGAAGGCAGCTCTGCCATGTGAACCCCATTTCCAAACTTCAGAGCAGCTCTCATTCAAAAATAATGCTCAGCCTGGAGACGAGCACAAAGCAAAGCATAGGCAGACATTGAATATGCTGGAAAAGCATTAGACACCAGGACCCCATCCAGTAGTTTAATCCATTAAAGTGCAGAACACCAGCCCAGTGAATCGGAGTTAGGCTGGGCTTTACGAGAGTGAAAGCAATTATTCACTGCTCTCAGCATCTAAGCACTCATGCCAGAGGAGCTCTTAAAATGCTCAAATACCTTCTCCCAAGTAGTCTACTTTCTTATTTAGGTGAACAAGTCTGGCTTCTCACCAGTGCAATCCAAATAACTAACCGATGGTTATAAACGCAGATTAGCAGAATTTGCAACAAGTCCCAAAATTATTTTGCCTCCTTCTACAAATTCATACAGGAATTTTTGTCTCAAAGTACTCCCCAATAATTATTTTATTTACTGGCATTGATATATATACTCCAGTAAAATTGAGAATGAGAAAAATAAAATCAACCATTTTTTCTACATCTGCATTATTTATTGCCAAAGCAGGTAAGATAGAGTATTGCAGAAAAGTATATAGTTTTTTGGTTTTGGTTTTTTTTAAGAGGTAGACAGAGTGTGGGAACGGAATTTTAACTGATCTTATGACAAAAGCAGTAAAAGCCAATTACTTACTTTCACTTCCCCCAACCCTGTTTCATACAGAAGAAATCAAGCATTCCCCATGCTTAAGCAGCTATTCGTAACAAGATTAGCTATTTCCCTGCTTTTTTTCCTTTTGATATATACTTTGGACATGATTGAGTGTTCCAGAGTCTTAAATGATTAAGGAGACAAAAAGACAGACAGTGACAAGAAGGGGAAAAAAAAAAGAAGAAATGGATTACTCTCTAAGAAACTGAAAACTCCTCTAGAGACTCGAGCCCTTCAAGTTCATTTAAACATTAACGAACTTTACATTTCAAATCATATCTAGGATGACAAGCGATAGGATTACACAGCTAAATCAATAAGCATCGATTTTTCTCAGTCACAGATGCACACTGTACGGTATTGGAAAATCTGCTAAGATAAGGTTATGACACACGGCAAATAGCATGCAGCCATGGCTTAGATAAACCTTTCTGTGTCTTTAAAAAAAACCAACCTCTCCTCCCAAGAAACTCGCAAGTGTCACATTGTCTACAAAACATAAATGCTTCTAGAAGCATGTGCAGACCCTTCCCAACATTGGCATTTCATTTAGAAGTTGCTACAGAACCTGTGTGAATCACTGTTGCCAGAAAACTCGTGTTTCAACTGATTGCTTTTAAAAATCACCATGTAGCTCGACATTTTAAGATTGCCATATTGTTTTGCACAAAACAAGAGAGCCGTGTTGTGTATCTCAAGACACTTGTGCTATGTTCCCAGCTCAAACAATCCTATGAGTCCACAGTGCACCATTAGTTTTAAATCAATATGTTTATATCCCTGAGATTCTTGGCTTCTATGGAAACCACCATCTAGTTTCTTAAATGATAGAGAAATGAACTCATGAAGCAGCTCAAGAGATGATACTGTAGCTCCATTTCTTCCCCGAAACAAAAACAATTCAAGAGCCCTTGGGTGAGAGTGGCAGAGACGGGAAACGGACAATGTTGCATCATTCCTATTTAACTTTCTTTCTTTGGGTCTTTACCATATGACTTCAGCATAATTAAGAATTGCCATAGGCTATCCTTGGGAGTTAAGGCAGTAAAGCAGGGAAGACACTTTCCTAAAGATTTAGGTCTGCAAATGCGGATGTCATTCTGAAAACACCCAAAGGTGTCTGACAGCTGACTCTAATTTAAACAAGTCCTGTTTTATTTGAGCTACAGAGCCAAAGGCAGTGAGACTTAACTCCCACCTCACCCATCTGAAACTGCCGGTCCATAAACTGCTGCCTTTTAACTAGAAAGGTGTAAAACTAGGTATTTTGATGCAGTTCAGCTACTCTTTTTTTTTCATTCTACAAGGAGCTATGTGCAATATGGTAACATATCATTCTGCTACGTAACATCACTCTAACAGAGAAGTGTGTTACCAGAATTCTCCCTAGCACCTTTTATTTGGCTCTGCTAAGTACATGTCATTAACACAAGCAGAACATAAAAGGTCCGTACAGTGTACTACAAAGTATGAACCTCTGCTGTGTTACATGACTATGGTTTACCCAGCCCTGTTCAGAAAATGTTGATGCTACCTAATCACTGAACTTAGTTTTCTATCTTCTGGTACAAAGTAAATTTAAGAAAATTAATTTCTTATAGAAAATACTGGGATGTATGAGGAAGAGCTTGGGACCAAATGTTCTTGTCATGAGTCTCCAATAGTAGGTACTGTGTGTCATCTGTGCAGAGGATTACTAATTGAGGGGACAATTCAACAGCAGGCAGGACGTTGTCTGGGTTTTTTTTCTGGCAAACCTGCTGCTAAAATCATAATGCTGTTGTGTCGTCTCCTCTGATACTTACTTCCTCTCCTCTTCCACCCGTGTAGGTTTGGACCTGGTGGTCTGTCTCTCCTGGCTTCCTACTCCTGTCCCAGCTGTGCATTTCTTAGCTCCTGACCTTGAGCAAAGCAATATTGAGGGGACAGACACTGTCAGCGCAAAGTCAATGAGCAGCAACCTCCATATCCTGATGCTATGATCCATCCAGTGTCTAAATTTACTGACTTGCAAGTGGGCATTCAAAACCATAGACCAAGCCCATGCTTTCTCTGCCCAGCACTGCGCTAGGCAAAGTTCAAGCTTTATTTAGCTCACAGCTGATCTATGGTCTTACATCTGTAGCATAACCCAAACATGGTCTTCAGCTCTTGCTTGTAGAAAACACAGAACCAAACCTAGTGAAACATACAACAATACTAACTTCAAAAACGGGTCATCTCTGCAAAGGAAGTAGGTGTGTGCTAACATGCTGGCATATTTTAGGGAGTGTGAGGGAAGACAGGAATTAGGACAGGTTTTAGGGTTTATGTTTTTCAACCTAAGTTTAGAGGGAAGGACTATTTCCAGTGTCTTTACTTTGAATTGAAATTTTAAGCACCAAAATCAAGGACCTTACAGAGCCCCTTGAGGTCTGATGGACATATACTGAAAGTGATGTGATCACATAAAAGCTTTGGTAACCTACAGTTACTATAGTAAAACCTGCGCTATGAGTAATATTGGACCAAGCATCATGATGACAAAGCATTCAATCTCTGAGATGCACACATTGAGTCAAGAAATAACTCAGTGAAAATGACAGAGATTTCCAAATTTTACTTGGAAAGACGCCTCATAATTTTTACTGAACTTCTGATATAACGATATATACATCCAATTGGGAATGGGCAGAAATTAAGATGGAAATTTAAGACATGCACCAATTCTGCACATGGACAATGACCCATATTTGGGTTAAGAACTGAAGTAAAAACACTCTGCATACCTGAACCTGGGCACGCTCCTAAAGGTTACAGCTCTGGCTGCAGTGATCCAACAAGAAATGTAACATAATCAGATCTGTATTAAAGCATGAGGAGACTACATCCAGGAGAAAAGCTGTACAACCAGAGGAGACAGCGTATTCCCAAAAGTTATTGGATCAGCAAATCTTGAGTAGTCAGGACATCTGAGCTCACAGTCTCAGAAATGTTAGCAACACATAACTTGGTAATGAAAGATTGTAAAAATAAGTGTGTGCATATGTACAGGCATAATGAGCCAAATTCTGCTTCCAGATTGCCCGAGCGTAAATCTAAACCAGACCTATTAATTTCAGTAGAAATACACCGAATTTCTATCACTGCAAATTATTTTTTTTACACAATCCAAAAGATTTGTGCATGGTGAAGAAAATGCAGCATTAGGCAAGAAAATAAGTAACTGTCTGCAGAACTTTAGGATTTAAAGAAAAACTGCAATCATCTGCAAAAAGCTGCCAATGAACACTGGGAGAAGATGAATTGATCTCTGACCACTGTAAGCTCCTAAACTACCACTTTCCAAACTACGTATTATCTTTCTTTTTGAAGAAATACTTAAAAAACCCCTAATGGCTAGAAAACTCAGTATTGCAGTGGTGGAGTAATAAATTTAAGGTATAGGCAAAGACTGTGTAATCCATGCAAAGACATGTAAAATAGTTCTGGGAAATTTATTGCATAAAACCTGCATTTCCACCCACCACCCCCCCTTTTCAGATAATACTGTTTAAGTTTCTCTGTGCTTGTAGGATTTTCCCGGTAGTTTTAGAAGATAAGTGCTTCTGTACTGAGTAGAGATCATGTGCTTTATGAAAAAGAAGTAGCTAAATTAAGACCTGGATAATCCCAAACCCCATCACTTGTAAAATCATAGTTCTACTTTGGATTTTAAATCCCTCAGGAAGTTCAGATTAATGCCTCAACAGCACATGCATAACACTGTTTACCCTGCTTACAGGTCACTCTTTAAGCTACTCCAATACACCAACATCTGGACAAGCCACGCACCAATTAACCCTGTCAGCCCACGTACACACATTCTTTGTCTCATCACTCTTTCTTCTATTAAATATTGCCAAGATCTCCTTTGCATGGCTGCACAGACCCTGCATAGTTTTCCCAATATCTGTCATCCTGCCACCCTGCATTAATGAATACGATGAGATCATACATCAGCAAAGACTTTTATCATTTTCCCTGTCTCCTCGGCCTTTTTTTTTTTTTTCTTAAATAAAGAAAAAGCCTACAACACCTGATGCATAAGAAATAACCAAGCCAAGCACAGGGCTTACTTGAATAAACATGCCAAGCAAATGTTTCCAGGCAGCACGGTTTGACAGAGACCCCTTCGGCAACGGGATAAATACCCACGCTGCAGTTTGATTGGAAAATGATTCTCCTGCTTCATCGGCGCGTGGCTGCATGCCGTACCCAGGGTGAGCAGCTCCCGTGGCGTGCACCGCACATGACGGGTTAGCTGTCAAACGCTCCGTCGTGCAAATTACGCTGCTGCCGCACGCTGCCCGCGAAGGAGAAACAATTTACCGTGGCGTCGTGCCATCAGTCTTCCAGTCCCTAGCACAGTTAGTTTGCAGGCTTCGAAAACTGATTAACTTCGTACGGGCATCCGAACGCTTCCTCGAATCACCTGTCACATATTGGCCACGATTTCTATTCACTGTCTTGTCAGTAGGCTATGATAATGGAAGATAAACACCACGGGTAGCGTGCATTAAAGAGCCACTCTAAAACGTGGTGTAGAATCAAAGCTGGGCTGCAGGTAGTTTGACAATTAGACAACAGAAAGACACTTAACAACCCTACCTGTATGTCTGGTGCTGCCTTTTGGAGATAAAGGGCGTGGATGCAAGCCGTGACCTAGAAAGGAGCGCCTTTCACTTGCTAGATGTGTTTAGCACAGGCAGCACGCACAGCAGGCTACAGATTGGCCAAAAAAGCATGCTGGACCCCTGGCTACGGACGCCATGCGTAGGGGCAGTGTGGAGGGGATGAGCTTAGCAGGAGCGAGCTGCAGTCCGGGCCAGCATTCAGAGCCCAGCATGAGGCACCCTCAGAGCCAACGGGCAATTTTTTCAGGTTAAGGAGGCTGCTCCACTCTCCAAGTTGGCAGAGGCCATACCGTGGGACGAGGACCCCACACATCACAGCGGGGCAGGCCAGGCACCCAGAAACAGGGCAAACATCAGGGAAACTCTGTGCCTCTGGGGCACCTTACCACCGCCTGTGGGCCTGGGCCGTACCCCGTAAATAACTCTAAAGCGGGACTTTGAGGAGTGCCTAGCCTTGGCCAAATGTGCCTCCTACTGATGGCAGCAGGCAGCCCCACTCTCAGATGGCTTATCCATCTCCAGGGCATGCAGAGCAGCGCCTGACACCTCTGACGGGGTCCCTGCATGCCTAAAGCACCTTATGCCTCACGTGCTCATTACCCACCTAAACATCTACTTCCCTTTGCTTAAATTTAGGATAAATACCTCAAGCTGACATGCCTCTATATGCTCCTTGACAAGATGCGGCATTTTTCTGTGGCCACCCAAGGCAAGAATACTGTAACTTGGTAGTGATCATCAACTGATGCAGGTAACTACAACCATGTATATATCATCCTGAAGGGGAAAGTTACATTTTCTTACAAATAAAAAACATGAAAATTTATTACCTATACCATTATGTTTACCACATCCATTTAAAATTGTTCCATTAACTTCATTAACTGTTCTGTTCATTTATTAGCTTCATGTATTTACATAAAATGCTGCTATGAGCCCTTTGTTACCAATTGGAATTTTGATTACTTTTAATCACAACAAATATTAAAATAGAAAAATATACTTCTCCATTTGCATATATTTGTTCTGCATCTTTTTGCACATCTATCTTTGCACTTTTTGTGAGTCTCTCTTTGCTCTCTTTTGTGAGAAAGCTATAAAAATTCTCACTGTGTTGTGTAAGTGTAAAAAACACCACCAAAGAAGATTTAAAAATAATAACCCGTGGTGTACCACTGACATCATGGTTTCATCTATAGCTGACCTAGCTCCAAACCTTACCCTACATATGAAGCACATATGCTTGTGGTCACAGTTTCTGTCTGGCAATGCTCTGCAACTCAGAATGAGCTGCAGTGGCACCGGGGTGATATAAGGGGTTAGCTTTTCTAGTATGCCCTCAAACCATCTTTTTATCTATGGTATTTGTTTATTTGTGTTTTCATTATTTTAACAGCTCGTCTAGGTAAATCTCTTGTAAAACTTCAGGCTTTCTGAGATCAATGGCTGACTGCTATCAAAAATGCATGAAATTTGACAATTAATGAGACAGTTCAACAGCTGAACAAAACTCACTAGAGTCCTGCTTCACTTTACTGCGGGTACAAAATCAGTGCCAACACTCAATATTCAGTAAGCAAACATAGATACCTTTCAGTGAAGACTGCATGCTGTTGGCGACCTACTTTTAAATAAACATAGCAAGCCTTAGCCGTGATGTTACCTAAAAGCATGCTCTGAGAAACAAGCAGCCTGGTGAATAGCAGATTTAAAAGGAGGAAAATAAGAAGATAGCAAAAGCCATCAGTACTGAACCATTGTTTGTTTGGTTGTTTTTTTTAATGAGCAATTGTATTACATAATAGTGTTCTGCAATGATTTTGTAGCTATAAAGACCACTTCTTGATTAAAAGCTCAATGCACTATTCATTACAGTATTTTAGTGGATTAGTTATATAAATCCAGGTTTCAAACAGACTTCTGCTGTATAATACTCTGGGAA
This sequence comes from Bucorvus abyssinicus, assembly GCA_009769605.1. Lineage (NCBI taxonomy): Eukaryota > Metazoa > Chordata > Aves > Bucerotiformes > Bucorvidae > Bucorvus > Bucorvus abyssinicus. Next base: position 52,418,448 of record CM020026.1, read on the forward strand.
TCTCAGCAAACCACAGACCATATCAATGCAGACTAGACATGCTCACAGTGTTAGTTCTGTTTATCTGCAGCTGCCTTTGTACCCTTGAGAAAAGCACCAGCCACCCAAGAAGGGCTTCAGTAACTGCCAGCGTCCCCCTTCATCCTTTCCAGCAAGTCCACAAACCACTTCCCAGCTCAAGTAGCGCACGCTTCACTGTCCTGCCCAAATGCACCGCTTCCCTCTCCTCGTCATGTTGACGATGATCCCCCTGCTTGGGGCACGGTGATGGGACAGACAGACAGCCGAAGAGACAAAAAACTTAGTCTGGCCTGAGCCTGGAGCAAATCCTGAGAAAAAGTTCAGCCACAGGTTAAGAAGGGAGATTAAGGCACATTAACAGGCAATGTGAGGAGCTTTGTGCTGCTGCTACTCCTGTTTTAGGGCCTCTGGTGACAAAGGTCTTCCTTCTCCACCGCTTGTCCATCTGGCACCTTTTACAAGCACTAAAAATTCATGCCCAATTTTTTTAATGTATTAATTCCCTTTAGTTATTAAATTACATCTTACAATGTAACATACGGAGAGCAATATGCAGATGGGAGGGTGAGGAGAGCTCAGTATTTTACTCTGTACATGCACTTACTGGAGTTCAAAAAGAGGACAGTATTTTGCATCTGGGAAAGGAGGACACGAGAACAATGCTAAATTTTAAACATGTCCCTTTAGGATGCCTCAGCGCAGAAGTTGATGAATTTCACAATAACAGCAACAGGGAAATTTAACGCTATGCTCCTCAAGCTGCTGAGTTGGAGGACACTTTACCCCATTGAAGTATATACATATAGAAATACAAGGCAGATAAGCTACTACCTCAGCAGAAGTTTTTGCCAGAGTTGATTACTCCAGCTTACTCCCTGGGCAACATGGTGGCTTTACTTCTTTTTAGTAGTCCACACCAATCCCAGCAAGAGTCACTAAAAATCACCCCAAAAGGTGGTTCCTTTGCAGCTAGTGGATCAGCTACTAGAACAACCCTATTAGCAAGTTTTTGCCTTGCTTGAGCAGTGGCTTTGGAAAAGCAGGTTGGCAAGATAGTAGTTGAGTTGGTGGCAGGAGCCAACAAAAGAAGAAAAATAAAATTTCACCAGATGTGTAATGTGAAAATCAGAGTGTGGATATGAAGTAGTTGTGAATGACATCTTTGACATGAGCTCCGCTCCTGTTTCACATCTTCTGTGCACTCTCCAGACCAGAGAGGTTTAATTAGAAGCTGAGCAAGCCATGCGCAAAGGCATGAGATACTCCAAAAAAGCATATTCCAATGGCAGCTGTTGATAGCATAAACTTTATTTTCAGCCGATTACAGCCTCCCAATTTCATAGGAAATTAGCTAATAAACTGAAACAGATGTTGCATGGCCTGCTAAGGAAGGAAGGTTGCTGTCTTTGCATTGAGCAAGATGAACTGACTGCCAAGACTGTGGAGTTTTAGGGTGCGTGGGAGCAATGAATATATGGTACCTTGACGCTGTCAGCTCTTCCTGGACCAGAGGAGTGTAAATCACACCCTGGTATGCCAGGCCATCTACTGCGTTGCACAGTGCTGAAGACGGGGTGGCATGGGGGAGAGCTCTCATTCCCATCATTCATCTTCACTTTGACCATCTCTAGGCACCTGTGGCTGTTTATGGATAGCCTTTAGAGACCACCTGAGGTTCTCCAGTCTATGTCGCTCCAGCACGCCACCTACTCAACAGGCCCTGGCCAACTTTAAGCTGTGCAGACTTTGCTCAGGTACCCAGCACAAAAGAGGGATTACCTACCTTAAGCTATGACACCCTTCTCCTTTGAAAACTCTCTGCTCTGAGAGCCTCTGCATCAAAGCCTTCACTAAATTTGCCACTCATGTTATTAAATTCACCAATCCACTTTCCACCAACTATCAGCAGTCCTGGCTAACTGGGGAGGTCCCAGTCAACTGGAGGTTAGCAAATGTTACGGCCATCTACAAGAAGGTCTGGAAAGAGGATCCAGGGAACTACAGGCCTGCCAGTCTAAACCTTGGTGCCAGGGAAGGTTATGGAGCAGATCATCTTGACTGCCATCAGGCAGCATGTACAGGACAACAAGGTGATCAGGCCCAGTCAGCATGGGTTGATGAGAGGCAGGTTCCGCTTGACTAACCTGATCTCCTTCTATGACACGGTGACCCGCTTAGTAGATGCGGGAAGGGATGTGGATGTGGACTTTGCCTACCTAGATTTCTATAAAGCTTTTGACACTGTTTCCCACAGCATTCTCTTGGAGAAACTGGATGCTCATGGCTTGGAGGCGTACACTTCGCCAGGTAAAAAACCGTCTGGATGGCTGGGCCCAAAGAGTGGTGGTGAACGGAGTTCAATCCAGTTGGCGACTGGTCACAAGTGGTGCTCCCCAGGGCTCAGTGTTGGGGCCTGCTCTCTTTAGGATCTTTATTAATGACCTGGATGAGGCAACAAGTGCAACCTCAGTAAGTTTGCAGATGACACTAAGTTAGGCAGGTGTGTTGGTCTGCCTGAAGACAGGGAGGCTCTACAGAGGGATCTGGACAGGCTGGATCAATGGGCCAAGTCCAATGGTACAAGGGTCAACAAGGCCAAGTGCTGGGTCCTGCACTTGGGTCACAACAACCCCCCGCAATGCTACAGGCTTGGGGAAGAGTGGCTGGAAAGCTGCCTGGTGGAAAAGGTCCTGGGAGGGTTGGTTGACAGCTGGCTGAAGATGAGCCAGCAGTGTGCCCAGGTGGCCAAGAAGGCCAACAGCATCCTAGCTTGTATCAGCAATAGTGAGGCCAGCAGGTGCAGGGAAGTGATTGTTCCCCTCTACCCAGCACTGGTGAGGCCACACCTTGAGTACTGTGTTCAGTTTTGGGGCCCTCACTACAAGAAGGATGTTGAGGTGCTGGAGTGTGTCCAGAGAAGGGCAATGGAACTGGTGAAGGGTCTAGAGCACAAATCCTTTGAGGAGCAGCTGAGGGAAGTGGGGTTTTTTAGCCTGGAGAAGAGGAGGCTCAAGGGAGACCTTATCACTCTCTACAACTACCTAAAAGGAGGTTGTAGCGAGGTGGGGGTCAGTCTGTTCTCCAAGTAACAAGCGATAGGACAAAAGGAAATGGCCTCAGGTTGTGTCAGGGGCAGTTTAGGGTGGATATTAGGAAAAATTTCTTCACTGAAAGGGTTGTGAAGCCTTGTCACAGGCTGCCCAGGGAAGTGGTAGAGTCACCATCCCTGGAGGTATTTAAAAAGACAAATAGATGTCGTGCTTAGGGACATGGCTTAGTGATGACCTGGCAGTGCTGGGTTAACGATTGGACTTGATGCTCTTAAAGGTCTCTTCCAACCAAAAGGATTCTGTAAGTAAGAGGAACTTTTGGCAAATTCAGCTTAACTGCTGGAGCTGCTAAGATGATGAAATGAAGATACATATTTGAAACACCTAATCTGAAAGTCAGAAGAATGTCAGATGGATATACTAATTGCTTTAATATAACAAAATAAAAACAAGCTACTGTGAATATTACTGATCTATAAAAAGTAACTGCTTAGCATTACCTCTTACATGCCACAGGGGGAACTCAACCGTGAGCACAGCATCAGCTTGCTATCAGGATAATGCTGGAGTACAGGTGCAGGGGCAACATTCACTAAAACCAGCCCAGTTTAGAAGTAAGAAAACTCAGCAACCACAATGCTTTTTAGAAAACAGTAATGAATCCCTTAAAACCCCAGATTGGCAGTTCTGAATCCCTTTATCAGGACCTATCGGGGACAGGTTGCAACTGGAAGCTATATCCTTTTCAGCGTCACCTTCCTGCCTGTGTTTATCAAGAACACAGCTAAAAACATCCTGAAAGTCAAGGAGAGTTGCTGCACTTATTCAATAACCAAACCCACTGTTGAGCCCCTCTTCTCAAGCATAACTTAATCTTTCCTGGCACATGAGGACACAAAACGCGTCTGTAGCTCTGGCCAGACTCTGTCCATCCTTTCCCAGCCTCTTTTTTTCCTCCCATCACGCGGTCTTTTTTGCCATTAGTTTCTTTCCCCTATCCAATGCTTTTAAGGAAGTAACAGCTAAATTTGTCATTACTATAAAGGTGAAGATTCGAGATCACCTAGTACTGGGGAAATAATAATGAGAAATACTAACAGAAGTGGAAAGCAATTGAAATAATTACTTACTGAAGTTATTTAGTTGGTTAAGCATACGCATGTGGGGTGTTTGTTGTACAGGCTATCTTCTATTCACACACTCTCTCTTCTTTTAATCTTAACCTCTATGGCTTGTGACACTCCTCCTTACTCCTGCTCCCAGTTTGCTCACTGGTATGGGAGATATACCAGAGCCTTAGACTATGGAAGTGGTCGTAGGGAGTTGGAATTTATGGTGTGCCAAGCTTTTTTTTTTCCCCCCCACTTAGAATGAAAACCTTTCTACTCCACAGCACATTTGCTGAATTCAGTCTTTGCTTTTACCATAGTTCTTCCAGTCAGATGACAACTGTATTCTCAGTGCCATTGTTTGGAAAACGGTGCTACTGTGTCTTGAACAGAAAATATGTAAAAAGATGGTTTGAAATCTGCCCTCAACAGATCTTCTTTTTGTTGCTTTTTGAATGAGTTGCTGCAGGTCTGCAATATGATTAAACGTATTTTTTCAAATAGTTAAGCACAGACACCTCCTACCCTCCAGAAAGCTATGCCTTTTTATTGCAACAATTTTCCATGCATGCTGAGCAAACTAAGGATCCTTAAGAAATCCACTATGTCTTTCTGTATCATTCATTTATTAACACTGGACAGAAGAAACAAACCTATGCCTCTGCTAATATACAACGTGAAGTCCTTATGTAAGGACATAACAACCATTTTCCTTCATCATTCTCATTTGATGAGACAGAAGCAAGACAACATAATTTAAACAACCTTGTGTTTTATATAAAGGTCATCGCATGTTGCAAATTATACATGTTGTATCATCAGGTGTCCAAAGCTACTGCAGTCCAATCACTGTGAAGTTAGTATACTGCCAGTCACGATGTCAGAAAAGAAGTACAAGACTTCAGACGGTATAAAAATGAAAACAGGGCAGGAACAGTTTTGCCACCAAAAATGTAGTTGCCTAATTTTTCCTTCCTAAGTACCATGATACGGGGTTTCTGCTGAGCCCACATTGCCTTGCTTGAATGCTAACTGCTGGTTTGCTTTTCAAGAAGGGATTTTTTCTACAGTGGGAAGGCTTGCCATAGCTGCCATTCCAGTCACAACGGTTCTTTAAGAAGGAAAAAAAAAAAAAGGGGGGGTGGTGGGTGGGGGGTTCTGCAATATACTTGAGCTGGCTTCCTTGAAGGACCTAGGAAAATTATTGAAAACAGAAGTCCATTCTGGAGAATCCCAGAAAGAGCATCAGAAGGAGCAACTTTGTTCATAATGGAGGGAAGAGCTCTTCTTTAAAACAAAAATCTATCTTCAGGTCCAGTATTTTATTTCTCATCCCACCATGTCCTAGACTATGTGAGTAAATTATGAATGGGTCTGTGATGCCAAAGTAAGTTTAAGGTCTTCAAGGAACAAAGGTGATAGAGAAATAGGCATCAATATTGTTTTAACTGACACCTGACTTTATGGGAAATTTCATTTCTAAAAAGCATATCTGTTAAGTTACGAAGACATTTACGTGGGATCAGTATCATGAATGCTATTTTTCTAAACAGCCATGGGATGAAAAGACTCCATTTGTCCTATTCATGGCCAACATATGCTAAGTGAACAACTATTACCCTGAAATGTTACAGTAACTCCTCTCTTAACCTTGAAAAGATCCTGGAACTTGCTTGTAAGAATAGTAAAAAGGAGAGTAACTTACAAATCTGAAGGTCAATGATTTTACAAAACCTGCATTTAGAAACATTTTCTCCCTCTCAAATTCATTAGAGGTCACTTTTTTTCCCCCCTAGAAGCCCCAGTGGATGATCTTTAAGCATTTTGATGCTTTTCCATGGTTTTTTACTGACTGTTATTTAATCTGGCATCCTTTTCTAACCTGTTACCTTAAGACTTTTCAGCAGTAAAGAGGTCAAAAGCTTATAGCTGGCATCTGCACCTTTCTAAATGTGTTCCACAGAATTATAGTTTTCTGCATCATGTTTATTTCAGTTTAAGGACTCAAAGTAGAGCTTTTCTGAGGTTGTACTATGGACAGCTGTTCTGTAAATTACAAAGGATTTTATAGACTATAAGAAGTGATTCACAGGCAATCTGCTGTCTTAAGATAACTTACTAAAAGTCCTTCCTCCAGGCCTGGAGGCTTGCAAGAAGAATTTTCAATTTAAACAAGATTAAAGTTATGATAATAGTGTCCCATTATGCAACCTGTTCCTGGCAAGTTATATTGAGAAGGAAGAATAAAGCTGTATGTCTTTAAGATAAAGGCTTTTTTTTTTTTTTTATATATGTCACTTAATTGACGTAGCTGATGACAGTGATATGATAGAACAACCACCAATGCTCTTATTCCTCTCCAGAAGCATTATTTATTTCTTTGTTGAAAAAAAAGGTTACTGGCATATTGTCAATTTCTTTTTTTAATTGTGATCAATGTCAGTTGCCTAAAAAGCATTCACTTAACAAACTGAGGGTCTTTTTCATTTAACTTTCAGTTGTTTTGAACTAACATTTTTCATGTTCCTTTCATAGCCAGAAACCTGGAAATTACTTTTTTTAAGACAGAAAAAAAATCCCAAAACACAAGAAGAGCCAAGATAATATTTTTAACCTCCATGGTCACTGTCACTTACCCCTGCCCCACAGAATGAGAGCTGAGATTGCCAGCACACAGCCAGGGAATGGTGCATTATGTGAACTTCTCAGACTGCCACAAGGAAACCTCTTTTGTGCCCCTTAACAAAACCAAACCTGTCCTCTTTTAATGTGATAAAAATGCAGCAGCTGTTGATTGCTAACAAAACGCAAAAGTCAGTGTTTACCATACCTGCTACTTCAGAGCCAAAGCAGTAACTTCAAAAGGCAATCAGCCCTGGATCTGCACAGTCATTAAGCCATTAGTCATCCCTGGAGCCTCTTTCATTGTACAACAAAACCTTCAGAGTGGTGGCGAGGAAGTGCAATTCTTATGAAGTTAATCTCACAAATACGCCGAGACCTCAGCATCGCACCATTTGGTGCTGCATTTGCAGTGAAACAGCCTTGGTGGGAGAACGTGCATGTACATGCTGTGATGGGAGAGAAAAGATGCTGCACTTTCCCCAGAACAGAAAATAAGATGGAACAGTGATCTCACCCAGTATGGCAAGTCCTTTGAATGACCTAAGCGCAGAGTGTAAATTAATAGCTATTTTTCACAGTTACCTCAGCGCATCCCGACCTAGATATATTCTGTGTCTAAAGACTCAAACACCAATGCTCCAGAGGAGTTTAAAGCCAGAGCAAGATGCTCCTCAACTCTACTTGCACATGACTCTCACGGAAAGACAAAAATATTTGGTTATGACTCCTGTAAGAGAGATCTTCTTTTAATCATCGATTATATCTTTATACTATTCTTATCTGCTATGAAAACAATCCTGCTGAGCCGAGAGCAAGGAACGGGGAGTGCACTGTGTGCACGCAGTTAAAAGCAACTGTGTGGCACTGGGAACCCTGAAGAAACAAAAAACAGAATACGAACCAAAAAATAACCTCACTCTCCTCCATTCGCAACACCTAAAACAACAGGCTGTGAAAATGGTTTCATTAAAAAATAACAAGCACACGCTCACCAGGGGATAGATCAGGGCAAACTCAATAAAAAATTCTTCAATCATTGCTGAAATAGGTCAACCAGAATTAATTCAAAGGGCAAACATTCAAACTGAGCCCGCTACACCCCACCTCACCCCACCTCCCCGCTGCATGCCTCCCTGCCTGCCCTTTGACAAGGCCACGTGGAGAGCCGGTCTGACTTAGTACTGAACTTTGTACGGGTCTCTTTTTCTCCTCATTTTAAACTGATAGGCCACAGATTTCCTCCAGATTTACACCGGAGCGAAATGCAGCAGAGACCGGTGGTATCTGGGAACACAAAGCACAATGCTCCCCAGCTTAGAGGACAAGCCCTAAGGACACCTTCTGATAGGGCATCGGTTGTGCAAATTTCTACCAAAGAGACACTGATGCTGGCCTAGAAACCAGTAAACGTGAAGTAAACACCAGGAGATGGGAGTTGAACGAAAAAGCCTATGCAGTATCCAGCTGCAAACCACAAAAACCTGGACTGCTGAGGCAGGATCCACATCCTGCACTGTGCTGCTGGGACATGATGTCTTAGCTAAGTACATCAGCTGGACCAGGGCATTGTTCCCTTGAGCTGACCTTCTGACGGCATGAACTAGCTCTGATGTATTGTACAGTATTAATTGACTTAATGGCTTTCAGCTATAAGGCGTTTGCACACAGCAAAGCTGGCCTAGCACTAGAGGTTCTTCAAAACTTATTTATCTTGTGGCAATGGATTTTATGAATCATTACTTGGTTTTAAATCCCCTCTCTCTTCTCCCAGGTGAGTTGTCATTTCATTTACAGTAGGAGAGAATAATACAGGTCATCACGAAACAAAAGCTTATTTTTTTTTTTCCTTAGCTGACTCCAATAAAATACATTAACCTCCCCTTCCCTACCCCATCAGCCTGTTCAAACTTAACCTCACAGTTGAGCTTTGAAATGCATGCAGGAAAGGTTAACTCTGGGGGGGTTCAGTTTCTTAACTCTTTATTCAACATCCCATCTAATGAAACAGCTGTCACACTTTCCCTCCTTTCCCTCCCACTGTCCTAAAAAGCCAATTAACCCTATCCCTAGAAGAGCATATCCTAACGGTATAATGAAGACGCATCACTTTTCCTTCACCACCAGTGATGACACAGCCAGATCAGAGGCGAGAGCATTCAGTTGCACCCAGATTTCCAGCCTGCAGAGGGAACTGACCCAGCTGGAAGGGAATAGTGACATTTTGGGCCACAACCAGTCTCCCCTCAAGCATGAAATGGAGCTGCTTCTTTGCTGCATCCACAAATATCAGAGTCGGCCCTTTTAGACAAGAGGCAAGAGAAATAACACAAAGCTTTGGTGCACTTGGCGCTTCCCCTGGAAAGCACTTAAGGGAACTGGGATGCTTATAATACTTGTTTCAGACCGCCTGTATGGCAAATGCAACCAAGCTTAAAAAAGTTACAGGCTTTCTTCTTTGAGAAAGAGACCCCTCCTTATACACACCACTTAAATCACAAAAGCTGGATTCTACTTCCACTGGTATCAGTAGGGATTTTGTCCTTGGTTTTAGTCAGATCTTTATCCGCTCCTAAGAGAGAAAATCAATGTCCTATAAAGAAGTGCAGACATGAGATTGGGCTGCTAGCAGCCCTCCACCAGGAGACAGATTGGGGCTGCAGTTTCTGCCATTCTGACGTTGTAAAGCCAACATCAACAGATAAGGGAGCAATTCCGTGCCATCTCCTGTGCTGTGGTTACGTGCAATCTTCAGTGTATAACTTCCAAGAGATGTATTTAAAAACCTTACTGGATTACTCAAAACGGGAGACTGAAAAAGTCTGGTGTTTGCCTTACAAACAGACCCCTCATAACGAGCTTTTTCCTCCTGTTCCTGCCAGAGTGTTGCCTGCCCGAGTGTTGCCTGCCCACAGCGGGTCCACTGAGCCACAGCATGCATCCCACCAACGCACAGTGCTGGTCTCCTCCACTGCCAAGGGAGGCAGAAACTTCAGCAGCAACACCATTTACACCTTGCATATCATTTTGCATTACAGCCATGGTCATGCTACTGCAATACAGAGCCTGCAGAGCCCCCAGCTAAATTCAGCACTAAGGATAAATGGAGTCCAACTTCGTCAATGTGCTCAGGAAATAATGACCGACATTACAGCGTATATTGAATATTTAAGCCTGGTCTTGAGGGAATAGACGACATTTAAACAAGCTCTTCTGTGCACAGCAAGGAGTGCGGATCACTTTATTGTGCTATTACAAAAAGATTATTATCAAAAACATTATCCTAAACTCTCATTTATATTTAAAAGCAATTTTCCTATTAATTGTCTGGGCTCCATAATTCAGCGTGTCCAAGCCTGTTTCGGTTTCATGAAACGGGCATCTTTATTACAGCCTTGGGCTACAATTTTCTAACAAGAATTGTCTAAATGCAGTATTATTTCCTCTTCCTGTGTAAAATGCTACTCTCTATTACCTGCGAGCTCACTCCCAGGAGGCAGGAGAGGAATTTGTACTAGAGTATCCGTAAATTGAGACAAAGGCGTCCGTGTCTATCATCAGCCTCTCCCATCCAGGTTTTCAGACAGCCTGGCTAATTGGGAGAGGGTCTTTCCCAGCCCTGCTCACGCAGAAATGCTCCCCTGCCAAAGACCCAAGAGAACATTTATTTCCCCTCCAACCCTGAAAATAACAAAGTCAACAATTTGTCGTTATTTCTGACATTTCTGGCATCTTGATTTCTTTCTAACGTTACTCTCTCTTAAAGAGTGCTCGTAGCACCTCCTATCCATCAGAGTCCTTTCCTTTTGTTCCTGCAAATTAAGCCATGAAGTCTTTTTGGCATGCCATACAATCCATGTCCTTGTTCAGATCTCTCTTTGGAGACGATACAATACACCACAGTCGTTAATTTAAAACAAAAGAGCAGAACTATTACCCTTTTGTACTCTGCTGTCTTTTGCCAATTATGTGAATCTGGAAGACTTTACTGTGCTGGTTTAAAACACACATAAACAGAGCATCTGGACTTTGTCTTAATGAGATAAAGTTTGGTCTACACTTTCTCAGCAGCATTATCTTTACTGTGTAATTACTAGCAATGATTTCAGAAGCAAGTCCTCGTTCTGCCAACAGCATGCTCTGCAAGGAAACAAGGGAGCTGCCAAAGGCAGGCTTTCCTTCTAAGGAAAAGTTGGCTTTTGTCTAATTAGAAAAAAATCACAGTGGAAAAAAGTCCCGTTCTGCTGACCTCTCAAATTCTCTGCATACTCTGGAATAAGACACGTTGTCTTTTGAAACTCCGAACTGCGAGATATTTGTTTTTAGAGATGAGCCTTGTCAGGCACAGAAGCCCTCCTTCCCGCTCCTTTAGTATGCTGTGATACAAAATTCTTGGCAAACATCAGAAGCTAATACTTTATCCCCACTGCACTGAATTATCAATCCAACTCTTAAACAGGCAGACTTCCTATTCATCTGAACGCTGAGAATTTAGAGGAGATGCCTATAAATCTTTTGCCAAAAGTCCAGCTGTTTGAGCCCATGGAGGAAAACTAGATCTCAGCTTGCTTTCAAAAAGCAGTCCCTAGATGTTTTCTTTGCAAAGCTGGGCTTGAGAATGTCCGTGATGCAGACTTCTTGCTGGAAGTGAAAGGAGTATGAGTAGGACTTTATTGCTACCCTGAGCAGAGAAGATAAAGTCGACTTTTTCCCCTATCACATACTTTGAAGTGAAATGGATCAATGAGTTTGGGGTTTACAGCAAGCACCTCTTTCAGAAACATTCTCCAAATCATTAGTTACAGATTGTGCATAGGAAGTGGGACAAATTGATTTCCTAGCATTGCTTCGAATATTTATTGACGAATCTCTTTTCCCAATTCTATTTACCATTCCTCTCATCTTTGGTGAACCTTCCCTCACTCTTTTCTTTGCTATCTTTTACCTTTTTTTTTTTGTCAGATTAAAATGAGTGAAAGTGAATCCCTTAATAAAGGTGAAAAGGTATAAAAGACATTATCTCCTTCTTAACAAAGCATGACATTTCAGTATTCCGCTCATCATCGCCCTCTGCCACACAGGTATCTTTACCCGTCTATCTTCAGTGCCGCTTGGCTCTGTAAGGTTAATTATGCTTGTTACACATTTGCGCTGGGATGGGTAAGAGAAGCTGCCTGGACGTCTGCACAAAGCTAAGTGATGTGATACAAAAACGAGACACAGTCACAGGTACCATGACTACAGGGGCAAAGAAAAGGCAGGCAATGCTCATCCCCTCAGACACCCCCACGACACACGATGCTTGTCTCTCTTCTTTCCAGCCACGGCGTTGAATTTATTCTAGAAAGACTTGGGTGTTCTCTGATGTACAAGGGACAGGGTTTTACGTCCCATCCCTTTATCTCCTTTAGGGGTGGCTTGAGTGCTTGTCTGAGTGCTTGCCAAGTTGTTACATCCAGCATGCATTTCATTGCACCTGCCTATCTTGAATTACCCAATTGCCCAAGTTTCTAGCTTTCTTGAGAATTTTCAGTGTGTGTGTATGCACAAACGAGTTCCTGTTCCATCAGCAGTCACCACTTTCCTTCCCCTCCTACTTTTAAATGTGTTTAACAACACTCGCTCTACGTTTGGACCCTGCAGCTACATGTTAATAACCTCCTCTGCTCAGGCATAGATATCAGTCCTTGTATTCTTTTTTCCTATCTGTAGTCTAGGTAATCTAATTCTCTCTCCTAATCTCTGAACAGATCTAACTTTACCCTGACCCTCTAGTTCACAAATTTCATTAACAGACTTTGTAAAAAGGGCTTCATAACAAAATATTTTTTTAAAAAAAAGTTATATCTATGTTCTAATAACACAGGCTTTTTTTTTTCTGCACTGTTTTAAATATTTTTCTTAAGCCAGTCAAAGACTGTAGAACATCAAAAGTAATAGTATGTTAATTTATTTAAACATCATACATCTATTTTCCTACTATGGAGATTAAATTCACTGGCCATAATATCATTCCTGCCACTATTCTTGTCTTTAAAAAAGTCTTTTCAATTGACAACCGTTCTCTTTTAATAGATGAGGTTGTTTTCAGTGATAATCTATACATATTTTTATAGTAACTCTGCTACTGAGTTTTTTGGAAATCTCAGATGAATGCCATCTGGTCCCAATGATTTATTGCCATTTAATTTCCTGAGTTCTTCCATTTCACACGAACCGAAATACATATGTATAGATAGAGAATTTGTTTTTCAAACATCCCTGTGAGGACAGGCTGAGTTGGAGTTGTTCAGCCTGGAGAAGAGAAGGCTCCAGGGAGATGGGGAGGGACTCTTTGTCAGGATATGTAGTGAAAGGGTGAGGGGTAGTGGTTTTAAACTGAAAGATAGTAGATTTAAATTAGGTATTAGGAAGAAACTCTTTACCGTGAGGGTGGTGAGACACTGGAACAGATCACCCTGAGAAACTGTGGATGCCTCATCCCTGGAAGTGCACCCTTATCCAGTGGAAGGTGTCCCTGCCCATGGCAGGGGGCCTGGAACTATACGATCTTTAAGGTCCCTTCCAACCCAGACCATTCTATGATTCTCTGACACGTCAAATGGAGTACTGCACAGTTACTCTCTGGAATGCCCCCACTATGAATTTACTCATCATTCTCAGTAGCAAAGACCGAGGAAAAGAAAGTCTTGAAAAGCATCTGCAACATTCTTATCTCCTCTGATTGCTGCCTAATATCTCGAGGGATCTGCTGATTTATATGACTTCTTGCTCCTGACACCCTTCAGCATTAGCTTGTTATTTCCCTTCAGCTATACGTATCTTCCCAATTCTCACAGCCCCTGATAAGTGCCCATTTAAAACTTACATGCCAATAAATTTTACTTCATACCAAAATCTTACAAATAGAAGTTAAGATGAATTTCCATCTTTAACACTGCTTTCAAGGCTGAGGTTAATTATATATCTTGTACTGCAACTTTGCTTCTTATGCGTTAGATGATATGCCCAATGCAATAAGAAGTTAAAAATCTTTTTATATATACTGCATATATGTGAACACATAGAATGAAATTTGGAAGTCTTTTTCAGTACTAGGTCCTTCTACTAGCACTAGACAATAATAATGTCTCTTTTCATTACAATATGAATTACTTATGCATATTTTATTACATAGTATGAATTAATTATACTTCCATCACCATACAAAGAGGTTAAATCAGTTGCCTAAACATAGATATCTAATGTAATTTGAGATGCTCTCTCTTAAATCTCACGCATCCACTGAGTTGGCATGAGTTAATAACTTAGGGGAAAATATTCCGGTTTTGTTCTACCTAGCATTTTGATTACCTTTTTTCAAGCAGCTGTGAAAAACATGGACCCGTGTTGTCTCATGATTTGGCTCGATCTCAGCCCTCTTACCCTCTCCTGTCATAGGGCTCCTATTCACTGGCAGCTCATGGCTGCTTCATTCTGCCAGCACAGGAGCTTCTACAAGGACCCTGTTTGCTGCTGGCTTGCTGCTGTTGTAGCATGCCTGGGGGCTGTGCTCCAGTGCTCTCAGGTCTTACTCTAATGAAGATTTGGGATGCCATCAAGGTGCACTCCCAGATCTCAGACCTGCTCAGTGCTTCTAAAGCTTAGTGGCATCCAATTAAATCTACCTAGTTACCACCAAAGCAAATTAAAGGCTTCTAAAAGAGCTTCATAGGTAAATAAAGATGACTGGGAATGCAGGATTGCTACCCGTGGTTATGGGCCCTGGTAGAAATATTTTAGGAATTCAGTGCCCGCACTGTTAACTGCAATGGGGACTGCAGCCTCAGCAGATGGCTGACAGCCACTGCCCTGATCGCACCGATCTTATGGTTCAAGATGGTGCTTAAAACTGTTGTGTGGGCTGGCTGTGCAGTTATACTAACCCTCCTCATCTGGGGTCCCAGCGGAGATAAACTACGTTATCCAATTGCAGTAATTCTTCTCTTGTAGACAGAGGCTGATTATCTGCAGTGATCATTACCGCAAGGTACTGAGACTCCCAGCGAAGCACCCGTACTAAATAACACATTGTCTGCAGCAAAGGTAGACAGAGAACTGAAGGAACAAATATTGCTATGCATTAACTCTTTAACCACTTTGATTCACTTACTTTCACCTAGACTCTATATAAATTCTAACAGCAGAAATTTGCACAGGATTGGTGTATGCATTTTGTCCACAGCAAACGGAACAACAAACACATACCCACAAAATCTAAAAACTCCTGGAGAGCAAGAACATAAAACAAATTACCTGCCTCACTGAGAGAGCAAAGCATCTGTTTTCCAATGGTAACAATAACCAATACAGTTGTGCTTACAAGTCTAGATGCTAAACTGCAGTGCTGAGTAAGTTAAATCAGCCTAACACATCAAAAGTGTATCTTCACCGAGGTGCAGTGTCGTATGAAGGTGACACAATGAAGGGAGTACCATGTACATGCTGTTTCTGGGGCAAAGATTTCTGGGGAAAGAAAGCAAACAGAAAGGATCTTACAAGTGATAAAACACCAGCTTTCTTCATTGTTTTCAAAGCAATTTGAGACAAGACCAGAGATTCTATTATGTTTACCTCTCAAAGCACAATCATTCCCTTCTATCCCTCCCCAAGCAGGCTATTAAGGTTAACAGAAATATCTATATAGTAGGAAATACATAATGCATCATCACTTCAGTCTGTATGTCAAAAAGTGAATTGGGAACATCCATATTAGAAAAAACACACGAATTAATAAGGCTTAAGCAAGAGTGCTGGAGACCCACATCACCTCTGGGATGCAGAAAACACAGCTGGCTACCTAAAGACTAGGTGAGAATTACAAACTAGTCTCTTTGAGGATTTTACAGCCGAATGTTTGGGATCAGGAACTGAACAGGGAAAGAATTTCAAGTCTAGATGAGGTTTTAATTATTGATTTTTTTAAATACTTTTCTGTCCCCCTCACATTAGTGTCTCTAAGAAAGAACTGTCACCTAGTGTAGCTCCATTTAATGCAATGACCAGTGGCAAGGTTGTATTTGCTCCTGTGGCCTCAGTGATGCCCCACATAGACACTGTTTGACTGCTGCCTGTGCTGTGCCTGATGTGAGGCTGAAAAGCTCTGGCCATTTTTTCCTGTGCAAACCTCAGCTAGACCACGACATCTGCTACCCTTCCTGGCTGTGCTCCCAGAGAAGCCAAAGCCTGAAACTAAACTAGGTAGCAAGTCAAAAAAAAAAACAAAACCCCACACTAAACCACAAAAGGCAAAGAGAAAAGGGATAGGAAGGGGTATTTCCGTGAAATGGCATGGTTTCCAGGCGTGGTTGATGTTTAAGCGACTGCCTGTTGCTAAATGCTTGGGCAGAGAGAGAAGCACATGGCAAAGGCTCTCTCCCTGGTGGGAAGGGGTGTCGGGAGGGCAGCGAGTGCAGCACTGCAAAGCTAAGAGAGCTCCATGCATGGAAAGGAACATCAGGAACAATGAGAAGCTGGTAGCTCAGAGGTACAAGAGAGCAGCCAAATGGGATCATTTTTGGCGTTCTTCTGCTCCCCCCCTCTTGGGGGTGCCTGTGCCCAGGAGCAAGCAGCCTGTCACGATCCCCTCCCGGCTCCCCTGGGCCCACTAATGGTCTGTGGCCATGGGAATAATGCGATTTGTCAGGAAGGGGACAAATGCTGCAATAACAATGCCCACCAAAACTCAGGCAGTGGCGTGGTGTAATTGTCCCTGCAAGAGGCTAAGCTGCGGAAAGACTGGTAGAGAAAGGCATTATTTGCCTGCCCTTTATTGAAAATTTCAAGAAAACCAAATGTTGCTGTCCCTTGAGGCTTCAGCAAGGAAACTAAGTGACAGGGAAGATAAATGCTTCCTACTGTCAGCAACATGCCCAACACAGAAATATAGAGAATATTTTCATAACTTCGTGCTTTAAATGCCTTTATTAGACAAACAAGATTTATGCTTCTGGCTCTGAGGGAGGGCAAGAGAAACTTAAACTGTACAAGTAGTTGTGTACATGGGAATGCATGTATGTGCATATTGTATCAGGCGCAAGGAAGGGAAGAGGATTAGTGATAAAGTAATCTACCTCTGAACAGAAAGGTCATCCCTGCTGATCTCAATTTTCCTGACTTCGGTTATCATTAGAATCTATAAAATAAAGGAAGGTACAATTCAATTTCCTGTGATCAAAGTCATAGCCTCAAAGAGGAACCAACCTAGCTTTTCCTTCTTTAGTTATAACATAAATAAGGTACACTAGAGGACACAAAAAGTAGGTGTGATTCTTCAAATAGTTGTGTGTATGTGTATTGTAAGCAAAAACCTAAAAACCTTGTATATATTAAAAGAAACACACAAAAGATAATTTTTAGGAGGCATAAGCCTCTGATGCCGACTTCAGACCAACGTAACTAACTTCACGGTTACCCTTTGACTGGTAAAGAGAAAAGAATGAGGGCCAATGACATGCATTCGTCCTACTAGCGTAGGCATTAATGTTAAGTACAATCACTGCCAAGAAAACGACTTAAAATATGGAAAAGGAGAAGCACTATCCAAAACCAGTATTTCAAAATAGGCCCCTGAAATGTGCAGACCATGCAAAGACAAATGCATAGAGATGAGTACAGGAAGCATTTTTAAATCCCTACTTGAAGATGGTTTTTAGAATCAGTAAAAACACAGTAAGGATGGAGCTAACTACTTATTTTTCTAAAAACTTGCATATGCTTCATGTCTGTCTTTTAAATCCTTTGGAGTTTCAAGCCTGTTTATATCTTTAAAGGTGTTTTTTAAATCCTAGCAGGCACGCAGGCAGAAATAGCTGGCTTTCTCTTCCCTCAGCAGCTTGATAAATGAGTATTTGTTAAACGAAAAAAAAATCCACTCTGTAATATAGGGCAGGCTCTCTGTCCAATATTCCAACAGGCTTCCTACCCACGTTGTAACAAATACACACTTATTATGTGGTTGTCATCAGGTCAGACTGAAGAGGATGCTGCTCTCTTAAAAACCAAGCCCACAAGGCAGGCTAGCCTGTACTTGTGATCTGCTGGGAGAAAGGGGCAGGGAGCAGTTGGTCTATTTAGGCACCAAACTGGAGAACAAGTGGTGCTTCAGATCAGATCTCAGCTCCCTCCCAGTTCTCATCTGAATATAGAAGAGCCACTGAAATCTGCAGTCGGTGAAAGGTGTGGTGCTTTCCTCTCTTCTGTGGCCATCTACTTTTTCCACCTCCAAGTGAAGATCCAGATGGTTCTCCTACCTACCCCATGCCAAATGGCCACAGGTATCCTACAGACTTTCTCCCAAAGGTGAGCTGATCACAGCTTGGTCTCTAGATTCAGCAGGCTCAATTCAGTCAGTAGTACAAGACTAATTTCTATGCTTCCACTTTGCATGAAATAAACAAGTTTTACACTGTTATTGATGTTCAGATGAGACAACAAACATAAAGCATCAAATGTTGGGTCTCTGGGGATTAAAAAATAACGTGGGCCCACATACCAAATTGGCATTTGGAGTCCTTGCAAATTTGCCTGTCTTTGGCTGTGGCTCTCCTCTGCCTCAGCCCACAGGCAGAAGAACTGTATGGAATTTGGTGATTTCTCTGTACTAGATGCATGAAATCATACACTAACCCAGGTTTACCCAGACCCCTGTTATAGAGCCGAATTCAGCCCAAGATTACCTGAAACTGAATCAGAGCTTTCTGAAAGCCTTGTAAGCTAGAGAAAACTATTAATCAAACTGGGGCTGGCTTTCAAGTTGATAATGAAACCAGAAAATGAGGCAGTTTCACGCCTAATTATGAAATCAATCTACCCATCTATCCTCCCTTTTCGATGTTTCTGGAGCACAAATCACTGCATACCCACCTGCTAACCTATCAATTATACTCTGCTGCCATAACCAAATTCCAGCAGATTGTGCCCTTTTCCCTCTCCAACATCCTTGTAGATCAACACATTAGTCTCGGGCATACTGAGCAGCCTGTGGTGTTCACAACAGGCTGAAGATCTACAATGAAAATGCAAGGACTTACCTGGCTCTAGTCTTGCACAGGAAACAAGGTACTTGCTCCTAAAACCAGAGGGCAATTTGACCTTCCTGTCCTGTGTTCCTGCAGAGAAGTTTCATGAAATATCTGCTACTGCCTGCTGCTCAACTAAACTAGCATTTTCCTTTGAGGCTCTTGGACAAATCCCCTTCTTTGCTGATACACAAAACTGTTGCTGGTTTCCAGCAGCAGAAACCAAAAGTGAGTCCGGCTCGAGGAACTGTAGAAAAGGATTTGGCTCCCCATAACTATGCAAGGAATTAGGGCTTCATTTGCTATTGTTCACGTGATCTCTTGCAAAAGCACTTCATCTCTTCAACATAGCAAGTTAGAAGACTTTATACCTTTAAACACAATAACATTCACGCCATATGTGCTCCTCTATTTAAATGTCAATCTCAGTCTGATGCGAACATGCTTTCTCTTTAAGGTTTCTTCCAGAATTTATCATGTTGTTATTGCTTACACTTTTTTCCTGCTAAGATTTGGAGCTGTTCACAGACAGATCAATCTGTAGATAAAAAGAGATTAAATGTGATTTCTTTTCCCAAGGAGTGAAGTCTGTATGAACAGCATAATGTACCTCAGACATTTTGGTGACCAAAAGAATTACACAAATTGTATAGCAGCATGAAGATAAAATTAATTGGGTCTTTTTGCATGCTATCTGTTATGAAAGCCGTTAAAATAGTTTTGTATATTTTGGATGAGTTGAGGAAATGTCACTTTCATGATTTTTCTTCCCTCTCCTTTCAATCACTGTCCTTTTATTTTCATTTTCATATATACCTGCTAAGTGTATCCTGCTGTATTCACAGTTCAGCATGAAGGGTTTCATATTTAGTGGAAAATGAACAATTCGTACCCTGAAGATTCCAATTATCCGGTTCCCTCAAAGACTCGTCTTTGGAGTATCAATGAGGAGAACGGAAAGTTAAGCCAGGAGAAAGGGAGAAAATATCTTTTCTTCCAGTAAAATGTTTCAGAGGAAGGGGAGTCTTAAAATCAGCAGCTTGACAGACGAAAAGAAACAGACTAAGAGCAAAAGGGTGTTGAAGGAGATCTGCAATTTCACACATTTGCATCATTATCAGGACAGTTTTATGGCAGTTCTAATTCTGCCAGATATGCCTGAAGAGGAAAAATAATATTAAAAGGAGGTCGTGCCTCTCCTTCATACTGAACAAATGACTGTGTTCTTGTAGAAAAGTATCAGAAAACCTTCAATGTCACCTGTTCTTGTCCTTGTGTCCTTTTGCTGAGGACTGTAAATTTAACTCTCTGTCTACCAGGGGAGAACTTCCTCCATAAACTTGATCCAATTCTGAATCAGAAGACAATTTTTAAATCGTAAGTATATTTATTAAACCATGGTCAAATGCAACCCTGGCCATAGGGTGTGCCCAGATCCTATGGGACACTTAATTCCCACTCACATATCTGGAGATATCGAGTTGTTAACTGGAGGACAGTTCAAGGCTCTTGTGCTCCGGGGCTTTCTGCCAGTTGTTCACCAGAAGTGAAATATCAGATGTTCAGATCTACTGCATAAAGAGCTAAGGGCAGAGATTGCTCTTATTTGGAAAGCCTGGGCTCAGAGTTTGGTGAGCCAATGAATCTCTCCAAGGTCCAGAGTGTTTACATTTTCCTTTCCTCTTTCAAATACACTCTCCTTCTGGATTCAGATGTTTTCATATTCGGGATGGGTTTGACTCTGAGGTGCCACCCAGCAACCACCTGTGAGTCAAGTGTGTTCAGAGCACTTTCTGTTCTCAATTACACCACACTGGCACTTCCAACCAAGCAGACCAGCGGCTTTGGGTAAGGCACAAGAGAGGAGACAACCCAGCCGACATGAGATATTAATGACCATGCAGTATCCAAGACAAGGAAAGGTTAGCTCCCATTTACTGCAGTAGTTCCACTCATGTATTTTCCAAGCCTTGCACCAAACTTGCACTTCTACACTAGAGCGCCAAACAGATTCAGAAACGAAATGGTCAAGACACCACAGGACAAGCTACTTTTACAATTATATCAGTGTACGTGAAACCCAGAAGCACATTTAACTTTTTTATAAAAAATACAGTTCTACAAAAATGGTTCCCAAAAGCCACTTTTTCCTCCGACTTTACAGCTTTAGATATTCAAATAAGCTTTGGGATCTTGGTGGGGCTCTACTGATCCTGTAAATTACCTAAAATTCCTCTACATTTACAAGAACAAGTCCTGCTGTTTAAGTTCTTATCTGGTCACCCATCTGATCACAAAACCCTACCACTCTCTAACCAGAGCTCCCTTTCAAACCCTCCTCAATGCAGATGTGCAATCAAAATAGATTAAGGTCTGCCATTGCCATTTCACAATTTCTCATGCAGATACATAGGAGCATTTTGCAGTAATGGTATGCACTAAATACATGTTTAGTGGCACCTTTGCCACATTATTAAAGTAACATAGGAGCATCGATGATTCGCAAATGACAACAGTAGTTTGCAATGACAACTGTTGTATATAGAAAATTCTGCTTCCTTTTGAAATAGTTATTACTTGAATTACTTGGTTTGCTCTTATTTCAGTGTAATAACCTGATGGGAGAGAGGGAGGGAGAAATGTAATGAAAAAGAAAGAAATTGGAGAGCAAACAACCAAAGGTCTGAAAAGTACCTTTGGACAGAGGTATGATGCATGGGAACAGAGTATATTTATAGCCCACCAAGTCCTGTCTTTTACTACAATAACAGGGACATCATTTACTAAACAAACACCAGCTGCCTATAGATCTCTGACACCTGATCATTTAGGCGGTTCAAAAACCTTCATCAAACACAGTCATCTATTAAAGAGTAAAGGCAGAGCTTTCAGCGCTAGGAATCAAGGGAAAAAATAATATGCTTTGTTCCTTGAACAAAGATATGGGAAACGGTTTTTGGACAAGCATTTCTTTTCTTCCCGGCCACACTACATCAATCTGTCAGAGCTGTATACAGCAGGGGAGGGAACACATCTCTTGTTTCACCTGAGAAACAACACCCAAAACAAGGATGGCTGTTTTGAAAATAAACACATGCATGGGTACGCTTCCTCCCTTTCCTCAATTGACTGACTATCCAACCTCACTCACCAAGAAACCCTCCTTCGGGTGCAAAGCTGGAGGGAAAAAAAAAACCCATAAAGCATTTGAAAACACACTTTTGCTGGCTTGGTTTTCCATTCTTATCCACACATACTCATTTCATACACAACATGGATTGCTTAGCAGTTCTGTAGCACAACTGAAAGGCAGTAATCACTCGGAGTGGTTCAAAAGTCCATACTCACAGGATGGCATTGCTGCATTTAGGCTGCTGGAAAGTCTTCCCACCAGCCAGATGGGCCACATGTGATTATCAGCATTTGTCCCAAAGTGCTCTTAGCAAAAGCACCAGAACCACTTCTTCAATATTTCACAATGAAATAGCTAAACACAGCAAGGCAGAAGAACCAGAAATTACCTCCTTCTCTCCTTCTCTTTCCAGAGTTGCCTTGATGGCAACATCTACCAGGAGAAGAGCTGCAAGACTAGAGCTCTGTAATACTCTCCAGCTGTCCATTACAACATGCCATCCAGGATGAAGGTTTGATTAGTTTTTAAAGGAACTTCACAGGGAGTAGATGGAAGAGTTGTGAACCACACTGTAAGATCTGGGAGGACACTCTATACTCGCCAGTGTTAATGGAGTGCCAAGGTCTCTGCAGTCATTCATCACCACCCTGTAAATCTACACCTGCTTTCCAGAGCTGTTATTTATTCGGGAAGGGGATTCTAAAGTTTCTGTTAGCAACTGCTTAAGGTTCAACCGGAGAGCAACCTTGAAAGAGAAAAGCATTACGCTTTAAACAATAACAGAAGGGCATTTGCCTACTGATTTACTCTCTGCTGCTTTTCTAAATTTGGCTGGTTTTGTATGCCAAAAGCTTACTTCCCTCTGGACCATAGATCTTTCCACTTAACTCCAAATTAGGTCATTGACCTTTCTTTGCAATTACGCTGTGTTTCCAAACTAGTACACTGCCACAAATACAGCACTGTTTCGGGGGCTTACAGACCTTTAATCCTACAACCCAGCCTGGATAAGGAGCGTTAAATCCAGGCAAAACAGTAGTAACTGATGTAAGATCTGCTGTCTTTCTTCCCTGACTCCTGGGAATCACTGAAAACAGATGTCATACCTCAGTCCACAGGCAAGATCCACTCAACTTAGGTCATGCTTATGACACACGCCCAGTGAGTTTTTAATCCCCTTCAGTGTAGACCTGACCACTTCTCCAGGCAACTATCCTGGTGCTTAATTATTTTTCTCCTTTGAAAGATTTTTAGGAGATGCACCCAAATCTCCTTTCCTGTAATCTCAGTCCATTCAGCCTTGTCCTGTGAGAACACAGAAAGATGCCTGATCCCTTCTTTGTAGTAATTTTTTTCCATTTGTTTAAACACAAATATCTTACCATCAGAACCAGCATAGAAATTAATGAAAGTGAATTTTTTTAAATCTCCTAAATAAAGCAGTCCCTAATTATGGAATGCCATAGTTGTAAGTATAAAATTATGTACTATTCAAATTAAAATTTTATGTCTAAAGGTAACTGACTGAGATGTGAGATCCGTGGAGCCCATATCACCCACACCATCGTATTGACTTTTCAGTTCAAACTCATATTACAAGGGACAGAAACATACAGGACATATTGGGGTTTGAGAGCAGTCAAGCATATGTACCATAAGCTATACACCAAAATACGGCATGCAGAAAGAAGCAGGATGATTTCTTGCTTCAGATAGCTGTCTCTAATGGAGACACAATTCATATCTTGAGAGAACGGCCATGTGAACCATCAAATAGAAGATTAAAAATCTGCAAACTATTGTTTGGAGGTGATGGTGGCAATTGTTTCGGAGGTTACACAGCGTAACTACAGTAATTGTCAATGCATTTCTGTCACAAGCAACTATCATGGAAGCTAGTAGCTCCTTTTACTATTACACCCTGAGCTAACATACAGCATCCCTGTCTCAGACTGCGTATTCTTCAGGACAGATAATGTTTCCTGTAGGTTATTCTACACTGCCAGTCATAAACTTGACCATGGTCTTGACCGCAGTTACTGAAATATTAAAATAACTCCTGTGAACCTTCCTTTACTCTGTAACTTGAACTTGAGGCTCAGCCTAAGCTGCAGACAGATGTAACATTTTCCCTTCCTGCATTTTCCTTTCCCTTTGCCTGGTTAATTTTATCAGGTTAAAACCTTGGCAAGCCTCAGATGATAAAGCTATGTGGCGGTGAAAGGCCACGCACCTTCAGAGCAGCAGCTCTGCCGCACAGGCTCATTTTCAGCCTGCTTGCTCCACGGCTATTCTTTCGTTCAGCACTCAATTGGGATGTTCAAAGGAAAAGTGAAGCCAAGACTTTAAGCCATTTTATAAGCTCTCAGGCCAAATCTCTGTGTCATCTCGTGACTGAGCAGAATTCTTTAATTTTACATGCCTGGAGATCTAATAGACTTGCTTTCATATAGTTGTCTGCCTTCTGTAAACTTACTTAAAAAGTGGACTTTCTTTTACTGACCTACTTCTTTCTGGCTGTAATACGCAGCAACAGTCAAATGCCTCCCTTTGTGCCTGGAAACCTTCCTTCTGAAATCTCTGCGCCAGAGATGCGGCTGAAAATGACAGTCATTTATCTGATGTCACTTCATCTGGGAATGCTGTGCCCTCACCTGTCAGAACTAAGCCTCTTTACCAAGGCCCCTTCGGAGACTTCCCGGTGCCGCTCTGAGCTGCAAGGCTTTCCTCTTGCACTCACTTCAACTCTTGAGACGGTCAAGATGTGTGGGAACAGGCAGCCCTCCACCGCCTCATTGCCCACTGTTCACCCATGGCACCTCGCACTGCTCAGGGATGCTGAGCATCCTTCCTGTCTGCTGCTATCATCCTAGTTGCCTTTCGCTATTTGCTTCTGCAGTGCACACACAAACACAGAAGGAAAGTTCTTTTATCCAACTTCAAGCATTTAATCTTCTTCCCAGACCTAGACCAGCCTTCCACCCTTGGCTCCATCACTAGTGCTTTCTTTTTTAAATAACTTCACAAACTCGTCCTCACTCTCCCGAGACCCTCGCCTTTGCCAACCTTTCCATCTGGTAACTTTCTGGCTGCCCAGACCCATCAAAAAACCCTCGCTCACACACATGTGCTGGCCAAAAAATGTACGAGTGAATAAATACATGATTTAAAGGAATTTGGTCAGTCAGAAAACTGCCCATTGCCCTCTGACGTTCATCAGCGTGTAGCTGATTTTTCTCTGACAGCAAAACGGCCTGGGATAAAACAGGGCAGTTTTAAGGAGACAGAAGACAGTGAAGGGATGAGGTGTGAGTTTACCAGTGAGTAACGCAGAAAGTTAATATTTCCTTTTCATCAAGACTAATTTCTGGAACTAAGGATTGCTGGAGGATAATCTTCTAATGGCAGGGGAAAAAATGATGTGAATGTAATGCTAGCGATTTTGGCAAATATTATGCCTTTATTTATTTAGAAGTATATAAAATCAGAAAGCCATCCGCTGGAGGATAGTGACCAAGGCACATTGAAAGGGAAATAATCATGGCTAGGGAATGCTGACATGTGTCTGCTCCCCTTAAATGACTCATTTGGAGGCATTTTAGTCTGCTTGTTTATTTTTATTATTAACTGCAGGTGGATCAAGAACACATGCAGTCAGAAATGAAGGCGAACACAAAAAAAAACGTGATCCCCCTCCAGAAGGCAGGGCAGACCTCTAGAAAAGGAGTTAACATGATGGGAGGGCTGACAAAAATTGGAATACAGCCTAAGCAATTAGTAGACTGTCAGTAATTGGAATTAAGTAATCAACTTCAACCACTACGAGAACGTACTGCGGGGAACACTCTTCCATTGGCAAGGAGATGAATGGGATAATTGTTCAGCTTTTCCATCTTTAGCTGCTACGATTCGATGGCAGAATAATCCATGGGCAATTGAATGTCTGCAATTCAACAATGAAATACCAGGATCAATATTTAATTCACAATTCTCTTACCTTTTTTTAAAATCCACTTTAAGTTTATTAATGCTCTGAACACCTTAAGAGACTCTACTCCTTCTGGGTGAGTGCATCTGAAGCAGAACGCTGCCTGACTGGTCTCGGGTTGCAGTACATATTGACTCACACTTTTTGCCTTGCATATACTTTGTGATAAGCATTCATTAAAACCATGGTAAAGGAAAAAAAGCAAATGAGAACTCGAATCCTAAGACCCATCCTGAACTTCGCTACTGAGTCCTACATCACTTTGGCTGGTCCATTCAACAACTGCCTGCCTGCTGAACCAATGGTACAGCAGAATTTACTCACGTTGGAGGCACGCTGCAAAGCTTAATGAAGGTGAAGCTGCAGCTGCTCCTTGCAAAGTGCTTGAGGAAAAGGAGCAGGACCTAGCCATAACTTGGTATTCCCAAGCGCATGAGGCTTTTTGAGCGGTGTGCATACTGCCAGCCCCAGCCTGAGGGACCACAGCAAACTGTGCTGTGGATGCAGTTAGCGTTTTGCCCATCAGTGGGTGCTGGCAGACCACATGCTGTTTTGCTCAAAGGCAGGTGCAAGGATTGCCAGTGCCCTTGGGGAAGCCTGAGGAAATTTGCATCCTCACCTGCGCCAAGCTCAAACTACTCTTACAAGCACCCCAGCGCTGTGGCCCTGCCCGTGTCACTCAGTGCAGTCCAAACACACAGCAGGGTTATCACGCCGGACGGCAGCCTGTCCCACTTGCATCTTGGCCATACATCTGTCTGTAGCATTGCCTAGCTACCTGCTAGGGCAATGCAAAGAAAACTATTTCCACCGCTTCTTTAACTGTTTCAGACCTTTCTTTTCCGAGCTGACTTCACAGGAAGGATGTGCAACACAGCATTACGGGCTTGGGAAGCATCACTCGTAGTGCTGCGCGCATCCAGATGCTCCATTCCTCTTGTAGCAATGCTAAAATAGCCCCCAGGGCAACCCACCCAACACAACATGGCTGGTTCTCTGGCTGGTCCCCAGATAACAGCTGGCAAGACACAAAAATAAGTTTAAGACCCTGCTTATCACAACAGCCCTCACAGCCAGCCACCTAGCTGAGGGACCAGGAGCCTGTAATCAAAACATGCTTTGTGAAGAGAGGCACGTATGAAATATTAATTTCCTAGATTGCCTGCATTTGCATAGTAATAAAAAGTTCATCCTCACGGCCCATTCTGGCCCCCATTAATGTTTTTTATCATTGTACCTGAGGTTTGGGGGGAGGAAGGGAGAGTAACAGCCGTGGAAAAGCCTCCTTTGGAAATGACAGCCCTAACGGAGCTTATCTCTACAAACAGTAATTTAATCCAAAATGCTGCGGCAGAGGGTTGCAGCACTCTGTTAAAAAAACATTCTCTAAAATAAGATCACTTCTAACTTCAATTAGGACCTAGTCTGTTTTTTTTTTCTCCATTGCTTTTTCCCCTTTCTTCTTTTCAATCTTCTTTCCTCCCCGCCCCCACCTCTGCAGTCAACGGCCTTGCAGCGAGGCCAGGATTTTCTCTGGAGAAAGCCATGTTGTCAGTTGTGGATTTCACAATGGAGATGTATTTGACCGTCTTAACTGATGCACTGCTTATGACAGTTCAATTAGCCCAGACGAAGACCCAGTGTTGCTGTGATAAAGCCCTAGTATCTCTCTCCCCAGGGTCTCAGGAGAGGATGCAATCTGGCTTCACTTTGTGTGTGTTAATACAGCAAGTTCCTAATTATTTTTACAGCAAGGACGAGAGGCAGTTTTCCAAGTTTTCAGTTTTTCCCCAATGTTGCAGAAAGATGAACAACCCCTATCATTAGCTGAAGCGTAGGCAGGAAATTGTCAGAGACAAATCAAGTCCTAAGATTAGACTGGACAGTTTGTAAGAAATTCCAATCTTTAAGTTACTGCTGGTAAGATGAGAAGATCCCCTTGGCTGGGAGGCAGCAGAGCAAAGCCTTGTCTGCTCACTGCACACTTCCAGAGACCTAAAAGTACTGCAGGAGACCACAAAGAATGGTAATTTTTATTTTTTGTTCTTAAAACACAAAAGCAGCCACTTGAAAGTAAAAACTGCGGCTGATCATCACAGATGAGGCAGATTGCACATGCAGCATGATACCCTACAAACTCCAAGCGATGAGGTATTTCTGGCAGCAGCTGGTCAAAATTTATCTCCCTGCTTCAGTAACTTCTCTGGCTGGGATTTGTGTTGGTGCAACTAAGCAAAACAACAAAAACCCCTTGGCAAATACAGAAGCATTATTGATTTCTTGGAGGGCAGGTTCTTTTTGGGATAAACTTGCACAAAAAGAAACAAGCAATCTCAGCACATACCCTGAAGTGTTCAGCAAAGGGCACCCCCTGTGCCCGGCTGCTCTCAAGAGATAAGCCATTTGCATACACGACAGCCAGGTACTCGTTACTACAAGAGGATTCATAATGGAGTTTCAGGGGATTATAAACTGTAATAACGTCCTAAGTGAGAATTTCAGCATAATCTGTATAAAACAAAAGCATCACATAATGTTAGAGGAAGGGCCTTGTTTTCATTACAAGACAGGGAGCACTGGGAAGAAATACGGTTTGCAGCCCATAAGGTTCAGCTTGGCATCATCTAGTTAAGGCATTCGGGGAAAGTCTCTCATCTATTAGCAGGATTCAACAGCTAAAGCCACCAGCACATCACTCTTGCTGTGGGAGACACTCATGAAATCAACGGGCACATACATGGGAGCAGGATGGGACAGAAAAATGACAAAAAGAAACCCTACAAAAAGCCAAAGAATGCTCTGGAATGCTCTTCCTTCAACAGTGTCATCCTACCTCCTTCCTGGCAAGCTTCCCAAGGTGAGGACTGCTGCTGTGGGGATGCAGAGTGCACTTCCCCTCTCCTCCTGGCTTACTGCTTTACTAGCTTTTTCTTCCACCTGTACCTGACACAATGCTGCCAAGAGAAACGGTTGAACCTTCCCACTCTGATCACTTAGAAAAGTTAAAGATGGAAAAAGGAAAAGGAGAAAAGGACCTATTCAAGGTCCTTTGCAGTTTTTCTGGGATGGTTCTGGCATGCCTAAGGTCACAGTACCAGTCTTTTGCCTACAGCGATGCAGAGTAGAAATCACAAATACCAACTGCTGTGGTTCTAAAGGACCCCAAACGCTGCAAACCTTGCGAGCACCCTGGGAAAGCCAGCAATGCTCCAGGCCCCTCTTTTACCTCACAGATCACATTCCCTTCCCATACATGGGAAACTGTCAGCGCCTATCCAAGAGCAAGGCAAGGCCTGACAGCCACGGGTAGCTCAGAAGTGCTTTTACCCCCATGGTAGCAGCATGGAAGGTCCCTCCATTTACCAAGATGGTTAGGGAATAGGGGGTGGGGCAAGCCCACAATGGCTATGATTCAAAAAAAAAAAAAAAAAAACCATGAAATAAGTCTACTCTGCTTTCGAGCTTAATTGTAAGTAACAAATGTATAGATGCACATACACAGGTAAGGGCAGAAAATATTTGGAAACTTGACGGTAACTGACTGACACAGAACCAACAAAATGAGCAGAGTGAAAAAAGTCCGCTTTTGAACGGAAGACAGTGAATGAAGTCACCATTCAGCCATGTCGTTCACCTGATGGCTCGTACGGCTCACGTTTTCAACTCCACAGAGTGACATTGCAGTACCAAGGTCTGATCTCAAAACAAAGCCTCGCACCAGCGTGAAAAAAAAACGTGTTCTGCAGCTTTGCACTGGGGTTCCTGGGGTCCTTGTGAGTTTTGTTACCACCACAATACTTGTTAGCCACAATTATCTGTGCATATAGAAAATCTTTGGCATTATTAAGCACAAGAGAGCCTGGGCCTGCAGCCTGTATGCAGACCCCAAATACCCCAAAACAGATTTCTGTGGCCAGACTACAGGATCACAGCTAAGGATTTACAAATTCAATGTCTGCATCCCTCTTGTAGCTCCTCCTCAAGTTGTGGAGCCACTTTACTAGTTATTAAAAACAACTTAATATTCCTCAGTGGGAAACAAGCTCAGCAAATGCAGAAACACAGAGGTTTCTTTTTATGCCCATTCAACTGTGGGGCTTTTAAAAAAATATATTTACATAAGACTTCATATAGCAGGATTTCAAAGACTCTCTGAAGGCAAGTAAACAGAGGGGCCCAAAAGAGACAGCAGCTGCTGGCCTCCAAGCCTCAGTGCAGTCCTGCAAGCACGAGCAGAGCAGATGGCTTCTCTGCAAAGCTTTTTCCGAGCCCCGGAAGACCATCTACTCCCACCAGCGGTCAAGTGGGAAAGCCCAGCAATTCTCTCCCTGTGACAAGGCTGCTCCAGTATCCCTCTCCCACGAAGTCATCTCTTATGTGTCCCGTCGTTAGGCACCAGCCACATCTTTAGCTCCAAACCAGCTCTTTCACTGGCCACCCTATCAACAACTTGCAATGGCTTCTGAAAAAATAGCCAAAAGCTTTAACCCCCCTCACTCTGTTTATTTAAGGCAGTGTGATTTAAGTAGCAATAGTTGGGGGGATGAGCAAGCTTTTCCTGGGTGATGGGAGACCCTGACAGCAACCACCCAGCTCCCCTCGTCCATGGGGCACTGCACCCCACCTGCTTCCCCACACCTCGCTTTCAAGGTGCCCTGCACTTCCTCTGCGAAGCAGCCCAGCCTTACCTTGCCCCACATCCCTGCACAGTGATGCTCGACTCTCCCTGAGCCTTTCTTTGCATTTTATCCGAGTCCGGCAAGAGCCTGCTGATTTCCTGTGCAGGCTGCCAACCTCAGGAAGAGATAAAGTCTTTTCATGCTTAAAGCCTAACCTATATGCACACTTCTCGAATGCTACTCTGTTACATGAGTCTCAGCATCGTCCCCAGACTCTCTGTCAGCTTCAAATGTAAAGAAGCAAAAGAGACATTCACAGAGGTGCCTACATGTAGAAGTGAAAATAAACATTTGCAGGTACTGATGGGGTGCACAAAGCCTAACCAGCACAGAGGTACTCCAAGAGCTGGAAGAAAAGAAGGAAGGCAGTGCCCATCCTCCCGGGATTGTGAAATGTACAAAGAAATGTAAATAAATGCAGTTATCCTCCCCAAAAAAAATTAGATTCGAGTGAAGACAGCTTAGAAATGGCGAAGACCCTTGAGGTTAGTTCCGCAATCTGTATTTGCACTTTCTCTACTTTTTTTTTTTTTTTAATTATTCTTTGGATTTAACTAGCTGCAGTGCACCCTAGAAAGAGTCTCAGAAATTCCTGACATACTCTGGACTCTTTCCAGTCATTAGAAGGGCCTGCCTTCATCTGCTTTCATTATGAATTGATCTGAATATGGCTGTGAATGTAAACAGCATTGTAACTGTGCCCCAATTCCACAGCCAGTCAGAAAGAATAAAATTCTCCCTTTTACAAACCGCTGGCTTGTTCCACAGAAACATGCATATTCCTTCTATTGAAGATACTCTAAAGTTCACATGTGGATTTTTTCCCCTAATATTATGCACGCATATATATAGTTATATTGCTAAATTCTTTAATATATTACATTTGGCCTTTTGTCCACAGAAGAACAGAATGGGCTATTTGTAATTAGAAAAGGCATTATCTTTTTGACTGTATCTTATCTCTGTTCTCTCTTCTATCTCCTGCTTGGAAAACAGACTTCATAGTGGTTGGTCAAAGCAACATTTTTTCCACTGGAACATTACCAAACCCATACTGAAATTGTAGAAGCCAATTAAATGTCTCTGATTTACAGATTAATAAGGCAACCCTGATTCCTGACTAGAGAGGGTCAGCAAAAACAAGCATCAGAAAAGGAAAAATGTTTGCCCAGAAAATGCATGGGGATTGCAAACGGCCAAGTGCTGGGAACCCACTACGATCATCTGATGCTCTTCATTAAAGCCCACAACTGTGTTCCTTCTACTGAGAAGCAACATACCAAAAGACCAAACAGCCTCCCTCTCTTTGCGCACAATCAATTCATTGTTAGCAGAAGCATTTGACAAACTAAGTTATAAAATTAGAACACAGCCTTTAACAGGCTTTCAGTAAAACTGTCTTTATTTGTGTAAACCAATCTAACATTCACTGTGATACCTTGAGGACAATAAAATTGATAAAATAGAATTTCCTAGCCTAAATTATAGTGTAAAAGCTTTAATGGGCTCCATGGAGAAAGGCCAACTGTGGAACCAGCCACAAAACTCCCAGACGCCCGGCTAATACCTGACCTATATGTGAATCACTGGTGGAAGAGTAGCCCCCCTGCAACTCCATTGCAGAAGACAAAGCGGAGCCAGAATAAATGGATGGAGCAAGTTCTCAGGCTGGATCAGTCCTCACTGGGGAGCAGGTGCATTCTGATGTCAACACTAGGAGCCGTGGCAAAACCCAACCATGTGCATAGGCTCCAGGAGAAAAAAATCAGTGCTTATCCATCAGCTGGGAGGCTCCTTAGTTTTAAGGCCTTGGGGACAGAAGAGGTCTTTTCTGGGAGGACTTCCAGCATGGATTCCTCTTTCCAGGGATATCTAGCAAAAGGCAAAGGCAGTAAATACAGCAAAAGCCTTCCCATTTTCTTTTTTTCTGGTCTGATTTTCATTTCCTAACACAGCAACCGCAGTTCTGTTGCATTGTCCATTGTGGCCAGGCAAGCATAGGTAATTTACTGCTTGGTTTAACTTGGTAAATAAGTGCTGAGCCACCAGGATAAGAGGTGCTCACTAAATCCGCAGAAGAAATTAAAATAATTCATACCAAGGATGCAAAGGCAGCCAAAAAGAGTTACGGTTACTTGTGTGAACACAGCTGCTCTGCAGTGCTGGTCTCACCATGCCAAGTATTTCTCTTGCTGATTCCCCACTACCCCAACTTCAGCCCCGCCTTGTCTGTCCCCTTCTCTCATGGGAAGCACTCCTGTCACATGCCAGATACGGCCATGACCCCCATGCACCAGTGTTCAGTCCCATGCTGGAGAAGGCAGACATGCTGAGAGTAGCCCCATCGCCTCAGGGGTGCCCCACTGCAACAATAAAGTTTCAGCTTAAAGAGGTTATTTAATCATCCTCGTCCCACACGAACGATAAAAGCCCACAACATAAAAGCCTGGCGCTGGGCCTTTGAGTGGGGTGCCCATTCCCAGGGTCTGGGGGCTGCCTGTGCCAGGCTGTCCTAGTACATTCCTGCAGACTTGCCCACTTGCCGAGCAGCACGAGGATAAGCCTCTGTGGTCCCCGAGCCATCCCTGCACTCACTGTGCCCTGCAGTGAAATGCCCATTTCCAGCTGCCAGCATCAGCAGGCAGCCAGCACCTGCCCGCAAGCACAGGTGTTTTGCCAGCCCCAAAAGGAACCAAGACGTTTTCACAGGAGGAGGGTATAAAGCTCTCAATTGTGTGCAGGGGAGCAAAGCTTTCAATTATTAAAACTGGCATCCTCGGAGCGTGCGGCTGGTAGCAGCCACCTTGATACAAAGCAGCGATGCTCCCCACGAGGGAGGCATGCTCCCCTGCCTGCCTCCCAAACCCCAAACAGCTCACCGAGCCTCCGACGGCCCCACCAAGGACGGCAGAGACATTTATCTGCCACCGGCAGATAACAGAAAGCACCATTTAGCTGACTGTAGCCCATGGAGACATTGCTGGGATTTGAACCTAAGACGCAACAGTCCTTGGATTCACGCAGAGACCAACCGCTTGAGCAGGGCTGTGTCTCTGTACGCATTTTCTACGCAAGAGGACAGACCTGGTCCCCTTACAGATAATCCCAAATATTGCCTGGATGTGAGTGCAGCCTGACTCGCTCCTGCATCATTTGATGCAGCCTGCATGCACGTGAAGCGTAAAAAATTGTAAATGCCAATAATGGTTTACCACTGGACCTCTCCTCCCCCGAAAAGAAAGGCCAAGCACAAAAAGTCATTGCTGAATGCAAAGGGAGATCTGCATTTTGGTCACACTGACATTTTTGATGTCACACCAGGAAATTAAGAGTTGTAAGCAAGCCTGATTGAAAAAAGAGTTCCTTTAAAACTGAGGTTTAGGTTCAGAATCATTCCTAGGAAAAAAACAGATCATATCAGGGAAAATGAGCATTTTTTGCTGTTCGTCATTTTGCAGTTAAGAGGAACAGATTTACATGGATGGATGGCTAGATAGATGGATAGGTGGATAAATAGATACAGACAGACGTACTATTTATTATCTTCCTATGTTATAATATATACAACTACTTTTTAAACATGACAGTCATTGTTACAACCACAAGCATGTTGAGATGGCTTTTAAATATGAAAAAACCAGCCTTTTTTACCAAATACATCTCACAGTTCACATCTGAACCAAAAGTGACATGGGAAAATGTCTTTCTGGGCGAACTTAGCTTTCTTTGAAGTGTCTGTAACTCTGAATCCAAACCCCTAGTCTTAATTGGTTAGATGCCTGGTTTTTCTTTCTTCTAAGGATTATTTAAATATTCAGTACAAAGACATCAGCTCTGCAGTGCTGTCATTATAAACTCAAGCCAGTGAGGCAACAGAATAAGAAAGCCATCTTGGGAGTTAACACAACTTCGTCTAAATGCTTTGTATTTTCCATTTATTTTTGTGATTCACATTAATAAATGAGACAGCTGTAAGTGTCAAATTTCTGAAAAGTATCTTGCTGATAACTGCAATAGCCTTATTGTATTTTATTAAGAAAACTGATTAAAACATAAAATTCTCAGGGATGAAAATTCTATATGTGAGCTTTTCTTTCTCTTCTTCTGTCCTGAAACTCACCTTCACAGGTAATTTGTCATTCCCCTAGCTCAAATGACACATTATCTAAAAAAAAATGGATGTTTATTAAAGATTTATCGATCTGCACTCTACATAAAAATAGAGAAATCCTTTCAACCATCATTAAATGGTAGGTTAGTGAGTCTCTGTGCAAGTAACGCATTCTCTGACCATTTTCTCCTGGGCAGATTTGCGCGTAAGAAAAGAAGTTTACCAACAGAGACAGACTACACACAGCTTTACAAACCAGGGAGTCTGATCTTGTCAACGCAGCTGATGCAAGCAGTCATGTTGATTTGAGTTGGAAGAATAAAATGGAAACAGATTATTCCCCTGTGCAAGGGCTAGAAAGAATAAACCAAAGGGGAAGAAATGGGTCACTCAAGTGCACAGCCAGGGGATGTTGCGGGCCAGACCCACTGCTGAGAGTCCTGTATGTTTTCTCTCCTCCGTGAGCACGGGTGACCGCACTCTCCTGCTCCTGGACAGTGAAGGAGCAGGATGACTGGAGGAGCTCCCACGAGCAGAGCCAGGGATTAAATTCGGCACTACCCATCTTATTACCATGTCCCTCCCTCCTCCTCTGTCAAGCCTGAGCTGAACTGGTCTGCAGAGTTACACCACCAGCAAACCTCAGTAATGCAGCATGAGTTATTCTATGTTTCCACTGCTGGGACAGTTGCGAGAGCCTGGACATCTCAACTGCCCCGTGTCCAGCACTCTGCATGACCACCACTCACCCTGCATTTGTCCAGTATTTGAAGGCAGGCACTTGGATACTGCAGCAGCAGACAGGCATCTGACTCCAAAGAGGAGGGGATTTTATTTTTCCTTTTGGTTCTACTCAGCTAATTAACTGCTTCCAGATCTACTAGATATGGAGGAGTGTTTGAATTACCATATAAAATAGACAGCCGACCAAGAGCAAAAGCAGAGCATGCTAAGGCACCCATGAGAGCATCTGGGCACCAAATGGGAACTGTGGCCCGTCCGGCTCAGACGTGCACAGCCACCCCGGGCAAGACAACTCCGATGTCAGTGAGGGCTCTACATGCAAAGAGCAAGAGCAACTCACCCACCGAGCACTGCACAGGCGCAGAGGATGGCATTACAAAACATAGAGCAGTGTTAGAAGTGTGTGTCCTGAGTTTGCCTACGATAGGGTTAAGTTCCACAGCCAGGACAGCTGGACCGAACCAGCCAATGGGATATTCGATACCATACTGACCCCATGCCCAGTCTATATAAGGGGGGGCTGGCCGGAGAGAATGCGCAGTTTCAAACAGAGGCGCAGCACGGCTGGGCTCAGCGGGGCATGGCGTGGCGGCGGCAGTAAGCAGTGCATTGTGTATCACTTTATTATTGTTATTAATCGTGTCTCCTCTCTTTCTGTGTTGTTTGAATAAACTCTCCTTATCTTAACTCACATGGCTTTACTTTTACCTTTTTTCTTCTTCCCCTGCTGGGGGTAGGAAAGGGTGAGGAAGTGGCTGCATGGTGCTTAGTTGCCAGATGAGTTCGAACCACGACAGCATGTCAGAAACTCTGGCACATGGGTATTTCAAATGGCACAGCAGAAGCTTCATTTCCAAAAGCATTCCTGAGAACAGGAGGTCATATCTCCCAGCTGTGTCCACCATCAGGTTGTGGATGGATGCGATTTGGGCACTACCCATCTTATCATCGTGTCCCTCCCTCCTCCTCCTCACGTCAAGCCTGAGCTGAATTGATCTGCAAAGCATCACGCCTTACTTTAGCACACAATCTGTATTAGTCCAAAGGCAAACTCAATTTTAACAATATTGTTGCCTCCCATGGGCAGCCCTGAGAGGTTCCTGAAATTCAGCATGTCCCATCATTAGCTTAAAAATAATTTTCATCAATGCCATCAGACCTAGGTGACCTAAGTCAGTACTAGACACAGCAAAGCATGAGGGGGCTGGTTGGGCATGGGTTGCAGGCAGCATTACTGCACACAAGCCATGCGAATGCGGGTGCTGAGCTACAGAGAGAGTGCCTGGCTGCAGACACCCTCTGAACATTTTAACACTGAACATAAGAAATGATCAAATAAGAAGCATGAAAAGTTATGTGCAGCTTACTAATTTAAATCACCTTAAAGATACTCATCCCAAACCAATCCTTCACAGTTGGCCACCTCGCCAGGTTTAAAAAAAAAAAAAAAAAGAAAAGAAAAACAAAGAAAGAAATCTATCTTCTCCAGCCATTTAGTGGCACAGCTCCATTTTGCAGTCTTTAAAAGGGCCCTACCTCAGGGTAGGTTTTGGTCTTAAGATCCAAAATCTGCAAAAAATGTACATACCCACTTTAATTTATGGAACCTAGGTGAAATCCTAACTGGCCATAGGATGTCAAGATTTTACCTTCCAATGACTTTCTTTGATGTTAATGGACCATTCGGCCAGTACAGCTGAGCATGCACGGGATCAGCACACAACACGGATTACACCTTTCTCTGCTTGATGAAAGCAGGCAAAGAGGTATGTGTCTTTCCACAGCAGCTACAGGGAACCCTGTAATTGGAGCAGCCTTAATGCTTACACATATGAAACACTGCATGTCCTTATTATGGGGTAATATTTTATAATTAAGCTCTCACTGATGTTAAGGGACCTTGAATGTTGTGGATAATAACAAGCTTATTATATTAGTGCCTGAAAGCACGCTGCAAAGGAACTTATTTCCCCATTAGTGTCAGAAGCAACAATCTGAAAACAGGCTCACTTACACTCACTTGAAGCAGTAAGTGGGGGTTTTTTTATGTATATATAAATGTATGTACACATATACATATTTTTGTCCATTGGATTATATAATGACACACAAACCACATGGCTCTTCCATATTAATTCCATTAAAAGAACTCCAAAATGGACTATTGCTTCTAGCTCACCTGTGAATCATTTATTTGGCTTTTATTTTTTAACCCTATAAGCTAAAAATCCATTTTCAAACAGCTTAAGGAAGAAACAAAGAGATGTCACTTGAGCTTATTAGCTATGATGCCGTCACTGTCAGCTGATATTGTACATAATTATGCAGCTATTTTATAAGTACAGAAAGTCTCTTGAAATACAATTTCTAAGAAAGATACTGTAGACCATAAGAGCCAAACTGTAAGATTGTGGCTTCTGAGGTTTCAATGTACTGTAGTAGCCGAATGCTTTTGTGTATCAAGCTCTGCTGGCAGTCTTTACTTTTTGCTACAGAATAGGTCAGTCACAAGATCTGGAGCTAAAAATATTTTAAAATGAGGCTTACAAGGTTTCCGAATCATGCTCTTGTGTAGGCATTTACAAGTGTCTACGTATGAGGTCACTTTTACTCCTGGTGCTGAAACTACCCGAAAGCCCAGATCTGTTGAGATCTTGTGTTTTGGCTTGGCTAGATCTCCTACATAGTGCATCTATATGCTTGTTCAGACTATTAAAATGTACAAATATATATACTGGACCTTCAAATTGCCTGAACACACCTGCAGTAGACAGGCTTAAATCCAGAAAGACAGTGAAATTCAAAGTCCTCCATTCTGCTCTTAACACATGCTGTTAGGACAATATATTGAAGTTCATATGGTCTTCTCATGCAGAAATAGATCCAGGAGCAGCCAACGCATTTGGCAACAGCAGCGTGAATTCAGAATGGACCAAAGTTTTCAATTGATTTTCTTCATTTTTTAGGTTTCAGTCAGACCATAGCTGAATTTCAAAAAGACCACCAAAATCCTGCATACGTAAGAAAAGCATTGCTTTGGGACCTTATCTTGAATGTTTTTAGTGTGAAATATTTTTGAAAGTTTTCCCTGCTTCACCTGAAAACTAAGAACTACCTGTCTGAACACAAACCTTCCAAATTAATAACACGCAGAGAAGAGATGAAGAGCGTTTTCCCAGTACAAGAGTTAATGGGTCCAGTCATAAATCTCTGTCTCATGGATTAAACCCAGAGGATCAAATGCAGAGATTTATTACTTCATTTATTACTCCATCCGAGTTAATCACTTTCAGGAAATAGTTCATTCAGTGAAACTAGAATGCTCTTTTATAATCAAGTCATGGTTTCCTCAGATATACTTATCATTTTTCATGACCATGCTTTATAATATTTATAGTGCTGAGAGGGTCTGCATATACAGCAAACCTACCAATGCCCCATAACGGACATGGCTTCAGGTTTGGAGCCTACCCTACTTGCACAATTTCTTAGTCTGCATTCCTTCCTGCCTCCAAAATTTCCTTGTCCCAGCTCCAGCACAGCTTCCTTCATCTCCTCCTGCTAAAAGCAGTGAGTTTCCCCTGTCCCAACCATCTCCAGTCTTTCCTGAATGCAGGTATTGGTGGTCCATGGTTTAGCAATCCTTGCAGGTCTGGGTAAGGCAGCTGGCAGACCAAGCAGTATTATAAATCAGGTGTGGAGCCCAGGCCCTTCCAAATTCTCGGCACGTTATATAATATAAGGATTCTGGACCTTTGGGTAAAGAGCTCCTGCTGCCTCTGTCCACAGGTCTAGATCCCAGAGACATCTGATTGCCAACCCTCCTCCAAAAATCGACATTTCAGGGAGACCCCAAACTCTACAGGGAAAAACAAACTTGCCAAGGCTTGTAGCTCTCTAAGTGCATTTCTTCTGCGGTGGATAGACTGGATAATAGGAAACTTTCCTCCATAGCAAAGGTGTGATTAGCTTTTCTGTCCCAGTTCATTTAGCAGTGGAGTAGAAGAAGGTGGATATAATCACTGGAATGCTGCTGAGACACTCATGCAGCAGCAACGATATGATCTAGCGTAGTGCCGTATGATGCCGAAAGAGAAGCCAACTGCACATCCAGAGGAACTCAGCTAAATTGTTTTCCAGGCTCAAAATAAATAAAAATAGAGTGGCACCTTCCTTATCAGGGACAAAAAAATTTAATGTGATTAATTCTGCAATTTAGCTGTAGTTTACTTGTGCGTTAGAGATAACAGCAGGACTGTGGGTAAAAGCCAGCTCACTGGTGCTGCTGACGATTAATAATGTGTGCAGATCTTATTCACTCACTGAAACCAAAACAAGCCAAACCGGAAAACAAAATAGACCAACAAATGAGCTCCACTGCATGAAAAATTCAATTAATGTTTTTGCCCTCTTCTTCCCAGAGAATACCTCTTCAACATTTTTGTGAGCGCTGCAGGTAAATCAGATTTATCTTGCTGGATGGTGTCACTTTTCCCTCCAGTTTTAGAAAAGGATTATCTTGGCCATACAAAACAACAGAAACTCAGCACAGAAAATATGAGGGTTCAATAGACATAGTAAAAACACACTACCTAGATAGATTTACAGAGATTACATAAAAAGAATGATTTTTAATTTTTCCTACTGATAGTTTGCATTACTCAGTGCCTTGGTAAGACAGTCAAAATGGAGCTCCCCTCATTCTGGGTATTGCACATACAGGTAGCAAGGGAGAGTGCAAGAGTTGGCTAGCAAGAATTGATGCAAGGCTTCAACACTTTGTTACTTTCCCATCTCCTTGTCTAGGCACGTGGCTTTGCTCTTCTGGATTTCTAGGCAAGAAGGAGCACCTATATCTTAGGATTTTTAAGGTATTTCCTATGTGCTTCTATTGTGCAATACCTGTGGGCCCACACTGGTGCGTGCCATAGCTTTTCAAGGAAATCTCAGGAGGATCAGATGAATGTCATTGGCTCCACAAAACATCTCTCTGAACATAACCTTTATCACCTGATCCCTGTACATGGCAGGTAATCAAAGATCCCTCCCACCTTTCGTGTGCTGCAGATCGCAGTTGTCCTTGACCTTCAAGGCAAAACTGCAAGCATTTACAGAAATTAGATTACTACTCATCCCTGCCAAAATAAGCTGAGGATGCAAATAGGAATAAAAAGAAGGGTATTTCAAAGCTCTAATACCTCTATTCTACATCCACACAGCCAAGGCTAGCTGAGTGCAGAAAAGAACGCTCCGAAGCCGCTGTCTCATCTTTGTATCCTTAGTCCCACCCTGTGGCATTCTTGGATGCTGGATCTCATCCTCATTTCTTTTATCCCAGACCATGGCCATGTAGGCATAAACAAGCACAGAGCTGCATAACACCTGACATCATGGAGCAGCTTCTCATAAGTTTTGCTGCCCAACAGCAGTCTGTCCACTGAGCTCGGTGGAACTGTGCTAGGCTCACATCTGCTCACATCTGCACAGCAAAGGTGAGTCTCCAGCAAGTCCCCAGCATCTGCTTGTGCTGGGCAGGGGGGTGGTTGTTGCCGTATGAATGTGACCCCATTCTGTCTGGTCAAACACTACAGCAGGAGGCACTCTACAGGCACCCTGCCCTGCGTGTGATCAGGGCAGCTACGCTTCCACTTCCCCAGCACTGCCAGCAAGGGGCTTCTGCTTTGTTATTGGTAAGGCTCTGCCACGTGCATCAGAGAGAGAGATTTATGAGTTGTTATGTGGACTGAGAGCCTCAGGGCATTATGCCATCCCATACTTGTGTCTGCTGCATGAGTTGTGGCCAAGGGTAAGAATAAACAGGACAACAATCAGCAGTGAAAAGCGGCCATCAGATTAGGCCTGAGAAAATACGCAGGGGAATTAGGTTTTCTGTACACTGCCAGCTCAACTACACGACTTTCTACCCATATCACAATATTGGTGGATAATGCTTTTCTTGCTCTTCTCCCTCTTCTCTTATTTGTGAATAAGAGAAGATTATCACATATTTGCTAATGTACATTTTCTCTCCCTTGCTTTTTGAGATACCCTTCTGCACCGGCACAGTAGGACAAAAAAAGGCCTTCAGATGTGCTTTAGGTTCTGTCATGGGTTAGGGCTGGGCCAGCCACTAGACAAACGACAGATGCTCTCTATTAACCTCTCTTCCTTCCCAAAGGGGAAGAGAAAGGGAATAGAGAGACTTATGGATTGGAAAAGAGAACTAAACTGTTTTAATGAAAATTATAACAATACAGTGAAATATATACAATACCAATACCGAACCCAATGCCCCTGATGGCAGTCACCTCACCATCGCCACTGATGCTGTGGGCAAACACCGGGGAAGTCCCAGACTGGGCTCAGCAGCAGATGGGAACCAGATACAGGAGCTGGATTCTGGCAGGAACTCACAGATTAGGATCAAAGGCAGAACAGAGTCCTCCTTGGTCATTGAAGAAAAGTGACTGACCCTCGTGATCCATCAGCTTTATGCCATATATGACGTCTATGGGATGGAACACCTTGTGGGTCAGTTTAGGGTCACCTGTCCTGTCCGCTCCTCCCCACAGCTGCAGCCTCTCACTTACTGCACCCCCACCGTGGTACACAGGCTTTATCAGTGACCTGGGTCTGCACAGGAGCAAGTGTAAGCCAGAGCCTTTCTGCACACCAGTCCCTGGTAGTGACTGTAAACACCAAGCATTATCACTGCTGGAAGCAGAGACTGTCTGCAAAAACATGCCGTTAACTTCAGACAGTGCAGTTAGTTAGAAGAGTCTGAGCTGGAAAGTGAAATCACTGACCAGAATTAGTTCTGTTCTAACTCAAACCAGGACAGGCTCAAAGCAAAATGTCCTCCTGAGCACTTATTTTTATTACCTTATTTACACAAGAATCCTTGTCAAGATCTGCACGCAAATACAGGTAAATAACTGTGTTTAACACAGATGTGCAGGGGAGCCAGAAGGGAATAAAACCCTGGAAATACCCCGTGGAGGGCAGAGCAGCACTGCCTTTTTTACTAGCATATGTAGAGGGTACAAATTAAGAACTCTGTGGATAACGTGCTCTTTAGGAAATACGAAAGCTTTGCTT
Organism: Bucorvus abyssinicus; assembly: GCA_009769605.1. Classification (NCBI taxonomy): domain Eukaryota; kingdom Metazoa; phylum Chordata; class Aves; order Bucerotiformes; family Bucorvidae; genus Bucorvus; species Bucorvus abyssinicus. Next base: position 52,461,062 of record CM020026.1, read on the forward strand.
TGCCTTGGCTTCAAGAGTGCTGCATCAAATCAAGCTTAACTAAGGCTCTCTCAATCCACATAAAGCCTCAAGGGACCTCAGGAGCTCAAAACTGCAGTATGTCAAAAGGAAACCACACAGAAAATGAGCAACTCCAGCAGTGTTCGACTGCGCTGCCAGGCAAAGGAATGGGACCGTCTGCCTCAGTTTTAGCCTTTAACTACTCAAGAAATACTGCTTGGCTTTCGTTTTCCTTTTTTGTGCCCCTCAAAACACTGAGGGGACCAGCAATGAAAAAAATGCTCATCATTTTCTGCAGCAAAAATACGTAACATGAGAACTCGTTCAACCCCACATGGAATCTGCGATAACAAGTCAGAGTATCTGATGAAGAATAAATGGTGGTAGTTTTGCTTAAGTATTTTATATCTGGTGATCTAGAAAGAAAACTGGCTACTCAACATGAATTAATCCATTTTTGCAGAAAACAAGTACATTTTTAAAGGCCTCTAAAGTGGCAAAAAGGTAAGCAACAGCAAAATACTGAGTTACTACGTTATCCTCTGAAGAAAACCCTTCAGAAATTCAATGGGATCCTACTGTTTTGCTGCCTGGTTTTAATCACCCCATACTTTAACGCTCATTTTCTATGTGCTCAGAGAAATTTGATACTGTGGAACAAAAAAATTCAGCAAGAGGGAAGGGAATAGGAAACTCAGGATACTTGAGTGACTTACCTCACTCTCCAAAGCATTTCTTAATGTCAAGGACAGTTATATTGCATTTCACAGCTCTACAGAGAACCACAGCTTTCTGGACTCCAGCACTTGACAGTTAAGAAACATCCTGGTTATCACAGCAAAGGAAACTTTATTTGTACCCCCATGTGTCTCGGTATCTCCTAGTCTTGCTTGCCCTAGCTCAGGAGAGGTTCTGGAGACTCTCTTTGGCCCCTCTGACTGTTGTGGTCTCCGGCCAATGTTCAGCAGAACTCTTCATGAAAGAGTCAGATGTCCCCCCTGACAAGCTGGGTCCTGGTGTGGGAAGGGCCTGGAGCAGCAGGAGTATGTGTCCAGCAGGTCATTTCCAAAAATGTGGCAGTACAGTGGCAAAACTGAACTCCAGCTACACAGGCAAAATCACCAGGGCTGGAAGGTGCATGGAACTCAGTTTCCCTGCTTGGCTCCCTGCTTACTTAAAAAAAAAAAAAAAATCAACTTCCAGCAAAATTTGGACTGGGAAAATTTGAGAGAAAGAAAATTGGGGCAAGAGTGGGAGGGATTAACGTCTCTTCCAGGTCTTTGTGTACACTGACGTGTCACAAGCAGATGGGCACATCTGACAGGGTTGCTCCCTTGCAGGAGCATCAAGGGATTTGAAACCAGTTTGAGAAGGAAAGGTGACAGTTCGGAAAGTGAAGCACTGAGTATGTCAGTTATGGAGACAAAGAGAAAAAAAAAACAACAAAAAAATACAAAGCTGCTGCCTCATTCACAGTTTGCTGTTATTTTCATCATGCTTTGGCAGAGGAAAGAGCCTGAAGAAAACAGAACATTGCAGTGAAATTTCCAGAAGTCTTTTGTCCTTCTGCTGCTTCTTTCTTCCTTGCATTCGGAAAGGCACTTGAGGAAAAAATTATTTACTAAATGAATTGTGCATGATTCCCATTTATCTTTTCGATATCGTTTGTTCTTTCTTTCTTAATTTTTCCTTGATAACAATAAACCGATTGGGAACTAGATTTGAGAAGCAGATTAATTTAAATTCTAATCACAGCAAACATTATTTGTAATAAACATTTCTGTAGAATGGCTCAGGTCACCTATTCAGTTAACCTACAGAGACACCCCTTAATAAGGCATGCTCTTCTTTACAGACCTTGACCAACCCTAGAGATACACGATGCTCCATCAAAGCTCTGTGACATCTGATACTGTGGAGTGAGACCTGTTTTGCAGCAGGGCTGTGATTCAACAAAGCCGACATAAAATCAAGACAGCTGACTAACAAAGGATCCTTTTGCTTATGTAGCCAGACTCTAAAGTGGGTAAAAGACATCAGTGTAGTGTCTACACCAACTGCTCTGTTCCAGAGATGGGCAAAGATGACAATGAGGCACAAGCCAAAGGAATTCTCCCCAAATCAACAACAGCCACTGTATTTTATATTGAACAGATAGCCCACACAACTTGGAGCAGTCTCTGGAGCCCCAGCTCTGTACAACCTGCACAGAAACTGAGAGAGTCACAAGGATGCCACAGTCCAGGCAGGGGTTTAACCCCTGGCATGAACATGGCAGAGATTTTATATTTCCAAAGCAAAACAAATCAAAAAATAATTACAAGCCTGACACACTGATTGGAAATGCTTTACTAACTGCAGCACTCTGGGTTAAATCTCGAAGTCCCTAAGTTTCTTAGCAATTTGGAAGGATTAATTTTGCCTAGTACATATTCCACGCTGTCCTAAGAACTGCCGTTAGCAAGTGTTTTTGGTTAATCTTTTGATTAATCTCTCTTCAACAAGGGGAATTGTTTTTGCCACTCAATTACTATACAGCAGGCTAAACTCTGTTCTCATCATTTGACTTATAAATCTCCCTGTTATTAATTTTTTTTTCCTCCTTGGTTTTCTAAAAACATGCTATCAATAAATAATAGGGAAGAAAACTAATTCAAACTCAAATTCTTACTGAAAAATAACATGCAGATGACAGCATATAGGTCACCAGCTGTAGTGCAGCATAATACGGAATTTGCAGGAAATCTGTTGACTATTTCAGCAATGAGGAATACATGATAGCATAAACAATTTCACACAATGATCACAAAATTAAGCTGCCCTTCCATAGCCCTCCTATTCTCCTACCGTTGTTTCAGATTTGCCTCTTCATTACAAAAAAACCAAACCTCTCTCAATTTTATTAGATCATGTCTGAGCGAATGCTTTGCACGACAGAAAGCGAAGCAAGATGTAAGTGTGACTCAAGGCACATAAAAAGCCTTATCTTTTAAAATCCATGCAACTTACACTAAGGATACAACACTCGTGGCATTACTCGTCATATAAGAGTGACTTTTTTTTCACTCTGAACAGTTACTTGCTCTTATCCAAAAGCCTTCCCACCAAATTCAGATGTAACTTTTGAGTTTTCAATTAAAAACGGAGAGCACAAAAGAGAAGCAAGAATGATACAAGACCTAGCCAAGAAACATTGCATAGCAGTAGGGACGCAAGGAAAATTCTAAACGACGACTCCAGGACAAATCCCTCTGTGTCACAAGGATCCTCTTAAAGAATGACACATAGCCAACTGAACTTCCATTTTTAAGGTCAAGTCTGAAAAATGTACCCTGTGAATAGCAGGGAACCCTCTGAGCCAGTATCAGTGGTGTTACTTGGGCAGAAACCCCTCCTGTAACCAAACAGAGTCAGACCAAATGATCTGTCTTGAAAATAAAGGTATAAATGAAGCTTGCCTAAATTTCAGCTGATGGCCCAAGGGAAAGCAGATATTTCAAACCAGATGCTTAGACCATTAGACCATCTGCTCTAGAAGCATCTGAAAAACCAACTGTTACAATGGAATTCTTCTCCCTTTATGATTTTCTCCATAAATCAATAGGTCTTTTTACACAGAGTATTTATACAGAGAATTTTACTTTTTCAACTGCTTCTTTATTTGTAAAACCTTAGGATCCCTTCCCTGAATAGGCTGTGAAAAGAAAAGTAGTACTAGTTGATTCTAACCAGGCAATGGTATCTCCTCCTTCAGATTATAAAAGCAGACTAATATTTATTAAGTATTCATTTTTAAAAACACATGATTTGTGCAAAATCATGTCAAATCATTTGTTATGAAAATGGATTTCCCATGTAACCCTTCTCGCTTCCCTTCTTGAAAGGAAAAGAGTCTGTATCTTCATCTTGACTTGGGGGTATATGTTACTTAGAAGTATTTGCAAAATAACTTAGAAAAACCAGCCGTTTGAATCATATAGGATTGGTGTTTTTCTTTGCTAATTCACTGACTGAAATATTTTTATAAAAAAATAATAATAAAAATTAAGAAATAAGATATAGCAGGTAGGGAGCAACACAGTCAGTGCTAAAATTCATAAGCTGTGGGTGCTTTGGGAACACATTAGTTCCTCAAGGTCATTCCAACCTGAGTTAACTTCAGTCTTCCAATGCTAGGTCCTGCAGCACACAGGGACGCCCAACACCTTTATCCGTGCTTTTGTCTTACTTCTCTCTCTCAAACATTAAACAGTTAACCTAACAACAAGCAGCAAAATAAAAAAAAGAAAGAAAGAAATGAAATGGTTTCATGCTCATTCGGAAACTTCTAACTTGCAAAGTTGCCCAGGTTGGCCCTTCTGCACTTTGTGCAGCTGTAATAAAGACGTAACCGAAATAAGATCTTTCCATTTGTTGCTCTTAAGGCAAGTGGAAAAAGAAAAGGGAGAAAATACCAACCAGATAGAGAAGCTTGAATAGCCCCATTTATACTTAATGTGAGTACTAAGTCCATGAATTGAAATAAGCTGTCTCAGCAGTGCTGTGGTCTGTGAGAGGAGGAGAGATTTACCATACCAACAATCTGGAGTTTATTTCCTCCTGCCACGGCGTCCTGCTTGCCTTTAAACTGACCACTTCTGTTCTCAATGCCTTGGTCACCCCATCTGGGTAACAAGGAAGGCCACAGCATGGGCAGATGTTCTTAAGTTGTGAATTGTCAAGAACAACATCAGCCAGCAGAAAACCTTGAAATACAAAGAGCTCAATCTAACCCATTGCCACCTTTCCTAAGCAAGGGAGAGACACCATCCCCTCATAAGAGCCTGCCTCCTTGTACAGCATTCGCAACACCTTCCAGCCAGGAGGACTCAGTATTTCATGGGACACCAGGACTGAATGTGCCTTTATGCCAAGCTCCTCACGTATGAGCAACCTACCAGCATCCTCAGAAAGGTCAGGCTACTTAAATCATTGAATATTAGTTGACATTATTTCAAGCGCTTGTAACTTGAGCTAATCAAAACCTTGTGCAGCAGATCACATCGAACCTCAACTTTTTAGAATTGTTCATGAGGATAATTTATAATCTGATTTCTTCCTGATTCTGGAAAAAATTTATTGTGGTAACCAAGAAATAACTCCCTACATTTTAAAATCCTAGAACAGTAGACGGATTTAAATAATCACTGTTGGAAAGCAGATCTAAGTGTAAAAAAAAAAGTTACCTCCTTCACCAAATTTGTATTTTATAAAAGGCAAAACATCCAAATGGTTTTATTTTCAGCAAGACTTACTACAAATCCAAAACCCAGGTGCAAGTAGCCTGAATTTTGAAGAGCTGAAGCCACTTTTTAACTTTGTGGTTCTTTGTTTGCTATTTATCTTAACCCTCTCCTATATTGAGAAAAATAGTCCTCAATTTTTTCTTCCTTCCCTTGTTAACACTTTCCAATAACCTCAAAAAGAATTTAAGACTCCAGCTGCCCAGTTTCACTTCTGATGCCCATCTCATTCTTCTCTGCTCACCTTGCTCAGGCTATTGGAGCATCTTCTTTCATTTTTTTATGGTTTCCTATAACGTCCTCCAAATATACTGCTCCTTCTGACCATCTGCACAAAGGCTTTCCATTACAAAAACTCATTGCCTATTTGCAGTAGGCTTTGGCATGAAACACAGAATTTGCAAACAAACATGGTGATTAAATAACAAAATCTGAATTTGGATAGGTTTTTTTTTTTTTTTCTATTTCAGATAAAATGTTGGGATTAGAGGAAACATTTGCTCCTCATTCTTAGTTAGGATTTTTTTCGTGCATGTTAAGTCAATTAAATCTTAATAGGGTGATTCCCTGGTTCTTTATTTAAAACAGAACAAGCAAAAAGACAGAATACAAATAGTATGGAAAGGTTGGGCTTCATATTTTATTTGCACCCATATGGCATGCAGGGTTGCTCATTTCAATAATAACAATTTTTAATTAAAAAAACCTCCATAACTTTCACAACAGTCAAGCAGGAATTGCTGAAGAAAAGATGTTTATTACCCTGGCAATTTTCCCTGCTCCTCAAATTGGCACATCTATCTCTTGCACCCCAGTTGCAACCAGCTACAGCGAATGGTGTTCCCTGCATCCCAGCACGTCTCTGCGGAGAAGGGAAGCAGGAACAGCATGGGAGTGGGTGGTGCTTTTCCGTTCTGCGAAATTAGTTCAGCACACTATAAAAACATCATCAGTTAGGACGCCTCAGCCTTCTTTATGCTGAAATTCTTTCAAGGCTTTATTTTACAAATTTATAAAGTGATGAGCAATATTGACTTTTCCTAAGCATTCCCATTGTCATAATGGCATCATAGATGAGCAATCTCCAAATTAGCTACAGTTATGTCACAACAACTCTGCTGAGAACCTGTGTTTAATTCTCATTAAAAATGAAGAACTGACTGATGGAGAAAACATGGGTTCGGACCAACAGATGAAGTCTCTGCAGATCCATGGCTAGCACCCAGGCTCCCTAAATCCGAGTCTAATCTATCATCTACACAACTCACAGCCCATTACAGTAATGACAACTACAAAATGGTGGTTTCCGTTAATATTTAAACATCTCTGGTAGTGGGTAGGACAGCAGAAACAATGCACGGCACAGAATGAGGCAGCCCATGATGCAAAGTTGAATGCGACTATATTTAGGGGCTGTTATAATACGGACCAACTGGAGGCATTAAACCGCACCAGTGTCTTACAACATGTGGCCCATGAGTCTGCTTGCTGTGAGTCTTGTCTGCAAGAAAAGTGATACAGTACGAACGAAGGCTTTGCTGAATATTTCATTCAAAAATGCAGAGCACACAAGGAAACCCAGAATCTTTTTCGTATGAAAATACCCTTCAGTGGAGTGCACTGACTCCTGGTCTTAGCATTTGCATAGAGGGAAAAAAGAGTCCTCCAAAGCACTCAAGAAATCTCTGGGTCAATGGGAATCACAGCAGCACCCAATCCTAAGTGTTTTAACTGATGTGCGAACATGAGAAATTAATAAAGCCAAGCCACGAGAACCAATTTCATCTAATCTTGCTTGTAATCACTATCAAGAAGATGCAGAAAGTCTGTAGACAGAGTTTGGTGAAAGGCCAGGGAGCTAATTTTCCACTTGCATAAGTCATTTAGAAGAAGAAACTATTTAAAATTATGTATCCATGACACATTACACATGAATAGATGAACAGTAATCCTGAATAATAGCTCGGTGTGTATATGCAGAGGAGGGGGAAGGGAGCTGCCTTGATAAAAGAGCATAATTTGCCAGCATTAGAGCAAAGGGATGAAACTACCCAGGTTATAGAATATAAGACGTGAAGGAAAGCAATCTGAAGATGCTGTTTCAGGGCAGACATTTTGTTTTGTCCCAAAATTGAAGGAGAAAGGAAGAAGTAGCCTTACACGTATGTCCTCCAGAGTTTCACTGCAACAGTGATCCTGATGACACCATACTATCATCCAGGATAACTCGTCGTTCATACTATTTCATGTAATTCTCTTCTAAAATATCACTACTGAAGCACAGCTTTTCCATTATGCATAGGTGTAAGAAGAGAGCTGTTTTGCCCAGTGGTTGAATTTGATGGGAGGGGTGAGGGGAGAAAAAAGACACACACACTTAATTTTCCCTGAAGAGCAGTGTGAGATTTCCAATCCTCAGCTTTAACACATAAAATATTAAGAGCCAATTTTCAGCTGCACCTCTGTCACTTCCATTATCATTCTACACGTCCGGAGGTGATAATGGACTCAGTAAATTGCAGCCTCTTTCCATCCCAGACCACAAGGGCTTTCACCTGGGGACAACTCGGCACAAGGGGCAGCCCAGATATATGCTAATGGCATCCAGCAGCAAGGCACTAGGGAAGACAACAGGATGTGTTCGAAAAAACCAAGGTACTGTATAACAAAGGCAGGAAAATGTCAGGAACAAAGCAAAATCAAAAAGGAGTGAGCTTGCTCTCCAAAGTTATGTGTGCACTGCTATTCTCACAGACTATGGCTGAAAATAACACTGGGCAGGCAAAACTTTTTTCATTCAGGCACATCCTGTCTGAGTTGCTTACTGTTACAGTTCAGCCACGGTGCCAAACATTACCAAGAGCAATGATTTTTTAATTACGACGTGACAACAAAATGGATCGTGGCGTGGGTGATGACAGAAGTACAATGGGTATTCAGCATGTCCACTGAGCTCACAGGCATGTTTCAGAGCTGGACAAATAAAAGCTACTTACAACGAAATACTGCTGCTGCCAGCTGCAGCCTTTGCTCTGCTCGAAAACCCAGGACTTCACACTTCTAGTGACATGGACTGAATTCTGCAGGAAATCACCCAACAAGTTGGTGATTTTTAAATCATGACAGTGTAAAACAGCCTCCATGGATGATAAGCATAAAAGGTATCTCTTTCTTTTCCCACAAATGCAATGAACCCAAATCTCAAGTAGATGGATATTCTCCAATTGGTATTAATGAAATTGGGATCACGTCCAATACACTGCAGGGCTTTCCTATATTAGCAAGCAGCCTTCAAGGAATAAACTGCAAAACTGAGAGCCAGACCACGAAGATGTTGGTCTGTACTTGGAAACCCTAAGTGGTTACCTCCATCAGGGCTGAACAACCTGGTGCTCTCGAGTTGTGGAGACAGCGTCCCTCCTGCTCAGGCCCCATGAGCATCACATTTTACGTCCCTGAACTGAAAACTGAGCAAGCGACATCTGTTAAAGCCTCCATCCTTCTACATTGCTGAAGAAGGGAAAGTGCACTTTGCTACTACATGCTGTACTTCAGTGGTTATTATTTAATTATGTTTTTCCCCGGCGAAGCATTCTTCATGTATAACAGGAAAGCGAGACAACACGAACATAGTTAGCACCCAAATGTGCTTTTTTTTTTAATCCCCCAAAATGCACAACCAAGCTTTACAGCTTAGATGACCAATGCAGGGATAAAAAAAACTGGGCTGGTAAAATCTGAGAGCTCAATTCACCACATCCGATGTGGGCTTGAACTTCACAGCACCACAGCTAATTAACGGCATGGCGTGTACATGCAGTCCAGAGCTCTAGGCAGCCCATTAACAGTGGCAAAGCATTACAATTCACTTGCTTTCCAACTCTCCCACTCAGTCATTGCATCCTGTTACAGCACATATCATCACATCAGTGCTTAACAACCTTTAAACATTTTTGTGAAGCTATGTATCAACTTTACCTGCACTTACCGCATGTGCTTAGAGGTATATCATGCATAGGAGTGGTACTATTTTGGGAAGTCAAACAGCAACACTTGATGCAAGTTGTAAGGTGACCGCAATTAGCTCTCGTAAGAATTACAATTTCGAAAGTTCACGAGGTTGGATTACTCCAGCTGCATTTCAACAAGTACTAATTTTGCATGTGCCAGTCTCCTCACAAAAATTTAATTTCTATGAATTTTTAATGATGCAAAGTAATTTTTTCAAGGTCACTGAGAGACCGAGCAGTTATTCAGACATCAAATTTGCTCACAGTTTCTTGGCAGCTTTGCAAGAAAGCAAGCAAGGATGGTGTGTGATGGCAGCCGGGGGAGGGAAGAATGACAGCGTAAAAGAACAGGGAGAAAGGGAGAGGGAGAAAGGGAGAGGGAGAAAGGGAGAGGGAGAAAGGGAGAGGGAGAAAGGGAGAGGGAGAAAGGGAGAGGGAGAAAGGGAGAGGGAGAAAGGGAGAGGGAGAAAGGGAGAGGGAGAAAGGGAGAGGGAGAAAGGGAGAGGGGGGAGATCAGGCAACAAACTTGACAGAGAACTAACTTTGAAAACAAACGCATGTTTTTTATTCATGTCCTAAAAAGAGGAGCAAAACTCATGCCTTGGGCACATATATAATAATTTGTATCACCTTCTTAGCAATTTCGTTCGAATAAACGGGAGGGAGTGAATAGTTAAAGACATTTCATTTTATTCTGGCTTTTTTTATAGTCCATTTATGTCACAGCAGATTTTCCAGTAACCTAAACGTGGCAATATCGAAATGACTGCTTTATCTCATTAACCAGTTCTGTGAAAAAGTTGGCATGACATTGATGGAAATTAACAATTCAAATGTTTCTGGCAGCTACGAGAGTGCCCGCTTCCAAATATTTCACCGCCTAACACCACCAAAATCTTGCTGCTACCGGAGCTCAGTGCCTGACAGCCATGTAGCACTACCACCCTCTCCACTATTTAGGACAGACAGCTCAGAGTGTTTTTTTTCTATTCATCAAATATTTCATTTCCTAGGCTCCAAGCTGCCATCATTTATCGAAACAAGCAATTCCCAGGAAGAGTGTCTGCAGGACTCCCCTACCTCGCTACTGCAGAGCGTGCTGGGGCAGCTCATGCTACAACATACATGCACAAAATGCATGCAGGAACATCACAGGTGAAGCTCCGTACCAGGGAGGTAACACAGCCAAGCCTGAGGTCCCAATTCACCTCAACAAAGTCACCTGTGACCCCAAGCCTCTGCAGTCGTGGGCTTGGCAGTGGCAGTCAGTGCTGTGCGAGAACACACGGTTTTTACTTAACTGATTTACGTGCTTTCTGGCAGTGGCATTGCATTGCCTGAACAACCCATGCTGCCTGTTAAATTTTATCAGACAGACAGCTTTCACTATCAAAGAAAGGCTGTTGCAATAACCACCATCCTCATCACCCTTGTCACTCTTCATTTGGGTGAGCGGAGGAGACTCCCCACTGGTAGCAGCAACACAGGGAGTGGGCGAGCTCGAAGAAAACCGCCTGGAGGAATCGTTGGCCTGCACACACATTTCCGATTCACCTGCATTTAATGCCATTAATATTTCAGCAGCTGCAGTGCCAGGGTCAAACTGAAATTTTGCACTCTCTGTTTCACTCGGAAATGTCAGTCTCAGACTTGCCGGATTTTTAATTTTTTTTTAAACACTGGTGTATGAAGAAAAAAAACCTAAAAGAGCGAGTAGCAAAAAGTTTACAAAAAGGTCAGAATACTCATTTTCACAGCCTGTAATTTAAATATTGCTTTGTACAAGACCTGACCTTGCCATCTGTCTAAGACAGGCAACATTTCCATGCAGCACACGGTTGCTGAGTGCTCACCACCGTTGGATTCCCTCTTCTACAGCAAAATCCGTGATAGCAAAGAGGGTGGGCTACACAAACCACCCTGTACCTGCTGTGCAAACCCACCACCTGAGAAGAACCTTCCCATCCTCTGCACGCTCACTGCAGGTCTGAGACCAGCAGTGCTGCACCTCTGGTGTGGTATCGACCCTGAGAAGCAGCTAGAGGTGGGAGCCCCTGAACAGTGTAATCCAGGAAGGACGCGATCAACAGCAGATGGGACACCTCACCTTTACCTGTGTGACCCTGAGCACTCGCACGAGAGCATTCACAGAGCATTCATCTATCTACAGGATCATTTGAAATCATGAAAACCCTGCATTGAGTACACTGTCGGAACAGCTGGAATATGGGACTGATCATGAAATCTAAATAAAGGTTAACATTCACACAGATAATGTGACAACACTGCACTGCTCAAGTCAACTGTACACTGCAGCTGCCCCTGCTCAGTGCCGGACCAGGGCCCTTATTCCTACAAGAAACTCTACGGTGAGGAAATAATTCAGTGTCCGTTTCTGTTCAGCTGTGCTTCATTTCAGCTGACACACTGAAGAAAGTTGTCTACAAACGTGTAAGTTGTATTCACACATGTTCACTCACACAACTGGAATGCATACTCCTAAGTATATAGGAACCGATCCTCATATATGTAGCTTTGCTTTCCATTTCTTTTAGAGTAGTATGTTCTAAAACCTCAGACTTCCCTAGAGATTTCTCAAATAGAAGTCATTCACTTGTGAGACTTGATCCTTTTCTGTCAATATTAATGTTATTTTTCTAGGGTGTCTAAAACCAAACAAAAACCAATGCCTTAATTTATTCTTAAAAACTAGAATGAAAAAAAAAAAAAAAACCAACCCCAAACCTGAAAGGAGCCTCTTGGGTTCCTTTGACCCATTTTGAAGATGCAATCAACCAAGTAAACCAACTCCAGCAGCAGGATTTTCATAGACATGCCAAAGTAAAGATTAACTAGCCATATAGCTTCTCTCATCGACTGTGTGCATGGAAGCCCCTCCTTCCCTCAAGCGAGACAGGAAATACTGAGAGATCAGAGGGATGCCATCCTACCTTCAGAGATTAGGCGCAGGACTTGCAACTTCAAAGGGACCCAACAGCTGGAAAGCTCTGCTCCAAAGACATGACCCTTTCTGAACATTCGTCCTTGAAGCTGGGACATTGTGACATGCCTCAGGCCACAGCAACTGACCGCAGGAGGACTGAGTCCATGGCTGGGTCTGGTCTGTGCTCCCCACATTACTCCTGATGGCACGACCTCCTCTGACCACTAGGGACTCTGGGGGACTTCAAGAGACGCCAGCGAGTCAAAAGGAAGCTATTCAGGTTTTGTTTGGGGGTTTTTTGGTTTTGGTGGGGTTTTTTGTTTGTTTGGTTTTTGTTTTGTTTTGGGTTTTTTTTGAGCTGGCTTATCCTCAGAAAGGTGGTTTGGAGCAAAAACCAGCTATTGATTCTTTTCATCCATACATTGTTTTTTCTCCAGTCACCTACCAGCAGTCCAGCAGAGCTGAGGGGACCACACCCCCTTCTCTCCTTCAACATATAGGAACAAATTCACCACCATCTGGCCATCACTTATAACTGAGCTTTACAGTTATGGTCTGTTGACAGTCACTGAGCCGCTAAGTGTTTAAACATCCCCTACCTCCCTCTTGCTGATGCAAAACCCTAAACAAAGAAGTATCAAAATGGACCTCTGATTTCTCTGAAGATTAATGATTCATACTGGATAGGTCAGCTATAAATTTAACAGGATTCCCAGGAGCATCCTTATTTTCCCTCTAGGACCAGGTATACCAGGAGCAGTATTAAAAATTAAAATGCTAGCTGTTAGTTTTAGTGAAAGAAAATTAAATGAATAAATATTAATAATTATATTCCCAAAACAGTCCTGTGAGCTAAAGAATTAAAATTTAAGTATTTTATCCAAAGAATAAACACTATAAAATTCTGGTTGATTGGGAGAGGTTTGCTTGTTATGGTAAACCATGATTGAGATGGAACTAAAGAGATGTGTCTCTTCATCCAATATTTGGGCACTCTAGTAGACACTCCAGACTCATTTTCCCCCTTTGAAAGGTGGAAAATAACCTTTTTTTGCAGTGTAAAATAAGGGGGGAAAAGGTGGTATAAGAATCTGATGATCAGTATCTAACGCATTCCTCTCCCTGAAGGTCTCTCTTAATTCAAAACTCAGCCTAACCTGGGTCTACAGCATTAATAAAACTGCAGTGCATGTTTGAGATAAGTGACAAATGCAAAGCTTTCCTGCCAGCTGACCCTGTGAAATGCCACAGGATGTCACAGCAGATCTGATCAGAGGGATTTTAGCCAGCAAAGTGCAAGTGCTACCTTGTAAACCAACCACAAAAAAATATTCAGAGGCAGGTAACTTCTGATTCTGTCTCCCCTTTTGTTGGTCTGTGGGGATGGGGGGAAGAGCTGCCTGATGGGGGCTCCATCAGTTTTTATTCTCCCAGATAATTCGCCACCCATTTGCTAACGAATTTTACGATACAGAGCCTATAGCTGAAAAATAAACCTTACATTCATAAGGTTAAAAATGCAGTAGAAGATTATCAACACCACAAAGATTTTCTGACCACCTGGCTTTCTTTTCAAGTCCTAAAATGTCTTTTTTCCCTTCTTGACGAAGACAGGATAGTCAACTTCACAGTTGTCTGTGGTCATTTCCTACTCAATTTTACTTTCATAGCATCCTGTCTGAATTTCAAATGCTCAGGTAGAATTCCAGTGATAATGCATGATCTGTCTAATGCGAATAGATAGGTTAAATTAAATTCACATCCACTAGAAGTTAATATCCCTTTAACAAAGGAAATGCAATCATTTTGTGTCTTCATGTGGATAGTAGCTCTGAAGCAGCTATAACCTGTCTATAGAAAAACCTTTTCAAACTGCAACTTCCTGAAAGGCAAATGATGGCTCTACATTGTCTCCTCGCCTTAATGTACCAGTGCTAATCTTGCAAGACAATGCACGGAGATGCCCTGTCCTGCTTTTGTGGAGCTCTTCAGAGCTCTACGTGAGGGCAGGGCTCTGTCAGCCTGCAGACATCCATTTGCAAGATCCAGCACTTCAGAAATAACACTTTTTCCCTTCCTCATTTCCATAACGATTTGCCACATTTTCTTTTGACTCACAACCCACAGTTACAAAGCTAAGGGAGGTACAGCTCTATTTAGGACAAAATTTATGTCGGTGCCATACCACTTACATCTTTACCTTCCCACTGCACTGAGAAAGGCAGACAGAGCAGCTGCAGCGATGAAGGCTGGATCAGCTCCATGTGCCTGGAAGAGAGGTTTGCTGCAATCACCTGGCAGGTAGCACCTACCCTAGGAAAGAGTTCAAGCTATGGTACAAAAACCAGATAAAATGCAAAGATCTCAAAGTATGGCTATAGGACTACAGGTAGCTGCCACCTGCATCCAGCTCCTTCGAGTACAAAAGAAACATTTCTCCATTGCACAGATGGGGCCAAAAGATACAAGGGAAACAGGTGTAGGGTTGGCTTTTTATTCAAGCATTTTCACCCATGTTAGGTTTTGAGACAGTCACTCAGCTCCATTTTTAAACTATATCTAATCCTTTTTCTTTTGGGAGTAACCTATAAAGGGAGCCCTTGTGTCTGAGCACCATGCAGAGCCTCTGATTCCCCGTTCAACCTTACAGGACCCTCGCCATGCTACCATCAGCAACACCTTGCCTGAATAACAAAGTCTACCTACAAAATCTGCCTGGAGGACCCTAAGGATATCTTCTCCCAAAACACGGGACTCATGCCAGCAGTTCCAGGGAGCCTTTACCAGTACTCACAGGCGCTGTTTTTGCCTTCCTGATCCTTTGCAACGCAGTTCTTGTGAGAGCTGTCTCACTGCTTGAAAGGAGAATGGGAAAAGAAAGGAGGCGGCACAGGATGAATTCACAAAGTCCTCCTGAAACGCAAGCGCTCACCCATTGATTTCCCCTTCCCTGCTCCCCCGCACGCAGCCACAGAGAAGCACCTGTCACCACAAGAACCCTGCTTGTTCCTTGCGGAGCTTTTCTTGGCATTGTAATCCTCTTTCCTAGTGCTTTCCTGACCTGCAGGTTCAAATTCAAAACAAAATGTTAATGAATTTGGTTGTTTTTCAAAACTTCTACTTATGAGATAAAATATTCTGATTTCTCACACATTCTAGAAGGAAACCTGAATTCTGCCTTCACTCAGTTTTTTCAAAGGCTGAGGCACACCAGAAACATTAGTGTTAACTCATTGTGGTTGGTTTTTGAATTAAAATTGATTTCCTAAAGCATTATGTTTGCAAGAAGGCATTGAGCAGTGGATATCAGCAGCAAACAGTGTGGTAATGAGTCTTCTTTACGTTGTAACGGACATATTTTACTTAGTCACTGTTACAAGCTCCACTTGAAGAAACCAGTACCATACATCAGCAAGCACTGGAAATAACTGGACTAAATACCTCTTTCTGCAGACAGCATAGGATCCTAAATATATGATGGCATTAGACATGGGGAGCGAAATCCTGTCCATGTCAAAGCTAAAGGAAGCTAGAAAGTTTTGCCTTCAGGGGACAATGCCCACACCTAGGAGCACGCACGGGGCTGTGTGGGGTGGTGACAGCTGACTCTGTGGGGTCTAGCCCCATGCTGGGACTCCCAAAGATGTCTTTGAGGGAGTTACAGAAGATGCTGGCTAAATTCATTTAAAGTTGTCAAGCAGCAAGCAATACCCTGTACACACCAGCCAGGCACAAACACACCTCTAGGGTTTCAGTTTCTTGGAGATTTCTGGCATTGCAGGGGTTAATAATTGCCCTTGAACCCCTGGGAAGTGGACTTGAAAAGTTCCAGAGTTCAAGTGCGATGCCATAAGCAAGCTGCTAAATAATAAAAGAGCAGCTTGTACAAGACTCCTCAGCAGAGGGTGAGTCCACCAGAAGCTCCGCGCGAGCTGATGGTCCAGACTGCAATGCTGGCAGCATAATTTCTACAGGGTGTCAGAAAACGCATTACTACTAAGTGGCATCACTCTGAATGAAATCCGCATGGGTCAGCTGCAGGTTAAGCTAACAAAACAATAAAAAATTTAAAATCTAACAATTGCAGAGCCCCTCAAGCACTCGAGAAGGAGCTATGGGTGGTTTCTCACGTGGACAAAGGAACGAGTCCCCACCTCGGTTTTATTTTTCCAAGCAATAGCGAGACGTTTACCCTAAGTGGGTTTCACCAGTTTATTGCCTTGAAAACTGGTTCATGATCTTCCCTTTTGTTAGTGAGAAGGATCTCAACTGACAATGCTCGAAAACATGACCTACATGTAAGTGCTCACTACGAACTTGACTAATGTCTATGGAAGGTGAGATCCCAGTGGAAGGACTCACTTTACTACCACTGTATGTAGAGAGAACACAGAGGATTTGGCACAATTTGTTGACAAGGGACAGCATATAGCCATGCTGTATGTCTGTGACCAAACTGTGTTCTTGGAGGCAGCTTTAGAAAAAAGTAAACTTTACGGGATACACCTGAGGGAGACATCTTCGCGAGGAGACTGTGGGCAGCTGGACGTCTCACAGCCTCCCTGAAGACTTTGTCGCCAGAAGCAAGAACAGGGGAAGCAGCAGCAAGCCACAGAGAGATGTTTGTTCAAAAGAAAGGCATGCTTGGGCGTGAGACAGTGTGTCTGCGTGAGGCGTGTCTCAGCCCAGGGCCTGAAGAGCTCCGAAAGTCCAAGACCAAATCTGGGGCAACGGAGGAGCGAATGCACAAATGGGTTCTCAGTCTGGACAATGTCCATATTGCTCTTGAAGACGCTTCCCAAGCATATGAACACGGTTATACTATTTTCTTCATTAAATCAGAGAATGAAATAATTGTGAAGCTGGGGTCACGCTGGTCTCATGTTCAGGACAACAGTCTCTTCCAGATAAACAGTAAGGCAACTATGAAATATATCTCATCTCACAGCAAGAGCTGTTTTGTAGAGCATTTCTGTACAATCCCAAAATGAGTTTTGTCCAACACGTTTACATATATCACTGTATACGGGATCATTAGCAACAAATTTTGGTTGCCCCAAAGGAATGCTATGTATATACATCCTGCTAATGGACTTTATAAATAATTGTAATGCTTTTAAGACTTCTGTATGGTTTTTTTAATGAAAAATATTCTGAGTCAAAAGCACATTATTAAGCTAAATCTAGATATATATTTTTTCCTAATGAAAAGGCTTTCAACCACCTCTTAAAAACATATACTTACTTAAATGAAGTTAAAATGGGAATAAATTATTTCATAAGCTCTCTCCTTAACTTCAAGAGTTGCTCAATTTTTTAATAATTAAATTTAAAAAATAGTTTAATCTAAAAACCAAATGAAATGAAATAAACATCAGAAGAGAGGAATGGAAATCCAAGTAGCAGAGTGTTGCGCTGGTCAACAACGCTTCCTTAGTGAATGCAAACCAGGAATGGAAACCCATCAGAAACAGAAAAGGCCTGAATCTGTTCAGATTTATATCAGTATTAGTTATTAAAGTGGAAACAGGAGAAGGTCACTGCCTCACCCTGTTCGAAAAAAATGTGGAAAACTAAATGTATTCATTACAGTTTGTAATTTTTTTCCAAATAGAGTAATATAGAAAATAATAAAGAAATACCCCTGAAATATGGCCCAATTTTGTCTTTTTTTAAAAAAGAAAAAAACCACCCCAAAATTAGTAGCATTGCCTTCTCTTTACAAATACTATTACCATTCATACTTTCCTCATCAATATAACAATTCAACTAATAGACTACACCACCGCTCCAGGCTCTCCTTAACAATTTCTTAAACTTCATAATTATTGTTTCTTTATTTTTCTGTGCTGCCTGTCCTGTTCCACTGGGTGACATGAACGGACTTGCTTGTTAGTGAGCGGAACTACACAATGTCCAGAGCTTTTCGTTTGACAAAAACACATGTGCACACACACACAAAATCTGTTGTAAAATACTTTTACAGGGCTGACAGCAAGTATTAATTTTGGTTTTATAAATATGGGCAAACTCCAGATTTTGCAATCCAAATACATTTGGATTTTTTAAAAATGTGAAATTATTCCAGCATCTATCTATTAATCCATCAATCCATCCACCCATGCCCGCGACCCCCCTTCTCATAAACAGCTCTGCTAATTAACTCCCACATTACAGCAATCTTTCCATTACAGAAAAAGGAGAGTGAAACGGAGTTTATCTATACGTGATGAACAAATGCCCTGGAGAAGCTCTTGTAATCTATCATGTCAACGTAGATGAACTCCTCGGGATTTCGCTTCTTTGTTTTACCATCTCATAACAGTAAAAATAACATACAGAAGAATCCCAGTACTTAGGCTACAAAACTAATCAACGTCTGAAAAGACATTCAAGGTTGCTCTGCATTTATCCTTTTTTGAACAATAAAACTTAGGGGTGACTGCTCCTGCTGTTGAGGTCTAATTGCTACAACAATTAGGCTCATCAGTGCATTTATTATTATACAGGAATGACAAGAGAGAACGGATCTCTATCTGATTAGACAAAATAAGGGACGAAGTGAGAAGAACAGCAAGCCCATTGTTTTCCGAGTCCCTGAAAAAAGGCTAAACTTCATGAACAGAGGCAGCACTAATCCCTACAACAAGGAAAATGGATAGGAACAGGCATCTTCCTAAAGAGGTGTGGGACAAGCAATGTCCCAGCCACAGCACGGAATGCAGCACCGGCAGGCGCTTCTCCACACCCCGATCCCGGACACGCTAGTCTGTCAGCATGATTTCAGAAGTCATTTATTACCGTGACACTTCCCGTTTAAGATCAGCTCTGCACTCATTTTTGCAATGATTTGTTAACGTCACAGTCTTCACTTACACCTTTTTTTTCCCCCCCTCAGTTCTGTTTGGGCACAGACTCCTACTGTGCGGTTATGTGGGTAGAACTCTTGCTGAAGCTGTGGGCATTTTGGCTGCAGACCAAGTGGGATCCCTGAGCCGCTAATGTAGGAAATAAAATCCCCATTCACTGGGGTTTTGAAAACATTTCCAACTCAGGGGGGTAATCGCAAAGGGAGATTATCACGGTGTGTCCTCTGTCTTTTGTGGAGCATGGAGCAAAAGAGTTAACAGAGGGTGGTTTCTTGCCTTTTTACACAGACAAATGTACTAATATTTTGAAACTACTGAAAAAACATATACCACACCCACCCAGCCCCCCAAAAATAAAAAACACATGACTAATTACTTCAAGCCTCAAACTTCAATGCAAAACCGCACAGAAAGAAGTCAAATCAGGAGAGATGCAGAATAACCCCAGTCTCCTTATGACCCCCATCACTCTACGTTTTCAGGAAGCAAGAAACTGCTTTGTGGCTTGTATCTCCCATTTCAGCTTCAAAACGCATCTAAATGAAAAGACTGTGGCTTTTACTTGGTAAACCTCCCTTAAAAACTGTTTGCAAGGAATATTGTTTGTAAAAATATCATGAGATGAAAAACATTAAGAAGTCTCCAGCCAGCTATTTAACCCCAAACAAACCAACGATGGTTGCACTTATGGAAAGAAAATAAGACTTAGTGGCTTTCAGTGAAGAAGGTAATACATTGTAGGATGAAAGTCATCTACTTGATGCAAACAGATACACTTTCTCGACCAGTAAGAAAAAGAAAGATCAGCTCTGCATTTCTCACCATTTTTTTAATGTAGTATTTTTTAAATGCAGTATTTCAAAGCTACGCATACATAACACAGCTGCCAAAATATTTGATGTGTTTTCAATGCTGATGAGTAAAGCAATCAGAAGCTTTTCATAGAAATTATAAAAACTTTGGATTTCTAATGATATTGAACAGACAGCTAACAAACAAACATTCACACAAGCAACTTCGTAACCACATTTCATCATAATCACGACGGGACACTCCTCTAACGAAAAAAGCTACCAAGAGTTAGGGATAAGAGCTTTCTGAGATGCACAGTTCATTTTATCCTGTGCAGCACCATTTCACAGGGCACCAGATTAATCCAGAGCACCGCCTGCTCTAAGCAGCATGATGCAAATATAAATTCACCTTTCAATCACTTCTGTGGGTTAATGACACTGAGTAATATCGCATTAGCAAAGTGCCGCTCCAGACACCAGTCAGGCATGCCAAACAGATAATCTGACAAACGTTGCAGATTCATTTTCCATGAACAGAAACACCGTTCGGGCTTATTAACTAGCAAATCTGCATACAGGGCAGTGCAGAGCACAGAGGCTCCATTAAAAGTAGCAATCTATCTCATTAATGTAGTATATAATGGTATTTGGCCTCTTCTATTGTTGCAAAATTAAAAAAAAACATGCTCGTGCTCTGTAATGTTGTAGTATATTTGCACTAATTGCTTCATATACTCCAGTCAAGTTTTTGTTGTAGAGGAATTCTCCCACTGGTTTAGAGAGAAATTACATTTTCACTTACTATCCCTTTCAAGAGTGAAAATAATTCGGGTAGCATTCCCAAACTACTGGTTGTACTCACTTCATTTTTTTCTGTTTCTATTAAATGCTTCCCTTGCAAAAGTGGTGTGTATCTGTATCTGGTCTCCCGTCTGTTGCTGTATCTCTGCTTTTACACATGTTATTTGAGTATGTGGAGGAGTAGGGTTACAGGGGCTGATTGCTCACTTAGCCCAAGATCAATAGGAGATGAACAGGATTTGTCTTCTTATCTCCAGTATATTGATAACCAAATGGGGAAAAAGGGCAACTAAAAAAGAAGAACAGTTCACCGAAATGTTCATTCAAAATCGTAAATAAAATCACTTGAGTGCTTTCACCGCTGTTAAATATTGATCTTAGCAGAATGTTAGAAAACAAGAACGTTGCTAAAACAATACATAAAGAGCAAACTTCCCAGCAGGTTTATCCAAACTCAATTCTAACAGCAAGCACATGTACTGCAAATCCAATTAAAAGCACCGTTCCCATCCAGAAAGCAGAAACAATGCTGCATTATCCATATGTCAGCTCAATTCATAATTTTTTTTTTTTTAACAGCTGGGATTCAGAAAACTATCTACAGATATTTCCTTTGTTGGCTAAATCCTAACCATCTTCCTTTACCTAGCTTGTTAGCTTCTATTCTTTAGATCTTGATACAGTAGCAGTGGTTTATTCTGATTTTTCTCATTTAAAGATTGGGGGGGGGAACTTTTTTGATTTTGCCTAAAGTGTCTTAACACATCATTTCTATCCACAGAATCACCCCCTTGCAGCATCCTGCCTCTAGGACCAGGAGTCACAGTTTACCACCATTTATAACAAAAGGTAGGTAGAAAATTAGCTTTCTGCCCCTTTGCTGGTCACCCTGCAGCTTTCTTCAGAGCTTTTGTTTAAAAACGCTGCTGCAGGTGATTACTCCAGGGGACTGCCAGCCTGATCGGCCACGTTTCAATTTTCTTTAATGCTGAATTTGGAATTTCAAAGCTGCCATTTGCCTTTCTGGATTTCCCATTCTGTGCCATGCCACTCTGCTTCAGAGTGTCAGAGGTGACGTTCTTGCTCTGGGTCTCAGATTAAGGTAGCACAGGTCTATTTTTTTCCTTTTAATCCTGTGTTTCATTCGACATCCATTTTACAGTGCTACACAGGGTAGTAAAGAGGATGTGCCATCGTGGTATGACACTGCCAGGCTTTCTCCAGATTACTTCAGGAAGGATTTCAGGTTTGCACCGCTGGGTAATGAAGTATTTTGCTTTATTTTCAGTTATATTGAACATCTCACACACTATTTCCTTTAGAAATGCCTCAAGTGCCCGCATCGGTTACAATTCTTAAATAACCTAGTTTTTAGTGAACTGCAGGGTATTTAACAACCTAATACTGCTGCAGTTAAAGGATGGCAAATAAACATGTTATCGATTAGCTCAGAATTTGTGATGATGTCCCAGGACGCAGGAGATTCAATGGCCAGCACATCTGTGAAGACCCTGGGAGATTATGGACAAGCCTGCTGATTTGTCAGTCTGACTCTTCTGTGGAATAAGTATGAAAATACTCCCTTCTCTCCAGATCTTTTTGCCTGCTCAGACAAAGCTCCCTTCTGCTGGAACAGCTATGGCATGTGCAGAAGTCCAGCCAAGTGAGGTCTGATCCTGGGTGAGTACCTTAGGCACTACACTGCTATACAGCAAGTCTGATGCTATGAAATAGTAAATTAGAGTTAGAACAAAGGATTTCAGTTACAGCTGGTTTAGGATTAACTTGAACGGACAGTGAGTTCCTTAAACCCGTAGTTCACAGTATTCCACAGCACGCATAGCAAGACAGTTGAACCCTTGCTTTTCCTTGAATCACACGCATTGTTTTACATACGTTACAGTCCACAGAGACTCAGCCTCAGAGAGCAATTAAGAAAACAAACTGTTGTAATGAACCACATAAGGAAGAAAAGCAGAAGTGTCACCACCAGCCTTCAAAGCTATGGCTCTCCAAGGCCCTCTTTGAGCCATGCAACTTCCAGTGCTCCATCAGGCCCAGATGCCTGCTTATTTTGGAGGAGAATTTGCTTAGAAAATGTCTCATGGCCAGTGTGATTTCATACCTCATTAGCATTGTCCTGACGCAAGTAATGGAAATAGAAGTTCTGGAAGCCAGCAATTCTGTACACATGCAGAAGCTGCTTGCTTATCAGACACTTAAGGAAAGGAAGGCGATGGAAACTGAAAAGAGAATAATGCAGCAAGTGGTAGGATGAAGGTAACTATCAAAGGGAAGAAAATTAGAGGAGGCACCAGTGGTATTTGCAGCTTAAGACAGTGTTGTCTCCATCACCTGGGGATGGGGAAAGCAGCTCAGTTTGCCCTGTTACACTGATAATTTTTTAAGGTTTTTTTTACAGACTGCATTGGAGAAGCGATATGGGTGAAAGAAAATAATCAACTCTTAATCTCTTCAGAGGCTTCATTTCTCAACTCAGATCATGGCAATAAGGTTACAGCACTGCCCCACAAACACTAGCGTGGGCACAGGCAAGAGAGAAGAATCTGGGTAATCCCGAGCAAAGGACGGACATGTAGCACAGAGAAACCCTGGAAGTCAGCTTTGCTGCCAAGGAAGGGCACGTTAGTCAGACATATGCCATTAGTTATTTGGTAACATATCTTGAAAAACACTCAGCAACCTCACTTAATTTGCCTCTATTAGTAATTTACAGACTTCTACATCAATCATCTGCCATCAAAGAAAATTTGCCCAGGTAACCTTGAGCAGGTTATCTTTTTTTCACGTGAACTGGAAAAAAATTGGGTGTTTAAAACTAGAGCAGAGTTTTAGTGATGAAGTTTCCATTAGGGCTACTGGGTCTCTGGCCCACTGGCCACCACTGGAGTAAAAAAAGCCAACTTTGACTTGCTGTCAAAATCCACAGTATTTTAAAATACTTTTTCACTCATACAGAACAGACTGCCAATTTTCCATAACGTGAAAACATCCAGTGAAAGAATGCAATGTTAAAAAGAACAAGAAAACCATTCTTTCAGACTTTCTTTAGCCCACGAGCTGAGCACCACTTTAACACTAGCTAAGCTATCTGACTGCTTTGTAATTAAACTTCCCGTCTGTTGATTATTGCAAAATTTAGTTGTGTTTTTCAATTTGCTAGTCACAGAAACATTAAAACAGTGTTGTAGCCAGCATCTTGTTTCAATCATCTTGGCTGGCCTATTATCAATAATAAAATGTTCAATTTGTGGCTACTCTCTCTTTCACCATTAATGAAACAACTTGAGTTTGTGCAGAATGGCCCCATGATCTCAAAGCAGTACCTTACTGATTGGGCAAAATTTTATACAGACACAAATGGTGTCTCCAATCATGGCCAATGTGGAACCTATTTTGAGCAAGAATGAGCTCAGACATGGGTTTAAAGCAAGTTTGTAAATGCACATAGACCGAATATTTTGACCCTGGAAGAGGAGTTGGGAGGAGTGGAAGACAACCAAAAGGGAGAAGTTTAACAAAGAAACCCTCTGCAAGCACTACTGCCTGAGGATTCCCCCAGCCTACCCTACCACCACATTCTGCTCCCCTGCTTCCCACAACCCCACACTTCTTAGGGCTATTTAACACAAGCAGCAATACCTTGATTGTCTCTGAATTTCATTGTGTAGGAAGACAAGGGCTGATCATGCAACAAAACCATCAACAATAAACATCACCATAAAAAATCCAGCAAGGAGACATTGTTATGCTAAGGACTTTTGGCAAGACTACCTTCAAAACACCCTGCAGCGTATTGGGGCTGGCAGTACCCCACTGCCATGCCCTGTGCATCATTTTCAGGTGATGCCAGCGTGCCTCCCAGGCAGCAGCAGAGCTCAGGCACTTCCCACAGCCACCTGTTGCAGCCCACTGCAAGCAACACTCTTTCATCGCCTCTCCTTCAGGATGCCCTGTCAGAAAGCAAATGACCAGGCCTCTCTCTCATAGACCAAGACATCCACTAGCTAGAAACTGTGGCTCCACCAAGCATAAGAAGTTATCAGTCTTACAGAGGGCACATAACTCACCCCCTCCATTTCCTCTCCTGTTTGGCAGCTGACCTCCTGTGGAGGCGGCTGAAAGGGGCATTAATGGTTTTTGTCAGCCCACTTTGTTTAGCAGCTATCAAAATCAAATCAATGCCTCTTCCATTGTCTTCGCTTTCTCCTTTGCACGTTTTTCCCATACTTCAACTCATCATGGCTGTGGGCTTTACTGTGATTTATCACCAAGTTCACAAGGCTGTTGCTTCATGGGATCAATAAGCTAAATTGTAATTCCAGCATGTTTGCTTCTCAGCGTATTCTTGCTGAACGCAACAGCTATATCTGTGCTACCCTTAAACATAACTCATGCCCCAGTGTTTCCAGAAGGAACAGAAGAAAGACTTCAGAAAAAACGTTTTGCCCTTCCCTAACTCTTCCTTCCTTTTTTGTCCCTGTATCTTGTGGCTGCTGCCCTAGGAGGAACCCAGAACCTGGCTGCAGGGACACCGCGAGCTGCTGCACTTTCCCAGCCACAGCAGGATGGTCTCAAGGCTGTGGGTCCTTGCACAGCAGAGAGGCAAGGCAGAGTGTTAAGGGCATATTCGCAGGAGGCACTACAGAGGGTTGGTCCCTCCGTGCCCCAGGCTGAGTGTGCTCCCACACCCCAGCTAGAGCACCTCTGGTTTGGCATCTGGGTCACTACTTAGTGACCCAGAAAATGCTGAGAATAAGTCTGTCAGGAGTAGATTGTCAGGGGGGAAAAAAAAAAAAGCCATATAATAAATTGATTCAAGAAAATCATATTTTATGCTCAGCAAAGACAAAGCTTATGAAATAACCAATATTGAATTACTCACTGAGCTTTGATCCTACAGTCCTAATAAAAGATCTGTCCTGCAGTAGCATATAGAATATGGTCCACCACCATTAGAGGTACTAAAAAGCCTTACTTTTACATAGGTGGTTACAGATCTTGTTTATACATAAAATGCCATGCTTTTATAAAATTCCAAAGCAAATTTACCTCTTCAGAGTCATCATTACCCAGGGTTTTAATGCCAGGCTTGTTAACTCTCCTGGTAAGCACCAGGTCCAGCCACTCTGCTCAGACCTGACTCTTCTTCACAAGCTAGCAAGATTCATTCTAGTGTTTTTTTACACCTAGCACGTAAATTACACTCTCCTTTAGTTTCTGCATACATCTAGCAAACTCGCTCCTCTGTTTTATCTCTTACCTCCTCTCCCCCGAATCCATCTCACACACCTGCTTGACTTGCGGTCAGTGAGGGTGTTTTATTAACAAGTATCTTCACGTTGATGCTTGCTTTTTTCTACCGCGTTTGCAATGCACCTACTGCAATTAGTGCTCGATCTTTACATGTGGCCTCTAAGGACCACAGTAATAGAAATAATAAATCATTATAAACAATGCTGTCACAGGGAAACTCGCATTTTCCTCCCTTTTACCCCAAGGTCCCCAGAGGGTGTGTGAGTGAGGGTGGGATGTAAGAGAGAGAAGGGAGAACTGCTTAATTTAGGAATCTGTGCAGCAGCACCATTTTGACATTCTTTCAACACAATGTGGGAAATAAAAACCCCAATGACAAAACAGCACCACAGCGTGCCAGTATGGATATAACCTCTTAAACTGGGTCCCTACTGGCTAACTACAATATCGGAATGAAAAGTACCAAGTATTTCTTTTGGGTGATGCAACATTGGACTGGACACTGCAGAAAGGCTAAGGCAATGAAATATTTTAAAGCCTTCAATGAATCCTGAGCTTCCTAAAGCTTAAGGAAAAGCACAATACTTTCTTCTTTTGTTTTGGGTTTTTTTTTTTTTCCTTCTTTTTGACAAACCAGATACTCTAAAGAAAATCAGTCAAAAGGTCCAAAATGAACCTGCCTGCCCAAAGCATACAGTTCTGCATGGGCAAATTTCTGCACAGACAAACAACTATGGAATGAACATGTCCATAGATAAACAAGACCAATCTACCTCCAGGCTGTTTCTCTGCACCAAAGCTGTATTTCAAATGAATCCCGTCATCTCACACCAGTTTGGAATAGCTGGTATTCATAATTCTGCTCCCTTCCATCAAAGCAGGAATTTCCACTGTGTAAAATTTATATTCCATTTACATTCAGTACTGTGCTATTACTGAATTGTCTCTGGTGAAAGTTCTTATGGAAAGAAGCAAAAATACATTAACTCACTGTCACTAGCCCACATTAGGGAAAACCAGACATATTCAGGGAAAAGAATTTTCCCAAGAGAGATGACATACAAAATTTTTTTTGAAAATGTATATACGTTGCGTACATACGTATGAAGACGAGAGAGGAAGGGGAAATATAAATCAGAAAATGTTAATTCCAGAGAATGTATCAACAATAACATGAAGACTTTTATCCTAAAGCACTTCATTGTGTAATACACAGTATTCATCTATTAAAGAGACTCAGGAGGGCTAAACCAGACCAGATGGCCTCAAACATGAGTATTAGTATATTTCTTAACATCATCAGTCGCTTAATGTTGCATCACCAGCATCATGTTTGTTTTGCAAATTATGGCTTTTCCACAGAGTGCAGAGTCGCAGCAGATTTTTGAGATCATAGGAGGGCACATGAGCAAATGAGCGAGACAGACAGCCTTATGATATCTCCCATATCTCTTGATCTTACACGCTGATGACATCACCTGCTTTCTACTCACCGCTTGAAGAATAGCGCAATGCTTATTCACGAGCAGTAATTAGTACAGGGTTATCAAAGAACTCTAAATGGAAAGTTTTACCTTCTGGATAATGTAGTCTATCAAGCAAGTGAAGCTGAATCTCACTTCCACGGATATCAGTGAGTGTTTCCTCACTGAACTCTTGTGGGAACAGATTTGGCTCACTGAAGCTTTCCTGCTCACCCTGTGCACGCACCGCACAGGAGGAAACAGAAATGATGCTTCGGAGCAAAGTTACTCAGGTTGAAGAGCATAAGACATGTGAAGAGACATTACCAAGATAATCAGCACAGGCCAAACCCTCAACCAGAGCCCTGCTGGAAAGAGGCAGGCAGAGGCCAACCAAGGGCTCTTCTCTCTTTGTGTTATCTTACACTTATCTGCTTTCTTTAATTGCTCTAAGATCACTCTTGCTAAAAGGAATTTTGAAGTGACGTAGTTTAAACTCCATAAGATGTTAAGTCAAAATTCCTTAAGATGCTGAACAGTATCAATTTCCCTCTTGAAGGCATGACTCGGTGCATGTGCCTGAGTTTGGAAACACATCAGACTGGTCATTATTTCTGCAGCCCTACATCTACATGAGCTTCTTGATTTCTCAGCTCTACCCCACATATCCTGTTCTGTTTTCAGGACACCCTTAGAGGGACAGGGACTTTCTCGATATAACAGGCCAGAAAATACTCTTGTTTTCATCACTCTACCAAGGTCAAGCATCCAGAAGTCAACTGCCCAGTATTGTCAGCCCAACGACTCCAGCAACCCTCCAGTTTCCTTCTTCCTGTCTTGTCCAATCTCTGAGCACAGTGAGAGTGTCCAAGCTCCGAGCAATCTGAGATGCAACATACCAAAGACATGATGGCCTGCAGTGATCCCACACTAATTAATCAGAAAAACATCTTTATTTGTGCCAACACTAAATCCTTTATAAAAATTTAGACTTCATACACTTTGGGGAACCGAAGTTTTAATTGTGCTTAGAAGTCCAACTCCTACAAGCGCAGTGTTGCGTTGAACAGACCATGACTTGAATGGAGACTTAAATCACATAGAAGCTTAGAGGATGTATTGAAATGTATTCCCCATGCATTTATCTCAGCTTGGGTAATGAAACTAAGCTGTTTAGCTTCATTACCCATGAAATACCCTTAAGAAACAATTGTGCCATATTACAGCAAGCAGAGCTGACTTCCATTTTAAAACTCTTTATCTGCTCTGGCCTGTGTCTCCTCCTCTGTGTCTATGCTAATTTGGGGAGCTCTTCAGTGAAGAAGCCATGCCTTCCTGGCATCTCTAGGTAGATCCTACAGCATGTTGGGTGTTCTAGTATACACAGCAAATGATGGTAATTCACCAGTATCAAGTTTTACATTTCAAATTTTCCATGTTGCAACATATGGAAACATTTTCAGCCCTGCCGCTTTCTCAGAAAAAAACCTCAAAAACTTTTGCAAAATAAAGGCAAACAAAAACCCAAGCATGTTTCTCTCTCTTAAAACTGAAGTGCTGGGAGTACATCTTTAGCCTACATGAAGTGCAGCTTATAGGAGCAACCTATGACCACCAGTAAGCTAAGGGTAGATTCACCACAATAGGTTTGAGCCCTCAGAGGAAAACCAGACTTCCTTTCACTGCTGGTTACATGGTCTTTACTTCACTATTCTCTTATGATCAGTCCAAGTGGACAACTCCCAACAAGGAGGGAGTTCTGTTCCACAAAAGGAGCATTAAAATCTCCACAAGAGATCTTAAAATGGCCAGAGGTTCTGTCAGCCTGCTTTCTTTTCTTCTTAGCTCAGCACACAACATTAGTCATACGGAAGTAATTTAAAACAGATAAAACTCCCACAGGAATTGACTGGTATTTTCTTTATCTGATTCATGCAACAGATTTTACTTTTTTCTGATACAGTGTACCAGCCTTGCAGCTGCCACAGAGCAACAAAACAAAAAACTAGGAATCAATTAGTGGACAGAAACAAGCAAAACAGAAATAAGCACTCGAAGATCCCCATGCTGCCCTTCCTAATGCAGAATGGGCAAACCTGAACATCTTAATCATTGGGGAGCTGAGGGAATGGAAGACTGGTGTATGCTTAGCGCTTTGCAGAATCGGGCCCTTTCTCGTCTTCTCTTGTCATTCCTTTGACAGGCAGATGAAGGTGGGTTTCTACCTTGGATAGAAGAAGATGCGAATAAGTCACAGGGTGCCCAAGGGATGAGGTTGCAGTGCATCCCCAAGCATCATCTCTGAGCTGCAGATCAGTGTAGCAGACAGAGAAATAACATTATCATACAGACACAGTGGCTGTGATTTATCCCAATCCTAAAGCGGGCTTGTCAGCTACTAAACCCTAACCCCCCTCGTTGTTACTTTTGGTTTAAGTCACATAGAACAGACTACGTCATTGCACCATTTGTTTAGGGAAGGAATAAATGTAATGACCATTATTTAAAACATAGTAAAAGCCAAAATGCAAGAGGCAATTTTAACCATTCAACAACTATGTGAGCTTGTAGAAAAGAGCTCGCTTTTTACATCTACTGGTTGAGTGACTTCAGAAAAATGATTTACTAGGTAGGGATAGTTAAAGTGCAAGGGCTTTCTGCTGACCTGGAATCAAAACCTATTAGCTAACCCTTTTACAATAAATCGCGAACAAGCTAGACTGGTCTTCTTGTCCATAGATTGTATTGAAGCTATAAGTAGTTATTGATGTTATGTAGTCAGTACAAAGCTGGATTAAAAAAGCTCAAGAGTTTTATATGCTGTAAAGAGATGAATGACTGGCAAGAAGGAAAACTTAGGGTGGGTTGTTTGGTTTTTTGGTTGGTTTGGTTTTTTTTTTTAATTCTATACTTTCAACTCACTTCTGTCACCTACAAAAACCACCCAATATTTGAAAAAGTTACAAGATTCTCAAAATCCTTCTATACATACATATGGAATCTAGCTCAAAACCATGTATTTCTAAGACAGAATGCAGTATCACTCTCTCCAGCCTGCAGAAAGGAAGCTGATAACTGCTGAGACAATTTGTCATACATAAAAATGTGATTCACCTATTTTTCTCTGTAGATACAACAAATGCAAAGATTATCTGATATGCAGTCTAATTTGGCCTCGAATTTATAGATGAGTGAATTATAATAAAATTCCTACAGTAATTGAGTCATAACATATGCAATTACCTCAACAGATAAGTCAGTAGGTGAAAATATTAACATAAGGGGGTTGAATTTGGTGACCTCTGAGATATGGACTTGGTTCTCAAGTCTGGTGCTAAGTAACTGGGCTGCTCAGGGCATGTGAAACACATCTGACCCTTTCATGCAGACATTTGTCTATAATTGCATGTGGTTCGCATATGACTTCAAAGATGTTGGCACATTTCATTGTGGGCATGGCCAATTAATTATGATTTACTCTAAAACAGGCATAGCTCTATTTTTCTGGCCAGGTAACATTCTCTGTTCATACCTTAAGTGCCATACTTTATGCAGTATGTTGCTACACATAAATGCAATGATTTATGGATCATGGATCCCCATGGATAGATGGTGTACTGGTTGCTATCATTCTTTCAAACATGCACACATCTGCCTCACCACATCATATTGCTATGCAATGGATTTAGGGAGTAAGACCAACAGACATTTGGGGACCCCTTTCATTCAAGTCACCTGGAAACTGGAGGTGCAGATACGTGCAAATTTTTTCTTTAGAGAATGGATGTCTAAAGCACATGTATTTCACCACCCGTGCTTGCTAGCCAATTCAGGAACATTTTTAGTATCAGCCTTAGGCTGGGATATGATGCAAAGATTGTCTACGAAGAAGTTCATGGGACAATCCTGATTTTATGGGGAGTATCTCACACCCCGCAAGCTGAGCATAAAGCTTTGTTATTGTTCTGAATTAGCTTGGGTTCCTGGGACTCCTGATACTTCGCAATGGAATAACTTGACCCAATGCTGCAACCTAATGCAATTGTGTTAATTTATGAGGAAGGTGTTTTGTCATATAATGACATAAAATCATGACAGGACATGCCTTCATCACGCATCAACACGACATGACATGAAGCCATAAACAGTGAGATGAAGTTATTCTGTGCAGCACAACAAATATGAGTATGTCTAGTGAAAAAACAAAGGGAAAAACTGTGAGTTATGTCAACTGCAGTGACAAAACAGTCTGTAGTGCAAATCCCTTGGAGTCTGGCCAAAACAAACAACTAGCAGAGACAAGATCACACACTAGAAGATGTAAGAGCGGCAAGCGGGTACCGCTTAGAGCGCTTCTCAGAAGCAGCCATTCTTTGCATGCGGTTTTTTTTTTGTGTTAATTTTTTTGCCATTGATACAGTGCTGAGGCCAAGTAAAGTAACTCTGAATATTACAACCTGTATACTTTAACCGCTTACTGCCCTGCTTTATTCTTTCTTGTTTCAAAACCACGTCAATGCATCTTTAAGGTGAACGGCAAACTTTTGCAAATGAGACAGTTAAGAGGAGAACAGCAGCCCTCTGAAAACTCAGCCAAGCCTGGAACAAAAGCAGCTATTTAAACAGTGAACATTGAAAAGTATGTTAAATCATCTGATTTGTGTAACCTGAGCCACACCATGTGAGGTGTTTCCTCTCCACTGCCCAACTCTGATGGCCACAGGGGTGAAGAGAACAGGGTTCCTTAGATATGTCAACCTCTTGTTTATCAAAGAGCTTTGTAAAATTACTAAAATAACATTTCAGCTACAGTGCCCGCCCTAAGAAACTTGCCAAATGGTTCTGATAACTGAATAGGTACCTCAGTAGTCCCAGTATTCCAGGAATTTCCTACTGTAACTAGCGGGAAACACAAGTCAATGCTCAGGCACCGTGGCGTCTAATGCCACGTTGGCAATCTTAACACAGTGCGCACACTGGCACATTCAGCTCTGAGAAAGCATGATGCATTTATCAGTTGGGATATAAAAGCTGAAGTTATTCCCTCAGCAGCACATTTGTGGAAGCCTGCTTTCCTTTAAATTCCTGCCTCACATCCCCCAGACCTCATTCCCTCCTCCCAGTAGGCTCTCACCAGTGGCAGCACCAGTCTGCAGATTGCGGCTGCAGGAACAGCGTGCACACATCCTTCCCTCCACCTGAACATCGTTTAGGTCCCCTCATATCCCACTACTGATTTTTTCAGAGCTTGCGGGGTCTCTCACCTCCTTCTGTTGAAATGGGCTATTTAAATAAAAAAATATGAAGTTTTTGGAGGGGTAACCTGCTTGACAAAAGCACGAGTACCTACATCTCCCACCTTTAGGAATCCAGAATGTTTTCAGAGGAGAAAATTGCAATGACAGACAAATCATGAGAACATTTTCGTGAAAACATGCATATAAACGGGTAAACTCCAGTTCCATTAGAGATTATGACAATTCTGCCACCACCACTAGTCAAGTCAGAGCTTCGTGCTGACTTTTCACGACTGATATATTTGGGATAACAAACATCTACGTTGTATCTATTCACCTTTTAACACCTTGCTTACTCGTTCTCCAGTAATGCACTACTATGGTGGAATAAACATACAGCTTGAGGAACCAAGCACATTGATTAGCTTTAGACCGATTTTATATGTGCTCCCCGAATTTTTTCTCAGAGCTGTTAATATTTACTGGAGCTGACCTCTGTGTGTTCAGCTCCAAGAGCTTCTCATTGATAATTAAAAGTGACAAGTGCTCCTTTTGGTTAAAATTAACAGAGGTGAAACTTAACAGAAACTGCTTACTCAAGGAGTCACACCACTCTCCATTATCAGACTCTAAATTATTAACTCGCCTTAGTTTTATCATGATTAATTATTAAAATTCATCTGTTTGTCAACATATTCATCACAGAACCAACAGATTAGCAAGTGTCTTATGCTATATTGGCTGTGCGCTAAACAGTGACCTTTCAGCAGTATTTCATGTCTCGAAAGGATTTCTTGTAGTGACACATTTTACTCTGGATAGTAAAAGGAGAAGAAACAGTCAGCACTACACTAGAAATTTAAAGTAAATCCTATCCTCCCTTTTATCCCAAACACCCGACTGAGTTAAGGGGGAAAACAAGAATCAAAGGTAGTTAGTATGTGCTCTGCAGCAGGAGGAAAAAGGGGTTTTCTCATATTTTTTTAGCTTTATTCCCTCAGCACTCCTTCCTTTAGACTGAAGATTTAGAAGGACTGTTCAGATACTATGTGATGCTTAACTGTAGCAAGGTTTGTCTCTAGTGTCAAGAGGCTACAGTTGAAAAGTATTCATTTCAACGTGTTCTATTCCTGGCACCAAAGACAAAAGACTTTGTTATTTGAGGATTTTTTTATTATTTTGTTTTTAATAGCAACAATTACAATTCTGTGCAGTGTCCTGCATATTTAACGCTTATTGGAAAAGTCAGCTGAATACCACAGATTGCAATCAACATCCTTCACAGATGCCAGTCTTTTCTTTTTTTTTTTTCCTTTGAATGTTCGGAGCTTTGCAAGTCATTAGTCCATTAGCACAAAGTTAAAGTACGCCAATCAATGTCATTTAAAGCTGTAGGTCATCTCGGGTTTTCACAAACAATCTTCAGGCTAACGACAGCTATGTACCCTTCTGCTCCCATTTTCATCTCATCTTGAGCTTCCTTCAAAACATTAAGTTTGGCATTTGCAAAGAAATAAACCCACCGCAGGTACTACATTTCACCATGATAACACAGAATTTACGTTCTCAAAATTCACTAGGACACTTCAGGAAAATGCAGGATATTGTGACTGGGTTTATTCTTAAACTTTCTAATATCCTTGGATTTACTAGGATGATGCAAAAGAAGCCATGCCAGAAAGAACTGTAACTGTTTGGCTTTAAAGACATTTTATTCAAAGGTTAGAAAAATCCTTGGGCTCGAGTTACGTGACCAGGCAAGACTAAATTCATGCCTGAGCTCTGGTCAGACCCCCTGCCCAGCCTTAGGCATATCACTTAATCTCTCAAAATGTCTCTATTTCTCCCTCTAAATGAAAATATATCAGATAACCTGATACTCTTCTCCTTTTTCTCAAAACAGTACACTGGTGCAGACCATTATAGTAAGCTGGCAAGGAGTTAAACAGCTCTTGTGTGTCTTCCATCAACCTACTGCTTTTTGCCTACCTACAGCAAAAGGCCCGTTTGGGAAATAAAACTGCTGAAAACTGAAGCCCAGACTCACGTTTTCTATGACGGATGAAAGGGTCTTTTGCAAAATCTGGTGTCCTCCTTGCACCGGCAGCAAACAGGAAAGCATCTATAACTCCCCTATCTAGACAGCAGGTAGCTGTGGTGGGATGCCATGGCAAGGATGGCTGGACTCCCTGGAGCACCATGACAGTAGTTACAGTCAGGCACCCAGGGCTGGGTGGGAAGGAGAGGTAAAGACAGGTATGGAACGTGTGCACACTTAGAAGTTGTCCACAGGCTCTAACTGGCAAGATCAGTGTCAGACACAAGGTCTCTCTTTAGCAGTGGATCTGAAGGACCATGCAAGGACACCGGGGTTGGGATAAGGAATAGCCCAAGTGCTTGCTGCATCCCAGCTTTGACAATGAAAGCATCCTCAGGGAAGGGGAGTGGGTACTGATGTGACATCTATATTTTGTTTCATTCTCTATTAGGTTGGCTGGAAATTTTTAGACTTACTCCTTTCATTGTCTCCCAAAGGAAAACCGGCATAGTATCCATAGTGAAAACAATTTGATGAAATAGGCTTACTTCTCTAATGCTTTTGCTAGTTCTTTCTTCATATCAAAGATAGAAGTTCCGATTCAGAAATGAACCTAACAGCCAATAGTCAGGACACAGAGTGCATGTTTTTCAGTAGAAACTAAAATTCAAGTCCTTGGTCTGAGTTAGACATAAAGACTTGACCCTGTTACGTCCAAGCATCCAAACTGACAGGTGCTGGCTACTCCTGAGCAATTAATTCTGCCAGGAACAGCTTTGCCATTCTAAATGCCTTCTTTGATAGGTCTGTAGTTTCAAGTCCTATTAAAGGCTCTCATCCCATCTTTGCAACAGAATAATGTCCCTATAGGTTTCATTTTTAATCCCAAAAAAGTATCTATTTTAAAAGCAATATAAGAAAAGGAATTACTGGAATAAAACATTGAAAACATTGTTGGAAAGAGGAAAGCACTCTCCCAGAGCTCTTCCCACTCTCCACTCTAGACTCTCCACACCACTTTGGTAAAAGAGCTGAGCAGGAAGGCAGAGCCATTTCTGTGACAGTCTTGCATGAGTCCAAGCCTCTCAGTGTTCACAGCATCCAGTGTGTTGCCCACTTCCTCAAAGCCTCAACAGATTTCTGCCTCAGAGGTTTTTGTTACCATTCCATCTTTATTAGATAAGTGGGTCGAGTAACTGCCTCCTTTCCAACAGAAACCAACTCTCCTGCTAATTCTAACTACAGAAATATTTCTTAAATATCATGGGTTTGCTCTGCCTAACACACCTCTCACCCAACCAAGACACTCTAAGTAAAATAAGCATCATGAATGGAGTTAATCCAGATGAGTCAGCAGGACAAGGAACATGCCACTGCGCAGACCAAGCATGTACCAGATTCAAACTGGTTTGCAAGCAAGCTGGCTAGTTGCCGACTGTTTTTTTTTTTCTTTCCATTTATTTTGTTCCTCTTCTGTCTCCTTTTTCCTTCCTTCCCTCATCTCTCCAGTACAAGGAATAACTTTAAATTATCTTGCACCAAGACAAATAAACTATATATTCCTGATTACACTCTTTTTAGAGCCTGAAATAATCTCAATACCCTGTGATTCGGTAAGTCACTATGTTATCCCTCAACCTTCAGGAAAAAGAAAGGCATTAGTTCTGACGGGACAGATGAGCAAGAGGTACTATCAATTACAAGAGCTACACTTCATGTTATTTACCCTGAAACAGCTCTCCCTGGTCTTTTCTTAGGCCATTTGGAGGATGATGTGAAAGTGATGGTGAACCCTCTCTACCAGTATTCTCCAACATTGGCAACGGGTGGCGTGCTGATGGCATTTGTTAATTACTAGGATGTTCAAAGCAAATGGAGAGTTTTGCCATTACGAACCCCATGTTGTGTCAAGGAGCATGTGAGAAGAGAAGGAATCAATTTATCAACTACACGTCTTAGTTGGGGAAAAAAAGTGCCATATACTTTTATGAAACTTTTTTATGACCTTTTATGGAAAGTGAAAGAGGAGTAGAGCCAAATGAAGAGAACATGGAGATTCCATTAACCACAGTCTAATACAACTATCCTTTGGGTGGATCTGTGGGGTTTTCTCTACTAAAATTTCACTTTTGGGTGCTCAGTCGCATGGAGGCCCCTTAAAGCCATGAATAGCCGAGGATTATCTCCAAGCTTAGAGCTCTGGCCCGGCTCTGCCCACCTTGTCCCAGCAATAGGGAATGGCTGCAGAGCTGGGTACTTGCATCCCTTTCCAGTTCAGCCCCACCAGCTCAGCCCCACTGCTGGGACCTGCACAGCACAAGACCAATTGTAGTAACTGCAAATCAGACTCCAGCAGCCAGAAGGGCAAAGTCAGTCAATCATAAACACTACAAAGCACGATGCCCTCTGCATTCCCACGTTCAAATGTGGGAATCACATTCAAATCCGTGGTTTTTTCAAAGTTGTCATACATGTAATGTAGTGAAACTACCGCTAGCTACCTTAGCTGAAACTTAGGGTGGTTCTCATACAGGTAGCAGTTCGGAAGATGTACGTCTCACATCTTCAGCTCTGTTTGTCCTTCCTTCTACAACACCATACCTCAAAGATGAATACTTCTCTCCCAGGGGAGTGGGATCACACTCTTGACCTCTCTCTTTAGCCTCCAAGAGGCTCACTAATTCCTCACTGCCGGCTCGTGCCTTGCAAAGCTCCACCACAAGCTATTCTCTCCACTGTTCTTGAAGGGTTAAGGATAACTCTTTGGCAGGACCACCGTGCAGTGCCAGAGCTGAAGAGCACTGTTGGGCAACAGAGAAGGGAGTTGTTGGCAAATCTTGCCATCAAAAAAACCCAACCTTTGCTCCAATTGCCAGATTGCCTGGCATCCACCATTAACCTAGGTTCCAACTGCCATTTCATGCACCAGCCAAGACTCTGGTAAATAGCATCTGTCAGCAGAAAGCCAAATTCTCAGCCCATTCCACCCTTCTCTCCAGCTCTTCATGTTGCCCCACACTTTACTGAGACTAATTCCCTGATAATCAGAATCCAGCGTTGACATTATGAACCTTTTCATTACTCATAGTACATTGCTGGTTTGTAAAATACAGATCAAGCAGAGAGTCATGCTGTGCCCTACATCAGGCTAGTGTTGTTACATGTTTATTAAGAAAGTGATTTAAAAGGGAGATCATGCAGTGAATTACCAATCCCTCACAACCTACTAAAAACTGTGTGATGAAACAACATAATGATCATACATCAGCTTCCCATTACCTGATTTAGGGTAATTTGTATTCTCTGCTTCTGTGCAAACAGAACGTCACTTACTGCACTGTCAAACTTTATTTTAAGAGTTAAAAGGTGGGTTTATTATTCAAAATGCTAACAATCGGGAGTAACGAAAACATTCCATATGTCAGAAATCAAGACCTGTTACCATGGAATTAGTTACAGGAGATTTAAAGCAAATTAAAGCTCTGACAACATTCATTTTAGACTGGGAAAGCATAAGAACGAAGAGTTGCATGAAGACTAATTCTATGCATCTGCTTCTGTGGGCTGTTTTTGTATTTAAAGCGCATATTGAAAGACAGAAAAGTTAATTATTTCTCTGGGCTAGGACAGCATGTATGCGAGACAGCAAGTGCACAAAATGGCCAGTGCATGCTGGTGTATGCACCAGAGAGAGTCAGATGGCCCTGGTTTTGTCCTCTTCCCTTGTTTTTGGTAGGACACCTGCCCACACCTGTAGGCAACTGCCACCCAGGGCTCTTGTGGCTTTCTGACTCCAGACCTCTGGTCAGGAAGCGTTCTGAAGGCCAGTAAACCACTCAGTCCTGGTCTCCTCTTCATAAATAATTCCTCTCAGCCATTGAGAAAGACTAGAGCTGGCTTTCAGCTTCATTGTGGTTATTTGAGAGCACTCTCTGGTCCAGCATCTTTACAGGCAGCCTATTCCTCTGTGAGAAATCCTAGTGGGCTATGGGGAGTAGTGAAAGAGAGCCGTCAGCAGCGACTGCTCGCCTAGCTGGAAGCCACACTTCTGTGCACTTTTCATGCAATCGATCATGAAGGAAAGGTCAACAGACAGCTTTCAAATAACCGATCCATTTAACTACTGACATTGATCTGGGCCAGAGAAGT
Source organism: Bucorvus abyssinicus (assembly GCA_009769605.1). Lineage (NCBI taxonomy): Eukaryota > Metazoa > Chordata > Aves > Bucerotiformes > Bucorvidae > Bucorvus > Bucorvus abyssinicus. The sequence goes on from CM020026.1 coordinate 52,499,926, forward strand.
GGAGCTGGTGGGGGAAGGGAGGGTTCAGTGGTCAATCAGTGGAAATCTAAACCCCTTTCAGCCTAATGGGAAGACTAAACAGAGTCCTAAGCTTTCTCCTTTAAAACTCACAGTGATTTGCCTAAGGCACTTCAGGACCTTTACATGGATGACTTAAAGTAAAGAAAAAAACCTCATTATTTTCCCCACATAAAATTAAATTGCTAAACCAGAAGAGACCCATCTTTCACTGCATAACACAGTGCTGTACCAGTGAGTGTGATGGGTGGCATGGAAGAGCAGAGAAAGTCTCTGGCATGATTCCAGGGCCAAGAGAACTCCAGCTGTTTTGCTTTGGCTGTAGTGTGGAAGACATTCTTCCTCCCAATCTAAGCACTTCCTCCACTGCAACCCAAAGCATCCTGTCAACAGCCATTCTAGAGACCAACTAATCACTTTCCTAATAAACAAACAAAAAACAAATCCACAATTGCCAGCTTAGGGCTTTCCAATCCTGAACCTTCTTCTGATGAACCAGTGTCTTGCAAGAAATCTCACAGGGACAAAGCAGAACAATACATCACTGGTCATTCACTATCCAGGCTCAGTTCCAGATAACTCAAGTCCATAATCTGTCAATAGAGTCCTACAGCCAACAAGCAATATTCTGTGCAGGGTGGATTTTACTCACATTGCATATGTGCCACTGAGCGTAATGTTGAGTGCGTACCCAGGAGAAAAAGATCTGGGGGAGAGAGGGAAAACAGATTTGCTGTTCTCACTTAAGGCCGTATTTCCAGAAGGATGGCTAGTCTTGTATTCTAAATTGTACTGCCAGAACTGTTTCCACACTACTCCACATGAATTGCATTCTCTGCATAAAGGATACACAGATTTCACCAGCACCTACATCCACTTGGCAGGGCCTTTTGGTGACAATACATTGGAATTTACCTAAACCAGGACTTCAATAACTGAATTCAATCTCTTGCCAGATCACTTCATCTCACTATACTTCAAATCCCCATCAATAAAGGGGAAAGACTATAAGTTACTTACATATATTTATCCTACTACATGCCTGCAAGGTATTATGATATGCTCAGTGATAACAATAATGGAGCATAGAAGACAGACAGCCCAACCAAGAGGTAACTGAAATCAATGGAAGGATTCCCTCTGTATTAATTGGGCTTTGGCTGTAGTTCCCAGTTAAAGGGAACAAGGCGCACGGGGATTTCTCAGTCCCTAAGCTGGAGGTATAGAACAATTCTCTGAATCCCACAGGATTTCTCAATCAAGCGCGGTAAGGGAAGAATCTCTGCATGAGACACTATCGCAAAAAAAATAAGACATGAAATCTTGTACATGTTTGTGTATGTGCATCAGGGGAAATGATACTAAATACAAGGGGAAAAAATAGAATTAGATACCAAAAACAGGATTAAACCGTAAAAATCTATCCACTATGGAGAATCCAGTTTGTAAGATAATCTTTTCTATAAAAGGCAGAATATTAAAGTAAATAACTCAGAAAAGCCCAGGAGAATGTGAGCTTTCAGTAACCAGCCAGATGGAGAATGCAATATAGGCAGGAGCACTGCATGCCACACTTCATATATTTAAGAAAAAAAAAAAAAGCTATTTCTCGGGAACGTTATTGCTCTTCATGGTTTTCTCAATTATTTCTTCGTTCTGCTCCTCCCCTTGTGCACTGACACCACTATTAGCAAAGTCAGTCATTAGCACTGAAAAGAACGAGTCTCTCGTGGTGCTAATCACAAGTTTCTTGCCCTCTGCCATGACATGGAGAGGCCCCAGCTCTTTGCTCTGACTCCCTGCCACACTGTGATCTGTAAACACACTTCTTGGACCCAAGCAGGGAGGCTGACTGAAAGGTACACACGAATCTGAATGTGCTTTTTGGCCTTCATTTTGTCCAAACGGAGTAGGCTGTTATTTTGTCCTTTTCCAAGGAAGTCTCCGCAGACAGAGTAGAAATGCCGACAGACTTTTAAAGGGAAAAGTCGGTGCTCATGATAGTCTGCAACCAGTTACACCACAGTCCTGCCTCATCTCTGCATAACCCTCCCAACCTCCACCCAACCACCACACTACAAATTTACCAATGGAAATCATCTGCATTTCTGAAAATCCAGCACAGCACATACTCCAAAAAATGAACTCCACTTACTGAACTTTCAAAAACCAGCCCCTAGCTTTACTGTGTCTTAGTTTTTTTAGGAAAGTGCACAAGCACCCAGGTCAAGGGAGGTACTAAGACACGCCATAGTACGCTGCCAGTCCTCGTAAGTACACAAGCAATAAGCAAGGGATTATAGCTACTAAATTGCTGCGTTATTTCCAAAATTTATTTATTCTATTTTAATTAAATTCTCTTTGCTATATTTATTTATTTATAATGAAAATAAAACCCTCTGTGGTAAACTGAGGTTCTGAGGCTTAATTAAACCTACAGGCTGCATAACACAGAATAAAACTGTTCTTAATTGCAAAGCACAGAGAAAATAATGCAAGAGAAACCACAACTCCACAGTACAAACTATCTAAAACACAACTAAAAGCAGACATAGGCCAAGTTAAGCAGGAAAATGCTATCCTCTCCCCCACCAAAAAAATAATTTTTTTGCATACCAATTTTAAATGAACTTTGTTTTCTAAATAACCATAGGGATCTAGACTCGGTATCCAAATGTCTTTACTGATCACAGTCCTAGGTATTTTCAGTCAGATTGCATTCACCCTTTTCCAAAAAGTCCCACTACAATCAGTGGTCTAATTCTGGACCTCCTTCCATCATGTGGTAATTATTTACACGTGTAGAGGTAGTGCGAGCTGATCTTGAGCATTACAGTGCAAGCACCAGCAGAAACTCCCACCTGATCTATTACATGACTAAGACAAGAATCATTCAGCTCTGGCAGGAGGTTTTATCTAAACAATGACAGTATCTGCTACATTATCCCACTGGGGCAGAACTCTGTTTTATCCAACGGTTTCAAAACTTCTCTTTGGCTGTCATGTCGTAGTCAAGGAAGGACATGGACAAGAGAGACCAGTGTAAGAATAAAAAAGGAATCAAGCATGAACATGTTGAGAACAACCAAATAGGCATGTACTTTACTGAAATATACCCATGTTTCTCTTAAAACATAATTCAAAAAAATGTACAACTGTTTAATGTGAAAAAAAGAAATCAAGCTTTAGTGATTCCCAGCTCTTCAGCTGGATAAACAACAACTTGCCCTTATTTTGATTAAGGAGAGCTATTACATGTTTTTTCCTGAAGCTATTATTCTGCTAGGAGCTCGCTGTAATTTACAAGTCTCTCCAAAAATGTCCCTTTAATGAAATGAATAGGAAATTAATGCTGTCAGGCAGAAAGCTTTTAGATAATAGTTTCTAACACTTCCCTCTTTTGAGAAATTGGTGAGCAATTTTCATTTACCAGCTATCTATAGGTGAAAACAGCCATTAGTTTCACTGATAGCACCTTGATCCCCTCGTTTGCAGTTGTCAGACATTTTTGGGTTGGGGATAGCATACAGCAATTGTTGAAGTCTTCTGCCCAGCAACATTGACACACAGTATGTGCCTGGACCCGAAGTGACAAGAATTTCAGAAAACAGCATTCAACTTATGGCACAAGTGGGTCTGAGATGCATTTCTATTCCTAATTAATATTCCTATTCCTAATCAAGAGAAGTTGGGTTTAAAACTCCCAGTGGCTTCTATGCGTTGATAGACATGTTATAGAAGATCATGGGGAGACCAAAATATGCATTTGTCACAGAACAGTGGAAGGGTCTACCCAGATGGAGACCCAGAACAGCAGGTATGTTGCACAGAAACTGCAAGATAAGAGAAATAATGTCTTCACATTGATCCAAAGCAATGTCAGGGAAAAAACAGCAAGAAAGACTGAGACAAGAACTAATGAAATCATCCTCAACCAGCATTAAGAGCAATTTAACATGTGCTACTTTCACCCTGCTTTCTTATTCAGAAAACATAAAAAGTACTCAGTTTGCTGAAGGACGCGAGTACCCCTCCTACCACTCACAGGCTAAATCCTGAGCTAGTGAGTGGGGTCTCACGGTCATAGCAAAATACCACCAGTTTGTACCAGGATCCCAAAACTTCATCTTTGAATGGCGGCTGTAGCAGTGGGAGCAAGACAGTGAAGCAACCATCAAGATCAAGCTCTAAAGCAGAAGTGTGCAAGTGATTCAAGGATGGAACATCTGCTGCTGTCGAATCAACAGCACACGCCACAGAGCCACATCACTGTATCTGCTGTCTTTTCTTACCACGGGAGCGTGGGATACCGGCTGGCAAGCAGACTCCAGACCCAGTGCTTACCTCACACTGATGGAGCCATTTCAAGTACGAAAATACCATGAGCAAGATCACGCCATCCCTTTCTGTCTAAGGAAAGGTGGCACAGAAGGAAGGGCATTGCTGGCTGGCTGCGCTCGCACCAATGCCAAAAGGCAGCAGTGCTCAGTCTGTGAGACAGACATGAAAAGCCACATCCCTCCTGTTCAGAAAAGTTCGGTAGGGAAGGATGCAGGGAGTACTGGCTGTGCTTCTCTCTTGTTAATCCTTCTCTCATGAGCCCTACTTTGAAGTGCTCTTGAATTACATGCCTGACACCCACTCTGAACGCGCTCTCAAAGTGATGAATGTTCCCTTAACTGACTTTTTATTTTGAAATACATTATTATATGGCCTTCTAGAGAGATGGAGTTGTCAACCATGTGAATGACAACCCCTGGCAGAAGACCAGCTCACAAACCCCCTCTTCCCACAGTTGCTTGCACAAACCTTAAAGCTGAAACAAAAGCAATTAATTAATCATCGCTCACATGTCTACCAATAGAAAATGGTTTCAGCAGAGGCAGAAATAAACAGATTATTGATGAATTTTTTTCTTCTTGGGAAACACGCAGACTCTTTCTTTTAAAGAACACAGGAGACTAAGTTCTACCATGGCCGGGCCTGGCTCACAACCAGGGCTGGCTCTTCCCAGCTTAAGACCTGATACAGCTTTTCAAATACGGTATTTGCTATCAATCTGTAAAAGACACAATCTTAAAAGTAAAATATGTCCTATGCTATGTTATCCCCTAGGCACTTGTTAATTATATTAGTAAACAATCTATCAGAGGACTTAAATATTAGCTTGACTTTTTGGTCAAGAAGCCAGGAATTTCTGAGACCTAAGAGATTAATGTTACGTGGGACATTTAATCACAAAATAAGGAGAGCTCTGATGCAAAGCAGCAGACAATCTTTCCGGGCTGCACGTATCATTGCTAGGATACACACAGACCAGCTCTCACACTTCAGGGATTGTTTCACATCAAGGAAAAAAAATAGTGTGGGGGCAAAGACCAGACTCCGGGCCTTGGATCTCTGTGTTCAGAGCCATAATTAGGGAACTTCGGTCATGCTTCCTTTCTTTCTTGCTATTGCTTTGGACCAAAGGCTCTGTCCTTCTGCTCTTCATTTCAGCACACTTCACAAAGGAGACCCCAGGGGGCAGGGGATGGTTTCTCACAAAACAGCCTTATCTTTGTGATCAGAGCTGTCTCCTGGAAGAGGTCGATTTTGCCGGGAAAGGAAGGACTGGAAGCTGGACTCCCTGGCAGTGCTCAGATCATTAAAATTCCCGTTACAAGAAAGCCCAGACTCTTCCCAAAAGTGGGGGACAAAAAAGCAAGCATCCTGACCATTTCTTGGAAAGGCAGAGCCCATTCTCAATTAATTTCCTGCGTCACAAGGATGCTTAATTTCTAAATTGTGCAGGCTGTCCACCCCTCACCTCAGCAGTCTTCACTGAGGCCAGCAAAGCCAGTGTCTCCAGGCAGGGCTGAATCCTTTACACACAGAGTGCTGTGAAGATGACACCCTCATCATACGGTTTCTGCTTCTGCTGTGTACCTTGCCGAAGGGCCAGAATCACAGCATCAGCAGATCTTTTTTTCCAATAGGACACCCACTGACTTCAGAGGAAAGAGCAGACCTGCACAAGCCCATACTTGCCCGTATAAAATATCCAGATCCACTGAAAACAGTGTCACCACAGTCCAGCAATGGTATAGTGGATGTGAAATTAAAGTTCTTGAAACAGTTGCTGCAAGAAAAACAAAGACTTCCATCTCCCATGGTCCTTCATTTTTTTAAAAGCACACCGTTAACTTGAAACTTCAATGTAAAAATAAATGTCTCCCTTACCTTATAGGTGTGTACAAACTCAATCACACAAGAAAAGGATGTTATGCCCACAATCCATTCCCTTTAAATTTATTTCAACCCCACCTTACCTGCATCTGTTCCTGTGTTTTCAGAACCCCCTCTCTGTTCACCACAAACATGTCACCCTCTTTGTCTCTCTGCAACTCACGTCCTGGTTTTAATAGCTTTGCTTTACAACTTATTCCATATGTTTGCTTCCCTCTGAGTAGAACGGTTCTGCCTGACGTCCCTCTCACTCTTAATTTCCTAATAATTAGACTGACTGCATAGTTCGTCTTTTTTTTAAATGAAACAACACACACACAATGCCATGTGAAAAGATTACCAGTGGTCTACTTTATTGTTACCATTTTCAGGCTCTATTGTGTTAATGGTCATTAGGGGTTCCTTTATTTTTGCCTCATTAAAAAAAAAATAAATCAAGAAAAGTGGATACAAAAAGAGAATAGATCCCTACCCATCCACTCCTCCCATCTTTGAGTAGCAGACAACTGCAGCCAGTTCCCAGAAAAAAAGAAATTAAAAAAAATCATGCATGCAAATCTGAACCCTTTATTGTCCTTGAGGTCTAATTTGGAGCTTTCAGTAGTAATGCATTTTTTTGGACCTATATTCTTCCATTTTACCGATGAAGCCTGTAAATACCTGTATGCTAGCCTAACACTCTTAAGGATGTTTTGCTGCAATGGACATTTAGTTCTGGCCAGAATGTGGACTAGCTGTGGTCTACTTAAAGTGGTTTAGTCTTTTTATTATAACCACCTTTTCCGTAATGATACTGTAGCTTGCAGTAAGCTGCATTTCCTATGCATTTACCTCTTGCCCTTGGTAGCTGTGGTTAAAACGGAGTAATTCCATGAAGAACCTGGCCTATAAGACCAATATCCCATAAATTCTGTTTATATTTGATTACACTAGCAGTCCCTACCAACAGCTACAGTGAATCCTACCATCTCCATCATTTACATCTGTCCACAAGAGCATCTCTTAAAACCAGCTTTCCAAATTAGCATCTTTTAAGGGCATGTGCACACCCAGTGCTACATTTGAGCCCAGGATCACAATCTGCCATCTGCAATTCCAAACAGATCCAGGAGAGCTCATAACTGCTCCCCTGGTTACCTTACCTACACATGCACTCCTAGAAGATGGGAAAGCTTCCCAGATGCTGAACTTACAGAGCTCTCTTCAGACAAGTGCTCTCAGCCTTACAGAAAAAAAAAAAAATGCTCCTCCACCTTCTCATTATTCCCCTTCTGTTTCTTGCCAACACATAGGCACAGCGTGGGTAGTACCTAGCCCAGCATTTGCTGGATTGAAAAAGTTGTGTTAATTTATTTGAAAATTCATATAAATATTCAAGCAAAAGAAAAAGGCACATAAAAAGTAAATGCTGTTTTCTTATCAGTGCTGCTTGCTAACAGCTTGAGTAAAAGGGACTTGCCTTTTATCATTTTTCTAGCCTTCTCCAGAGAAATGACATTTTTCAGCCGTAATACTCTCCAAAGTCTCCAAGAGAATTTCCTAACAAATCTCCCCCAGCAGATCCCAAAGCCCACAGCTGCCATAGTCTTCTTTTAAAGAGGGGAAGAAGAGTTTTCTGTTGCTCAGAACATTTTCCTGATCTCCAGAGGATCGACTGCACTTATTTCCATTCAGACTAGTAGAAAGGAAGGACAATCTTATTAGCTTATTGTCAGCTTACCACTAAAAACCCAGACATCTCCACACTCCTGGAAAAGGCAGAAACACATGTGTGAAAATGGGACATGTGCACACACAGGGACAAGAAGTAGTTTACTACCTACGAAAACGTGAGTAAGCAACTACAGGCTCTACATCCCCAAGCCAAGTTTGCAGAGTACAGCAGCCTTGGCATCCATACCGGCTTTGCAAGCTGTTTTGAACCCAGCTGGCAGAACCGCAGGGATGACACACGCAGCTTGAGGCAGGGAGGTGGGGTGCGAGTCCCGTTTCGGATGGTGCTGCTGAAAGAGACCTTCTGCTGCAGGGCCACAGCCTCGCTGACCAGCGGGCATCCACTCCTTAAGCTAGTAATTATCAGTAGCTCTATCACAAGACCGCCTAGGAGCACTTGCCGTGAAGTAGGAACTTCCCTGGGCTACTCCTGGATAAACCCACCACTGGCCAGTTTCCATGCCTCTCTTTGCCAAAGCATCACCTACCTAGTTCCCTTTGGCTTTCATTCAACCTTGAAAACTCGATACGAAGTGGCTGGGCGGTGGTTCACAACTGGTTTTTGTTTTTTTTCTCCACAGCGTTTGGATTTCTTTCAGAAAACAGGCTCCCTGTCACTAAACGGTTTGCCACTGCCTCTCTTCTATAAAAACAGAAGGAAAAGCACTGCTGCACAAATCTGCCATTACACAACTTGTCATCTCCCCACTTCTCTCATTCTCAAGCCTGCGCAAAGCTGTTCCCGCTCGTGCCTGGCCACAGATCCATCACACTAAACATTTCTATTGTTCCTGTTGAAATGCATCTTTGTGAAGCTCACTTGGTTAACGGTGCTCCCGACACGCCAGAACACATACAAACCACTGTCCGCCCCTCTGTCTTTTGAAATACGCCTTAGCACAGAGCATCTTTCAAAACAATAAATCCTGAATATTTAAAAAGACAGCAGCAGGGTAAAAAAAAAAAAACAAGCTTCTCCGTAGGCAGCATAGTGGCTTATTCTTCTTTCTTCAACTTGTAGCAATGAACCATTTGTTGGCCCCAAACAACCCCCCGGCCAAGCAGCTCGAGCGAGCGGTGGGACCTGGGGCGCACCGCCGGCCCATGCACAAGCCGGGGGGAGGAGGGCAAACAAAAGGCCGATTCAGATGAACTGGAAGGGATCCCAGAAAAACAAACGGTGGAAATGTTTCAGCCACCGAGCCGGCACTTTAGCAAGCCTCTCCAAGAGGGTGTTGGTACAGCCGGCTCCCAACAAAGGCTGCCGGCAAGCCGCAGGGCTGGCACTAGTCCTGCTGCCTGGGAGCGTGCCCCCAACGGTACGGCGTGCCTCCTCTTCGGGGAGCCTTTTTTTGCAGTGTTTTCAGACAGCAAAATGCACACGCAGCGACGAAACCTCAGGCTGCCCAGCTGCTGGGCTCATCTGCAGTGTTTCGCATTTTGGATGTACTCACGGAAAAGTGCTTGGCCATTTTGCTCCACAGGAAGCAAAGCAGCCCCACCACCTCGAGAATAATTTATTGTCATTAATAGTAATACACTGATATAGAACTTTTCATCCCAGAGGATCAAAAAAGCAATTTAAAATCTCAAAGCAATTTTCGGAGTGGAATAGTTCGAGCTTGAGGGCACACGCTACAGTGGCACTCAAGTGTGCCTGGGTGAGTGTGGCGCAGGGGAGCAGTGCCATGCTGTTGATTTGGCTGACAATCCCCCCTTGGCATCCCAGGGAGAAGAAAGGGTGGCAATGGGTGGATTAAATGCTGCAGGGGATGTGAAGCCACCTACTCTACTGAATTCAATGGGATGAAGACATTAGGGCCATGTTCCCCCTTCCTCTGGGTAGCAGAAACAACCCTCCATGAGTGACTTGGTGCACAAGGAAGCGGTGATGGACCAGCTAATGGAAGTTTCAGAAAGGAAAGGAGTGTGAGAACAGACCAGAGAGAGACTAGCGGTTCCTGCACTCATGCTTCCTTTGCTGCCCAAAGCTAAGATGCATCAGTAGTTAAAACACCAGCATGCCCTTGATGCTTTTGTATCTCTCAGGGTGGGGGGAAAAAAAAAAAAAAAAGCCAGTCAGAAACAAAAACTGCTTTTTGGTCACGATTTCACATTGCAACCTGAGTGCCAAGTTTCTCTTGCACAGCAAACCCTGACTTCAAAAAAAATTCAGGCAAAAATTGAGAAAAAGAATACACAAATACTAGAAAGTTTGTACAGTTTTAGAATACGGTGTTTCTTCTGTATACCTTCTCCATCTTTCTTCCCTTAGCACTTAGTGCATAAGCTGGAGAGATAAAAACTTAACTTTTGCTTAATGACCCCACAGAGAAAAGAGCAATGCATCTCTCCAGGGAGCGTTGGTTGCATGTGGAATTTTTCACCATAAGTCACTAATTCAAATCTAACCTATTTTACTAGTGACTCAGATGCATTACCATCTACTCTTGCTTGGTGGCTTATGAGTAAAACGATTTTTTTGATCTCAGGTGAGTTCTTTGCACATATTAGTCTCCAGCACATTTAGCTTACGTAGACTGTAAAAATCATCAGGTGCAGTGAGGAGAGTGAGGGTCAGAGGGAAGAGGCTCTTCCTTCCTAGTTGACTCAGCTGATCTGTGTGAATCTGGACTGGAAGGTGGGATCTCTGTCCTCCTGGAATGACTCTCACATACCTTTTCTTCCAATCTCCCTTCTGAGAACTCTTGCTTTCATTTTTGTTTGTTTGTTTGTTTACCTAATCCTCTCCTTTGGCCTTCTACTTTTACAATGCAAGTACACTTTCAGTGTACATTCAGTACACTCTGATTTACAAAAAAAACCAAAAACCGACCAACTAATCAAACAACCCTGTTAGCACTTCCCCTTATCATGAACTACAGATCTCTCTTCTCCATGTCTCACCCCTTAGCTTGCTGGGAACACAGTTCATATAGGAGCTCAGAAATTAAAACAGTCAAAATGAGGTTAGAGGATGAGGTCAGGAGGAGAAATCCCCATTGCTACTCAGCGCAGCTCGTTTTCATTATGGTGAAGTGGTGCTAAAAATAGGTCTGAGTATGAAGAATTGTCAGTACCAAGACTTCTCTTGCTGCTAACCCTGGGAATTAGTTTATCAATGTTCCCAGTGCAGACAGAGCCTTAAAAATACAATTCTGTGATCTCCTTTGGAAAAAAAAAAGAAAAAAGAAAGAAAAAGAAAAAAGGAAAAAATAAAAAGACACCATGTCAAATATTTATAGAGCCATGAATCTGTTTAACGAGAGGGTAGGTAAGAAACAAATATGCCATATTACAGGTTGTGTTCTGGAACAGAAGAATCTACTGTTCTTTGCATGTTATCCAGCTCACATCCATGAATTCTTTTGTAAGACTACGTTGAAAATTTCATTAAGCATTTGGGGATTTAAAGAATCATTTGTGTGTATTAAAATCAATATTAAATTGTATTGTTCACTGGCAAGTCACTCTAATAGCATTATACAAAATGTTTTCAACCATACTGAATGATGATGATGGTACAAAACAGTTTTGAGGTAACTTTGATTGCATTAAGTGCAGGGTTGTTATTTTATTCTTAAACAGTCTTTACCAGCATCAAAGGGATATAACTGAAATATGATGCAATAATTTCAAACATTGATGGTTGCTAGCACGTATGATTTTACAAGCATGTGGACAGAAATTAAGGTAACACTTTAAAGCAACTCATGAATTAAAGGAAGACAGAACACTCAGAGGATCAAGAAGCTGATTCTCACAGTTTCTCATAGGTAATGATAGATAGTGAAGCATAGCAAGAGTAGCTTGCTGCCGGCAGAGCAGGTCTGGAAAAGCCAATAGTCTCCCTACACCCAAATCATTACAGATGATCCTGACTGCATTATTATAGGATCCTGACTGCATTGCACAGCCACGAAACTCTCCGGGATCGTTCAGCTTTTGACCACCCACTTCCACGATGGTTGAAGCGTTTCATCCCTGGGCCTGAGTAGGTTTCCTCCTGGGACAGGATGGTGGTCCATGCATGTGTCTCTAAAGTTCCTGAACACCCAGTCTTGCTCTACTGTGAGTGCTTCGTGTGACACTTAACACGAGTGCAAGCTGGAGCCTCTTGCTGTAACAGAGGGACAGTGATGCTTCCCCTGCCTTGCAGTGGAAAGGGAAGAATCAACTGCTTCCTGTAAGGATGCAAAGCCTTGAGCATTTGCTAATACAGCATTCAAAACGTACTATCAACACAGTGCCAATAACAAAACTTTGTTTTCACTGCAGAGGGATGGAAATTACTTTCTAAATTTGCACATTCCGTGTGATTGTATACTTGTGTGTCTATATATAAAAATATATTTCTTTACTATATGTATAAAACCTCCAAAAACGTCTGAAATGAGCAGCAGAGATGAGTGTCTTTCTCTGAACGCTGACCAGGGAAAGACACATCACCCCTGTAAGACTTCCATCAGGAGCCACCCTAAGCACCCTGTTCTGCTTTCAGGTCTTCCCTTCTGGGCTAGCCAGTCAAGAGGGATGCTAAGTAACCTCCACCTGACACTCCTCTACACTGTTCTTCTTCAACATGTTTCTTTATGCCTTTTCACAGTACGAAAACAGCTTATAAAAACTTCTATTCTTTTTGATAAGAGTCACACTCTGTAAACTATAGAAATATGTATTTTTGTTTGAGGAAAAAAAATGAAGAAGAAGATTTCCAGGAGCTGTAGTTTTTTACACTGGTTTATGGTATGTGCTGCTGAGATATGTATTATACATAAAATTAATGATAGATTGTTTCACTTTGGTTTTAAATCTAGGCTTCTCTGAGTTCATCCTCAAAGGAACAAATAAAACTCCCTCGCCAGATCATTAACAAATAATACATACTGTGGCCAGATTTTCAAATTGCATGGTAACATTGATTTGAATGTGGTTACAGCAGTTTACATCACTTCGAGACCTGACCGAAATTAATATTTCAGGCAGTTTAGTAATACTGGTACAGGCTGTTCCCATTTGTTTATTTAATAGCCAAAGTTAAGTGTAAATTTGCAAATAATAAATGTGTTAATGACTACATTTATATGCACATGCTTCTATCAAGACTTCTAACGAGACCTGAAGCACAATAATAAACTGGCAACAAAGCTGAATATTCAAGCCGGCATGTGGAGCAGACATCTTCCCACACTCACTCACGAATGCAGATGCTTCCAGGGAAAAGAGAGCCAGGCGGGTGGGGAGAAGGGGCATATCTGGAGGTTCATACAGACTACTGTGTGTTTGGGGAGCACCACACCCTCCCACCACAGCAGTTTTCTTGAGGTCCACCACTGGCTGCAGTAGGGGTGGGAGGGGCTGGGACCGGAGTGGCTGCCTCGGGTTAAATCATGCACTGTTCTACACTAGATACGGGACAGGATAAAAAAAAAAGACATATATATTTACACTGTCGATATAGGTAGAGCTTCAAAATACTGTTCTGTTGTTAGTTGTACAAGAAGACTTCTCAAATACCCGTTACCTGTAAAAACAAAGCTCCCAGCAGCTCTAGATCACAAAATCCCAAGTGCACAGACAGGCAGTAATCCTTGCATCCTCTTCACTCAAGTAAAATTTTATCTCATTAGCAGAAAATTAAGTTGAAGCAGGTACTTGTGATCAAGTGGACAGCAAAGGATAGAGTAGAATTCATTCCTGCCACCCCCAAATCCAGTGCACCAGTCAAGCAGTTGCATCTGCACCCACTGGTGTTGCTAGCCCCACAGATTACTGCAATTCTCAAACCACAAAGAAAGTTCTGCAGTTATGGCTGTGTTAGTCGTTAAACTTCCTTTAGAAAGTTACAAGATGTACCACAGAATGTGAAATATAAAAGGAATAACTCTCTGAGGTGCTTTTTTACTGTTAAACTAGAAATTCCATCAAAATATCCACATGGATGGATCCAAAGTGTACGTGCAAAAACAACACGATCAAAACTTCAGTCATTACTATCTTTCCCAGGTTTTTAAAATCTCTGATTACTTGAATGCAAGGGATTTATAGCAATAGTTGTAATCTCCATTTTTAATTACCACTGAAGTAGTTTCATGGGGATTTAGTGGAAGCATTAAAATGCTTTAAATGTTTAAAACGCTCCTCAGTAATAAAGCTCCTTTAGAAGGCTAGCAACACAACTGTATGTTTCCCAAAGCAACGGGTGCATAAAATTACACGTTCTTCTCCGCACCAGCCCCTGCACCCACCCCGGAGCCGGCGGGACCCGGCGGGACCCGGCAGCCGGAGCCCGGGCCGCTCCCTCGCTCCCCCCCGCGGATGCCGCTAGAGGGCGCCCTCACCGCAGCCTGGCGGCGGGCGGCGCGCGCTCCCGCTCCCCTCCGGCGCCCGGGCCGAGCCCCTTGGGTGGGGTTTTACGGGAAAGAAGCCGCTAACCACCGCCCTGTTCCTCACTCTTTACATCGGCACCGACACTGCCCCGTGTGTTCTGTTTTGCCTTCTCCCCTTCCCAGTGCGGCAACGCCGTCCGGCAGCGAGTGACCGGCAGAGCCCGGACATCGCGGGGTGCTGCCGGAGCTGCGCTGCACAAGTTCCCGGCAGCACGGTGCAGGCAACCGCGACGCTGCATGACAAATCACTGCTTCCAGACGGGTATTAAAAAACCCAGGTATGTTAGCAGAATCGAGTCAGTATGCCCCGAAATTGATGTAATGTACTCTGAGAGCAGCCTTAGCATTTTCATAACTCAATTTGTCTCTGCTCTGACAGAGATGTATAGTATTGATATGCAAAGAAGAAAAGCGGTTGTGTTGGTGTCAGGGACAATTAAGGTCTGTGCTCCTGTGCCCATTAGCTGAGTGACTCGGAGCTGCTGGAAAGGTTTAGTCATTCCTGTGGGGGATAAAAGACACGGATACTCTGTCTGGGGATATTGATTGAGGAGGACACAAACAGTAGCTAGGATGCTTTTTCAGTGACACAGAAGTTAATGATTTAGCGATTCATACAAGAAAAGCTGCCTCGCCACCTTTGGTAATTGTTTGCATTGCAGATAGTGCCACGTGAAGTGACCTTGTCAAATTAGCAAAAGCCCAGAGCACCATACAATGCAGCAGGTAACTCGCTGGCAAATTACAGAGGTGATTTTATCAATAAGTGAATCTCTGCACATGCACACACACAGAAACACTCTGTGTTTCATCCTTGCTGAGCACAGGTTCTAGGAGCACTTCTTAGCACAGAGTAGCTCAGTGCTGGATTTCTGTTCTGCTCATCCCATCCTCTGGTGAAAGATCCAGGAAACTCAACTCTGACTTTCTAACAGACAAGAAAATGAAATCCTGCTCCCCTTCTTCTTCTCTACAAACACAGAATACAAAAGCAAAATTAAGAGACAAAACCTTAGAGCAATCCTTCTGGGGATCAACAGGAGAAGGGAAACTGCCTGACTGCTGGGGAAACACAATGCCATAGCAGAGCACAGTTGCTCCCCAGTTTGCTTGCAAGGCACAGGCACAGCAAAGCAAACGCAAACGTGAACCAGGCTCTCAGAGCAAGAAATGGGCTCAGCTGCAGGATCACAGGCCTCAAGAGACTGTTAATGGGCTACAGAGACTGTCACCTGCAGGCTACTGTTCAGCTCAAATTCACACTGGCTGAAAGTTTCCACCAGATGACGACTGGCTGATGGTCTGTCTGGAATAAGCTGGTGCTCTCCTGTTTGCCTTAAAAATCACTCTTCTAATTCATGCTAACTTTGTTACTGTGCCTGGTTTATGCTTTCTTCTTACCTACACTGGAATTGTTTTTTAACACTTCCTGCCTATCTAGGAAATGTGAAAAACATTGGTGTGGAGAGGTCACTGTTTGAAGCAGTGTCTTTTAACTTTGCTCAATAAAGCCCATCGCCGATGTACTCAAAAGCACAGCTCGTGATGTTGCTACATGAAAAAGTATGTGAAAGCTTTTTTTCTCCCTGTTTAGAAACAGCTGGGTTTTGCCACTGGATGTGTAATCCGTTACCTGGCACATGGTAAAACTCTACACAAGGCAAAGCTAAGCAGCTTTATGAGAAGCATGGCTGAGCATCTTCCCCCCTCCTTACCCTGGGGAGAAATAAATTATAATTTGATATTATCACAGAACCGTTCAGGTTAGAAAAGACCTTTAAGATCATGAAGCCCAGCCGTTAACTCAGCACTGACAAGTCCACCAGTAAACCATGTCCCTCAGCACCACATCTACACATCTTTTAAATACCTCCAGGGATGGGGACTCCACCACTTCCCTGGACAGCCCATTCCAGTGCTCGACACTCCTTTCAGGGAAGAAATTTTTCCTAATATCCAGCCTAAACATCCCCTGGTGCAACTTCAGGCCATTTCCTCTTGTCCTATCACTTGTTACTTGGGAGATCAGATCAACACCCACCTCCCTACACCCACCTCCCTACAACCCCCTTTCAGGTAGTTGTAGAGAGCGATAAGGTCTCTCCTCAGCCTCCTTTTCTCCAGGGTAAACAACCTCAGTTACCTCGGCCGCTCCTCATAGGACTTGTGCTCTAGACCCTTCACCAGCTTCATTGCCCTTCTTTGGACACACTCCAGCACCTCACTGTCTTTATTTATTATGTTAATATTAAGACACCCATTAGAGATTTTTAGCTTTTCCATTGAAGTGTTCAACATGAACAATGTATTTCATGGTCTCTATGTTTTTAACAGACTTTTGTAATGGAACCACCCTGTTCTCCTTGAAGCTAATGGAAGATTCACTATTTAGGATCAATTACATTCACTATGTCCTGAAATACACACATACATCAGACCACGTTGCTTCCCACACCTCCCTCAAATACAATAAACTATAAAGACATCCAAGTAACAAGCTAGAGTAGGACTCAAAACATTTTTCCTAACCACTTCTAATTATTTGCACATAACTCACTAGTGTCACTCCAGTTTTTCAGTGGCAATCCACCTGTGCAGAACTAAAGTACCACTGGAGGTAAGTCAGGTCCAAGGCTTTTAAAGTCCCATCCTGGTTTTGTGAGGAATTAAGGTACCTCAGAAACACTGGGTACTCAATCTCTTCCTTTTTCTTAACTCTAAAGAAAATCTTTTAGCTAAAAGCGCAACTTCTTTGATGTGGGTTACTCATATCCTCCTCCCTTTCCTTGAAAATGTACAGTGTTAAGTGTGTAAATCATACTGAACATTACCAATCTAAAGGGAAGTGACAGATGACTGTGACTGCCATTAAATGTTTATTGCATCCCTGCCATGTAATGCAATTAGATGGCAAGGAACATGTAATGGGTATTGCTCTGGTGGGAGACTGGAGAAATTATTGGATTTTCTCTCTTAATCTATTTATATCTTGCAGTGGGGGCATTAGGCAGATTAAGCTAGGGAGTGTGCCCCCATTCAGTATGCTAACTAGTGTTTGTCACTCATTGCATTATACGGCAATAACAGCTGCAAGAGCCCCCTACATCGCAATAATACCGAATCACAGGGAAAGCGGATGAAGAAGTCTTCCGCTACCAAAGTACTCTCTCAGTACCCGTTCGTAAATGCTTCTCTCAAAAAAGGGGCAAAATCCCCTAAAAAATAACCCCAAACAACAGAAAAAAAAAAAAAATCACTAACTCTGGTTATTTATTTATTTCTAGGGACTGGTAGTACAAGAGTATCAGCCTATGTGATGTGTGGCTTTAATAAAATACCATCGTGCTCTTTCAACAGTGTTTTATATGCAGGTGGCTCTTCACCCTCTGCCAAGGCTGAAAACTTCAAACCATAATGAACTCTAGTTTCACAGTAGCTTCTGCAGGTCAGCAAGTTAAAAAGGACCTTCACGTGAAGTGGGGACATAAAGCCATTAGATGGTGTGAGTGATATCAAATGAACGGACAGCCAAGCAGGATTCTACACACTGTTACAGCCTTGCTATTGATGCACACCCTTCGTCACTCAAAAATTACACCTTGTTACCTATGCAAACTCCACCTCAAACCCTGTATTTTTCCTCAAGCACTTCTAACACTGAATTTGCAACCTGGCTTCTGCAGCAGGCTCTGTTGGGGCAGAGGGGTGGTTACATGGCCATGGCTTCTACTACACCATAGCCCCAGGACCACCACTTTATGGTGGTCTGAACCCTGAAGTCTCAAAGGCTCAATACGGATCTGTCAGCAGGTGGTTTTTCCAAAAGTTAATTAATCCTTTGAACATCTGATCTCAAAACTGTCCTCATAATTTTGCTAATTCAGGCTTCCTCAGCAGATTTCTAGGGTTTCCTGACTCGAACCTAGCAATGGTTGCTAATGACAAGCTAAGTGGCCAGCTGTGGCTCCTTAATACAACCTCACGTAATTGCTGCTCTAACATCCTTCTCCTCCAGTCCCTGCATTCAGTCGTCTGAAGTAATGGATAGGTAGCCGTAGAAACCGACTGCCTTTGTTCACACACAGATAGATTTAACATGGTCAGGAGCAATACAAGGCTTCTCTGAGACATCCTATTGACGCACTTTCACTCTACACTGTAGATGCACCATTAAAGCGTATCTTTGTCAGACAGTTCACTCAGCACTTGCTCCCCATGTTTGAGCACTGGACTTAGCCCAGCTCAGCCCCCAGTGCCTATGTGCTTTTCCTGAGCCCATGTTGCCTCACTTTTGCTCTGCCTGTACAGGATCATGTTTGGGATTTCTGAAGCCCTGTTCCTCTGCTCTTCGTGCTCCAATAAGCCCTGCTGTTCTGCTGTCGTTTCCTAGAAAACTGTGGGAGGATGTAGCCATCTGCCTGGGCACATGGCAGAAGGCACTGGAAGACTCCTCCTCCTTACGTGACAGTCTGTGTCCTCTATAAACACATAGGGGTTCAGTTTTGTTTCCCCTACTACGCAAAGCCATGGCTGCCAACCCAGTATCACAGTACAAACAGTGTAATTTATGTCCTTAAGTGCTTTGAACAGCTTCATCTTCAGTCCTACCACTCTCCAAGCTCATCTCCCGCAGCCCCTCGTGCAAGTCACCATGCTGCAGTCACAGCCACAACTAGCACCCAGCAGCCTTGAATCATCACCAGAGCGTGCGTGTCCTTGCACTTGGCGACAGAGAAGCTGCAGCCCTGCTAGCACTGAATGTGGCAGCAACTCAGGCGCAGAAGGACTCAAGCTGCTGCTCTCACTGATCGCTGATGCTTGGGGTAACACTCTGAGCTGCTGCCATCTCCTACTGTACAAAAAGCCAAGCAGTAGAGAAAACTCCATGCAAAGAAGGTTCCACGTCACTCCATCTTTGTTGGGCAGGCCGGCAGCACTGAATTACTCTTCTTGCGGCTGCCATATGTGATATTTCATGGGGATTAAGACACTCCGCTTTAGTAACAGACCTAGGCCAGAAACTTAGAAAACAATGAGGACTGTTCTGAACTCACCACTTGGCCCAAGGAATTTAGAGCCGTGACTAAACTGAGCTTCAACTCAAAATTCTCATTTGCAGATTATTCTCATTAACAAATAATTCTCATTAACAAACTCACAGGAGCAAAGACCTTCCATGGAGCTTTCTGCCCCTCTCCAAGATTAAAGGATCGTAAGGGTGGAAAGCTCCTCTCCTGAGGGCGGGCAATTACCAGGTGAGACTGTAAGTGCCCAGCAAAGCCCAAACTGTCCTCCTGCTTTCCAAGTGCTTTGTAGCAATTCAGTTTTCATACCTTTTCCTTTGTCAGGTGAAAATATTTGAATTGCTCTGTCTGATGATGGGATATATATTCATAGCGAAAATCCCAGTCCTTTACACAGTGTTATTTTTACATTGAGCACAAGAACGCCAGAAATGTCTGACTGACACCTTTTCATTAAAGAGTGAAAAAAACTGCACATATTTCTCAAATCTCTAGATGTACAAATGTAATAAGATTATTGCTAAAAATAAGATCAATTTATGGTACAAAAATCAATTCTAGCAATTTCCACTGCTAGATATATTGCTTTTATGTCCTTTTGTGTACAGTACTTCAACTAACTGAAAACTGACACTCAAAAGTTCTCATACAAACAGCTCGGCTTTTCAAGAAACTCATGTAAAAAAAAAAAAAAAAAAAGTATTTTCTCAAGCTGTTAAAGGGGACCAAAAGGAGCCCTCCTGGAAAAGATCATAATATAAAATCAGTAGAGCTGTAGTTATTTATACTTGGACAGAAGCTGTTCCCACAGCAAGCTTCAGTCTCCTTTTTCCTAGGACTACAGTAAGTCAATGGCAGGTAACTAATCTCTAAGCCATACAGGCAAAACATATATTTTCTTGAATTAAGACAAAGGAAACTCCATCTGTCTGCCTCTCAAATTTGGGAGATTAATAGTACTATGAAGAGAAGGTTTTATTACTACATGTAAATCAGTCTCGGAAAACCAAAGAGTGGAATAATACTCCTACAGAGCCAGTGAAACACCACATTGCAAATTGGCAAGTCATTGCATTTTGATATTTTTTGGCACCACAGATCATCTGCAAACCAGCCATGCTATTTGATAATCTTTTTGGTATTTGATAATACAGTTCTAAAGGCACAAGTGAACAAAAGGCAGCCAGGGAATTATTTGTGAATTATACAATATTGGTATTCAGTAATTAAGCCTTAGAATTAGTTGGGAGAGGAGAGTATTAGACTTCAGAATTGCTCTACTGAGTACAATATTTGTCTTCAATGTCAAACACATTTATTCAACTGAATCATGCAGATCTACTTCCAAGCTTTGAGACTTCATGCTTACTAAAGGGCTTGAAAATACACTCACAGCTGAATCCCCAACCCCCTTTCGTTCCCCAACGTCAGCAGCCAGGCAGGACTGCCAGAACTAAATCCCTATTCTTTATGTACAGGAATATCCTGGTTTATATAATCTCATATAAGAAATACTTATTTCCCTGACTCCTTGTTTGACAGTAGGCTTCCGTAGGTAAACGTTTACTACATATTCAATCTTGTTTCTACTGAAGCCAGTTTATAAAAATCCCACTAACCACATAGAGCTGTCAGACAATAAATGTTTGTTACAGACTACTAAAATGGAGTGATTTACATCTCATAAAGGAGGTATCCACTAGAGTACAGATTTAACTGAAAATAAGGAAACTATGGGCAATGAAGAGAGGAATTTCATTGTGAAACCAATGCAAGGGACTATAAAACATCTGGAAAATGTTAGCAACTGCATTGGCTGTAATCACAGAGCATGCTATCTGTGCTCTGAGAGATGATTCTCGCTGACTTAAAGGGGAAAGAAAAAGTCAAGTGAGATAGCGGATAGGTTGTTACTCAGCATAAGCTGGCACTCCTCATGCAAGCACTGATAAAATACCAGAGGAGGCTCTGGCTGTGCTAGTTCTCCAAAGGGGAGACAGCCATCCTAAGCCCCTTTCTGCTGGGTCTGAGTGTCACCACTGACAGTCACTCAAGAAACACGGTGCGTCTTCAATCCCAGTACGTCAAGCACTGCACAGCCTCCCACCCCTTATAACCCCTGCGAAGACTTTGAGGAGCGAGGAACTGTTCTCTTATTCTGACTTACCCTCTTTCTTCACCTCTACCCCCCTCACTTTCAAAAACAAAAGGTTTATGTGAAGTCTCACAGATTTTACCGGGTTTTTTTTCCTCCCTTACAGAGATTTTAAATGCTCAGACATTCTTCTCTAAACAAATATTCGCAATTATGAAAGAATAATGTACATTCAGGTAAAATGCCTAGCATGATACTAGAGGCAGGATGCAATGAAAGAAATCATTGCAACCAGAGCGGGAGAGCACACTAACTTGTTTCAGTTGCGTTGGCCCCTCCTCTCCTCTGATTTTCTTCCGTCCCCTAAGGGGTACAAACTCAAGGGAGCTAAAAATCGGTACTCCACATACTGTTCTGAAAGGCAAATTGTGCTCTGGCATTGAGATGGATGTTTTGGTTGTGGTTTCTTTTGGGGTTTTTTTGTGTGTTTTTTTGTTGTTGTTGGATTTTTTTTTTTTTTAAAGATAGAAGTGCATCATGAAAAAGTCCCATACAAGGCTGATTCACTTGTAGCTTCACGTTGCTCTTCCTAGAATACTCTGGGTAAAGTCCTGTTCCTGACAACGTTAACAGAGGTCTTTCTGCTGGCTGCTGTGGAGGCAGCGTTTGACCCCTGCTGAATCCTTCCTCCCCTTACCACCATCATCCCTGTTTCAGGTACCAGCCTCACTTCACAAAACTTCTCAACTCTGCCTGCACCAGGCTACTGATGTTCCTTTTGACTTGCTTCCTAAGAAAAAACTGCCTTTTATGAGCAGCGCAAGTCAAAGGTGGTAACAGAGCTGTTCAGATTTATGTCTCCTAAAATCCAGTAACTCAAATGCGCATTTCGAAATAACCACAGTAATTCTGATTGGCACTGAAAAATGGCAGCAAGAAGATAAAATAGTGGCAAAAAATGAATTATCATGTACTTCTTTACAAGTTATGTAGTGCCTTATTTCTTTCTTAGTTTTATTTACAGTCCAACCTGAGTATTATTCAGCTACGTTTGCTGTTTGCCAGTTATTCATGGAATTTTCTCTCATGGAAAATTTTTGTACGCACTTTACTCCCAAACTCTTTGTGTTGGCAATACACCGTTTCACCTTTCAAGGCAAACAAGATATTAAGAGCCATTCCTGCGTCCTAGTGCTAGAAAACAGTAAATCATAAGTATGCTGCTGACATCCCTCTGATACGCAATACATTTTTAGTACAAATTGTCAGACAAATGATCAATCACACCACAACTCAATGGACTTTAAGGACTCACAAATAATTTCAATACTACCTTATCCAGACGCTGAAAAATAGTGACACAGATGAACAAAAGAGTCATAGAAATTAAAACTAGTGACATACTGACAAATACGCTAATCCTCATTCCAGTTCTGTTTGCTCCAGGAGATAAAAACAATTACAACTAACGACAACCTTATCAACAACATCCAGAGGAGCAACAAAGTATTTGGATAGCTGTTGGGACAGCTTCAGAAAATAGTCTGCAGATTTCAGCCAGAAACTTTATTAATAAAAGTTTGCTGGGCATGGTTTTCTGGGGGAGATAGGCTGGTCACCTAACTGGCAGGACCACCACCAGAGGCAAACCTGCTGCTCTGTCAGGACCACCCTACAAAATGATGTGCAGAAACGAGTATGACAGTGAAAATCATGCAAAGTAACAAAAGGTTTTAGTAACTTCAAAAAGATTCAAATTTAAATCCAGAATATCTAGAAGAAGTGAGAGAAGGAAGGAGCTGGGGAACAACGCAGAGCTTAACTTCTGAGAACTGTTTCACGTACTCTCAAGAAGAAATTGGAAGGAAAGACTGAGGCTATGCTAGAGTAAATTTAACATGCTTTAACAGACTTCTGTTTTCATCTGTTTTATGCTCAGGGAATAATGAGAACAGACAGCTACAATGGATATTACTTCACTACAAAGCACAGAGCAAATCCTGATGATACGTCTTTTAAAAAAAGAAGGAAAAATGCCAGTTCTCAATTACATGTTTTCATTGGTCAAGTCTATATACAAAATAGTTTACACAACACCCCACCAGTGCCTGCATGTATTTCTGTAGTCAGAGAGCAAGCCAACAGCAGAACTATTTTGGCTAGGCAACTCAAAATGACTGTAGAGCTCTGCCTCCCAGGTCTGGCTTCCATCGTGCCATTCACTGACTCAAACTTGCCAATGAAGCCTTGAGTATCAGCATGCACACATAAAGAATTTACTGAACTTTTCAAAAGAAATTTTTTTTCCTTGCAATGGAGTTGATGCCAAGAAAATTGGCAAGCAATTAAGGTACATGTGCAAACATAACTAACATAATGTCTGCAAGAGATTAAGGCAGCCAAACTTGCTGTTATTAACCAGGAACGGATGCCTTCTCTCCTCTCCTCCCCAAAGCTCCCCTTCCAACAGGAAAGGTTGGAATGGAATGGAATAGGAGTATCTTCTAGTCCAACTGCCTGAACAATTCAGTTAAAGCAAATTCTACAGGGCATTGTCCAAATGTCTCTTAAACACTGGCAGATGGGTCATTCACCACCTCTCTAGGAAGTTGTTTCAGTGTTTGACCACCCTCTCTGTATGTTCTGAAGTATGTTTTGGAGACTCAGGTTGCCTGAAGGCATCATTTAATATTTCACATTGCAAACTAGTACCAGGTGTGGTCCATTGTCCCCCCCAAGAAACACCCTGGCTCTTCTGCTGTATCTTTCCCATACCCTCCCTTGAAAAAGCAAAGCTGCACCTGTTAGGAACATTTTAAAAATATTTTTGCCCTTATCCATCAAGATGCAGCACTCTTTTAGGCTTAAAAAGACAAGACTGCAAGGCATGTGTAAGTCCTGCATCATTAGCCCTTGATGGAAGCCTTGTGAATCAGAATCTATAGGAAATTGGTACCTCCTGCACATTGTAACCATGGACAGCAGTGAGGAAACATTGCTGCTCACTAAATCAAGAGTCTATATCATGGCACGTATCTATGAATTTTCAGCCCACAGTTCTTCTCCAGAGTACATCTATCTTTTCTTACCTTCTTGTAATGCCCATTTAAATGGTGCTAATACATTCCAGAGAACATAAACACACGATTTTGCTACTGAGATACGGCTTTACAGTATGAGAAAAGCTAGAAAGCATCACTCGAGTTTCCACTCCAGAAAGCTGTTGCTGTTCCTATACTTGAGTTTCAATATGTTATTAATACACAATTGACAGACTAACCTAACACTTCAAAATATTCCATGGGAAGACAAAGACTGCTATGGAAATCACGGTATCTCTACAAAATCTCATTGATGCTGAATTCCTACTAGAATGTAAAACTTAAGTGGTGTGTAAGTCACTCTTAACCCATTAAAAATTACAATATTACACCAGAGAGAATGGAATGTCCTTAGGACAATATAAAAAACTGCAACTCCATTTCCCCCTATTTTTATCAGCAGTTTAAACTCTTCAATAACCTGACCTTGAATGTACAGACAAGTAAAAGGCATTCCTGACGATTTTAAGCCTAACAACATTTTGCACAGGGAGAGAGCAAGTGTCTCTCTGTGCGGAAGTCCTAGTCAGGCTACTTGAAGGGCAGCCAGATGGTGGACAGCCCAAGGTGAGCGCAACTCTATCATTCTTCTCCCCCTTTCATTTTGTGCTGTACTTACTACAGCATTCAGAAGAAATAATCTAGTAACGATTTGGGGGGAAAAAAAGGTAGGAGCACAAATCTTCCTGTGCCAGGTAAAACTAATACCAAAAAAGTAACGGCCAAAAACAGACATGAAAGTTGTTTTGAGATAGTTTGCTTCACTAGTTTTTGAACTCTGTGTTCAGCGAAGACCAGAGGATGAACTTCAGTGGGAAACCCCTGCCTAGCTGTTCATGGATGAGAAGCAGAAATACACCATGTGCCGAAAAAACCAACTGCGTATTTGCCAAAAGCAAGTCTTGTTTCTCCAGCTATCAGTTTCACAAGTGTCTAGCACAGGCTACCCTTGCAGTGCAAATCACAAACACAAAATTCACTTTACAGCACCACCAAGAACCAACCCTTCACATCTGAATGGCGAAGTAGTGCACCACACCAGAAGAGTACTGCCTTTGCTCCAGAGCAGGGATGTTTGTTTTGTGTGACCTTGTATAGAAGGCGCAGGGCTCAGCTGGCCTCCCACAGGAACATCATGCAGCTTCTCACAGTAAAGCCATGAAGCGCTACCTGTTACAGCAGTGCCAATCACCAGTACCTGTGGCAGTTCCTACAGAATTTGTTCATCAAGGTGCCCTGGAGGCTGTATGTTAACACCTGAGTTGTTAAATGAAGCCTGTAAAATGCTGCACAGAAGAAAGAAGAGGAAAGGAGGGATGATGAGTTTGTGCATGGGCAGGGATGCTTGCGAGTGAAACATTGGAAGAGTTAATCACAGCCAGAAAGCCAGTGGCACTTTAAAGGCTACTGCAAGAGAGTCCCATTTTGTAGCTTATGATGGTTTGTATGAAGCTTGAACTCTTGTACCACACTTCCAAAAAGCAAGGGCTCTTTTTGGCAACTAGTCCAAAATTTATTGTCTTCTTGGCTGTAGTTGTGACGAGTCCTTTTTCCTTCTGAGGCCAGTTAAATGCATGAAAGTGCTTAGGACATATCTACCCAGGCTTTAACCCCTGCTTCTGAACTTGTGGGGAATGCAGTTTGCCTCTTAAACTTTATTTGGTACCAGTACCGCTATACCCCAGTGGAACTTCTGTGCAGGAAATAGTCATTTCTAGGAGTCAAATACCCATTTGGATCCAAAGTAAACAACAAAGTAGTAACAAAGATATTCTCAAATTTAACAGCAGGCAGACACCTCGTTTAGCCTGGAAAAGTCACCAGCTCCACCACATCCAGAGAAGCCCTCACTATCAAACGAAAGATAAAAACAAATAGCCTTGTAACACAGGTCATCACTTCTTAACTTTTGTAAAGCAATAAATGCAAAATACAGGTAAGAGTTTCTGAGTTGATTCCCAGACTGATGGGAAGTGCTGGGTGGGAGGAACCAGGGATAAGGTGCAGCCCATCCAGTGAGCAGGGCCAAGGATTTTGGAAATGGTTAATGATTTTGCTCAACTCCACGATGGGATGGTTGAAGCACAATGCCTGCTGAAGGCCCAGAAACTGCTTTAAGAGGAGCACCCTTAGGTCAGTAGCTATTCTTTTTCCTTGGAATTACATTACCCCCTTTCCACATCATAAATCAGTCACCTTGGCAATCTGCAGCAGCCAGACAGAGGGGCTAGGCAGCAACATCTGCGGCAAAGGGCTCTTAACAGCTTTTATTTCACTGATAGACACATCATCAGCACTCGACACAGACGTCTGGCAGGTGCATTCACCTGCAAGCACACAGAGGCTGGCCCGTGCAGTTCAGGGACAAAGAAAGCTGAGTCACCAGGACTGCAAATGTGGCCCTCACTCCTTGGTGGCCAAATGCCCCCTCTGACTGCTTCATCCTCCTACCTTTGTCTGATACTGTGAGGCACTGACAGCTAAAACCAGCTTTGTTTGCACTCATTTCTACTGTCAGCTGGATTGTGCAGCAGCATTTTTAGACAGCTCAGCACCTTTTCTCCCACCCCCCAGCCTGGCCACCAAAACCATTGCACACGTTCTCAAGCACACTCCCAGGAAGAGAAAGCGGCCCTTTCTGGAGCACGTACAATGTTTACAAAGGATTGATTAATCCAAACTATCTCTCTTCACCTTTGCATCCACTCATTCATCTTTCTGTCCCTCCACCTATCCAGTTATCTCTCTCAGCCTTTTTTTCAGTGTTTTCTGTTACAGAACTGGGACTGTCTGCCTTCTTGGAAATGTACTGCCTAGGAATACACCTGGAGATAGCGTACACAAGTGAGCTTACTCCTTACATCATTACTGAAGTGCCAGGGTCCAAATACTTCTTGGTACCCTTTAACCCTAAATGCTCATTTGATCAGTAAAAGAATTCAGTAGCATAGCTGAAGTAGAAACTAAGTATTAGGAGCCATCAAAATGTCTTTAACTTTCGAATATATAAATCTACTGATGTATTGACATCTCCAAACTGCAAGGAAGTTTAACCAAAATGTTCAACTAGAAGGAAAACAACCAAACCCTTATTTTTGTACTATTTATACATTAAAACAAAAGGTAACATGCCTGCCTGTCCCTCTTCAACTCATTTACATCCTGCAATGCATTTTAGACACATCATTCAGGTAATCCTACAGTTTTCTTACAGCATCTCAGAAGATTACTCCAGCTGTTTTCTGCGGGTGCTCTACCCAGGGAGGCCCAAGCAACGGACATCTTCCAAAGGAGGAAATAAAGAGAATCCAATGTACTGCAGATCTCTGTCCTCCAGTGCAGACATCATTTCATAAACACCAGAGCCTGAATGGTCGTAACTCAAAATTTAAACCAGTGATAGAACATGTAATAAGACTTAAAAAATACAAAAAGGAGAATTGACTTGTACCTCTTTCATGGGTTGAGAAATGCAGCAACATCTAGTCCTCAGTTTCCTGATGGCTAATAACAGCACAAGAGCCAAGCTAAAGACTGATTCTGTGTTTTGGGATGCATCACTTTAGAGCCTGATTTTGTAGTGCTCTGAAGGAGACTGGAGCTCCAGACTGGGAAGCAAAGCTTTCACCCCTGGGCACAGGCAAAGTCTTCATTCCATGATGCCCCTCCGGCAACTCCAGACCAGCATACCTAGCCCATTCAGCCTCTTCACAGACAGCTGGTGCCTGACACAGGGACAAAGAGAGGCCACTTCTCTTGGAGTAACTGCACCAAGACCCCAAAGGACTTCCAGCTGTGCAGATTTGAAGTTTGAGGCACTGCAGTGAGGTTCCTTGGTGTGAAACCCAGCACAGCTGGCCACCCGAGCACAGTCCCTACAGGGCACGGGGGCAGTGGTAGAGCTGCATCCCCTCTCCTTCACTGCTAAAATGATCTTGGAAATGCTCTGGGAAGACTGTTCATCTGGCAGAAAGAAAAGGAGGCTTTTACAAGGGCAGTGAGCAACAGAAAAGTCATGTGAGGGGTGTCATTAGAGTCACACCAACTCATGCACTTAGGTGAGGAGGCTGAAGAAAGCCACATGGCATAGAGCATACCAGGGAGACACTGGCTCCTCAGAGACACCAGCAAAGCAGGACCAACAGCTCTGCAGGACAGGCTCCTCCAACGGGGCTTTTGCAGCCAGCTGCTGTGCTTACCACAGGTCTGTGGAGCCAAGAATTGGGATTAAGAGCCCCACTACTAATTTTGTCTGTACCAGCAGTTTACTGACCACCCGATGAAGACAAGCGGCAAAGACGAAGTGGGCCAGCAGCAGTTAGGCTAGTCACAAATCAGGCTGTGGTATAAAAACCCAGCTCCCTCTTCATTCTCCATAGCCTTTTGATGGAAACAAGCAACACCAGCCATTTTCATACCATAGACTACTTCCACGTTTTCTGTGAGCCCACCAGAGGGGAATTCCTCTGTCTGCTCACTCCCTAGTCCTGCCTCTCGCTCCTCCGGTTTCCATTCTAAAAATGGAGATAATTATACTTGCCTCTCTCCGATATGTTTTTCCTACTGCAAATAAAAATGCACAACATTCACTCAAAGGCTTCGGAGCTTCTGATGAGCGTGACCTGAGCTTTCACTATGCAAAGGCATCCTTTCTCAGGGGGCATTAGCTTTGTACTTCATAGACAAGACGGCCTTCATTAATTTAAGGGGTATAAAAAGAAAATATGTTTAAGAAAATAATGTGGAATGAAATAATAAGCTGAGAATTCTTTCCAAATTTTATTATGAATAGTTAAGTTAGTGGATAATTTTTTAATCCAGTGTATCATGTTTAATGTTGTACCAAGGCAAATCCATAGATACTCCCAGCCCTTTACATTTCTTCCTCCGTTAGCACTGGGTCAAGTGTGACTTCTGTTTATTTTAACTTTGCAAAATTGATCCCAGCTTCATATTTTTGAGAAAGATTGGTCCATTTTGGTACATTTCCAGAATAAATCCTGCCTGTTCTTTTCAAGTGGGATAGACTCTTAACATACCACCATTCTGACTGTGGAAGGCATTTCTGGCTCGTGTAATGAGTGACTGACTTCCTTGCTTGTTTTCATAGTGATAAATATGTAGTACCATTAGGCAAGAAAACAAAGTAGTCCCAAAAACTCTCTGCTAAGCACATTTTGGAGTTAATGAGTTAGTAAAGATATATCATCCTCTCTTTCTGCGCTAAGAGGTATTTGATTCCATGAAATTCACTCACTCCCACATAATTTAAACTGCAAAATGGAACACTGTATTTTCCTTTTCCTGCACACATAAAAAGAGCAGGCAATCCTGCCAAGGTTAACTACACAATCTTGTTAGGCTTCTATAGATTTCATTAATGCCTCATAAAAGAGAATCAATAAAACTGATTGCATGCTGATACAAAAAAATGACCTTTCGATTTACTTTTTAAGATACAAAAATAAGAAACGTAATCAATAGACATGATCAAAACTTCTCTGATGAGAGCTTCTGCAACAGGGAGTTTAGATTAAGAATTCTTCAGAATAGTTATGTTCCTGCTCTGAACTCCTTCTCTAAGGGACTGTTGCTGATCCTATTGGGAAAATTTGGTGGGACTCTTCATTTTAGGCCACAACCTTGCAAAGCTGCTTATTAGAGGTGTGAGATCACTCACACACTGAAGTTCAGATGCTTGTGGAAGTGTCATCACACTTCAAAGGCTAATAGGACTGCCCATGACAGAAAGGATTTTGACAGAACTGTGCCTTTACTCCTATTCATGCTTTAAATTTTCCTGTGACATTTTTCCATGAGTATGAAACCCCACAGTGCTTAGACTGAGTTTGTCCGTTCCTCTTACATCATTTACAGCAAGCACACCAGAATGACACCTATCTCAGTATCCCAACAGGAGAGTCACCGATAACAAATGGCTGTGCCCTGGCAGCAGCGTTAGCACCCCAAATAAAGGGCCTTTTCTTTGAGACCCTCCATCTATTTTGCTCCAAATTCCTCAGGCAGCTTGCGGGATCCCATTTTATGTTGTCTTTGGGTTTTACAGTTTCCTCTTAGATTCAAAGATAATAATGACACTCTGATACCTTTTCTAGTGACTAGATGGACCACTTCAGAAAATTGTTCTAAGTGCTCCCCTTCTGCAAGATAAGGAATAGCCTCACATCAAAAAAACCAAACCACAACAAAAATGAAGAGATAACCTGGTGGGAATATTAATTTTTTGTCTTGTTTTTAAAGTACCTCTGTTATTTAATATGCCTCATAGGCAGAATATCACAGATAGTTCATCTAGATAATGACATTTATTTTTTTAAAAAAACCAACCAAACAACAAAACCAAAACTTAAATTCACGTGACTTTTCTTTTGGTTTTCAAGGTCTTCCTCCCTGCTTGCCTCAGCTTATACTGAATCATCTTCCAGCCTGAACTGAGGACCCCAAGGTCTTTCCTAAAGCAGCATTTGCCTCCTCAAACATTTCTCTGGCATTCCTTTATGGGCACCTGCTGCCGGTAATTCCCGGCCTGTCTCCTAACTGCTTCCCCTGTTTTATGTCAGGGCCACATTGACTTCACTTGATTGCAAACAACTACTGCTGAGAGAGGACTGCATGGTCCTCACGGTCACCAGGCAGGACCAATCCAATTTGTGTATGCTGGTGTTCTACAAAGTGGAACTGTTTCTTTAGCACCATCTTCCCTTTCTTGCCCCAAGTAGCATCATGCATACCATGCTTTGGTAACCTTTAAACAGACCGCCCATGTGCATTTGCATCTGTCTTGTGGTTTTGAAGTGGCTAGTAAATACATACTACTCTGCTCCCCCAAACATTTTTTTTATTTAGCCAAGAGATCAAAACAACGCCTTCCTCTAGCCTCCAGTCCCACAGATAAGTTTGTTCCCATCCCAAGTTTTCATGCAAAAGAAGAGAATGTTTAGTCTATAGCTTGTGTTTATAAATATGTATTTTGGGGAAAGAGGATGTTTTAACTTCTTTAGATAGTGCAGTATATACTGTAGTGTATTCAAAACTCTTCATTCTCCAGAGAAATGTATTTTTTCCACTATTACTAATTAATATTTGACACCGCTAATCCTAACAGGTTGATTTTTGTATGTTTTAATTTTCCACTGCCTACTTTGAGAGGAGACAATGAGAAAAATCAAGTTTTATTTTTGTCTTTGTAAATATCCCCTAAGATGCTCAAAAGTCACCAATCGTTGCCATAGCTAGGAAGATGGTCTCAATGGTACAGAGATCTGCTGAGAAAGGTTCATCTCAGGTTTTGATCAGAAGGATGATGTTTGGAGAACAAACAATGGCAGAGAGTGGAAGCAATGTGAACATTCAGCCTTTTCATTTTAATTAGTAAGTCTTTGCACAGGCATTGTATTGGTGGGATGGTGGGTGGCTACAAAAACTTCTAAAGAAAATTTTCTTGTAAAAAAATAAAAAGCCTCAAACAACTAGTTGTCATAAAACAGCATGCCTTTCTAGACGCTTATCTTTTCTTTAGGCTCTCTTAAGTGGGATGAGATCTTGTAAAGATACAAACATTTTCCTCCTCATTTTAAGGGCAAAGAACCTCTTTGTTAACACCAGGATTGCCCTCAGATGTACTTTGCAGTGTCTGCTCCTTTCTTTTCTATTTTTTAAAAAGCGTTCTTAGAGTCATGGAAGCTTCTTCTGTCCAAACAGACGAGATAGAAATCTCTCCACCACGAATACGCTAACCGTTAACAACCCTCAGCTGTCGCAGCACTGAGGCACTCACTGAACTCGGGGAAGCTGTGTTGGTTTACACAAAATGAGAGGCTCAGCTGCAAATACCTTTTGCAAAGGCCACCTCTTCCACTTCAAAAGTTCACATATCTGAGCATAATCGGAAGTTGCAAAACCTAGAGCCTGTGGGCTGAAATTTATTAGGAACAGATGGGGCTAAGTGGCATACACAATTTACCTGTGCACCTACATACAGTTACAGATATTTATAAGCATACATAAACCAGCTGGTATCCATTTCCTTGCTACTCAAAACACCTTTGGCCTTCTCAAATTCCAGACCTACGCTGCTACAGCTACTTGGTTTTCATACACACAAGTCATATCTCGTCGCCCTCAAGTCATGAAAACTCAGTGTTGCACAAATTCTTGTGAATAATTTTGGCTCCTATAGGAACCCTCATGCTCCAGATTAGATAATGGCAGCAGCTGAAATCTAAAGGTCACATCACCTAATGTGAAACAACCCAGCATTTAACAGATAACCCAGAGCACAAGTCAGAAGAACTGACTTTTGAAGGCAGGGCTATTGTCAGGTAAGCTCTTTAGCCTTGCAAGAAAAGTGCACCTTCCCAAACAGTGGTTCATGGTCACTAAGACGCTTCCTTGGGAAAAGACTTGCATGAGCCTTTAAGCTGGGTTTGTGGGAAGGAGACACATGGGATTTACATAAGCTATTTCAGTCCAGAAACTCCTTGGGGTTAGGTAATTATATATATACTAAAAATTTCCCTATGACAGTCTCTGGATGCAGCCTGCATACACGCATAACAAAGCAATTTAACATTGTTCATGCACTGCAATGTTCTCAAGAAATGACTCACACTTTAATGCAAGTTCTCATACCACGGAAAGCTAAGAATTGGGATTTCAGCTTTCCAAAATCAAAGTACCGCATTCAGGAACCCCTGTGATCTCTCTAGAGACAATGGCCTGCTACATATTTTATACGACCACCTTTGCAAATCATAGCTATGTATCCCTAGCTGCCCACAGGATGTTGAGAGGGAGACCTGATGCAGATCGCAGGTATCCAGTGATATCACGTGTTATTACACCAATCAAAATATATTGATGTATCTTAAAATACTGACCATCTAAAAGCAAGGCAAAGTTAGATGAAATCTGATCATTAAAGAGTATGATTTTTTTTTTTTAAATTTTCATTAAGGACTGCCTTAAGCAAAACCTTCTCTCATACATTTATTTTCTGATATGCACAAGTGATAATAAATAGGACAGCATTTATATTTACTTTTCAGATGCCACTTCAAAAACCAAGCAGTACAACAGTTTTTACTTTGCTCTGTGGGTAAGAGCTACTTTACTCAAACAAACTAAACTTCAGCAGCTGACAAATGTAATCAATAGTGTTTTAAAATTAATTTTGACCTTACAGACCATGTGGCAAATACAATTCCCCACTAATGTACTTCTGTGGAAGTGCTCAAGTTCATGACTCCAAATGGGAAACTCTAACAAGAGCAACCAGACTTTCTTTCTTTTGATGTGCATAGAGAAGAAATGGAAAAAGAAGCAAATACAGTAGAAAGTCTTCACCATTTTTTAGTAAAGTAAGAGCCTTTTCAGAACTTGGGAGTCAGAAATGCATTTGTATAAGCCCACCAAATTCCAGTATCGTAACAGGAGAAACCTTGGGAAAATCATGTTGAAGTCAGACCTATCACCAAGAGCTGACACGATCAGAACATCCCAATAGTTTAGCTTGATACAGGCCTCTGCTTGCATAGATGACTGCACACAACCATTTATTGTCCTTAACTAACTGCAGAAAATATTAATGGCAGATTAGCGTGCCAGTTATGTCACAGACCTTCATCTGCCCCCTACAAAAAAAAAAACCTCTGCTGAGCCACTTCAACCGCTTTTCCCCTGCTCCCCTGCAGGTCCTTCCCATGGGCTGGAGGCCCTCAGGATAAGCCTGCTCCAGCCTGGGCTCTCCAGAGGCTGCAGGAGGATCTCAGCTTCAGCACCTGGAGCACCTCCTCATCCTCACAGGGACCACCCCTGCAGACGCCCACTGCATGGGAGCAGCTGAGGCACCCTGCAGTTTCCTTCTGTCCTGTGCCCAGGGGCTCCCTCTGCACAGACACACACCTCAGGGAGCTGAACACATCCACAGGTTTTGTTTATCCCCTCAAGGATGAAGGGAGTGGGGGGGGAAAAAAAAAAAAAAATCTTCTCCTGCAACATTTCCAAATATTATCACCTACCTGATAACAATTTTTAGTTGTGCTTTTTATTTTGGGGGCTAGGGTCCTAAGTTTGTGGGGCTCATGGCTCAGAGCATTTGTGCAGGAGCCTGGCACAGTTTTGGAGACTAAATTTCTTCAGACAATGCAACAGTCAAAACATTTTGAAATTTTATGTCAGCTTTAGTGAGGGAATCCAACTGCAGAACAAGGGTAAAAAAAATCCACAAAATTAACATTTTTCAAATTTGTCCTTCAAAAGAGTACTTTGGTTACTTTATTTCTTATTCTATTTCAGAAGTTAAAGAACATTCCCAAGTAAACAAAAATTTTGCACAACTGTTTTTTAAGGTCTTTGTTTGGGGCTTGGGAAAATGACTTGAGGGATGATTATAAATCTTTTCTCAAAATTTCAAAGCCGTCTGATGAACCGGACAAACTACAGGCACTGTCCTCACCCACAAAGATGGTTTCGTAGCCTCATGTAACCCCAAAAGTTCTGCAGGAGACAGACTATCGGTCTCCTTTCCCTCTTTATTTAAACACAGGCTCAGAGCTTCCCAGGAAGAAGGGGCCCAGCACACAGCACAGTCTCATCGGTCCCCCAGCACTCCACCACAAACCTGGCTCCTGGTCACCTCCGGTTTCATAGCCCTTTGGGCACCTCAATCAGCTGCATAACCACCTGCTTCTAACAGTTGTATGCACGTTTCAGCCTTAGTATGCAATAGATAGACGTCCAGACACATAAAAATAGTAAAACTTTGAGAAAGACAGAGTACTGGCACTGCAATGCCTTTTCCAATGAAAAAGTATTCATGGTTGTATTAAAGCATTTTTCCCACACCGACATGAACGGCATCATTTAGTTAGATGCAGCATTATTCAATTACATAAGTCTCCCAGCTCATGAACATGTATATTATTTATGATCAAATACAATAATGATTATTTTAATAGTTTTCAGGCAAAGTAGTAGAAGAGACTAGGAAAGAACATATGGGAAAAGTCACTTTTGACCTATGTTTTATCCTTAAAACCCAAAAGTGGATTCAAGTATTAAAATGAAAGCACTCTTAAGTATATTGTGAAATATTTACAGCTGTTATTACTGCCTGATTTATGTGTGCCAGAGGCCAGATTATTCAGACTGGTTTCACAAGCAATATGTTAGTAAACAGGATTTTGTTTGGTAATTATATTAAACATGTCCATATAAGCTTGGAATTAATTACAAACAGTATTTTACTGTACTTGATAAAAGCACTAAGAAGCAAGAACTAATGATGGCAAAAAGGTCTTCTCTCATTTTCACTAAAGCTTTCCATGTGAAAATCTGTCAACATGAAAAAGTTACTGCTTGTAATTAAAACCAGGCTTTGGTTCAGTAATATGTTTACATGTTATGTTCCAGACGAGGAAAAAAAAATGCAATTGAATTACTCTCCTTAAACCCTGCAGATCACAAGCACACGATCTGCTCTGGGCATGCTACTGATGTCAACCCCTTCAGCTTGGGAAGACCAAAAAAAAAAAAAAAATCAATTTTAGCCTCATGACACATTTGAGAGTTTCGCACTACTAATACAGTTTGCTAAGAGTCTAAGAGAGCCATCCGGATGCGTTCGCAGGATTTTTGCCATGGGTATGTCTACCTGCATCAGGCATTTGAGCTCTACTCCTGTCAGTACTTGTATAAGGTTTCACTACCGGATAGCTAATAGCAAAGAGGAGGTGGAGGAGGTTATAGTAATACTTCACCATACTTGGGGAGCATGTCAGTACACGACTGATTTCCCTTCTGTTTACAGCTCTCACATTGACTTACTAAGCAACCCTTCGCCTGTCTCCACAGTGGTTTTATAGCACAAGTTCCATTTTCAAAGCAGACTTCAAAGTGACTTTTCAGAATCAGACTGGGTGCCAAACCAGGTGTTAAACTGTGCCTCAGTGGGTCTCAAGACTGCAGCACTAGGACCTAAGTCTGCTGGTTGCTCTTGAAGATGAGTAACAAGTTCAACACCTGCTCACTTCTCTTTACCAAGCCCGCACCATTTTTTCACTATACTTCTCAAGCCTCTTTTTGATATTCTGAGATGGGTAGATGCTATTGGCTGTGCCAAAGTTTAACTAGAATTTAAGGCCATAGGCAAACAAACACTATCTTGACAACTTTATATGTTTTCACACTGCTGCAATGAGGCATATTTCATAAATAGCCAGCAAATAAACTTTTTTTTTCCATGGCAACCCAGTGCTCCACATGACAAAGCATCTTACTGACTTCAGTAGAAACTTTTCTTGAACAAGGTCATAATATATTTAACGATAAAGAACCAAGTAGAAAAGCAGCTCTGAGGTTATCCTGTGTTACAGAAGCCTGAATACTAGATTTGTTAATCTAGCTTTAATTCAGAAACCCGACATTTCCTGTTTTTCTTGTCACCATTTTTGGGTTTTGTTAATGCAACCAGATGGTAAATTCAGTTTGATTACAATTCTCCCTACTTTAATGGGAACTCTTCGTCTTACTACTATCAGATGACATTTGCTTTCCTTAATGTACATAGTTTTAGAAAAATTACGGAAGTGTTATTGCTGCATTACATGAAAAATTCCAATGTACATTTAGCTGACATAGCATCAGCTGCTGTTTAAACTGGGCTTAGCTAATGGACTTTTAATGTCAGAGGGGTTATGTGCAGTTACTGGCTATTAGCAAGAATGGGCCCTTTCTACAAAAATCACTTTTCCTCAAGTGTGTTGTTTGAACATTCCTTCCTCTGATTTAGTGACTGTCACCAAATACAAAACAAACACAAGGACGCTGGAATCTACTCTTATCTTTAAAACCAACTTAACCTCAGCCCGGCCTCTACGAGTGAAATATGTGTTCTGCATTGGTACTAGGGGATATAAAACTTTAAAGACAAAAGACCAAATTTTCCTTGTCTTCCTTGGGTGAGTAAATCCCAAGCAATCCAGTGAAATTAATCAGAGACAAAGTAAAATTTGATCGAGATACTGTCATCAATTGATTTCCCTAAGAAAAAGGATCTTTACAATGCAATCAAGTACTTAATAAAATAAGCTCATCAGTAAAACATAGCAGATGAATAGTCTGCGCAATGTCACTTTGTCATTTTAATTCAGTTTTCTTTGCAAATGTTTCTTATAAATGCAAATATAAGACCTTCCTCTCAAGACCACAAAGTGATAGAAATGTTTATAAAGCAAATAAGTAAATTAGGTCTTTTTTCTTGTTGTTAAAGATCTGGAAGGTTTTATCTAATAGCTAAGTTTACTACAAAGAATTTATATGTAACATTTGGGCCGGGGTGGGGGTGTGTGTGTGTGTGTGCGAAATCCATAAAGAAATAGTGCAGGACAAGCAAAGAACAGAAGTTAGCAAGAGCTGAAAAATTTTGCCTTTTCCTGTGCTCACGAAAGGCCTCTGGCACTTCTCGTTCAACTGCCTAAACCAGGATAATGCTCTTGTTACCAGCTACCAGGTTGTATTTCTATCTTAAGACTTCAAAGCCCATACTTTTAGCAGTAGAAGTCCTTGCTGGAGTCATTGCTGGAGCAGGAAATCGCCACACATTTGTGTGTAGTGGGTATTTATGTGGATATCTGCCTACAGTTGATGACATTTGCCTGTCAGTGTTCTTATCTGAAATAACGTGACAAAACCCAAGAGAAAAAACAGCTACCTGGAAGAATCTCACAGCATGTTTTTAAGTGAGGCACTGTTTTAATCTCTCTACAGCAAAGAGCCACATTGCTACATTTAAGGGAAATGGAAAGACAGAAGATTATTCCAATTATCGCACTTACAAAAAAAAAAAAAAACCCCACACAAAAAAAACTTGCCAGCAAAAAAGGTGAGATCAAGGTCCATCCATCTTAAGAGTCTCGCTCTGCTGTGGCGAAATTTTTAACGCAAAAGCAGACCAGCTTCTGACGCGTGCTGGCTCTGAAATTAATGGAGCTGTATTTGGTGGTGGTCATAACCTGGCCTTGTATACTGTAAGTCTATACTTGGTATGAGCACTAGGGATTTAAAAGGACAAGAGGAAACCAATAGTAAACTGACACGTTCCCGTACTGAACTTCCAGGCTACAAACTTTACTGTTACTTAGGAACTAAGAAAGTAGGAACTTCCAATTTGCTACAGCACATATATTTCACATGAGGGAGAGAAGGAACACCAGCACCCACATTCTTGCCAGCATAAGAAAATTGTGGCCTTTTACTTGAGCAGGAAACTGAAAGAATTACCCTCACCTTCAGAAACTGGTGAGAAGGTAGAAAGGAAGACCCTAAAGCCATGTTTGCCATATCTGCATGAAAGGAATTTGTAATAGTATGATTGCCAAAAACTAGCTTCAGGGCCAAAAAGCTTAGAGTAAGGAATACTAGTAGTTCACGAGCCAATTCAGTGAGATTTTCAGTGAGCAACACTGATACAAGGGCACATTCACCACCATTTCATTACAACCCCATCCCTTAACTAGACAGACTTCGAGTTTCCATAATCAACTCTGTTTTTCAGATCTGAAGTGACTGAGTTTGACATGGGAAACTTTACCTCTTCCTAGTTCAAAACACCACTGACTTTTGTTCTAATCCTAAAATAAAGATGTGCACAGCAGAGGTTTCTCTACAGTCTCACCTTACCTTACTGCAGACAACCCAAAATTTCAGTCTGGACACATCACCATTACCCTGTTAGCCCTGGCTATCGACCGCTAGTCACAGCCACTCGTCTCTTGTATGTATAGAGCTGCAGAGCAACCGGGCAGACACATGAAGAGTTGATGTTGTAGGGAAAGGAGGGGAATACATCTGTGCTAACTCCATGAGCTACTGGCAAAACTAGGAGGCATATTAATGAAAGAGAAAATTAATTCAGAGTAAGGCACTGTGCATGTCTGTACTCTGAATTACTCCTGGTAATTACCTGCGCTACAGTCAGTGCAGGTAAAGCCAATGCACATGAGAACAGAATTAGTCTCACTTGCTATTCTGTCCCACTTCTTATTCCTCAATTTCGGTATGACTGAACTGCAATTAACCTCATTCAGAGAGACTATATTATTATTTTCACTCACTACGTAAACTTCCCAGTATAAACACATATGTTGGGACTGGATAAGACAAGCAATGTATTTAAACAATAAATAAATACACCATATCATAAGCGTGCAGCAATTCATGTTCCAGCCATTATTTTAGCAAATTTATGGTTGGAATATAGCTCTCCAAGAAGCTCTGAATTACTAATAATCCTGTGGTGATCACATTTCACTGCCTGACATGAAATGCACTAAATTTAAGCAAAGAAATGCCTAGGGAACAACTATCAGTTCAAACAAGTTTCCAAAACGGCTGCAATAGAGTCAACCTCTTTTGACAGATCATTCAAGGCTTACTTGCAAATTTCCTTGTATCTCTCTGATGAAATTCAAGATTTCTCAGATAATCATATCCAGCACTCAGGGGAACAAGAAAAATGCAAGCTTTCCTTTTTCTCAAAGGATACACCGTTAATCCACAGCGCTTAACATTTCAACCTCTCACTCAATACAAGACTAAGAAATAAAGCTACTTTACTTCTGGAAAATAGCTAAAAAGGGATTGGCAGGAGCTACCTAACAAGAAAATGCTCAGCTGTTGCCAGGCCAGTAAAACCTATCTGAGCTCCTTGGTATTACTGTTGATAATGTTACCTCAACAAGAGAAAAAAAGATACTGATTTAATCGCCTAGGCAACCTCCAAGCTTTTATGACTTATAAGGCAACAGAGTCCTTTGGAGCGCAAGTCATTCACTCAGATGAACAGAGTCAAATAAGATAGTCCCGAATTGCAGATTAAATCCAAATGAAACAAAACAACCCAAGGTGGTGATCCTTATTCCATTTACAACAGCGCTGCAGTCATCTACTGGACCTGCTCCTGCTCCTTCCAAGTTTAGAGTAACGCTGGGGATTTCACTGGGCGGAGCAAATTCTCCCAGCCTGCCTGCCACTGTAAAGTCAGAGCTTCCAGGAAGCATCTGTTTCTGAACAACAGCATGTGGGTTTGCCCTTTGTCTTTTATACATATTTCTAGATACCAGCAGATATGAAGAAACCACACAAATTCAATATTGGGAAGGCACCCAAGAGCCTTCAATGTAGCATTTCCTAAGTAGCATCCATCTCCGGGATTGTCAGACAAGAAGGAGGATGGACTGGAGCACAGACAGTGTCTTGGGCACTCAGAAGCCTTGACTTCGCATTTTGGTTTCCTTATACGTTTGCTCTGCATGACAAGTAAGAATCTCCCATTGTCTCTAGCAATGCAAACCAAGGTGCAACTGCAGATGTCCTCCATGGGACGTATCGCCAACTGAGACAAGCATGCACAGCTTTCTGACTGACTCTTCCTGTCCTGCCTGTGTAGGACTCATAATGAAAGAAAGTGAAAATCTGAGGAGGTGCTGATGCACTGCAGCATCGTGTAGGGGACATCTCTGCATTGATGGGATTATTGCACAGTCATGCAAGGTAGAGCAGCACTGCTTGTATTTTGGGAATAGCAAAGGTACTCACCCAAATCCAGCATTGCCTGTCCTGCCCTGGCATCATTAAGGGCATGTCTGGTACCATTGAGAATCTGGGTCTCTATCTCAATCTGCATCATGGTAAAATCGGTGTGATTTAAATAAATAATAGAGCAAGACCTAGAAGTGCTGTAAATACATGCCTTAACCAGTGCTTAACCAGGACCGCGTCAAGTTTAACAGTGAGGTTTTTCACTAGGCTGGTTGAAACAGGCGGAAAACTGGAACCGAAAACTGTTATTGTCGGAAGACTTTACAACTTTTAACTTTTTCATTTTCAATGAACACCTAACCGAGGTAAATACTTGGGATTTTATTGATCTTTTCACTCAAATAACTGGATCTCTTCTGGGTTTGATTAAGGTTTCTTGGTTTGTTTTTTTTCCAACCCTCCCCCCTGCCCCACAAATAAACAAAAAGGACTCTTTTTTTATTTGTTTGTCTCCCCCAAAATTCTCCACATTGATAAAAAGGATATTTTTAAGATAAATTATTTTTGCATGAAGCTTTTCTTCCCTAGCCCACACTTTTAGATAATAAAGTGCCAGCCTATAAAGGGACTCCTCAAATCCCGCCGTTGATGAATTAGAAGGAAATCCCATGTTTCCTGCTGATCATATGTGGGATTTGGGATGGAGGTATAAAAGCAAACAGGAAGCTATTGTAGTGATGACTACCTAGGGGGAAAGCTGTATACAAGCATCTCTGAGGTTACTGAAAGCCAGGAAAACCTCTGGCAGCTCTTGCTGCGCTTTACTTGTGCATGTTGTTTGTATGAGCAGAGCCAGCCTCAAAGAAAGCGTCTGGAACACAACTACACTTTGGGGCTTTCTTTTACCTTCTCCAGCTAGCATGCAATGCCCAGGGCTTACAGTTCTATGTTACATCCTTACCCAAGAAAGATTAATCTAAACACAAAACCCACAACCAATGCTCTGCAAAATGTTTAAGCAGACGTACCGCAAAAACAATGACAATACTAAATAAATCCTCCCCCTATCACACCAATGGAGTTTGGGGTCAGAGTATTTGCAGATGACCCCATTCAATTACACAGAGGGAAACAAAGTACATGCAAAATTAAGGGGAAACTTGTTCTTCCTATTTGTTTGATGTAAGCTTCTTTACAACCATTTCCTTTTTAGCATAATTTCAAATACTTGCTTACAAATGATGCAAATTAAGTCTTTCTTTGGATACAGTTTGCCTCCCAGAAGACATAATACCATTTTCTTCAGAGCGCCTCTTGGATAATGTTATGATGGAAAGCTCCAGGGGTGCCTGCTCCAAAGACTGGACTCTACCAAGCACACGCAATAAATCACTGGAAACACCACCATCCCTTCAGTCCTTGGAAGCAGTTAGCACTGAACTGTGCCTCTGCACAGCATTATTCTGCCACTGTCTTGACAGAGGTTGTAGCCAATTGGAAAACCACTGCTCATCTCTTACTACTTGCTTTTAATCCTTGACTTACACTTTAAAAGCTTGTGCCGCTTTAAAGCTCCAAGCCAAACCTGAAAGCAAAGATGGCTAATGAAAATGACAGGCGATGTAATTACTGCTTTATTGGCACCGATGCCAAGATCGCTGCCTGCTAAACGTGAATACCTCCACCGGGTGGCTAACAAGATGTGCACTTCACAAACTAGCACAACCCTTTCCCACTTGAAAGGGAGAAAAGATGGAATGGGAAAGGGAATGCGATTTTTTTCCTGTAGTGACATACAGAAAGCTATATGAAACTATTGCATAAGCAGAGCGACCACAATTACATTAACTTTTATTTCAGAGATAGCCCCTCCAGTGACGTGTTTTCAATGACAAACCAATGATGTGAACATTTGAGACTCACACTGAGTCAAATACTCCTTGACTAGATCGCAGCAAACTGTTCATTGCTTTGAGCAATGCAAACTTACCTAGGAATTCCCCTTTGCAACAGCAATTAAAACATATTTTTCTTCTAAGTTGCAAAAGCAATTTTTG
The DNA here is from genome assembly GCA_009769605.1 of Bucorvus abyssinicus. NCBI lineage: Eukaryota > Metazoa > Chordata > Aves > Bucerotiformes > Bucorvidae > Bucorvus > Bucorvus abyssinicus. The sequence goes on from CM020026.1 coordinate 52,543,111, forward strand.
TGCCTTTTTCCAGAAAGAAAGTAACCAGAACCAATTCCTCAAAAGTCCAATGATTTAAAACACAGAATGACACCAGAAAGCAACAAACACAGCCATACACTATAAAACAGGCTACTCCAAACAGGATTATTTAGTTGGTAGCACAAAATAAATGTAGCTTCATTTTACAAAGTACAGCTCTCCTTAGTATTTTACATATATACAAAACTCTGGTCATATACCATACGGAAATACTCAATTGTTGTCTTAGTCACCCTGGGCTCCTCTCACCTTCCAAGCAAACCAATGTTGCTTTGCATCCTATTGAACTTAACTGGACAGAGTGCACCTCAAAACACCACTCTCCAACTTGCACAGAAATCAAGACATTTACTTGCACATGTCTCAAATATAATCCACATTTTTTCCTCTCTTGCTGTGCAGACCAGCTATGGAACTGATTTGCCTAGCCTTGGCACAGAGTCATATTCCTGTTTTCAGATGTACTGTATTTGGAAAATTAAATTAGGAAAATCTTTTTAACATGATTAATGCTGTTTCCTGTTTCTGAATTTGGATGTCACACACAAAGCTACTCTCAAAAAATACAATGAATAATCAGGGTTTGAGACCATTACCAACGAGAAAAAGAAAAACAAAAAGTTGTGTGATATATGATCCACGTAAAATGGTTATGTGTAAATATGCACAGTAATTGTGGAAATGTTTAGATACACTCAGGCATTCTTTCTGTACAGAGAAATAAATGATGCTGACAGTAATGCTAAAAAGCCATCAGAAGGGGGCTGTATTTGATGTATATACTTTTTTTCCCTAACTGTTGCAACTAGCTGCTAGAGATTGGAGCTGGAGAAAGAAGAGCCCAGATTCTGACTCCCATGTTCCCAGGGAGAAATTTCTCCTCCGTGGACAGATCCGTTCATTTTAATCTTGCTCCATCAGCAAAGGAAACCCGGTGGCTGCTTTTTTTTTTGCTGTGTACTAAAATGCTACTCAGGGCCAGTATGTGCTGCCACATCCAGCCCAAACTCATCAACATTACTGAAATCTGCCAGAGGACATCCCCTTTAAAACAAATGAATGTTCCGAAGGGTCTTATCCATTCACAACAAAATACTACTTGGCCCTTGCTTTACTAATACAAATGCTATTACATCCACATGGTCAAATGCAAGTGGTCGCTGATGCATCAAGATAATTAAGTCCTTTCCCCCCTTTTTTCAACAAGATGTGTTTAGGTATTTAATTAAGCAGTGCATCCCCAAAAGGTTAGTACAGTCACATGTTATATTTTGCTTTTTCCGCACCAAGCATTTTCAAACTGCTGCTCTTGCTAATACAGGCTATTCTGGGGCAAGGCAAGTATCTGCACATATGGCTCTTTTACAGTTTTCTTTTTAAATTATCACTTCGATTTAATTAGGTTTGAGGGGTTAAGCATAAAAAAATGTACTCTTTTGTTGTAAAGGAACAACTGAATCAAAAACTCATTAGTATGTACTCCCTTTAGCTCTTCTATCTATCTCTTATACCATCGTTATTAGCTCATAAAGCTGTCTGAACCATGCTTGTCACTACAGAGAGATAGCCTGGCCCTCCCTTTGGTACACCCCAAAAAGGTGGGGGCCACAGATTAAGTTCTTAAAACACTTCTAATGCCCAAAGACAGGGACAGGAGGGGATGTAGAGAAGCTCAACAGCTGAAATCCAGTCTCTGCTGATTGAAGAGTCAAAGGAGAAGTTGCTCTTATGGGAGATGGCACTGAAATGCCAGGCAAGAGTAGGTGCTTGGGTCCAGGGGTGGCTGGCTCTTTCTTTCACAGTCTGGGACAGCTGAATTCTCATTATGATGTAGCTTATCATACAGGTATAACGGATGCAGTGAATGCCAGATCAGAGTTGATTCTGGCTTGATAAACACGCTGGCCCCATTCACCCCACTTTGAGAATTAAGGGCTGTCTCTATCATTGTGGCCATTTCCTGTTCTCTCCTGATAACAGCAGAAAAATACTTAAGACAGCTTCAGATAAGAAGATAAGAAATACCAATAAAACAAAAAGTGTATTTAGCTCTGCTGAGAAGCTCACAGGAGGATGCTGAGATGCAGTGATATGAATCTCTGCCAGGGAGTGTGGGGGTGGTCCACCAACTACTCAGTTAATTTATTTTTAATTTATTTATATTATTAATTTATTTTTCACAAGGCAATGGAAAAGGCAGGCATAAAAGCAGAAGCCCTAGAAATGCTCACAACCTCCTTAGCCTGCTTCAAAAGCTAAAGATAGTTGAGGAATAGAGAAGAAAAGCAAAACAAGAAATAGTACTAGCAGCAAGTACTAGAAAAAAAAAAACAACACACACACACCCTTCTTCCCTTCCCCTCCTCCCCTCTCTAAATCAAAACTACGAGTCTGCTGTACGAAGGCACCACTTCAAGTTTTTTCTCCTTTTCAAGATATCACAAAGGAAGATCAAATGTTGATTGGTTTGGGGGCTGTTTTTTGGTACAATTAAAACCAAGTCAACTGGCTCCAGACGCACTAAAAATCAGAACGAGACCAGTTTGGAGTGCAACTTCCACATGTCCTATTCCTATTGCTGGCAAAGGAATGCAGCAGAAAAGACTAGAGGGGTGTTCCCATTTCAAAGGAGATAGACTGAATGGAGGATGACTTTGGAAAAAGAGGTTGAGTAAGAATCATTCAATGTTCATGCATTTTTGGAAGCATAAAAATAAAACGGAGGGAAAACTTTGCCCAATGCTACATGATGAGAGAACTTCCTGAAGAGGGCATAGTTAAACTGTTGATTCATTGCCTCACTCAAGCACCACATACACATACATGAAGATCCCCACAGCGAACACCAATCAGAAATTTTCTAGCTCTGGGAAAGATGCCAAAACCAGGTCTGCACCCAAATTCTGTGCCTGGTCCTAGCAAATGGGAAATAAAAATAAAAGCATTACATGGATAAACAAGTCTAGGACAAATGGCTATATCCCAACCGCATTCCCTGTACTTTCCACTTCGCTGTGAAAATTTATCACACACCGCACAACAGGAAGCGCTTTCCGGCTAGGTGAGCACACCTGTGTCCTGTGCCAGGTCCCATACGCATGCCACCCTTCACAGCGTAGGCGCAGGGGGCTGGCTCCTCTCCGCATGTGCCATTTCTGTTGCGCAGCTTGTGTTATGGAGGGTAGGCGTGGAAAGCGGAAACCATCTGAAGGTGTGAGGAATGCCCTGTGGCACTGAGAGGTGTGCTCTGGAACAGCCAAACGAACGAACGGGGTCTTCTCTTCCCCGCTCAGGCCATCTGTCATGCGAATTAACCATGTCCTGCCAGCAGAGCGGGCAGGCTCTCCTTCCCGCTCCAGGTCCAACCGTCTAAGAGGATCTTTCCTCTTTAACACCCCCCATCTACACTGACTGATACATACTATGTGCACATGGTATTATTAAAACCTTTAAACATATAACACCAAAGCTGTCCTATCTCGAACACGAAACCGACCAGGGAAGGAAATCATGACATATAAGACACAGAAGAAACGTGACACACCACACAAGGGATTTTTGCACTCTGGTTTTCTGCTACCCTCTCTTCACAAGCAGGTTTCTGGTCTTCTGTGAGATAAACGCCCGTTGTGGGAGAGGCAACATGACTCTGAGGATGGAGTAAGTATCAGCAGGAAACGGATTAGCACTGTTACATGTACAGACATGATGTACAGTGAGCCCACCAGCAGCAAGCCTACGGCTCCCAAAAGCCTGCCAGGGGCACCAGGAGTCTGAGCAGCCAGCACCGCTCTCCTGTCAGAATGGCCATAGAGGAGTGCACCTTGTAATGGCTGGGCGAGAGCACGGGGTCAGATCTGTGCAGTCATCTCAGGTGCCTCTCCACGGAGAGGATGGAAGGAAAACCAAGCACAATTCCACTTGCATTATGCTAGCAACTCCAAATCAGAGCTTCGGTGCACATTATTATTTCTTGGTGGCGTACATGAAGAAAAAAACCAACCCAAAACTGCACCTAAAATTCCTTTTGTCTTGTTAACCATATAACCAGGATTTCCAAGACCTTTAATGAACCTGCACATCCTTCCTACACACAGCTCTGCCCACACGCAGAAACAACCCCTCTCCAGTGCTGAGGAGGCTGTAGAAAAGTATTTCCCAGCAAAAGCCATGCATTTCCACTCTAGGTCTAACTCCTGGGAAGAGAGACGAAAAGCACCGAGAAAGTTTATCTGGCATCAGCTCGCAGGAGAAAAAGGCTCCTGCTGTGGCTGTCTGCTGGGTGGGTGACACGGAGCCAGGGCTCTTTGTAATGCCCTCAAGATATCGCTAAACACACACAGAGAACCAAGACATTGGACTTGGAAAGGAGAATTTACACACGGACTACTGGGAAAACAGATCCAGATGTACTCCAGAACCTCCGACAAGGGAAGGGAAAAATAAAAAAAAAAAAAAGGGTGGGGAGGGTGCCCATAAACACAGTAACTCCCTTCGGGTGTATCATGTTTTAGGCAGAAGAAGAAGGGTGTGGGGGGGAGATGGAGCGCTCACGAATGACCATCACTTGCGGAGCCCCGGGCACGGCTGTGTCGCTGCAGAAGGACACCCGCCTCGCACCTGCCTTTCCCACGCACCTTGCCAGCCCTCCGGGGCGCACCGGCGCCGCTCCCCCGCCCCAGAGGGCTGCCAGCGGGGCTCCTTCAGCCCAAAGCCCCTCCACCTCCGGCCCTGGTGCCCCGCTTGAGGTCGGCGTGCAAGGAAACGCCTGTCCCGGCCAGGCTGAGCAACAACAGACCCGACCCGGCGGGGGCGACCGGACTCGCCAGACCCCGGCGGGGGCCACGCATGCGGGGGAACGCGCTGTTTGCACATATACACACGGAATTTAAAGGGGGAAAAAAAAAATCCCCACGGCATAAATTCGCGTTTTCAGCCTGTACCCGGAGGCTTCCCCGGCCCCTCTCCATCCGCTCCCCGCCTTACCTTGCGCCGCGGAGCCGGGGCGGCTGGCCCCCAGGACGGCCAGGGCGGGGAGCACCACGGTCTGCAGCAGGTATCCCAGTCCCAGCCCGCAGCGGGCCGCCGTCCCCTCCAGCCCCTTCCTCATGGCCGGGGCAAGGGAGGGTAGTCGCGTAGAGCCGCGGAGCTTTTCTGTGCCGCCTCTCCCTCCGCCAGCCCCGTCCCACCGCCGGGCGCGGAGGGACGCGGAGGAACGCGGAGCGGCGCGAAGCCCCCACGAGGTGCTCAGGCTACGCGGGGGGCGACGGGGCGAAGGGCACCGCTCTTAGCGGGGGAGCAGGGGCGCTGCATGGCCCCGCGGAGGGGCGCGGAGCGGCGCGGAGCCCGGCGAAGCGCTGCCTTCTTCCCGCGGGCGGCTCGGCTCGGCGCGGCTGCCTCCACCCCGGGGGTGGGCGGGGGCCGGGGCCGGGGCCGGGGCTGGGGAGAGGGGGCTGCGCCGGCCGCCTGCGATAAAATGCGAGCCGGAGCGAGGAGCAGACCCAGAGGGAAGGGGGCGGGGGAGGCTGGGAGCCACCCGCTGCAGAACCGGCCCCCTTTCGCCTCCCCCGCCCGCGCCCCTCTGCGCGCACACCCGCGGGCACACTCCCCGCACGCAGATGGTAGTGCACAGACGTGCACACGCACAAACACACAGTCCCGTACTCCTTCCTCCCCAACCCGCTCGGGCCGTGCATCCGGCAGCAGCCCCGCCAGCCCGGGCTGCGCTGGCCAGACCCCACTACGCCGGTGGCTCTTCGTCCCCACACCGTCTCCCCGTGGACCTGACACCCCGCACACCTGCGGACCTTCGGAGGACCAGGGCCGTCCTTAAGGAGCCACAGAATGCAGGATGGGGGCGCCCCGTGCCGCCCTTGGGGCACCCGTCTGCTCCCACAATAGCGGGGTGGGGGGTGTCGGGGAGAGGCAGCACCAGAAGGGATGTTGGGGACACGCACACACACCCCCATTCCTGGGAAACATCTCTCTATTTGCTCCTCAGGGTCTCTCTTAAGGCTGGGCTCGTTCCCTGCTGGACCTTACACTCCTTCTCACACCCCCAAAAAGCTCTCCCCCAACCTCTGCCGTCACCACACGCCCACCAAATACCACTCAGTGGGATGTCAGTGCCCACATCTGAGGTTCGCAGCTCAACCAGGGTTCGCTTGGGGTTTGCTCTTGCTTTCTAGGGCTTGTTTTGGATTTTTTTGGTTGTTGGGATGTTGCCTTTCCCTTTGCAGAGCCTAGGCAGGCTGTGCCCAGCCGTGACCAGCTACCCACATCCCATGTTTGCCAATGTGAGGCAGCTGCGGCCCCACAGCTCTCCCTGCACCATGGTGCTCCAGGGAGCATCACCTTCTCCAGCCCAGACGCTCCCCCAAGCCAGGCTGCGTGCGAGGCAAGGAGCAGGGTTTTCCTCTGAGGCACGGCAGGGATCTTCCCTGACACGTTGGCTCTGCCTTTCACCTCTGGCAGGAAAACAGTAGCAGTGTTGCTGATGCTGCAGGAGGGTTTCCCCGGGGCCACAGGAGCTGCCTGCTCCCAGGGAGGTTCCATCCCGCCTGCCTGCCCCCTGACTTCAATGCCCTTCCCAGGGAATTACCCAGACTGTTCCCATCTCTGGGTTGGGGGCGACAGGAGTGTTTTCCTCCTCCACAGCAGCTGACACGAAGCTGCAGTATGCCAGGAAAGCAACGTTCCTTTTTTTGTTCAGGCACAGAGCAAGAAAACGGGCCATATTTTGTTCTGGGCAGCACACTTGGGTATGCCTGAAAGGTGCCCCAGGAAGGGTGCAGTTCAAGCCCAACAGCCTGATACAGGCAGTAACTTCAAGCAGTCCTCTCCAACTAGGGCACTCCACTCTCCATCTCCTGGCTATCCTACATCTTTTAAGAGGACAAGTCCCATCCGCTTCGAACACTATGTCATAGTTCAGAAAACATTAAGGCTCAACCATAACCCTTGAGTTAAGTCCTGAGGCTGTTTAAGTGTTGGAAAGGAAACTCTCAACTTGTAGCCATGTTCAAAGGGGAATGTGGCTCCTGAACATGAGCTTTTTTGATTGCGTGCGCTCCCCACACTGATTCCTGACCTCATGCTCCCTAGCCTTATGTCTCAGGTTGGTGGTCAACAGAGCAGTTCCTCATATAGGGTTTGTTTGCCAGTTTTGCCGTAACTGTGGAAGTTGGAAGAGTCTCTCATTTGATGGGTATTTACTGTTTCTTCTGTGCTAGGGGAAACTTTGCAGAGGCAAGAAAAGAGACCCCTGAAAGATGTCACACCTGCAATATGTATTCGTTGCAGCACCAGCTGACAGGCACATCTACTGCCACAAGGGACGGGGGAGGGAGCGCTTGCTTCTCCTTTAAATGGAGTTAATTTATTTTTGATGTTTTGGGGCTTCCCAGGAGTAATACCTGTAGTTGCAGGCTTAGTTTCTAGTTAGTAGCTCAGTGACCTCATTAAATAGGTTCATCCCAATTTCAAGACAATGTCCCCGCAGCCCCGCCCAGGGATCCCTGGTGTCTGCCAACTTGTCAGCCTCTCTGCCCCAGAGTAGGTTCATGGGGGAGCATTGCTGCTTCACCGCTGTGACAGAAGTGATGGCATGGGAACCACAAGCTCTCAGCTTGGAGAGAAAGCAAGTCTTTTCCTCATACCCAAGGTATGGTGAGCAAAAGAGGAACAAAGGTACGACAGTCTGAGGTGTTCAGTAATCACTTTTCTACTGGAAGTAGATAAACTTCAACCTGGAAAAGATGATTCAAGCAACAGCAACAAATAGCTAAATAGGGGTCTTCTCCAGAAAACGTGATTTCGTATCCTTCCATGCTCCATTACATGTAACAAAGGACATCCAAGGATGCTCCTTGTGCCTGCACTACAGAGCTTCCTCAGAGGTCCTCCATGTCCTGACAAACAGCACTTGTGCCTGGGCCATCCCTAATGCCACCACGCTGGATTTTGCCTATTCAGGAGCCAGTCTGTCCCAAGGGCTCTTTACTTTTCTCCCTATGAGATAAGCAGAATTATTAGCCTGGCTTCATAAATTTCAGTTTTGACACTGGAGTTAAAAGACTGAGATAATTCAAGGATTTGGGATTAGAAAGTGCAAATTGCCTGGATTTATTCCAAAAATGGGGTTTTTTTTTTCCCTGATAAAACCTGGCTGGGGAGGTGTTTTCCTAGTTTGAAAAGTTAGTGACTGAAAAGTACATGTAATGCAAGTTTACCTTTTTGTCACCTTTAACGTCCTTAAAAATCACTGCAATCTTATCTTCATAAATTCATCTCAAGCAAATATTAATCTCCAATTTTCACACGTTGAGAAAATTATCAACCGTCAAACAGTTTGCACTGGGAAGTGGGTTTAGCAGCCTAACAGGTGTCGTCTTAGCTAGTTTTTCAAGTAAGTTCAAGAAATTGCAACTCCAAATTAGATACCCAGAGTAAGTGACCTAGGAAATCTACAGGAACATTCAAAAGGTTTTGGTGGAACCTGTGTACATAAGGGTTTGTTTTTGCAAAAGAGCTTTTAAAATTAGTTAGCTTCTAAATGAATACTTACAGTTTTTCAGCCCTGTTGTCAGCTCAGGAATTTCAAGCGCTTGACAAGCAGTTTTTGAAAGCACAGAGTTGGTGAATTTGACTTCAGTGTATTTTATCACCCAAGCATCTGGAGTTGCAAAACAATCCATTAGAAGGCGTACTGGATTTGAAAAGTCCTATCAGCTTTCATAATTAGCATTGTGAATGGTAGTATAAGTAGTGGGTTTTGCTCTATGCATTTTTTTAGGATCCTCTACCTTTATAACAACTCATACAAACCTTAATCTAATTAGAGAACTCAAGGGAAATTTATGTTTTCTTTTGTTATGGTGTCACAGCTCAGGGCTACATTGCAGCAAGCACTGTGCTAGAACAAAGAGCACCGAGCCCCACTGCAAGAGTTGCAAAATTTGATTAATGACTTTGGAGCAGAGCTCCTAAGGTCCCCTGTGTTACGTGGAACTTGAGCAATGCTGGTTTGAACAAGGAGAGGAATCTCTTCTGTGCACTGATAATTATGGGTAAGATTTGGTAACCCATCCTCGCGCTGAGCATTGCGTTCCTAGGCAGATGCTGTGGCCTCTGGGACACCAGCCTGAGGACTCATTTGCTACACATACACTAATAAGGGATGCAGATTCAGGCTTCACATCAGGTGATTATGTTTGAGAGTCAAGATTCTCTCAGGTACTGATATACACCTGAAGCAGCATGGAGTATTTGAGCGACAGCTGCATTTTGCAAGCTTCCCTGCTAGCTGTTTGCAATGCTGGGTGGCATGTGGCATGCATGCCATCAAAGGTATATCACACACCTGCTTTTGGCTGTGCCATTCCCCCAGGCTCTGTCATGCTGCTCTTATTACTATTATGGCAGAGAGCAACCAAATGCAATCCAAAAAGCAAGTGTGTGACAAGGCTCTCACTTCACTGAGGTACATACGGCAAACTATCAAGTACTGCAGTTTTCTCTCACAATTTAGATAGGCAGTTACTCCCTCTGTGGCTGCCTTGTGTGATACTGGGGATCAGCAAGTGATACTACCCTTCCGATATCTAACATTTCAAGAACAACACAACCTCATTCCCACTAAAAACTTCTGAGTGTTTTTTTTATGCTGGGAATTCTTGTGGTGGCAATGGGGCCTGAGGAAAATTTCTTTCATACTTAGTGAAATCGAAGAAAACAACTGATTGTGTTTCAGCTTCCAAAATCACTGTTTTGTTTGCATATTTATGGAACCAGGTCCCCGAAAATTCATCTGTACTCATGCACTGTACTAGTGTGCTAAATTTTCAGTCTCGACATTATATTAGCAAGACCATGGGTCAACATATATGTTACTACCCACAAAAACAGTTTAAAAAGTGTTTCATGTCATTTCAACCATCACTCTGGAACTGTGCTGCATCACCTGGGAGGCCACATGACATTCTGCTCCCTTTTCAGGTGCACAGCTCCTGTTTGTTTAATAAATTTATGGCAATTATCAGCTTTGATGTCCTCACTGTTCTTGCAAACAGTTTGGCTCTTTGTAACATCTGAAGAGGACATTCTTGAACTAAGGAATGATTTCAAGTAATTACGCAAAAGTTAGGGCCAAATTCTGTCCCTGTACTCATGCTGGGTACTGTGCATATCCCCCTGTTGTAACTTGTGTGAGGGGATGCTGCTGGAGCAGAGAATCATGTGCCTAGGGAATAAAGGTAAAAAAGTCAAAGGTGTTAAAGTCTCACTTCCAGTAGTCACAGGCATCATGCTCTGGAATGGCAGTGGGTCTTCGGCTTCTTGCCCGTATTTGAAATCTGTGTCTTCCAGCTACAGCCACATAATGCATCCAGAGAGCTTTCTCTGTCATGTGAATTATCTGTAAACAGATCACAGATTTCTTATTTATTCTCTCTCCACATTTGTTTGGTGAATTTTTTCTCTGAACAGTTCTTGAGCTGTAGCTCATTCATGCACAATTCATCATGAACACTTGAAGTTCAGTATTCAAACTATTCCTTGCTCTTGTTGCATGATACGGTGTCAAAACATTTCTCATCTACAAATGTCGGTTACACTCTGAAAAAACAAGAAGGGAGGGGAAGGGAGGGGAAGGGAGGGGAAGGGAGGGGAAGGGAGGGGAAGGGAGGGGAAGGGAGGGGAAGGGAGGGGAAGGGAAGGTCAGTCTCTGTGTTCACTTGCCTGAAATTTCACGCAAATTCCCGGCAGGTGAGCCCCGCTGTCGCCTTGGTGTGTGTCAGGCGGGGAAGGGAGCGCTTCCCGCCTCGTCCCCGCGCCGCGGCTGCCGGCAGGGGGCGCTGTGTCACGCCGGCTGCGGCCGTGCTGCCAGCGCGCGGGCGCTCCGCGAGCGGCGGGCGCGGGCGCCGCGCGAGCGGCGGCATTGTCCCCGGTGTTGCTTCCCGGCATCTAAGCGTTTTACCGCGGAACGAACCTCCCTTAGCTCCGGCCCTGTTAACTACACCCTCCTACACCCGGTTTCCAAGGGCTCCGGGCTGAGCGGAGCTCAAGGGCGTGAGCAACTTGGAAGAGACCTCAGTGTGGTGCACAACACGGTTACGTTCCCCCGTCGCCTCCACTCACTTCTGATTCTTGTAGCACTTGTAACTACAGATCTGTCTCGGAGTCGAATATTAATGTGACTGACGGATGTCGGGATGCCCTGGGATCACCCCATCAGTGTCCAGGTGTGTACGCTGAGTTGCTCTTCCGCATTTCTTATCTTATGGATTCTCTTGCCTGAAACTTTGCATTAAATGATATTGGAAATAATTATAATTACCGTATTTATCAAACCGCTTCTTAAGGGAGGACGCTGATAGCACACAAAAAGCAATATAAAAAAAGAATAAGGAAAATTTCTGGCAAAAGATGTTTAAGAAGATGCAGGTTCTATGCAGAAACACATTTCCCAAGAAACTTAATTGCTAACATCGTATTTTGGTGCTCTACAACAAGATCAAACTTACACTCAGACCTGTATAACATTAATCTGTCTTCTACTAGATCAAAACCGGCATATTTTTAATTGTTAACAATTTTCTTTATAGTTCAATATATTTGCAGTTCTGTGTACGAGCTATTTTGTGAAAAGAGATCACATTAAGTAAAACACGAGAGTTTGAGTACCGGGCAACGGCCTCAGCCTTCCCATTTATGTCGACTTCACGAGAAAAACCAGCTGCAAGAACAGTCTTGCTTTTGTTGTGGTTGGTTTCGTTTTTTTTCTTTTTCTTTTTGAAACTTGACAAACTAGGCTGTTGTATGGTGGGTTCAAAGTGCAGCTCTCCCTACTAGCTGCTCTACTGCACCTTCCTAGAATGCATTTACTCATGCCGACATGTAGCCAAATTATCTTTTTTGCCCAACAGAAAGAAGCTTTAATAGGGAAACCCTCAAATTTCTGGGCAGTGTGTGGCAGTAGGAGGAATCTGTTGTAGTTGCCTGTAATAGGAAGCCTGGCTGTGTGTTTTTTCAGTCTTTTTTCTCCTGGCCTCTTGGTGGCAGGGCAATTAGAGCTCAAATGTACAGGGAAAAGATATCCCAGTACAGTAATCAAAGCAAACATTATATAGATTTTGATTGCTCCAACGAGAATGAAGTCTTTGTTACCTGAAGTAGCTTTACTGATTCGAATGAGGAGAAGTATTTATACTGTTTTGTGAAGTGCTCCAAGCTGTGCTTGTAATTAATGCTTATGAATTCAGAGATGAAGGAGTAGAAAAGTTCTGTGTAAAACTGTAAAAGAGAAACAGTATCATTTCCAGAACATTTATTCTAATGTTCTTTTAATAAAGGCAGTTATAATACTCGTTGTTATCATTATTATCTTATAATAGAACTTAATGTTTCACAAATGGTGAGATTTAAGTCACGTAATTAACATTCTTGACTGTTTAGCAATAATTAGTTTGTTTTCATAGAAATACTTGGTTTCATCTAACTGTACAGAAGCTGAAAAATGATGGAATAAGAAAATGTCTGGCCCTGCAGGTGAAGAGAAGTTTATGAAAATAAAAATTGCCCATAACGACAACATGTGATCCTGTTTTAGGTGTGACCTTTAGCTCCTTAAAGCACATGTTATTCAATGCTAGAAAGTAACTTACGTGGTTTGCATTATTGCCGTAGTTTAATCTGACAGCCTTAAGATTTCTTTGCCTGAAGATGTTATTAGGAATTCAGCTGTGAATTTCCTCATGTGTAACACAGATACCATCAAGCACAACTTGAAAAATAAAGACTCTCTTTACCTCTGAAGTCTAACCATGACCACATGTGTTTCTCGTAACACACTAAAAAAACAAAAGGTTTAAATTTTGTCCTGAGTAGATGTAGTTATTCTGGGACTGCTCTTATTCAGATAAATCACAGAATCATTTTGGTTGGAAGAGACCTTTAAAATCAGCAAGTCCACATCGAGTCCATGAAGTTCCACAGAGACTTACAGAAACCAGCACAGGCCCTTTGGGAATAAGTTCTCTGTGTGGAAAATTTTGTGCCCTTTCACCTGCCGGACTCTCTTGTAAAGATAATAGCGAGAGCCTTACTTTGACTGCGAGGAGCATTGCAGGTTATCTGCAGCTGTCTAGTTTATTACCACTTTAAATTCGAGACCTACATTTTTATTCATTGTTTCTCTTTTGAGTAACGTTTTGAAAGGTAACATCAAATAAATGCACCCCTGGCTGTGCCCTCACACAATGCTTTCTGTTATTAGATGTTTCAGTTGATCTGTGTTCAAGGATGACGACTAAAGTATCTTGCACTGAGATGCTTAGTTCATTTCATTCCATGAGCATTCACAAATTAGTTGATTGTAATCTATTAATAAAATATTACTCTATATATTATCCTCTATAAAATATTGCAGGTTTTTTTCTGTTTTTTCTTTTTCTGAACTGGAACTATTCGCAGTTTCTCTTCAAGAGTCTGATAAAATACAAATTACAATACTGGCTTGATCCCGGCCAAGGCTTTTGCCTCCTCTCTGAGTAACATGAACTCTAAAATGAGAAGGGATACCTTACTGCCATAACTAAAATACTATTCATTATTTAGTCTCTAGGTTATTAAAACCGGTTCTGAAATGCGGACGAGAAATTGCCACTGAAAAACTGGATATGGTTAAGTCCAGTTTCTTGGACTCAACAGAGCAGTAGCAGTGACTGTGTTAACAGCAAGGAGAACATCCCTAAAAGCTCCTCCTTCTCCAAACCACAGGAAGTGAAAAAGGGAAAAAACACGATTTTGACAAGGTTAGACCATAACAGACCTGCCTGAGGACTCATTGATTTCTCTGAAATTAAATTGTTCCAAGTAGCTCACTTAATGATCCCTTTGAAAAGCAAGTTTTAATGATCAAGTGACCAAGATAGAAGGCATAGGATGGAAGAGAGTAGACATGGGAAGGCAACGAGACAGCACATATACTGGATTTACTCAACACATTTACTCAAAATTCACAGGAAATGGTGGTGTGTTCGTTAATGACTGGAGATTTCTGATGCTTTCTGCCTGCTCTTCCTGCTCTCAAACATGTCCTGGAAGAGGAAGGCATTAATTGGAGCTGAGCAAGAGCAGCATTTTGGAGGCTGCTGCCTGATTTTTTTATCCTTTGAATTTTTAATTGATAAAGAAGATTTGGTTACTTCAGAAGAAAAATGAAGAAGTGTTCACAGTTTACAAGGATGAGCGTGTGGGAGGACTGCAGGGGGTGGAACACTGCAGAAGTAGCAGGACATTATATATAAGCAGCAAGATCTTCTCTCTTAGAAGAATCAGATAAACAATATGATCATAACTAGGACAAGATTCACAGGATTCACAGTTACAAGCCAAGAAAAGATATGATTCTTGTTCCTCCCCACACCTCTAACATTTCAAGGATTATCAAAATCCCTCCAGGAGCACAGAACAAAGTAGCTCACCCCATTTTAGCCAGTTTTTCTCCCCATTTTTTTCTTCTTTTTTCCTCAGAAAGTATTTGTTTTCCACTTAAATTTACTTTAACTCCACACACGCTTTCCATTTTTCACTGCATCGTTCTCACAGTAATGCAACTTGCACTATGGCTCTGTTCTGCCTTACCCTCCCCAAAGAGAAGGCTATCAGCTGAGCACAGCAGCTGGGGTTATTGTCATGGCAGGCAGAGAATCCACAAAGACCTTAGAGGTCTCAGCTCTAAGGGGTGTTCAGTCATGTCTCAACAGCGCACTATTTGGTGACTGGCCTCAGCAGTTACTTGTTCATCATCCTTTCCACTCTGATGCCAGGACACCACTAGTTTGCACAGCAGTATGTGCTGTGAGCTGGACCGTCTTTAAGAATGTGGTGGAAGGTAGCTCAGTGACTTTATCCGTCTAGCGAGATCTTTGTACCTGGTGGAGCTCCAAAAAAGAGTGCAGAGAGTGCAAAGGACACATTGTGCAGTTTTACCTCATTTTGGCAGAAGTCCAGACCTTTTGTTGCCCTTTTAAGGACATTCTTCTGCCCTAAGAGTACCATGTGTCCTTAATGTTTACAAGAGAGTTAAGATCTCCAGTGATAGTGGTCTTAAGATCAAGAGGCAAGTCTACATTCAATACTGTGTTTATCCGCCTAGCTGGTTTTCCCAGAATTAGTACACACATCAACAATTCCATAATGTATGAGTAAGATCTGTTTATTCCTTACCACAGCTCCAGCATTAATCATGTGTCCTTCTCCAACCCACCAGTAAAACTCTGTGCCGGGGAAAAGTACTAAACAATGTCTAGTGTCTTGGAGCAGGTTCAGACTCAGACCTAGTCAGGACTTAACAACACAGTTTTGCACAGGGACATTGCACTGCAGTACAGCTCTCCACCCCCAAATGAAGGAGTTTTTCAGTTTTCCATTCAGCTGGTCCTGGAAAGTATTGTTAGACCTGTTTAGTCACATGCCTTGCTTTCAATGAATAATTTTGGAGATAAGATTATTAGAGACATCCAAATGTAACCATATAAACGATTTTGGAAACAGAGACCATTCATGTGGTACTTTGTATTGAAATTGTAGAAAAACATTATAAGCTAGGAAGACCCCTAACATTTTACAGTGCTGTAGAAAGCTTCAAGGCCAAAGTTAATGGAGTTTGCTTGGGTATCGGATTGGTGTGACACTTATTTTCTGCTGATAAGTGGCGTAATTAAGAAACCCGTGCCAGTCTGGGGATTTACAATAGGAAGAAAAAGAGATTTTTAAATTCATTTGGAATCACTGATAAATAGACTCAGCTGGTGGTGGAACTTGAAGCTGGGCTGCCCTTTTTTTCCTATCTTAAATATTAAGTATTAATATAAGGTGAAGGTGACTGGTATCGAGAGCCATAAACTGAAAGCAACTGGAAGAAAAAAATAACAAGAGAACTCATTTGTCTAGAGTCACGTAACATCCACAAAAACATGAAACAAGTCTTCCATGCTTTGTCTGTTACTGGCTTCCTGAGAACTTCAACAGATACCACTTAGAGAACTACAGCTACGAAAGGTGCGCGTGCCTTAGCACATTGGCCATGCAACTACATAGTCATTGCTGCAAATCACCGTGGGTGCGTGCATTTCTTGAAACTCAGGGCCACAATACTCGGTATGGTTTCCACCTCTCGCTATAATAGTTTTCATCTGGACCACCTAACTGCTTGCGGTTTTTAACTTGGCTGGTCTGCAAATAGAGATGCAATTTTCCCCACGTACAATATTTATGTCCTTCCACATTTAAACCCCAATAGAATTAGTGCCAAAGGTGAACGTTAAACCAAAGAACGATTCCTTTAATTGCATCTGCTACTGACACAAATATTCTTTATAACCAGAATCTCCTGCTAGTACTCCCATATACCTCTGGCGGGAAAATAAGTGTTCACAAGCTAAAGGAATTCCATATGCATTTTATTGATGGTAATTCTGTTAGTTGTGCACTCTGAGGCTGCTGCTGAAATGAGGACTGTTTTGGCTGATGGGTTCTGTGCAGAGAGCATACATTCAAGAGGAATTCACCAGGGAATTGAAAAATAAGCCATTACCTTTGTATAGACATTGGGAGAAACAAACCAACCAACCAAGCCCAAACACTAAAACTTAATACAACAGTATTTATCAAATGTTCAGCCTGGATGGTGGGGTTTCTAGAAACATTGCTTAAATGTTTGTAACCCTTAGTGCAAGTGCCTAAAACATATGTAGATGGCTTACAATCTTTCCTCAGACATTTCTAGAGACCAGAACTCCAAATGACTCATCTCTCTTTGTCTGCCCCCCTGTCCTCAGCATAACCTCTGAGTTTTATCAGGAAGGTGGGGTGGGAACCAGTTGTCATTCTTGGATACTTGTGGAGACATTCACTCTTTTGCCCTAGAGTCTCTCAGCCGCCTCCAGGAAGGCAGGCAGCTGGGAGCTCCTGAGCCAGTCCGTAACCATAACCACGTCTCACTCTCTCAGTATGAAGGGAATGTGTTGCCTACCAATACTGCTTTTCCCTAACTCTTCACAACTCCCTTCAAGCCTTTTCACAGACTTCTTGCAAGCTGCAACAGAATGAGAAACACTTAGAGGACTGTTGGCAACTATTCAAGCCCTCTGCAGAAACCAGTACAAATTGATGGCAAAGGAAAACTATACAGTTCTGCAAATTGCAGCACACACGAGAAGTCCTGGCAATTTATTTCTGTATAGATTATGGAGTAAGAGCTGATGAATCTACATGAAATATCTCTGGGGCAAGTCCTATTTCCATTAGAGAAGAACCCACAGAGAAATGCTTGCCACAGTTCCTACCAACGCTTCGTGAGCTCCCTCCAGAGTCAGACAAGGGACAGAAGAAGCTGGCATTAGCCATAGAGTGCTCACAGGCATGACACAAAGAGGATTAACAATGTCAAGAGTTTGGGAACTTGGGGATGAACATTTTTAGTATAAAGCCATAAGGTTTTGTGATTCTGGACTTTTCAGGTCATGCTTGGTCTGGGTGCATCTTAACTAGACATTAAATGGAACTCATTTAACCCTTAGAAATCATAGAAAGAAAGGTTGGAAATGGATCTCACTGCCTGAAGGAGGGGTAAATTAGCCTGTGTTTCAAGCACACTGTTAGGAATGACAATTAAAATCTAATTCTAATTAGCAACACTGGATGCTACTCTAAATAAACGATGTGCAGATTTGTTGTGCAGATTCTTAGCTGCAGATTAGGCAAGTAGTAGACAATGTGCAAGTTAATCACCTTTGCAACAGCAAACGGACTGGCTTGTAAATAGGCAGAATCATAGAATCATTTTGGTTGGAAAAGATCTTTAAGATCACTGAGTCAAACTGTTCACCCTGCACTGCCAGGTCACCATTAAACCACGTCCTAAAGCTCCACATCTGCACATATTTTAAATACCTCCAGGGATGGGGACTCCACCACTTCCCTGGACAGCCCGTTCCAGTGCTTGACACTACTTTCAGGGAAAGAATTTTTCCTAACACCCAGCCTAAACACCCCCTGGCGCAACTTCAGGCCATTTCCTCTTGTCCTATCACTTGTTACTTGGGATATCAGATCAACACCCACCTCCCTACAACCTCCTTTCAGGTAGTTGTAGAGAGTGATAAGGTCTCTCCTCAGCCTCCTTTTCTCCAGGGTAAACAACCCCAGTTACCTCGGCCGCTCCTCATATGACTTGTGCTCCAAACCCTTCACCAGCTTCATTGTCCTTCTTTGGACATGCTTCAGCACCTCAGCATCCTCCTTGTAGTGAGAGGCCCAAAACTGAACACAGGATTTGAGGTGTGGCCTCACCAGTGCCGAGTACAGGAGGACAATCACTTCCCTACTCCTGCTGGTCACACTATTGCTGATACAAGCCAGGATGCTGTTGGCCTTCTTGGCCACCTGGGCACACTGCTGGATCATCTTTAGCCAGCTGCTGACCAACACCCCCAGGTCCCTTTCTGACGGGCAGCTTTCCAGCCACTCTCCCCCAAGCCTGTAGCGTTGCAGGGGGCTGTTGAGATGAAAGTGCAGGACCCGGCACTTGGCCTTGTTGAATCTCATGGCATTGGCCTCGGCCCATTGATCCAGCCTGTCCAGATCCCTCTGTAGAGCCTCCCTGCCTTCAGGCAGATCGACCCATCCGCCTAACTTGGTGTCATCTGCAAACTTACTGAGGGTGTGCACGATCCCCTCATCCAGTTCATTGATTAAAATTTTAAAGAGAGCAGGCCCCAACACTGAGCCCTGGGGAGCACCACTTGTGACCAGTCGCCAACTGGATTGAACTCCATTCACCACCACTCTCTAGACCTGGCCATCCAGACAGTTTTTTATCCAGCGAAGAGTGCACTCATCCAAGCCATGAGCAGCCAGTTTCTCCAGGAGAATGCTGGGGGAAACAGCATCAAAGGCTTTACAAAAGTTTAGGTAGACAACATCCACAGCTCCTCCCTCATGCACTAAGCAGGTCATAGAAGAAGATCAGGTCTGTCAAGCAGGACCTGCCTCTCATCAAGCCATGCTGACTGGGCCTGATCACCTGATTGTCCTGTTCATGCTGTGTGATGGCACTCAGGATAATTTGCTCCATAACCTTCCCTGGTGCCATGGTCAGACTGACAGGCCTGTAGTACCCCATTCTTGTAGATGGGCATCACATTTGCTAACCTCCAGTCAATTGGTACCTCCCTCGTTAGCCAGGACTGCTGGTAAATGATGGAAAGTGGCTTGGTGAGCACTTCTGCCAGTTCCCTCAGTACTCTTGGGTGGATCCCATCCAGCCCTATAGATGTTCACACATCTGAGTTGTGCAATAGGCCATTGACCATTTCCTCTTGGATTATGGGGGGTCCATTCCACTTCCCATCTCTGTCTTCCAGTTCAGTGGCCTGGGCACTCAAAGAACAACTGGTCTTACCGTTAAAGACTGAAGCAAAGAAGGCATTCAGTACTCAGCCTCTTCTTCATCCTGGGTCACTATGTTTCCCCCTGCATCCAGTAGTGGATGGAGATTCTCCTTAGCCCTCCTTTTCCTGTTAATGTATTTATAGAAACATTTTTTATTGTCTTTTATGACAGTGGCCAGATTAAGTTCTTGCTGGACTTTGGCCCTTCTAATTTTCTCTCTCCACAGCCTTGCAAAATCCTTATAGTCCTCCCAAGCTGCCTGTCCCTTCTTGCATAGGCCAGAGACTTTCCTTTTCTTCCTGAGTTCCAGCCAAAGCTCTCTGTTTAGCTAGACCGGTCTTCTTCCCCACCAGATCATCTTATAGCACACCGGGACAGCTTGTTCTTGCACCTTAAATACTTCCCTCTTAAGGATTGTCCAGCCTTCGTGGGCTACTTTGCCCTTCAGGGCTGCCTTCCAAAGGATTCTGTCAACTAGTCTCCTAAAAAGGCCAAAGTCTGCCCTCCAGAAGTCCAAGATGGCAGCTCTACTGACCACCCTCTCCTACTTCCTCAAGAATTGAAAATTCTATTATCTCATGATCATTGTGGCCAAGATGACCTCCAAGCATCACATCACCCACAAGTCCTTCTCTGTTTGTGAGCAACAGGTCTAACACGGAATCTTCCCTAGTTGTCTTCCACACACTCTAGGAACCTCCTGGACTGTTTCCTCTCTGCTGTATTGTATTTCAAGCCAACATCCAGTAAGTTGAAGTTTCCCACGAGGACAAGTGGTAGTGATTGTGAGACTTCTCCCAGCTGCTTATAGAATATTTCTGCCTCTTCATCCTGGCTGGGTGGTCTATAACAGACTCCTACCGTGATCTTTGCCTTGCAGGACTTACCCCTGATTCTCACCCTTAAACACTCAACCCTATCATCACCATCATTATGCTCAAGACAATCAAAACACTCTAACATACAGGGCCACTCCCCTGCCTCTCCTTCCTGGCCCATCCCTTCTGAAGAGTTTATAGCCATCCAACACAGCACTCCAGTTGTGTGAATCATCCCACTGTGTTTCTGTCATGGCAACTATATCATAGTTTTCCTGTTGTAGATTGTCTTCCAGCTCCTCCTGTTTGTTGCCCATGCTACGTGCATTGATGTAAGTGCGCTTCAACTGGGCTACTGAAACCGTTGCCTTTTTGGGGGGAGGAGGGCTAATTCCTGCCTGACCATTCCTGAGCACTACCATGATTCCTAGATAGGTCACTATGTTCAGTCACATGGAGAGGGGACAGAGAGTCCACAAAAACAAAGGGAATCCACAAAACACATGCTTAAGATTTCTTTTGCAAGATGAATTATCATGAAAGCAGACATGAAGGCTGATGCTGAGGTCAGGGCAGCCTCTTGAGGCTTTAGTTAGTGTCTAGTTCAATTTCTGGTTAATTAGGGCTGAGAAGTTGGCAAGTATGCAGCTCTGTTGCATATTCTTTACCTGCTTTGAGGAGGTAAATTAGGAGAAACCCCAGGCTGTCAGTTTTCTATCTCTAATAGTCATCCAATAAAAATTACAGATAGGCAGAAAGTCTCCAGCTGCCAGCTTGGACTCATTACTGCTGGTCTTGTTGTCTGGAGAGCCAAAAGAAGCAAGGATCCAGGAATTCTAAGCATTAAAGGTAAATTCTCTTTTGTTTAACCATTATTATTGAAAACTTCAGGAGGTCTGCAAGCCCTGTTCCAAACAAGACAATTATAGGGGGCTGCATTTGCTCCTCTCGATTTATGATCACGGTCCTAATGCATACTTTCATTAATTTCAGTAGCACTAGGTCCTGATCCTGCATATATTTCACCATGCAGTAACTTCAGAAATGTGACTAGTGCTATTACTATTCATGTGTGTACAGCCTGCAATGTGCCTAGGCCTGAGATCCTCAAAGTTCAGCATCTAAATATCTTTTGAGATTATGACCTACATTAAACAGAATTGAATTTGAGATACGCTAATAACGGTAATGATCCCTAACCTAACTGTTATAAGGGAGGAGAATGGTGTTAGAATTATAAGAAATGCAATTTAGAGTATGTCACCTAACATTATCTACCGTGTTTTTTAATTGCAAGGGAGCTGGGACTATAGTGTAAAACAGCAATACTTGTGAATTTGGACTGCCATTACTGTCACATTTTGTCGAGTACCACATTTATACACATTTTAATGGTACTTGAAATAGAATGCCAAACCCACTCAGCTTTGCTCTGTAAAAAGAATCTGGTCAAAGACTAGAAACAACAAAAAGAAAAGAAAAAAAAGAGAAGAAAGAATGGGAAAAAGAGAAAAAAACTAATTTATGCCTTTCCTGGAAGCAATTCAGTGGAAATAATAACAATAAAACTGTTCTAGAAGTCAACAAATATAATCCACTGCTCCATAACAAAAGTAGAGCTTTTTACTACTGCACACCATGTGAAGTGCTACCTGCCAGCAGTTAAGCATAAAACAAAGCTTTTCTCTTCATCTTCAAAACCAGAAATCTGAAAACTTGACAGCAAAATGGGGCAAAATACAAATCCAGTTAGTTTCATTAATCCCATTCTGAACATTTTTAATTAGCCCTTTAAAACTCTGCTTGTTTACCATTTATGCGCAAGTCTTATAACAGAACCTGAGTCTTCCACAAAAATATGTATTTTATGACTTCACGAAGACAACATATTATGAAGGAAAAGGAAGAGGAAAAGGGGACAATTTAGCTCAAAGATATTTGGATAACTTCTTGCTTGTACTTCCATACAGCAGTAAAACTTCTGGCAAATAAGGGGCAAAATTTTCCCCTTTTTTGCATATGTCAAATTGTAGAACCCATTCGTGGACTCTCCTCTATCCTTGAACAGCTTCAACTACAACTGAAAGTTTGAATCTAGCACTTCAGAGACCTTTATCTTGGGAGTTACTTAAATTCTACTTACTCAAAGTGCTGTAAGTAAATTTGCATACATTGAACTTATAACATTGAAAAGATACGCTTTCACTTCCAAAACACTACAATCCTATATCCGAGCTACATAAAACTTTGTTCAACTCAACCATAACTGGACCAAAGCTATAGAATGAGGTCTGCATACACTAATGTGATGGATGCTAAGTTGCAGACATGGTAGATGTGACCTGGTATTTAAGGTGCCTTTCAACTTGTTGGTAGTGTCAGCTTTTTAAATCATTCCTGGGAACGCAGCCTTTGAAGGCATGATGCCTAGAAATAATATTACAGTATTGGGTAATTCTTATTAGTTAAAATTTTTACATCACTGCTGCACCTCTTCAAGTAACGCTGAGTTAGCCTACCAGTTTAACCAGGATGCAGGCAAGGTGCATATGTGGGAAGGAGATAGAGAAGTTAACCTTTGTCTGCAGAATGTATCAAAGGAGTCCTACGACACTGACTGCATTTCAGGATCACACATCCGCGTCTCAAAAATTAACGTTGCCAGTAATAATCATCTGAGCTCTTATTCCTGAACTGAATTTAAAGGTAGTGACACATATAAAACTAAATCTTAAATAGTTCAAAGTAAAGGACTCAATCTCTCACTCATACATCCATTACAGAAGGCAGACATACAAATATCGAACTTAAAAATGTTAAAGAGTGTCTTAAAACATTGAAGCAACTTCAAAAGGAGCACCGACTGTGTAAACATTCAGTGATGCTGAACTCGTTCTAGGATAACACAGGGAGAGTAAAATTGTTTGAAATTCAATGGCACATGAACTGGACTTGAATTTCATTAAGCAAAAATGGATGCCTTCCTATAATACCTTGCAGCTCAGAACTCTTATGGCCAATTGTATTGTGTAAAGATGACCTGCAGAGCTTTGCATTGTAGTTGTGCTGCTTGTGGAGATAGAGTGTGTTTGTAAAGACATATGCACCCATGTAAGTTTGTGCTTAGGTTCTGTGTCCATACAAGCAACATTAGGATTAGTGGGGCTGAACTCAAATTCAGAGACTGTTCCATACATACTCTTTCATGGGCTTAGAATGCAGAAAACTGGGGAAAAGTTCTGTAGCAACTGTGAAAATATCCTCTAAGATTTCCCTCCTTTTCACATGGCATGGATGTAGCAGTGTCTCAAATGATCTAGAAATGATCATTATAATGATTGACGTACTCAGTTGGGAAATAGACTGAATTTGCCTGGGGAAAAGAGACATGACAAAAATCTATGATTATTTTTTATGGGATGCAACAGGTCATGTATGCACAACCTGTACTCAGCATTGCATAATTGTATGTTTTTCTTTCAGATCACCAAAGCAGTGCAATAGCTGAAGTGCAAGAGCTGCATGAGCGAAATAAAAATACAACCAAGTTCTGAAATATTTAAAATTTATAGCCAGATGAATACTGCCCAGGATACATATCCCGCTGCCAGATACAACTTCTGCACAGAAACCAACCATCCCTTTCCTTTGGTACCAAGGATTCAC
The DNA here is from genome assembly GCA_009769605.1 of Bucorvus abyssinicus. Taxonomy (NCBI): domain Eukaryota; kingdom Metazoa; phylum Chordata; class Aves; order Bucerotiformes; family Bucorvidae; genus Bucorvus; species Bucorvus abyssinicus. Next base: position 52,567,071 of record CM020026.1, read on the forward strand.
AGTAACAAGTGCTTCCCATTGAGGGTGCAGTGACAAGGTGCCTGCTAACCTTGCTTCCTTGGAGGGCCTGCAGCTGGCTTGCTCAGCACTTAAAATAAGTTAGATAAGTGCTTATATATCTCAGCAACAGGCATTGTAAATATCCTGCTCTGCTGTGTACTTATGCAGCTGCGTTAAGCCCAGTGCAATTTACATGTGCATCCGGAGACAAAACATGCAATGTGGTTTCACCCGTTATCCATACTTGTAATGACCTTCCCAAATATCTAGCCAAAATGCTCGATGTCCAAAGATGCTGAGCCAACTCCTGCCTGCCAGCATCTACCTGGTATGTCCATCAGCAGAGCTGCACTGCAGATGTGGTAGAGTGCCTGATCTGTGCATTAATGAGTGGCATCAATGAGGACCTCACTGTGGTAGCCTTGGGGAGAGGCCATCTCCTCACTGCTTTCACTCCCAACAACTTCAGTGGGAACTTGGGGCACTCTGAGTCTCCCAGTTCTGTGGCAAGCCCAGCTATCAATGTGAGTCTCATGCCACACAACATTTTGGAATCAACTCCTGTCATTTGCTTCTAATATGATCTGCAGTGAAAGAAGTTCCAGCTCTGAGTAGTTGCACGGTCCACATCAACATGATTAAACAAGCAGCACATTCACAGCTTTGCATATGAGATAAAGTTTTTTTGTTCAATGGCACTGAATGCATTTGAGTTAAAAAGCATATATATAGTGTCCCTTCAGTAACCCTGCTTTGTCATCATGACACACCACCCTGTGCTCCTAGGCTCAGGAAGATTAAGAGAAGCATTTACATTTTGCATTAATGAAGCAACAGATTATGGGGTTGTGCACTCTGTTACTGCTTGTTTGCTTAGTTTTATTTATTTATGTATTTTACAACCTAAGCGAATCAAAGTTACAATGGGCTGAAAAGGATGATCTCAGCTGATGTCTGGAAGTAATTTTATAATTGGCCTATAAGTCAGAAATGACAAAACCTACTTTTTTCCCATGGCACTAAGACCACCAGTTGCTGTATTTCCTGCCCTGCCCTATGGTGTTCGTGCTCAAGCGGTTTCTTTTCAAGAGGAAAACAGTTTACATCCATGAGCTAAGATAAGATATACTGTGTGGTAATGATATTTGATTAGAGAAGATAAAGACTGGGAGACAGGGAGAGAAAATAAAAACAATAAATGGTGACTTAAGCCTTCAAACATTCTCCCACTTTTTAAATAGTGCTTTGGGGTTTTTTGAACAATTTCTCAGCAGAAGTCCAGGAGTTTCTCACAGATGAGAGTTATGTATTTCCCCCAATTGTTTTCACTATCTGGTTGCACAAAGAAGCACGTTACATTCTCAAACAAAAGACACCTGTAACCCTACCATCATTACAAAGGCTCACGGTGACTCCTAGCAGTCCTTGGGTGAGGGAACTTTGCTCAAATTGACATTGTAGCAGCAAAGCCTGGTGGCAAGAGGTGCAAACCCCATCTTTCTTTTTTAATTCCACACCTTCCATGGTCCCATCAGAGAGCACTGAAGTTCAGAATTACCTCCAGATCTCTCTCCTCATGGTGAAAATTGTGAAAATAAATCCCAGTTTCTCATTGTACCATTATAGCTAATGGTAAACTGATTGAGTCAGATCTCAAAATTAACAATTACTCTACTCCTTTCAGAGCTATTAAAGTATCTCACTCCTTTGCCTAAGACATGCTGTCTGCTGTCTTCTGCTTGTATGACAGATGATATGCAGCCAGCGTTGACATTTGTACGGTCACCTTCATTCAGATCCAAGAGCACTGAGAGGCTTTTACTTATGAGTACATACAAGACAAAGAAAAGCTGCCATACAAACCAGGAGGAGGCAGGATGCAACAAACCAAGCAGCCAGCCTTGTGCTTGGTATCGTGTATAACTCCCTGCTCTCTGCCAGAGAACGAGGTTACGTAGTACGTACCCAAAACAGGCCAGTCTTTTGTGGCTGGGCACCATCAACCTCATTCACGTAGACTCTCCAGTTTTTGATTGCGGAGGCTGCATTTTTACACCCTATAATATAACAAAGGCCGGGTCTCAGGTGGGACTTGTAGGTAATATTGCAATGAGCTTAATAGGGAAGTCATATTTTGGGATGTTCTTCATCTTTTTACAAGGGCATTAGGCATCCTGAGGTTGGCCAGTTGGGATTACTTCTTTTTGACTGGCAGGCTCCGAATTATGTCGAGTCTGATTAATTCCTTTTATAGTTTATCTGAAGGTGTCAGTAGATGCAGTGGGGCTGCCTGTAAGCAGTTCTTCACTGTGACAAACTTAGAGATACTAAGTGACTTTTCCAAATATTTTTGAGGGTGCTTGCTGCATACAATCTGTCTTTTTGGCATCTACAAGCCTTATGATCTGCATGCCTTCCCAGCATCTGCTATTTGGCTATCGTCTTGTTTAGAAAAGGCTTTTGGAACTTAAAATGTCAACAGGTGTGGCAGAGCTTATGAAGGCATGCAGTACAGAAACATGACTAATTATCATCTTCTCACTTAAATTCTTAACTTTAATTGTTAACTGGAAAAAAGCAGGTGCATAGAGAACCCCATGACTTTAAAAATTTTTTTCTAATTAATACAGCTTCTAATTAATGAAGTCTTACATTCTGTGTCAGTCACAAGTCATCCTAACTCATACACATCTTACTGCTTTCTGCAAGTAATAATTGCAAGTCTGGAATCAAACTGACCTGTCAACCTGTTTGTCTATGGCATTTCTGGAGAAGGGGCAAGGGTCTGACCAACATCTAACCCACATAAGCAGCATCCTAACAGATGGGACTGGAGAGCTGGCAGCCAAAATACCCATTCTGTTCATCAACTGTGGGCACAAAGCATAGCCTGCCTAGCCAGATTTTGCATCTTTAGATAGCATGCCTATGGCAAAGGTGTTGTACAAGGAGATCTGTGAATATTTTAGAGCTCTGAATCCGAAATATCACTCATGTTGAAATGCCAAGTGCGAGAGACTATTTGTCTCTTGTTAAAGTGCTCCTCAGCATATTTCTGCAGAACAGCATTCCACAGAGAGAAACAATTTTTGGTTCATCTGTTGTTTTACAGGTGGAGAGCAAGCAGAGGATCTGGAAGAACGTACCTCTCTATGACCTATGGCAACAAAGAATACACTCTCTAGCTTTTAATTTTGTTTCTCCTTAGAGGCAAAGAGGAAAAGAAAATTCATGGGTTGTGCTTCATCACATACAGTTGCTTAGACTGAGGAGAAAGAAAACCACATTCATACCTCTCCAAAACAACTAAGCAAAGCACCAAGAAATGGGTTGACCTTAACCTAAAGGACATGATCCAGAATACCTACCTCGTATCCTAAAGTGATGACTTATGTTCTTCTTTAAACATCTATAACTCCCTGCCCTGTGCAGCTTTTTTAGGCTAAAGGGAAACATACCTGAGGGCAAAAGATGGAGAGAAGCAAGGCAAGGAAACACCTGTATTTTTATGATTATTCGCAGGAGATTGATTCTTCTCAGCGCCTTATCAAACTTGCAGTCACTAGCTACTCAGAAGCTCTTTGCTGCACTCAGGGGCAGAGCAAACACTCTGGATCATATTTATGTATACTTTGTGCAAATGTGCGTGAGGTAAAGAGAAGAATAAAATGTTAGGAATGCCATCGTTGTAATTCCATCCTCGTTGCTTCACATTGATATTTTCCCGTGTTCCAGATGCTGCCCATTTATCTCTAGCTATGTCATTGCCTTTCCTACTCCTCTTAATCCAGACAGTGCAGTAAGGTTAATGCAGAAGCTGGACATAGAATCTTTTTGCATTATGCCAATAAGATTTACCAAAATAGATCTGTGTAAAACCCCTGCGATGAATTCGCAAAGCCTTCTGTAAATGCCTAAGGAGTTTGCACCCTATAAATATTTAAAATAAATATCTCCCAATACATAAACACTCTCACTTCCTGCTGATAAACCCAGACACAGCAGCAGGGGTGGAGGGAAGGCAGTTATCTTTGCTCAGATGTTGTTTAGCATATCCCTAGATGCAATGAAACTTTTTATGTTAATTCTTCCTTTTCACTTATCCTTTTCATCATCATACAGCGTTTCAAAAATGCAGGAGATGTAGGAGATGTAATCCAGCTCCTAATCTTAGCTAATGGGAGCTGTGTCTAATTAAAAACTCATCAGTGTAAAAATATGTTTTGTTCACAGTGAAAGTAAAAAAACCAACCCTTAAAAATTCCATCCTGCAATTTTGCTACTTCTATTTTGTGTGCGTGATCTGTGCAATTAGACAGTACTTTACCTCAATTAAACAACATCACATACTTGCAAAAAAAGTCTTGTTTACACTAAACAGTTTTGGAAGAGAAAAACTGTTAAATTTAACACAGGAGTCAGCTCATCCACTACCAAAAAACAACAACTCAGGAGCAATAAAGTAGCTCCCAACAGCTCAGTGTGGTATTACACAGCAGCAGAGAATTAATAATAATAATGATAAAGGATCAAGTTCTACCTGTAAAGGAAATTCTACACAGGCAGAATGAACAGATTGGCACTGATTTCTGCTTGGTGGAGTAGCGCAACTGGGTTATAAGGGTCTCTAAATAATTAGGTCCACATTTTTTCTGTATCAGCTGTGCAGTGCCCGCTCTGATCCTGCTGCTGAACAACCGCAGATTGGACGCAGGGAGTGAATGCATTCAGCAAGTGCTGCCATTGTGTCTGAGGCACTTGGGCCCCTCCGATTGCTCTGCTTGGTAACTGAACCCTGGCTCTGCTCTTCTGACCTTGCACCACCTCTGAAAGGACACAAAACAGCAGACATAGAGAACTGGCTCCAGCATCTTGAAGTCTGGCACTGTCCCAGAGTTCCAGGAGATGCTTCACTCCCGCTTCTGCGATCTACCAGGTAGCAGATGAAGGCTCAGAAAGCGTGCAGGCTGTTGACTTTGCTATTTTACAGTTTAAATCCACTGGAAAGCGAAGCACGTACATTGTTTCCTTACCAGTCTTTGTTTTCTTTGGTGCATTTCTACTATTCCTACTTTGAGAACATCCTTCCTCTCCCTGCCTTCCAGAACAATGCCTTACAGGGGAACACTTATTAATGCACTCAGGAGAGCTCCTGCTGCCTTTGCGTGGGAAAGAGTGCTGATTGCATGCGGAGATAGAGTCAGGTTATATTTCCCCCTTTCTAAGTTCGAGTAAACTTCTTTCATTTATTTGGTAATGTGGAATTAACTTTACATTTATAATAGGTCCTGTCCCTGTGAACCCAACATAGCAGGAAAACAATCCTTGAGTTTTAAAGGCTTTAACCCTCGCAGATCTGGAGAAACTTCCTCTTTTCCCCTTCTTTGTTACTCGAGTCCCTGTAGCAGCTGAAACTGGCACAATAATTGGAGGCAGGTCAGGTAAACTGGGTGATTCCAAAGATAGGTATACAGACCTATGCCTGCCATTTCATATCTGTCCTTAACAGGTGTGAGAAAGTTTTTATTTTCTATTTCTGTCCTTTGCCTTGCATGCTTTGTTTGCTCCAGAGCACGAGCTTTCTGTTCAAGTAGCTCCACAGATTCCCTTATTTCAGTACCATATTGATATCTACCGGTGGCTGAGAGCATGCAAGGGTTGCCTGGTACACTGTAAGGGAATATGCCATCGAGTGTTTTTGGAAGCCATTCATGGGCAACTTTATCTCCTTTCTTTTAAATACTCCTTTTCACTATTAGCTATCTAAACCATCTACACCATGTTATCAGCTGAGCTTTTGGTGGTGGTGCTTCAGAGGATGCATGGCTACCATACTGCAGGACTTGCTCCTTTTTCTCTTTTAAGTAGCCAAATGGAAAGGAAAGTAGGCTTACCACTGGACTTCAAGTTACTACCATCACTGCGTTATCAAATATCTGCAACCTAGATTTGTCATCTATACCTGTATGGTACCTACCACAACCAACGCTCAGCCTCGGCTGCTTGAGGCATCTTCAAAATTGATGGTGTGGTGAATTAAGTTCTGTTAATCTCCAAAACAGTATAGCATGCTTGTTCCACACTGCTTTATGAATTTGCGTCAGCCAGATCCATAAGGCACACAGTCGCCCAGCCTGTGTCTTGACTTCTTCCAGTGGTACATTAAGCTATTTAAGGTACACAAATTCCAGATCAGACTGTTATGTATGTACACATAGTGAAGCTAGGAAACTTTAGGGAGACACAGAACCGGTCTAGCCAAAAGCTCTGTCAAAACTCAAGTATGACATTAGATCCTACCCAAGGAACACAGGAAAACAGAAGGAAAACTTGTTTTTCTGTGTAACTGGTGAATAAAGTACCATTTAGGCTGAGCTCTTGAGTCAGCAGTTCTCCCAATGAGCAACTCTGCCAGGAAGAAGTATCACCCTGAAGGACACCTTTTCTGCCATCAGAGCTACACCGCTACTGCTCTAAGCCCCTGCTGGGCCTCAGCTATCCAAACTCTGACAGCCTCCTGAGCAGGATATGACATGGAGAAGAGCATTGCTAGATCCCCTGGAACTGGTGTTCCCAAAGTCTTCTTGTCTTTTTAATATCAATTTCTTTACCTCTCCCCTTTGTCTTAATTCTTACTACCCGGTCAAGTGAAACCCTTGCAGTACCATTAATAGTCTGTAAGCAGTGAAGCCATTAACAGTCACATGCTAAGTAGCACATAAAAGAGTTGCAAGCTTACTGTGTTATGCTGGGCTTCAGATTTTCACTGTCCTCCACCCATCAGGGGACTGGAGAAGTGCAAGAAAGAGTCACTACTAGTGGCAGAAATTCCATTTGCTCTGTGACCGTGAGTGGTTTTTTCAGGAATCTGAGGTTGAACTTGAATGGCAACAGTCTACACCATCTCAAACTTGTTTTTTTTCCCCCCAAGCCACAGTTTCATCAAACTTAAGACTAAATATTTTCTTTCTGTTCCTCTAAATAAGGGGTTAAAGGCTGAGTGAAAGCCTTAATACTCTGCATTCCAGTGACTTCAACATTTTTTTCATTTTTCTGAATATTTAATGAAAGTTAAAACATTTTTCAAAGGCTCTTTTTTGCCGTGAGACTCAGCTGAAGTCTGTACTTAAAAACCCTGAGCCTTGTTTAAGTGTACAGCGACAGGGTTGTGCTAATGGCTTTGACTCTTTAGGCCAATTTATTCCATTTAAATTAACAGAACATCATCGAGTCCTTGGCGCTTCTGCTAAGGCGATCAGCAAGGCTGCCAGTTGTGATGATGGCATTTGCAAGATGAAACCTTGCCTGCTGTGAGCTGCTGGGATGAAAGGAGACTGCTACACTTTTAAATCCAGTGTTAAACAGAAGTGCGATGATGTTTTGGGAATGAACTTGTAGTAAGCTTCCAATTAGTCTTAATTTCTGTGACCACATTCCTTCAACAACAGCCTCAATCATACTGTGAATCTTGTCTTACTACACTTTACAGAGTACACAACAGGGCTTCTCTTTGCACAGCCTGTGTGGTCTGAAGTCTTAATCTATTTATATTTCCCACTTCAATGTTCTTTAAAAAAAGAATAATTGCGGAGCAGCCCTGTAGTTCTTCATCCTTTGCCCCTTATCCACATTTGATTCCCCCTCCTCTTGTCTTCTCCCGCAGAATTAGAAATGAAGACAATTTATTTTTCCCTTCCCAAAGGATGAAGCCGGGGAGCATGTCTTCTCACCTCTTTCAGTACCATGCTGAGGTGTGGGGCTCTCCACAGTGCCTCACTCTTCTGACCTGGGAGGTTTTATTCTACCTTGTGAGGCTCAGCCTTCACAAGCAGGTGACATGACATATGCTCAGCTAACAGAAACAGTGAAATTATGGATGGTAAAATAAGATGCTAAGATAAAAAGGGAAACGTATTTCCCCTGTATCTTCTTTTTTCTTTGACTTCACAGCAGAATTAATTGCCCCTTCCTTCTTTATCTGGGAAGAGGGAAGCTTCTGATCTGAAAGAACATTGCGAGGAACACATGGAAGCAGAAGTGGGCACGAGCATTTGGGACTTGGACAGAAAGATCAGCTACTTTTGGATCAGAGGTGCTGGCAAATCATTGAATCAATCTGTTGAGGCAAAGAACAAATGGACTGCACACTAGCTGTCAGCACTATGCGCTGCCTCTAACACATTACCTACTGTCCAAGGTTACAAACCTAACGTACACAAAATAAGGTCAATCACAGCTACATCTGATGCATTCAGTGTATTTTTGGACGGACATGACTCCTCAATTTCACACCTGCGCAGCAGGGCTTGATCCTGCAGCAGGGCTCAATTCCTCTGTATGATTGCTTCTGACTCAGTAGGCACTAGAAATAATCAGTGCTCCTTAATTTTCCCACCTCTCTTCCCAGCAGATATGTTACCTACATTTGGGTTTATGCCAGATCAAAAGCAACCAATTCCATCTTTAACCCTGAAGGTGTTCAACAGTTTCTCTTCTCTTCCACCCTTTTCCCCCACTGTGAGAAGGTAATGACATTTTTGAACGGGTCTGCAACAAACCCCTTCCAACAAAATTAGCTAATTTAAAACTGCTCCAGAAGCTCTATTGGATTCACAAAGAGAGAAAATACCCTTAAAAGCACGTCTTAAAGTAACAAGAACAGTCAGGCAACTTTGCTGTCATGCAGCTAATCACAGTTCCTGCATTTCAAGCATTTGGGGTCTGGAAAGGGGGTAACTCTGCTAAATGTCTTTAGGCAGCACAAAACATGCTGGAGATAGTTCAGTTCTGCCCACACCATGCTCACACACAGATTGCACACTACTCCTGCACAGATGGGTGAAGATGCTCCCTGCAGAACTGCCCCCTCTCCCCTATGACCCAATACAGTGTACTTGATTACCTACCTCCACATTAAATTCACAGCAGGTACCAGAATTCATGCAGGGTAAAAATACTGTAGACTACTTTACTCACCTACCTTAAAGCTCTCTTGGCTACTGCAGTTGTTAGTTTGGCCCTTGATTGACAGCCTGCATGTTATAGGAGACCTCTGGAATCAAAACAAGCTCTCTGGGAAGCAACAAATTTCAGGGAGCATAAAGTTTTGTATAAAGGATTTCTCAGAGTCAGAGAAAGAACAAGCAAAGCAAGTAGATAGGAGACCCAGGAACAAGGATCCAATGGTTCCTCTCAGCCTGCTTTTATTGGTGCAGACCAACATGCAAACACAACACAGCTGCTCACAGCCCTGTGGGCTGCAACTTCTTCACTTCTTCCTCCAGCAGTAAAGGCAGCTAAAGTTGCAAGGGTAGAAGTCCCTTACAGATAAACAGAAGCCACAGTCCTATGATACTACAAGGGTTAGCATGGTCGTACCTCTAACTGGAATACGTATGGCTGCTTCTTACACCTTTATTCAGTGTTTGCCTTGGAAGCTACAACAATTCAGCCTATACTTAGAAGCAAAGTCCTGGAAGAGCTGGTCACTGAGGAAACTGCCAGCTACCAGGAACCTTACCTTGTAGCAGAGAGAGTGCTGAGGGCCATGGTTTAGGGATCCTGGGAGTGCAGGGTGAATAGTTGGACTCAATGAGCTTGAAGGTCTCTCCCAACAAAAATGATTCTGTTATTCTGAGTAAGTCCTCATTAGCATATTGCCACACCCAGCATAACGTAGTGGGAGATAGGAGAGTTTAGGTAGAGCACTCATGGCAACTTATGCTGTCAAAAAATCCTCTTGTCCTTCATCGATACAAAAGGCAAAGCTCCCAAGATTCCCAAAGCCAGAGACACTGGTTAAATAGATCACTACGCGTGAGTTTTTGTGGAACTAGTGTAATCATGTGATATCAAATGGATATCAAGGATATTATATAAACAGGCTCAATGGAGTTATGAAGTATTGTCCTGTCACTTTCAGAATGGGGAAGTTCATGGAGATGCTCCAAACATACATGTCTGGAAAACTGATTTACCGAGAACAAAGTGGACGTTACTGGGTTCAAGGCACAAATTTCACATTGTGAGTGACAGATATGCATTTACCAGGGGCTAAATGTGCCAAAATGAGTCACATTTTCCTATTAAATCTGATTTTTGCATCTTCTTTGCATTCTTTCCTAGGAAAGATCATAGGTATTTCAAGTACGGTGGACTAGATACCTGGCCAAATACCCTAGACTTATTTCCACTCTGACTCATACTTACGATTCATCTTTTTCCATCACAACTGTACTTCAGGTGCTATGTCTGCTTACAAAGGTTCAGTCCTTTTCAGGCTAGCAGTAAAAGGAGCTCAGTGAATTGAAGAATGGCCCTAATAGGAGAAGCCTTGACCATGTTTGTAGCAGGCACTAGCCCATACGTAACACACCCTCTTTCAAGGTAGTTCATAAATTAATCAAATAATAAGAATACATGAAATATTATAAATGGAATATAAAATAAGAAAGACAAACTCATACAAATATTTCTCATTAAATCTCTTACGAGGGATTCTAAGTATTTCAGTTTATTAATAAGGATTCTGATCTACAGCTGACAAACACTAGGGAACCAGAAACAATTTCATCAAGCCTTTCCCTTTATAAAAATCAGAACAATGTGTTTCATCTAGGGTTTGGGTGTGAAAAAGGGGTAATTTTTGCCAAGTGGTTACTAAAGGATATCCACCCACCCCTGGTTCAAACAATGTTTATCAATCCTGTCTGGATAGAGCAACTACCTTTTCCTGAGCTGATGTTTGTGCTTTCAAGCAGATCAATTGTATCCAGTCAAGGTGATGGTGTTCATTCTGCAACACCTCCTTGACCTCCAGGATATTTCGCTTTTCTGCAATGCACTGCAGCGACTGCATGGCTAAGATTTGTCCCTTTGGCTCGTCTTTTATCTGGCAAGCTTACGTATCCGCAACCATGTCAATACCTCTTTGGATATCAGTGGGAGTAAAAATGTTAGTTTATGCTAATAAGTAATACAATGAAAAACAAAGAAAAGGTCAGAAACTGTAGTTTTATATTGTGTGATTTCCCAAGACAAAATAAATCCAATTCATGGCACATGCTTACGGTTTTCCAAGAGATATATTTATACCGGTGAATATGTACTTTGGCTAACCCCACTGTAAGCACAGAGAAGGGAGGAGGGGTTTTTTCACTTTTAAAGAAAAAGTGGGAGGTTAATTGGTTCTGCTAGCTGAAGGGCTATGTGCTAGGCAGAGGGAGCATGCATTGAATGGAAGTGCTACAGAAATAAATGAGCCAGTCTACATGATGAAAATATCCACCTAATGCCTTCGGATAAAGAAAAAAACACATAGACACCAATAAAATAAAATAAAATAAAATAAAATAAAATAAAATAAGCAAGAAATCTCTGCATACTTTATGTGCAGAGTTATTAACTAGCATCTTATGCAAATAATGAATAACTGTTTGCTTAGAAGGGTAAAGAACATATTGTTTCTTTGCTATAATTGCTAGAAGAGGCAGTCATGTCAAGACTGAAGTATTGCTCCATCATCGCCATCATGTTTACCCTTTCTGGCCCAAAGACTCTGGATTCCAAACTAGCTAAAGGCATTTCATCTTTAAAGGTTTCTGTCATGATCACAAAGAACAAATCTCATTTATTTTCTATTTAAATCAGGAATGAATGACTCGTGTGAGCAAAAGAGCAGTGCAGTAAAAGCAAGCAGGAACAGACCTTGTAGGTCTTGAAGGAAAATCACTAAAGAAAGGGACAGTTAGTCCATGGCAATGTTTCACAGACACTGGCCATCACAAACATGTACATAAACTCTGCACAAAATACCTGCAGAAGGAAGAGGGGTTCTTAATAAAGAAAAGAACCTCTACATAATTTACCAACTTTTTTCTGCTTAGTTGCAAGGAGCCAATGGGCAAGATGAACAGTTTTGTGTAGGAAAACTATCTTTAATTGTCTTCTTTCTTCTGGTTCTGTCTAGATAGCTGTCTCCCTGTCCTTTCTTTTGTTATTTGGCAGAAACTACAATTCTCCTTCAACAGCCGCCTGCTTTGGAGAGTCTCTCAATGTACTTATCCATCATTCTTCATTTAAGATCACACATTTCCAACACTGATTGAAAATAGTACCTTGTGCTGTCCCAAGCTGCACAGAAGCCAACAAGAGCACCTGGAGTATCCCATCCTCAGGAAAATCTTAGATACCACTTAATGTACTGACAAAACTTCTGTTACAACACTACCAGTTCCTCTCAGGTCTTCATTTCTATTCACAGCCTGACAAAAGCTCAGGAAGCGGTACTATCTCTGTGGTACAGATGGAAGTTTATGAAAACCTATGGAAGGAATGATATGAGCCAGCACCGATGTGTGACAGCAATTTCCTCCAGTCCTAGCTGGAGCCAGAATGCACAGAGCTTCAAAGATGTTTGATTCAATGGGAATTAAGAACCTGAATAGCTTTCAGGATCTGGGACAGCAAGATTAAGAGATGGATGTCTGGAAGATATTTTGGTCTGACTCTATACAGACCTAAGTGACTCAGGGTCTTAAGTCCCACTTTCAAACATGACCTTCATTTAACAGGATCACACCTTTTCTGTGACTTTCATAGGAGTGTCCACCTGTGATCAGTAAGAGTTTGCAGCTTGGATTAGACATAGTCTTTTCCTGCTAGTAGACCTATTACTTTCTTAGATGTCACAACTCATTGCCTCAATATTCTTACCAGTAAATGTTAAAATTGTAAAAATTTGGCATTCTGCTCTACCAAGTGTGAAAGCTTTTAAAAATGGGTTTCACTCATGCTAATGCAAGATTTGGAAATTCTGCTGTGCCAATTCCACTGTGCACTGCTGGGGTCAGAGACTTCTTTTCTTGCAGCTCTTTTTAAATGTACTTGGGGAAGTAGCTCCACATGTCCTTTGGTAGGTAAGCTGTAAAATTTTGCTTAGTAACTAAAATAAAGTTAAGAAATTTTTTTCCACTGGAATTGAACAGATGTGTAACTTTGAAAGAAACATAGAGAAGTAGATTAGCAAGGAATCATTTTTCTTTCATTTCTTATTAATATGACACCAAACCACGAAGCACTGAAATTTCTGTTACTTTTTCAAAAGGCTGTGAGAGTGTACTTTTTTCATGTGCTTGGCACATACAGGAAACAACATTATTATTTTTTTGTCAGGGTCATATATTAAAAGACAAATCTTAAAAGTTGTCTATCTGATCAAGCTTACTGCATTGCTGTGGGAATGCCTAGTTTTTGAAGAATGGATAGATACTGTGTAGATTAGATTATTTCTTTTCTCATAGAAAATAATGTGCATTAATATACATAGTATTCATATACAGAATATTAATAAATTCATGGCTTAAAAATAGTAGCCATGTCAAAAAATATTTTCTGTGGAATTAAACATTATCATTGGAATGATTTTGCTTCCAACACACAATCCTTATTTTTCTGGAAGGGGTGGATTTTGTACAAAATTCTCTGTTACTCTTTCCAGTAAAAGGCCATGTTAACGTATGCTGACTGACCTAGTTTCCAATTTTTCTACTTTTTCTCTCTTACCTCATAGCTTGTATTTGTGTTAACATAATTGTTTCAGTTTCTCACTGGAGTTAGAAAGGACAGATAGGATGTTTATGGGAAAGCGTGTTTGAATGACCAGTCCTTGAAATGAACAGGTGGACTGTGAGCAAATTCAACAGCTGACATTTCCCCTTAGAGTCAGGGAAATGGGCTTCCTCTGGTTTTAAAAACCTAACTTTCATTTGCTTCACTATCAATCAGCTAACAGGGCTCCTACCGAGGAGCAGAGATCCACAGCCACCTTCTGGCACCTTGTTTTCCAAAATGTCCTTGTTTAGCAGTGAATATTTAAAGGTCCTGAGTTATTGGTGAAATGAAGCACGGAACAAATGATATCCTCTTTTTCATTAGCTTTCGAGTCTAATTTAACATGCAGAATCAAGGCTAACCATGAAAGGATTGTATTTGTTTCCACTGCTGAGAGACGCAGCGTTTGTCCACACATCAGTCGCAGCCACAGGAAGGGGGTGAATTGATGTGCTGACATGCCAGAGCAACGGGACTGCCTCCTACGTCTGAGTATAACTGCTGAAAAGTCCACGTGGGTATCGACACCACGCAGCAGCCACTGCTATTACTGCAATGTGGATACCCAGGCTCTTGAGTTTATGCCGTAGGTAATGTGCAGTACAGAGGAACCTGGAGGAGCACCGGTTGCAGCTGGACACATCCTTCTCAGAGGAAATGAGTGACAGGAAGATAACTGAGAGTGACTGGTACGTGACTTTTGTTTCTCGTTTCTCTTTTGATTTAGAAATGTTCTCGTACAAGGTCATGGCTAATCCGCAGCCACCCGAATTCTGGGTGTTTCATTTTCATCCAGTTTCATTTGGCTAATAAAATCATTTAGATATACATTTGTAGTGATTTCTACCTAGTGCAAACAAGCGGCGTGCCACGATGCAGAGGCAGCCTCAACACCAGTGAGTACAGACGCGTGGCGCAATGCCTTTCAGAGACACTAGCTCAGAAGGAGAGTATCTGTCTTAAGAGTCAATGTGCCCTTAGCTAACAAACAGCCTCATTTATCTGTACAGTTTCTCCATGCCTGTGTTTTTCTCCACGGACACCTGATGTATGGGTTGATGTTCCTCATGCTCCTTCCTAGCTAAACCAATACAACTAGAATGAAGAGAGTAATTCCTGCTGTAGCTCAGTGTAGCTTCAGAAGACACGTTTTCCAATGCTTTCCAGTGACCTGCAAGATGGGATTTTTTGGTAGTTTGCTTTCAGTTTTTCAAACTGAAAGTAGAAGACAGTTATTTCTTTCTGCATTGTCATTGATTTGAGGTCTTTAACAGGGGGAACATGAAGAATGGAGGATCAAATGAAATAGCTCACTGAGAATGACTCAGAACAATGGAAAAACATGACTATGATTTCACCACTTTTTAAAAAAATCTGAAATAAGCAGGGAAATTTCAAAATGTAAATATTTTTGAATGAAAAACAAAGTGTTTTCATTTAAAAAAAAAATTCTAAAAGTTCCATGTAAAACATTCAGTTTTTTTCTTTTGTCTTTGTGCTTTTAATGCAACAATTCAGTAAAATTTAATGGACTACACATCCCCTCCATTTATGTTTTCCTCCAAAAGATTTGCTTCAACTAAAACTTGACATGGCCTGAACAAAAGCAATTTGAAATCATATTATTTTGTCCTTCTATGATTTACTTACTTCCCTGAAAAGAGAAGTCTTTCTGAGCCTTACCATTTGATGCTCAGGTGAATTTAGTATAGTTGGAATGGAAATTTTCAGAGAATAAATAAAAAAAAAAAAAAAGAAAACTGGAAAAAAACCTCATCAACAACTGTTGCAATCATTTGGGACTACTATTGGTTGAAATAGTATGTATTTTTATTAGTTTAACTACTGAGATGACCAAAACACAGTAGCTGTCATTCACTTTTATGGGAACATTAAAGTTAATGATAAAACTTCATAGAAACCTGGTCTCATTGATGTCTGTTTTTAAACCAATTGAAATGTAAGCCATAAAATGTGATTGCATACTCCCTTTTCACAAAATGCTTTACATTTTATTTTTATTTATATGACTTAGATGAAAATAAAAGAGGAAAAAGGAAAAGAAAGGTTATTATATGTAGATTTTTTTCATTGTGGAGATCTTTGAAAATTCCATTGAGACTTCCTATTAGTATAAATAATGAAATAATTTGAGTTGATAAATCTTTTTAGAGTTTTTACAGTTCTCTTTTACTTAAAAGTTTTTCAACTTTTATTTTACTGCTAGAAAATGCTCATTGCCATTTTAATTTAAACTAGTATGAATTATTAGAACTTTTAAAAGGTCTATTTAATAAAAACATGTAACTGAAGCCTATTTAGTACATATGTAATTAAAACGTATTAAAATGTCATTAATCAGACTGTTAGATCCTGACACTAGATTTGTAAGTTTCTCAGAATGGAAAGAAAAATGGAAATAAAAACTTGTCTACATATATGGTTGTGCATATTCCTTAGAAGAAAGAATGCATTTTACTTCTATTATTGAATACATTCACCCCATACTGCATAAATACTTAAGTGCATTATGGGGTTGAGGAAATGAGCAGTACCTACAGTCAACAAATATCACCTAGAAATACCAGACTTTGCCTTTTTTACTATTTCCAGACAAGACAGAGAAGAAACTGCACCATCCTCTATGCTAAAATTGGGCTAATCAAAGACATCAATCAACCTCACACCGTGGAAGAAGTGTTGTTGAAAAAACATGCTATAGTACACTGAGTTTTCTGTTGATTTTAGTATTCAACCATGCACCATTGGCATCAGGGACTTCAATATCATATGGTGTATGTTAAATGATGTTCCACTCCATGCAACGTTCTCACACGGTGAGCACATTAAAGTGGAAGTAAGAGCTCTGCTTAGGACAGGATTGAGCAGTATCATTTCTGTTCATTGAATTCCCTCAACTTGCACCTTGTGGAAGAATTGCGGCAGACTGACAGAAGGCAAGGAAATTGGTTCTGCTGTGTTTTTGCTTTCACATCAGAAAATATTGAAATAAGCACTCAAGTCAAATAGTTACCTTTTTCAAAGCTGCCCAGCCTTCCTTCTTCACTGCTGACAATATCAGTCTGAGAATGAAAGTGAGACAACATTTTGAAAACCAAGGTCATTTTAGAAAGAATGATGCCATGCATGACTAATGAAGTTCTCTGATTCATGAGGAAATTTTGATTTACATTTCAAATCTGTAGTGATCTCTACCCAAAACAGGTTTTCAGCAAAGAGGAAAGTGAATTCTGCATTTCCATGGAGATAGTTTGTGAAGCATAACATATGATGGGGATAATCTTCTTTCATATGTCATTTCTCACCACCAAAGTACATGTTACTCCTTCCTAAAAGAGCACGGCAACTCATGAAAGCAAACTATATTTTCCTGTTGGTTATACTCCGCTCCATATATATCTAAAGAAGTTAAGTTCTTTATTATCCAATTATTGATATTACTTTATATAGTTTTCTGTCTTACATAAGTTGAGGTAGACTGCAGTCCTAAATGCAGAATAGTTTCCATAATAGCTTAAAAGGAGAAAAGCAAGGCAATGCTATCCCTAAGAAAACCTTCTCATCAACATTATATTACTTAAAATATCCTTCCCTTTAGCTATGAAAGTTTTGGTTAGCATACCTCCTCCATGGTTTGACTTTCGTTTCCTGTGTGGGGTACAAAGATGGCAATCTCAGTTACAGTTCACAGAAAAGACATTTTTGGGTTTTTTACTTTCTTTTGCGCCCATAATCTTGGCCAAGAACAGCTTCTTAGTGCTCAGCTCAGCTGAAAAGGATGGGTTGTAGTGGGGAGCCAAATACAAATGGTTACACCAAAATAGGTGCAAACTCACGTGGCCATCACCTCTTTTGTTTACATGAACAACACACTGAACGAGCAGCACCAAGCTTTGGGAGTGGTTAAAAACATTTTCTCCGCTCTAGCCTAAAAGAAACAGAAAATTGTCCCTCATTCAAACCAATGTCCAGATTCCCATCAGTGAAGCAGGTACCCAAAGCGTGTGCCTCCATCAAACTGTGGAAATGGATGCATTTTGAGACAAGTGGACGGGAATTAGTGACAAGAATGTGTCTTAGCTGCTACCTTATTTTTGCTAGTCATACAGATCTGGCACAGGGCGTGCCTGAGCTGGATTTGTTCTCGTTCACAACAAACCTGTTAATATAGCTGCAGTTGCCAGTCCAGATGTGCCTCCATGGCCCCTGTGCAGTTCCACTGTCCACATCCCTTCAGGGATATAGAAGGGAAAAACATGTGCAGGGAACTAGGCATTTGATGGCAATGAAGTTGCAAAAATGTAAATTAGGAAAGATTTTGCCCTGTTTGTTAGAATTTTTGTTGCAGATGAAGATATCTCCACCGGAGAGAATAAAGATGGACTTGAAGTAGCTGAAAGCACTGGCCATTAGGAAATTCCTAGTGCACTTTGCCTCTGACCTTTGTGAGCAGATTCTCCAAATTCTCACAATGTTTTTCTCACAGGTACAAGCTTCAAATCATAACTGCAATTTAAACCACGAAGCATGCACACTGCTGACTGCATATGAGGTGTCTTCTTCTGCCTGCCTGCGCTTCAGAGGTTTTTGTTTGCCTAGTGGGGTGCACTCTCCAGGTATGACTATCACACTAAATCCTGGTACAGGATTATAGAGATGACAGAAAATACTAAATTACTTAGGAATGTGCTATGTAGAAAGAGGAATAATGTGAAGAAAAATGGCACAAAAAATCACATAAAAATTCTCATACAATAAGAATTGCCTCAAACCCTGTTGTTATCCTTTCCAAAGACTAAGACACTGCTTTGACCTTGTCTTCCAAGATAAACCCCAGAGCCACAATGTTTTCATGTCCCGTAACTTTTTGTCTGTTTAGAAGTCAGCTAAGGAGAAAGCAAAAAACATGAAAGCTGCCACTCACATGATCTAGCACCTCTCTGGAATAGCCATGGGTGCAGAATAAGGATATAAAAAGTACTAAACTGAGTTCTGTGATTTAGATACAGAATCGATGAGAGTAAAGGTAGGACATGAAGGATTAGATCCATCACTGTGTTTAAAAAACAAGTGGAAAAGGCAAAGGAAGAGCCAAGTCACCTTTATTTGACAGCAGTTCCACAAAACTGTTTTCTTTCTGAAGGAAGGGGAAGGAAGGATAGCATTTTTTTTCCCAAGTGAAACTGCAAGTGGAAATTTGAGATAAAGATAACCTAATTATATAAGTGGATTTTAGCTCTGACAGCAAGGTTAATGATCCAACACTTGGAAGTATGCCAGGATACATTAGTGACCATAAGCAGTCATAAACTTGGTTTTACAGTTAAGTGAAAGAAGCCCTGCAGTACAGCATCTCTTATCATCCTGTAAAACATAGGCTATGTGATGAGTTGGGAAAAATAAAACCTTTGTATTCAATAACATCCTTTCCTGTGATAGCTGAGCTCTATCTGGAGATCACCCATTTGAATCCCAATAGCAATCCTATTACAGTTACAATATTGTATTATTATTAATATTATAATTTTCCTGTTGGTTTTGTTCTTTATACTCTAAGATAAAGCACTCTGCAGGGACAGTAAAGGCCCTGCTGTTCTACCTCAAGGAGCGTTAAACTCAATAGTACATGAACTCATTTGTTAAGAGGACAGAGAGAAAGGGACTAAGGCCAGTTAGCACATTGCGAGATACATACTGCAGCATTAGCTGGAAACTGTGGAGAGGGGAAAACTCTCCCAGATCTCTTTTTCTTTTAAATTTAAGAAAATTAAGGTCGACTATCCAGACAGACGTGGGTGGTAGGAGAGGAAGCATGTGCTGTGATCCCAGCTCTACATGATAGAGCTGCCCACAAAAAGAAAGCAGAGAGCTGAAAAATACCAAGGGAACAAACAGCAGGTCTAAAGCAAGTAAGGGGAGAATAAACAGTAAGCTGACAGAGCTGACAAGAGGAATGAATCTGTCAAACACAGGAATTAAAAGAAGGGAAGGACTCAAAGAACTCTGTCAGTTTAACATGGCTTTTAAAGTGTCTAGCTTAACAGAAACTTAGGAGGAAAAGATTATTTCAGTAAAAAATCCTGACAGCCCTTGCTGCTTGGAAAGAGGAAAAGGAGTCCTTCCAGTAGGACAAGGAGTCCTATAAGGAAACCTTGGCAAGTTGGAGCTGGGAGGGACCTCTGAACAGGACCCGGGAATGACAAAAAAAAAAAAAAAAAAAAAAGGAGCAGGCTTAGATGAGAAATTTGCATAGTACTAGTCTGAAAATCCAAACCCAGAACATTACAATACAGATAGAAAGACAGATAGATCAGAAACTGAATATAAACAGGAACTGATTTCATTAAATAAGCACACCACCTACGATAAGCAGGATATGGCTTGGGCAGAGTGCACAGGCAAAAGTTTTCCAGGAACAACTATACTCCACAGTTATCTCTGTTTATATTCACTGTAAATATACTTCCCTAATGTATGTCACAATAATAGCTCCTAATTTTTCTCTCTCACTGCATTTACAGTTTCGTAAGTGCATTGGCTTCATCAGTGGGCCTCCCAAATTGCCACGGGCTGTGTGAGAGCATCTCATATCAGCCCAGTGTAAAAGGAACACATTTCCACTACAGGCAACTGCAAACACAATTCTGTTTCACTCCTACCTGCAAATTCCTGAAGCTCCTTTGTGTCATTTTTCATTTCTGAATCCTTCCAGATTTACTTTCATTCCTTCTCACAGTTTCACTGGAGCCCGTCAGTGCTTGTAGCAGAGCACACCACCACACATTTTCTGAGCAGTGAGAAACACAACCACCTCATACCCCTATACAAAGCCCTGAGCAGTCCACCCCGGCTCCCTGCAAAGCCCTTAGTTGAATTTGAGCCAGAACTGTTGTTTCCAGGTTATTGGGCTGACTCCCATTGATGCTAGCTACCAGTAGACCACAGCTCTGGCTTTCTGAGCACCTCTTTCCTCATCTTGCTTGCTTTCCATTTTAAGCTCACGCATAAGTACCCTTTGGGACGTGGGTCCTTTAGAGGTGCAGACCACAAACACCAGGAGCTACGAGGTGCAAGCAGGGATCAGGGCATTCGTAGTGGGTACAGTGAAGGAGGGTCTGGGGTGTAGCGGTACCTGAGCACAGTATGCTGCTCCCCGCTAAGTCTCGTTACCTTCTCCGGCTTCCCAGAGCCACGGCTGCTCTGTTCTCTGCCTAGTGGCTAAATGTTACAGCTGCCTGTCAGTATCAAAGCACGAGGTTAATGGTTATATTCGCAGCAGGAGTCTTTTCCTCAGTTCACATAAAAATTGATGTGTCCTGAAGAGCCAGACATGTATTCCTTCATGCTTTAAACCCCCCCGACTTCATTGGGGGGTGACTGAATGAGCAATGTAACACAAGAGTTTCAGTGTCAGCTTTAAGACTCAGGGAAATTGAAAAAAAATGCTCTCATTCATTTTAGTGACCCTTAGAAGGTAAACTTATAATTATGCCTGTGATTATATCGTGTAGATTTTCTTAGCTTACAAGCAAGAGCCATTTATGCTGGGCAAAGACCAGTGATACTTTCTGTATTTCTCTCCATGTATCGTGCCTTACTACGTTGATAGTTGCTGTTCTCTGCCTCTGAAATAAACTGAATATTTAAATGATATAATTTTAGTCTTGTTTTGACTGAGCTCCAGTTAATTCATCTTCTTCCATTCCCTATCTCTCCTTGGCACTGAGAAAGCCTATACACAACACTATCTGTATTTCACAGATACAGGAAGCTATGGAAGAACAGGATGAAGAAGGAAGAACTATGTAAAAAAGATTTCACTGTTCGTGAAAGGATCATCATATGCTCATGTTCAAAGACAGGAGGAAATCTGTAGATATCTGCCAATACGATGTAGAATATACTCAAGCTGTATTAAAATAAAGTACCAGAAAGCAATTTAATAAAAAAAACTTACGTTAAAACAATGAATTTATACTAAATGTCCTTTTGAGGAGAAGAAAGAAAGTTGAGTTAATGGTGAAGGCATGAAGAATGTGAGCCTTCACTGGACAAGCTAGCCCTACACACCAGGAGGGGTTGTAGGGTGTTTACACCAGGCAGAGTGGTATGTTGACATAGCTGTAGGGTATCAAGGACCTACAGAGGCTACGGCTCATTCACAGAAAGCACAGGCATTTCTAGAGATGGCAGCTATATTAGTCTTACTGAATTTAGTGTGCTAGCATGGCCATACCTCCCTGGGACTGAATTGGGTTGGCCAGAGCTAAGCTGGGTATCTAGAAGTTCATGGCTGTGCCTTCCAAACAGCCCTTAGTTTACTGAAGTGATTGCTAGCGCAAAGTGAGCGTGAGCCAGTGCCTTTCCTCTTGTCTGTAAATGGCAGAAGCAGCAGGTAATACCAAACGCCTATGCGTCTCTCAAGGAAGTATCTAACCAAGGAGACACCAGGCACTGAAGAGAGGTATGGTGAAAAAATTGCGGATGCAAGGCTGCTTTCTCACTGCCAGAACAAAGTGAAGGTTAAAGGTCTTTGTATAGGTTTGGTTTTTTAAAAATGATTATGCACATAAACTAGGAATAAATTAAGAGTAAGTTAGCAGTAGACTAAACCAGGAGATACTCAGGAAGAATTTATTAAAACACCAACACATATGGTACTTCAACAATTAAAAATCCATTCTTGTCACTATCTTTTTGAAAATCCTATTTGAATATAAAGGCTTATTTTTAATTTGAAAAAAACCCCCAAACCTCAAACAACAACAGCTGAGAATAGAAGTGAGCTTAAGATCAATGTAAAACATAGAGGTGGGAACAGGAAGTGACATCTTCCAGAAACTGGCGGTGACAGTGGCACTTAATCTATAGGCATTCACTACACAACAGAGCTGATGTCTGGTTTTTATGAGGGCTGAAAACTCTAAAACTGGAACTGATAAGGGGTGTGTGTCTGTGTTATCCCTTTAGCATATAAGCCATTACTTGTCTCAGGCTGAGCATGCCGAAACTGAGCCCTCCAAAATCTGTGTGCCATCCTGAAATTGTTGACTTCAACTTCTTAACCCTCTGCTAATTTGCCGAAGTAATTTTTTATTTCCCAGCTTACTGTACCTGCAGGATATACACTGCTGGATGACTGGAGCATCTCTAGAGGAAATACCTTGATAACAAATGTTATCAAGATGGCAGACTGAAGGAAAAGAGTTCAATTTGAGCCCAGAGACACCGCCTCGGGCACCACATCCCTGACATTCAGCTTTCACTGCCTGTAGCTTTGCCTCTCCCAGCTGCTGTTATCATCCATCCTATATGCTCACGTTCTGTATATCTGCCAACAGATGTAGCAAAATTAAGCCACATCTGTTGGATGATGTCTTCAGTCTCCTGTGCTGTTTAGGTCTCTTTGGCCTACAGTCTCCAAAGACAGGTTTAAACTGCTGGTTTGCCTACGGCTTCAGTCAGAGCTGCTCGCAGAGCTACGTGTGTGTCAGCCCTCCCCTGAAGTCACTGTCCTTGTTCCCTGTTGACAACAACCAGGCGTTTCAGCAGAAACTCTTTTTGACAGGGGAATAACGTGTGTACTGCGGGGGAATATTTAGGCTGAAATATGTTCTCTTTGCCGGAATTTGCATAGGAAAACTCTGCCCAGAGCCCTGACTGGGGAGCCTTGTCTGATCTGCAGTAAGTGCAAATGGACAAACAAATGATTTCCATTCCACGAGACGCTGTGCGGAATTTGCACAATTTCAAAGCTAATTGGGAGGAAGGGTTTTACAAAGCCCTGGGGCAAGGTACTCAGAGGTGTTGTGAAATGCCAAAAGGATTTCTCAGTGGGCAAAACAAAGGTTATGTTTTAATACAGGAGAAAGATCTCAGATAATCAAGAGAGATTTTAAGATTTCCTCCCGCTGCTCACCACTTGATGCTTCAAAAACATATGTTTTGTTACCTCTAAGGAGGCAAAAATTTATGCTGTATTTGACTGTCAGTGGGTTTCTATTGGTTTTCTTCTATTCAGCAATCACTGTCCTAGAGATGTCTCAATTCTCACACAGGAAAGAATGTTTTTACTGATAAAAATCCCCTAGAGATAACGCCAAGTAGCATTCAATTCAGCCAAAAAATATGCAGGCATATTACCAAATTGGTAGCTATTTGGACAATGAAGAATCTACATATAATCAGGCTTTTTTTTTTTTTCTTTCTGTTTTTTGTACTTTAAGAAGCAAATCTCATTTCCCCTTAGGGTTCTCTGCAGGGCATAAGGCGGTCCCTTCTCTGCCTCTATCCCACAGCACACTCATCCCTATCCTGGAAGCTGTCACTCAGTTGGCCATGTGAGACAACAGGCGTGTAACGAGTCTTGCTGGTCTGTGAAGAGAGAATGTTTTCTGTTTGTATTGCTGGTGCTAAGTAAACGTTAGCATTTTCTTGGTAAGAGCCGTTCTCAGTAATGAAAGAAACCATGTGGTAGGCATGAACCTTGGTAAGCCCTTAATCCATTAAATGGGCAAACTGAAGAGACAGTTCAGGGTCCAGTGCCTAATTACTCCTTGCTCTGCCAGAGCAAATTTCTGCCCTCTTTGAGAGAAGTGATATCTATTCCAAAAGATAATGCAATTTCTTGATTTTCTGTCTCTCTGTGTCCCAGCTTGAATTCATGAAGAAGAGATTTCTTAAAGTTATTTAGTAGTAAGTAGTTCTGAGAAAGCTGGAAATCAAATATAATAGATATTTCCTGGTACCGAGATGTTTCTATGGATGTGGAAAAGGATTAGATGTTCTCTTTAGCTCCCTGCCAGACTATCCGCTAAGATTATATGCAATCAAAAAACCCCTAAATCAGTCAGCCAAAACTTCTGTATACTCCACAGTCCCTTTTTTTTCCTTAAGTACTATCTCTGATAACAGAGAAGGGTGACTTGGTTGTTTTTTAAGGTGAGAGCTGAAAGACTGGAGTTGGATTTCATTTATCCCAAGCTGTTTTACCAACTATTCGTGGTTTCAGTTTTGTAAACTGTGGATCTCTGAGTGGTCAGATCTCTTGCTCTTTGGGCTGATTTGGCTTTTAATCTTCAGAAATTTAGGTATGGACTCTTTGAGTCTTAGGTCCAGCCACAGCATTGAATTCCTCTATAGCTATTAGCATATCTCTCATGCTTCCCGTCGCTGCCATCACTGCCCCTAAGCAGCAGCACCATTTCTTCATTCATTCGCTTCCTCTGCTGTTCACCACTTGCCAGCTGTGAATTGCTATTCCTTGACCATTAGGAATCTCCCACAGGTTTCTAGGGAGAGCTACTATTTATTTATCTCCAGGTCCTCAGACTACTCCATCTTCCATATTATAATCCACAGTATAATGTAGTATACCACAATTCATCCCACCTCCCAAAGCAGAACATCAATGCCATGGTCACCACTCCCTTCCCTTTATCCTACAGAGTCTTTCCACCCTGGGGTCCCAATTCTATGCCCATGTTTTCCGCCTCCGCTTCCACAAACCAGGATCCCAGGCCACAGTCTGTGGTCTCCATAGTTAATAAAATATGATTCTAGTTTATACTCTCCTTTACATTAGATGTTACTTTAATTATACAATAATTTCAGTGAAATCCATGGTGCTATCTCAGAGCTGGTGTAATTAAGATGAGAAACCTCCTCTTCCTACAGTGTTAAGTACATTGTTATCAGATGGCATCTGCATGGTGACATGTGTGAAGAGAGGCAGTGGTCCCAGCTCACCTTGCATTTGGCACTTGCAGATGGATCCTACCTGCCTGCTACTGCTGGCATTGCTTCCCTTCAGACCACAACTCCATTTTTGAAGGTTCAGACCCTCAGTTAAATTAGAAAATTATCATAGATCTACAGAAAAATTGTAACACCAAATGAAGGTTAGCAAGCACTATGGTATCCACACTTCCTTCCACTTTTCAGTATTAACTGTGGCACCCTTGTTTTAGATACAGTGGTAGAAACTCAGTGTGCTGGTAATTTTCTTCGCAGCAGCTGGTACGGGGCTGTGTTTTGGATCTGTGCTCAAAGCAGCGGTGGTAACACAGGGGTGTTTCAGTCCCTGCTGAGCAGCGCTCACACAGAGCCAAGGCCTTTTGCCACCAGTGAGTAGGCTAGGGGTGCACGAGAAGTTGGACCAAAGGGATATTCCACATCACATGACGTCATGCTCAGCATATAAAGGTGGGGGAAGAAGGAGGAAGGGCAGGACATTCAGAGTGATGGCGTTTGTCTTCCAAGTAACTGTTCACATGATGGAGCCCTGCTGTCCTGGGGATGGCTGAACACCTGCCGGCCAACGGGAAGTGCTGAATGAATTCTTTGTTTTGCTTTGCCTGTGCACATGGCTTTTGCTTTACCTATTGAACTGTCTTTATCTCAACCCACAAGTTTTCTCTCTTTTACTCTTCTGATTCTCTCCCCCATCCCACTGCGGCGGGGCGGGAAGTGAGTGAGTGACTCTGTGGTGGTTAGTTGCCAGCTGGGGTTAAACCACAACGGTCAGGCAGGGTGCAGCCTGACTTTTTAGTTCCAGATTTATTTACTTATCCTACGTCCAACAGGACCTTGTAGAACTGTACAAATATTTTCAGAAAAATATATTTATTCAAAATCTTCCAGTATTTCCTCAAAGGTTAAGAAAAGGTGGATTCAAATCTTACAAAATATTTTCCTCATCCCATTTTGTTGCCGAAAGGGAAAAAAAGTTGAAAGAAGAAAAATTCTAGAAAATTAAGTAATGAAAATAAATTAGAAACAGTTATGACAACCCCTTAACTCTGGCCCTAGAAAAATTTGTGAGCAATATGAAGTGAAACAGAATTTTAATCTAAGTTTTTAACTAAGAAAAGGCGTGATTTATAGGTTCTGCTCAATAGGGATGGCTCACGTTCACCGCATGCTCCATATTTACTACTGGTCATGCTTTCTCTTCCAACTTCCAAGACAAAGCTGGTTTCCCAAAGAGTAGTAGCTGGTTTGTAGGTCACTTGCTTTGCTTCCCCTTTGACTTTTCTGTGCAGATCTTCTGTTTTTTCTGTGCTTCCTCCCCCTTCTGCCCTTTTCCCACCGTTAGTTTCTAGAGGGCATTACAGTATTGTTCCTGCTTGCTTTTCAGCTATTGAGAGACATATATTTTTAGCAGACATATCTCCTCTTATCTACTTGGAGGCAAGTGATCATGATAGTGGGAGGGCACCACAGACAGACTGGATCATCGTGCTTCCTAATGGCAGCCTAATTTTATGGTCTTAGCCTTGGGATGGGGATCTTCCTGGCACACACCCATGCTCAGTGAGCACTCACAGGAACCCTTCTGCCAGCACCGAAATCAGGTTTCAATCAAATCATACCATGTGCTTAATTTAAAAGCAGTGAGATTTTAAAATTGTGACACAATTGCGGTTCGTTTTGTTCCTTTCAGAGTCTTATCAGATATCCAGATAACAGATTCAAATCTTCTTCTTTTTTTTTTTTTTCCCCTGCAGCTATGAGATATAGAAACTTTTTTGTTCCCTTTTTGTGATAAAAATGGTTTCTGGTCTCAATTGATTGTAGGACCAGAAGTACTAAGTGAAACATAAAATAACATTTTAAAAAAGAGTGTGTATTGCTATAAGACTCAACCTGACTGAAATGTAGAAATTTAGAAGTGGTAAACTGGTACCTTTGCTCTACATAGCTGAAATGAGAATAGGATGCTTACAAAGTGAATTAAAAAGGCAAGACAACAACAACAGAAAAGCAGTTTTTCCACTTCATGGAATTGTAATGTCAGTATTAGAACTACTACTTTAATATGTATGGGCTATTTATCAAGAAAAAGAAGTCATAATTTTGTTCAAGTAGGGGAAACAACCATCATTCAGTAGATGGGACAGACTGGCTTTTCCACAACACCTGGCTCAGATGTCACCTATTCACAATGTCAGATTACATGGATGGTAGGTAAAGGGAATATAATGCAGTGCAAATTCATCTGTTGCTTAAAAATGGGGCTTTTCAATATGAAGGAAAAATGGAGAGGACATGCAGAAGATAATATTCAAATTAAGTGGAAATAACTATAATGAATCAAGCTGTCAA
Source organism: Bucorvus abyssinicus (assembly GCA_009769605.1). NCBI lineage: Eukaryota > Metazoa > Chordata > Aves > Bucerotiformes > Bucorvidae > Bucorvus > Bucorvus abyssinicus. The sequence goes on from CM020026.1 coordinate 52,594,809, forward strand.
AATCTAAGTTTAATACTGGATACTTTCTTAATCCTGAGCATTAGGATTCAAATATTTTGTATATATGATGTTTTTTTTTTCTGTATCCTTATGTGGAAAGTGGAGTAAATCTTCAATTTTTTCACTGATAAATATGCAAACGGTTAATATATTCCACAACATACAGGCCTTGTTTCACATAATTTGCGCAATTTAGTTATGCAAGTATTAGAAACGCAGTGAATAACTCCAACAGGAACTATGATTTCATATAGTTTAATGTCAACAATCTGACAGGTAAGTTAGAACTATTTAAGTCAAAAATGAAAAAAAGGCAGATCAGCATGGTTTATCGGGGAAAAAATTAATCCTGGGGTCTGCTCCTAGTGATGCTGGCATGAATCAGAAGTAACTCCAACAAAACCAGATTGGAGGAGCAGACATTTGCTGTTGAACTGCACAAGTCCTGGAAAGGGAACTTCACTGTTCTTGTTACTTACATTTGCCTTTTAACGTCATCCTTCGGACTTGGATGTTTAGTGTTCTGTACAGATTTAACTGGGCTCTCAGGCAGAAATACATAATTATGAAGTTTTCAAAAGCCTGTATTATTTAATTCACTGACCACCTGTGGGATAAATGCCTAATTAATCCTCTTTGTTATTTATAGATCGTATCACTACACGTTCCAAAAAGAGCTGCTTCAGTCATTTGGGTAAATACTGAATAAATCCAAAATAAAAATGTTTAGGTATTTTTAAAGTAAAATTAAATAAACACTTCTATAGTGCAGCAAAGACATTAAAATGATTACGTGTGGTTTTTTTTTTTAATCCTTTATAAATGAAGGGGAAAAAAAAATGCATGCCATTTGTTGCTCTTTTACACATGTAAGACAGAACTCAGACTCCAGAACTGTCTGTGACAGTGCTGAGGAAAGCATTTGGTGTTCGAAGTCAGAAGTACACAGCTGATCCTTCTCTGCCTCACACCTACATGGCAAACGCTTTGCATAAGAAGGGAGATGCCAAAATAACAGGATGGAGCCTGACAAGGAAAAGCATTATGGCCATTGCCACGTTTACCCATGGACAGCCCCTCATGAACACATATCGTTTCACATGCTATAAACAGGGTCCCAATCTGGTCTTGTCATTAGGAGGCTCATGGAAGAGACAAGAGTAAATGACAGCAGTGTTCTTCTCCTCATTGTTATCTTAGGCAAGCTACACTGTAAATCTCTTTTTCCAACCTTTTAATGAGGTTAATAACACATGAGATCTTGCAGATTTGTACGTTCAGTTAGCCTGTACAGGCCTTTCACCAAACAATGAAAACCTATAAATGCAAGGATGCTCCCTGCCTGCTAAACAGATCTATTTCTGATGATCAGTGTCTGCTTCTGTACACAGGAGCATTTTTTACATTTTATTTTATACAATATTTGCACAGATCTGGAAGGCAGTAAACCATTTCTTCTTATTGGGTTACAGCTGCTCCTCCATGGTTTCTGAGCTAAATACTCATTAAGTGATTCTCATCAACAAATTAATATGTGTGTTTTTTTAGGAACCCACTAAGAATGCTAATTTTAGGAAGACATTTGAACGAGAAGCAAAATTTCTCTCTATATAATTTATATATCCACTTGAAAATACGATTTTGTAATGAAACACTGAGACATCCTTAATTATTGCAGCTTTAGTGGTGCCATACTAAGTGCAATACTAAGAAGAGACCGTCTAAAGAATAATTCCCTTCAGCAGAGATTTGCTGACTACGCACCTGCTTCAGCAAATGAACACGGAATACAGTGTCAAAACATCCTTTTGAGTTAGTGCTGCTTTCCCACTCTCTTGGTCTCAGTGTATCTTGCACATGACTGACAAGTATATCTGCAAAAGAATAAAATGTGAGCAAAAAAAAAAAAAAATAGCTTTCTAGTTAGTGCTTCTGTTGATATATTCATTCATTTCACTTCCTATGTGATATCACCATCATGTCTAAGCAGATTTTATGAGAAGGCTCACTGAAGTGAAAATCAAGCCAATGAATCGTTTAATATGAACTAATGAAAACCAGATATAAAAGGCTTTCACAACTGGTTTGCAGCTTTAATTGTCAAGCTATGTAAATTCAGAGCACTCTTAAGTAAAGCAAAGGGACTGCAATGCAGAAAATGGGACCACTTTGTGATAATTGGTTTTAATTAGACAGTCATATAAACAGCTCTGTCCTGCAAGATACTAAGTGAAATAAAGAGTTTTCAAGGTAAAAGTTTGAATTGCTAAAGACTGTGAAAATGGCAAGTGCGTTATCATTTGTGCCTTCTGCCTGCTACTTCAGCTATAACTGCTGATGACTGTATCTTGCTGTAACCTAAAAAATCAGTCTTGTCACACTGGCATTTATTTTTGCTTGATCAACAAATGCTTCTTCACTGTACAACCTGAAACCCAACTAAACTGGGTATGACTGATTTCATGTTTGAGCCTCTCCCATTATTATACTGCAATAACTCTCATAATGCCAAGACATGGACTTGGAGTCCACTGTCTTGGCGTGTTTGTCCCTTGACTGTACTTGTTAAACTCCTGCTGGGGTGAAAGATGCCCACAGAGAAATATCAGTATGATTTCTGTGAGACACCGAGTTTCTACATTGATAGGTGCTTAACAAATAAAAAAGAAGGAAAAAAAAGTGTATAACACTTTTCCCCCAGCTGTGTTCCAGAAGTGCTGAAAAAGATTTAAGAGATTCATTTTGCATTTCATCTCTATCTATGATTTTGCATTTTATGTTAACAATTCTGGGAAGCAGTGGCTATAGTACACTCTGTAGAGTTCATTCTTCACTAGTTTTTTCTTGTACTGCTGTCACATGCCTTCAGTGGGTATTTAACTTTTAGATTCAATAATACTTCCCACTCACCTTGCTCTCATCTTGTATTGGTGGAAACAGTCAACCTGTGGATTCTGCAAGAGAGGATTAAGCCCTATATTCCTAAAAACACCCTGCTGAATGGCACCTGTTTTTCAGATTATTTAAATTCCATATGGCCCACATGAATTGAGAAACATATTTAACCAGAATTTAGTTTTATGTAATAGAAGTCATGCAGAAAGGAGGGGGAAAGTATCTCCTCACACTGAAGGGATTATTAAAGCTTCATTTTATGAAATTTATGTTTTTATTATGTGCAGAGACTTAACTACTCTCCAGGATAGTGTTCTAGAGCAGAATAAGTTCTGTTCCAGTAATCACCTAATTTTGACAATCTTTCATATTTCAATAAACACTTTAAGCTAAAGTAATTTTTAGATATTTAAGCTAAAAGATAATTACTTTGAGGTAAAGAAAACTTGAAAAATCATATCCATGCAAACCCGCTATCTAGAAAAGAACCACAACAGAATTCAAGGAAAGAAGGGATTCTTCAGGGTACGAAAAAGGGAAAAAACACACACTGGTAGATCTGGGCACCCTGTACACATTGATCCAACTGAGGAAGGGGAAAGACTTCTCTGACTATGCTTCACTTTCCATGCGACCATTCTACCACTCTGATAAAATCTAAATACAGTCTTTTCTTGCTGTGTCCTCACGCTTTTCTGTCTACTGCCAGAAGAATTGGTGCTCAACCTAGTTAAACAGCAGGAGTCAGAGGAAGATGCTCCAAGCACCACAGAGATCCTTGCAGAAGAACCTTTGCTAGTACAGACCCTCACTGCTTTCCACATTACGGTCTCTCCATTTCTCTTGCACCCAGTTGCTGGTGCTCTGATTTTTCCCTTCTCTGAGATAAAGTTATAGGGGTCCATTCTTCTCTTTCAGAAATAAGACAGTTCTTTTGCTTCAGAAAGTCAACACATTCTATGCCACAGAGCTGAAACAATGTAGGAAAAATCTGCCCAATGTCACTAAGCTCCCTTAAGCCAGAGGACAAAACCCTAGAATGAGTCCTATATACTGTGGAAAGCCCAAGGGTTTGTTCTGGTGCTGGTACAACAATATGGGTAGCGTTTGCTGTCATACCATCTCATCATGGCCAGAAGACCGCTTACCCTCTTGCTTTCCAGGCTGTATCATGGTGTTGAGTGAAGGGCCATCACGAGCTGTGGGAGGAAAATGGGTCCATACTCCATTTTTGCAAAATATTTAGGAAGCTGGAGAAGGTTTACGCCAGTGTCTTGTGATGCAACCATGCAGCTTAGAAGGGCATGGTTGTTCCTTGTGCAGGACGTGCTTTGGCAGTATAGAAATCCTTACTGCTCTTGGTCTGACAGGAAGCTGAATTGCAGTTCCCTGGCAGCTCTTTGTGGCATGTTGAATTCCATCCTGCTTGTTGAAATTTATGGTTTAAAATGATTGAAGAATAATGTTAGATAGGTTCTACTTAGCATGCACATTCGTTGATCTCAGGGGGATCTGGAATAGAAAGATCCATGAGAAAGGTAACAATCCATAAAAACCAAATGTAACAGTATGCCTAATACTTAGTGGCAGCATCAATATCTGAAGGACTTTCTGTTTTGAACCTTACTGCTGCAAGGCTGATGAATGGAGTGAGCAGAGGTGATGTGACAAACACAGGTGACAATGAACTCAGAATCTAGCCTCCGTGAAGAAGACTGACTTCAATAATTTCATTCATGAAGATAAAGTAACTACAGGGAAGCTAGTTTTATCCGGGGCACTCCGGTTTCGATTGATTTGTCTCGTCACATATTGGAAATATGCTTTAGCACACGAACATCAGCATTTTCTTTGGAAAGGCATGACTTAACTAGCTGACTTTGGAGATGCAATAAATTTATACCACAATTAGTATTCACTTTTGAAATGGCAAAACATTCAGCAGAATGTGGACATTTCTGTTCCTGCCAGCTTCTTTCCTCTGTTGTGTGTGCTTGAGTAAAAAAACCGCACAACTTGAATTCAGTACATTTTGATTTTTTTGCAAGACAAAGTTAATTTTGTGTTTTCCTCATACATCTTCATTATGCTGGACAAAATTATCAGGCCATCCAAAGCAAACTCTGTTTAAGGCATACAGCAGTACATATGCTCTGTCTCATTATTTCTCCATTTTCACTGAAAATATTATAGATAAGAGGTAGCCACAGCATGCAGATGAGTGGAAGAAGGACCCAGGCTTTGGAATTCATTTACCCATATGTCTCCCTAATTATATATCAATTTTTGGAGTACTCAGCAGATACTCTTCAGCATGACTAGCTTTCTTCTGTCTACCCATTAGCAGAAGCACCATTGCGGATTGCATTTGCTGTCCTTGGTACGGTGGAGCACTCAGACTGATCAATCAAGCAACAGTCTTTGCAGGCAGTGGCATTTCTGGTATCGATACCTGGCGGCTCCTGCCTCAGCTCTACGTGGATAACCTTCCTTGGAGAGCACACGCTGTGAAAGCCTGTCGCTGCTCCCCACCAGATGGCAATGCGACAGCAAGAGGCCTGCTTCATCTGGTAGGAGGGAAGCAAACAGCACTTTCCTTGCTGCAAGTCATTTCAACGTGGAAGTTCGCCCTGCTGCAAGTCATTTCCATTTCATGGATGAATGAGGGATGTGCTTGGAAGAGCATTCTTGCTTATTTTTTGCCTCCCCATCTTTTTTTTTTCTTTTATTCAGTCTCCTGATTTTTTTCTACATTGCCTACTCGTGTTAACAGCCAGAATGTTCATTTATCTTTTCTATATTAAAGCAGGCTTTTATTCTCCCCTTTGCATTGTAATCACCCATAGCAAAGTATAATAACAATACTTAGCAGGTACATAAGGCTTAACATCTTCAAAGCACTGTAAAAAAAATCCTCACTTCTGCGATGCAGGTGAGCAGAGTCGGCTGTGTTTCACAGAGAGCAAGGGAGCCGTTAGGTAAGTAACACGGCAAAGGACAGGCCAAATTAGCAGCAACCATGACTCCAAACTTCTTTCCAATCTTAGGTGTTTGCCATTAAATAACACAGCTTTGCTGCTGTATTTACAGCTGTTTCTCTTTGGTCTCTTTCAAATGTCCTAGTCCAGGTTTTGCCTTTATTTTGGAAGCACATTTCTTACTTCATTTCATCTCAGAATACAATAGGAATTTTTTCTCCCTACTTGTATTTCAAAGCAGAATTCTTTTGCTGCTCACCTAAAGCAAGGTTCTTCTTACTGGTACCTCATTTTGTAGTTCAAAGCAGGAATTTTTGACTTCTTGTAGTTCAAAGCAGTGGTCTTTCTCTTGTAGTCTAAACCCAGGGTCTCTTTAGCTCAACCCTAGATAATTTGTTCATCTCAGTGAATCAGATATACTGTACATAAGTATTCTGGACATTAACTCTTTCCTTCAATACCAAGACTACTCACAGTCAGTTCCAAAATCTTACCGTTTCCCATCATCTCCTTTGGCTGGCATTTCTGTTTCGTATCTAATGGTGACAATATTTTCAGTGCAGACATAGACATGCATAGCACTTAGACCACATTTTCAAATGGAGCTGCCATATTTGTCTGATTTGGGGGGAATGCTTGTTTTGAGACATGGACATGGCTATAAACACTTCCCACCATTCTCTGTATTTCTGAAAATGTACTCCTGACTTCCTTCCTGCTTTCTGAACTGCAGAGGAGTTACTGGTTTGGGTTTCTCTTCCTCTGCCTTGACAGCCCAGAACACCAGGCTAATGGCTATAGCTAATGACCAACCGTACAAGCAATGCAATGAAGTCAGTTACCCAACACACAGGATACTGGCTGATACGTATTTTACTTTGAAAAACAGACTTCCACTTCTTCATATTGTCAGCCTTTTTCTGCACGTAACATAAATGAGATAAAAATCCTCTAATCAGACAAACAGTATTTTTAACAACATTTCATGAAATGACTCTTGCTGGGTGTTTTGGGACAGCCTAAGATTACCAAACACGATTTGGAGACACTAGCTTGTTCCACTGATCAATTTTTAACCCTTACATAGGCTACATTTCAAAATGTCTCTCTGTGGCATGTCCCTGGAAAAGATCTGTGCTGACAGAGTTCCATGACACATTATAATGCTGTACTGAAATGGAAACAGAAACGTATTTTTAAATCTACATAGCTCTTAGGAGAGAGGAACGAAACTAGAAAGACTGCACAACGGGGTCTCTGGAAAAGATTTTCAGCTATGAGCTACCTCCTTGTGTGCTTGTTTCATCTACCAATTGCACCACGTGCCCTTTGGCCTCAGTGATAATATTTAGCGAGGAGAAGGACTACCTACAGACCCGACATGGCAGGGGTAGAACAGGCCCTGCAAATTAACAGAGTTTTTCAAACTCTGCTACAGAATATGTGTGAGAATCTTTGCTCTTCCATTTGCAAAACGGGTTTGGTAATCCCTGTTTCTCTGAGAGATGACAGAAACTTCTTAGTTAGGCATACCATCAAGTGGTATAAAAGTGGTGGGCTCCATCTATCATGACTCTATGCTATCCTTATACAGACCATGTAACAGAAATATATTTTGGTCTTTGATTAATAATGCATAAAGTGGTATAATTTTAAGCACGGAAGATTAAAAAACTAGAACTCTTTAAAGTGATTTACAGTTCTGGCAATTGAAAACTTTTACTACCTCACTGCGTGTGCTGTAACCTGAAAAAGCGCATGCTCATCTGGTCTCAAATGTCACCATGCCATTAAAAACAAGAGGCCTCGGGATTCCTCACGGTGTGACTGGGGCTTTAACTTCTTATGTAATTGTCCATTTTGTGTCTGCTTCTGTGCTGAAAATCCAGTCTCGACAAACTTAATTTTTTCACCTAGTACTCCCTCTGCTCCTTTCTGAAGCAGAAAAAACAGATTTCCTGCGAATTGGCTAGAAGTTCTGTTAGCTTTCCTCTCTCTCTGGAGGAACGCATTTTAGTCATGGGAGTGCAGCTGATAATGGCTGTAGAAATAACACTTCAGCTCAAAGTTTCTTTAAGCACTACTTTGTCTGTCACCTGAATATTCTCAGGAGTAAAAACTGTTATTCTACCTGCACTGAAAAATGTGTGTGTTTTTGAAAGCATTTTTCTCTCGCCCACAAATATGCACACACAATACTCACCTCTGCTGAGCAAAAAGCACTTACACGTACCAGTATACTCCCATTTAAGTCCTCCCCATAAGTTTTTCCTATTTCTTCTTGTTTTGTAACAGATTTGTTATTTTCCAGACAGAATATCCCTGCCACTTAATATATGAGAACACAAAGTCCATCTTCTCAGTCTTATCTAACAGAAAGAGGAATCAAGTCCTCGGAAAGATAGAAAAACAAAGACAGAGTTGCTCCATCTAATAGCACCAATGACTCAACAATTTAATCTTCCAACCTTTGTATCTATACTCAGTGGAAAGCTAAGAAATTATATAAAATCTTTTTACATCAAAGTCTTTTTGAGGCAATACGTTCCTACCTTCCAAAAGAGTAGCTGTGGTCGTAGCACTTACCCACAGGGCATCCACCAGAGCACACATAAGTGTGCATAGCAGCCTAACAGCGTACAGCTGCCATGTTCCTCATGTCCCTTGTAAAACATCAGGCTCTTTTATATATGATAAAGGAGTCATGGATCGGTCTAAGACCAACACTACAGAATCTAGTTTATTCCTCTGCACATTATTTCATAGCTGGATCCTACCTGACAATGACACCTTACTTTCACACACCCAGCTAGCTATCCAGAATCTTTGTCTTCCCCAGTGTAGCTGTGCCACAACATAAAACATAATAAAGACAATGTCAGGAGTGGAGCTAGATCTAGTGAGTTCACAGGGAGCTTAATTTGATGTAACATAGTTGCTAACGAGGCTGAAAGTCCCTACTGAGATGTATGGTTCAGTCCTATGAAGTATGTACGCAAAGGGCTGAGGACCTCCACTATGACAACGTTCAAAATTCACAGACCAAACAGCTCACTTGGAAAGAACTGAGGCCTCGTTTTCCAACAGCTTTCTGCAAGGTGACCTGAGCATCAGTGTGAACTACAGCTCTCACAGTGATGTCCCCTGGTCACTGTGGAAACCTTTTTCAGTAAAAAGACATCAGCACCACGGTAGGTCCGAGGTAGTGGGAGTTACCTGGGAACCATCATTAGGCTGTTTCTGGACGGGGTAAGATGCACACCCTGCCTAAACTTCTGCCAGGAAACAGACCCTTTATCCCTCTCCTCACCAATCACTCTGGATAGCTCTCAATGCAGCACTTGCAAAAGTATGTCTGAATGACTCATTTGCAAGGAGCGATTTATCAAATTGATTTAGTTTCATTTCCTGTTTGTGGGATTATCCACACGCAAGTCACGATTTCCTCAAATGTATTCATTATCCAAAGTTAATTTTGTTTAGTCATGTGGTCTCAGTATGAACTGTTCTCTGTACTTGATCTCCCTTGCTCCAAAAAGACTGGCAAATAATTGCAGGAAATTAAATCTGTCATGTGGGTTCCCTTCTGTTTCTTCACAGAGTGAAAGCAGTGTCGGATGTGAAAGCTGCAGAAGGGGGTTTGGTAGATGCCTTGCATATGAGTCCAGGAATGAGAAGAACAGGATGGCTTTGGCTCTCACATCTTGTGTAAATGACCACAGGCTGGCATGCACAGGGCTAGCGTGCATTCCAGTCAATAACATCCCTGGGAGTGATTGCTGCCTTGTGCTCATTTCAGTGGCTGACATCCCCAAGAAGATCTTTATTCAGCATAGATCAAGACTGAGCCACGGAGGAACGGGTCCCCAGTATGGAGTCCGGCTTTTTAGCCTCTTTACTGAGAGCTCATAAAAATTATTTTTTTCCCCACAGTAAACTGCAGCATATCTTTTTAAAATACCATTATATAACTTTTTTCTGTGACTGACTCATCTCTCCGTTATGTCACTGTTATATTAGTAAATGCACTGAAGATGTTCCTGATTTAAACAAATAAGCAAGAGGGCAATCAGTCCCTACATACTCAGGCAAACAATCTAGAAACTGAATTATAGATAGGCCTAAAGTAAATGTATGAATGTGTTCAAGCTGATTTGTTGACTCAGTTCTATAAACACCTCTTGGATTTTAATCTACACTCTTTCTGTTTTCTGTTTTTATGCATCACTGTTTTTTTTAAATTCATCTTTTGTGTTAGATTTCTTCATGTATTTTGTCATTCAGAGGCTTATGAATGCAGCACATTTCAAGATGTGGATATGATATATATCTGTTTTTCTCAGGAAAGTTAAAAAATAAAAAGAAAGCATAAAGAGTAAAGTATATAAAACCCAGCAACAACATCATCTGCAATAACAAAAGCAAGAAGACTTGCTATTCATATCTGAACCATCCCTGCATTTCCCATTGTGCTTTACTGAGGCATCTGATTTTATCTAGGCACTGTCTGTCCCTCTTGGTCTCCTATACTCTCCCTGGTGCACATCTCCACTGTGGGGTTGGTCTGCTGAGCCTTCCTTTTAGAGTCTGTCAATGGATTTAAATGGCTAGTGTAATTGCTTCCTTTAACTCACAATCTTCCTAACCTTAGAAATGTAAAAAAAACCCTAGAGTTTTTGTTTTCACGGGAAGAATGCATTACATAATCTTTTTAAGACTGATAAGAACAGCATCTGAGTCCATGCTACACAACCTTTATGAATATCAACCTCAAATGCATACCAGGGAAACAAAAAAAACGGTCTCAGGAGAGAAAGCAGTTTCAGACTGGTAGGTTAAAAAGAAACAGGCAGCTATTTCTAGCAAAAGAAAAAGTAAATTGTATTGCTTTTACCAGACACAACTGTGATGGGTATATGGATGTGAAAATTAACTTGGATGTAGTGTTTACCTATTTGTCCTTTAGTTTGTACCTCTGCATTTTTTCTCCAAATAAACAGTCCCTCACTTCTTCTTTCCTCTTTCTTTCTGTCTTTATGTCCATCCTAACAAACCAACAAATGTTTAAACTAGCAAACAAATTTTAGTAAGTTGTTGCTGCTCCCCATGACACTAGGTGTATACCACTATACTCGAAGTCAGAGCAAACCGAGTCAGAATAAAAAACACATAGCAAGCCATTGGCCTGAATGGAATCTATTTTACATTTGCTTAACACCAGCACAAGAGAACAATCAGGGTGCTCGTTTGTAGAATATGTCTAACTGTATTGGATTGGTGGTTTATCAATTACTTTTCTATGCAGTGGATTTTCATGCATGTAGATATTTTCTGGCCTGATCATAATTGCTTCATTTAGTTCCATAAATCAATTTTGGCTATAGACTGTTTTATCTAAAATGAACTAGATATAGAAGCAGATACATTTTGTACTACTAATTGTTTAACGACATGTTCTAGATATAGCATCTCCAATTTATAACTGCAAATTGAAGGCTAGCTCCTCAGCTTTATTTATTTTTTTTTTGTTTTCCTGAAGTAAGTGTGGTAGTCAGGCTTCATTAAAACTCTGAAATAAATTGCTTTGACAAGATCGCAAGTAATTCTTCTGGCTCTTGGACCTTTTCTTGGAAGAGAGGAACACAGTGCTTCTGCGGCTCATACTTAAACTCTCCCTTTTTTTTTCTTCTTAATCCATGTCACCTTATCTAGCACCCCTCCTCAATGTGTGGCAAGCAGCTGAAACTAGGCTGTTGTTGGTTTCTAAATATCTATAACTGTGTGAACACTTTCAAATCAGTACTGATTCTCCAGTGAAGAGACGAATTCAGCTGTTAACATTATATTAGACCCATTGCATTAAAATCATTGCAGGATCCATTTTAGACACACATGACCTTAAGGTTACCTGGTTCTTCCTCCTGTCAAGGCAAGACTGCCTCTTACAGTGTACTTATCTTCCACTGCTCTTCAGGCATCTCAAGAAATAGGTCGTTTAGCAGACTTCAAGGGAAACACTTCCCTTCTGATAGGAAGTGAGATTTAGTTTGGATTCTCTTAATATTAAATTTAAATTCTTTTCTATCCAGTGTCTCACTAACAAATCTGCCTACTCTCTCTTCTGTGTTCAGGATCAGTATTTTGAGGCTATTTGGAAGTTCATTAGGACACATCCTTCACTGAGCTAGGAAACGCCAGATCCCCATTTGACTGTATAATGTTAATTGTTCCTTTCCCCCGTATCCTGAGAAAAAGAATAACACAGGAACAGACATGTGAATATAAATCATATTGTTTGTCCTGAATACTATGAGAAACTTGGGCATGTTCTTCCAGACTGATTACAGTCTTTGAGGCTGATATGCTTCGCGATGGCACTGAGGCAAAACAGCAACACCCCTACTGAAGCCAATGGCCTTATCAGGCCTATTTAAAACCCGCGAGGGGGGAGATCAGGAACAAAGGAAAGATGTAAGGTGCAAATGAAGACAGAATTTGGATGAAGATCTATTAACTTTTCTTTTCTGGTTTGAATTTCAATTTATAATTTCCTGCTCACAGTTCCATCCTCTGTTCTTTCTCTCCTCAGTGGCGTTTGAAGTTCCTTCCAAGCCAGGGTCTTTTCAGCTAGTTTCAATCCTTTTGACTGCGCTCACATCCAAATCAATTTGAATTATTGTTATTTTTTCTATTCAAGAAAGGTTATGCATGGCCAGTCTGGAGTTTCTAGGACAAAAGTCAAACCAGCTGCCCATAGACTTCTCATATTGCTTGCTGTTTGTATTTGAAATCTCACAGAAAAGGAAAATTATTTTCTGCACAGTGCATCTGGGAACAATTGATAGAGTTTACGAGACCAGCAGAAAATAGAGGTGTATTTAAGCAGGTTTTGGAACACTGTAAGAAAGACCTGACCTCAAGCCTGCTGAAGTAAATGGAAGAAAATTCCCACTGATTCCTGTGGTCTCTTTGGATCTGTCCCTTAGTTACTTAAGCCAAAGGACACGGTAAGGCACTACAGTAATTAGCAATGCCTGACTTCTTTGCCAGTGACACAACCTCTGCGGGCAGCATATGTACTCTCTGTTTTCTGACTTACTCAGCCTCAGAGCAGGGGCATGGAAAACTCATTTGATGTAAGTACCTTAAAGTGATTTTAAAGCCTCACTGTAGCTCTGCTGGCCCTGTGGCTTTCGAGGTTGTATATGGACTTAAGGTGGTGAAGGATGCAAGATGAGACCAGACTACCACTCCTTCACTGTATGTGAGATTCATACACTAATGCTTTGTATCAATAGGAAGCTGCAGAGAATAAAGTATCAGGCTAACAGAATTTTTTTCCACTGAAGACAGTAAGGAAAATGCTGAATTTATGCACCTGGTTTGTTTCACAGAAGCCCTCACTTGGCTTGTTTCTTATTATAACACGGCATTTTGCAACCATGCCAATTTCCTGATCCTGGACCAACTTGTTCGTCTGATCTAGAGCATCCCACCACTCAGGTGAGCAGCCTCTGGTACATTGCATAGTATCTAGGATTGCTGTCAAGTCTTCTCCTAAAATATACTGTGTCCTAGTCTCTTTCACTGACTCCAGAATGTGTAATTCTGTGGAAAAATATGGTGTTCTTTTCCAGCTAATGTGAATAAGAAGAATCTGGCCAGCACAATTCAGTCATATTTTATACAACTTTTTCTTAGTATACCACATATTCCTAAACACTTTATGCACTTTAGCAACAAAACTGATGGATTATATAATAAAAAAACTGGAAAAAAAAAAATTAAGAGATATAGGCATGTGCTAAAGGTACATCTTCAGCTGATATTTGGAAGAAAATGGAGAGTTTATGAGTCTAAGAACTACAGGGAATCAGTTTCAGATGTCAGGAATTGCAGTAAAAATGCATCACGAACAACAAGTGGTGAGTTTTACAGAGACACACTGAAAATTCAGATGTAAGATGAATATGAAAAATAAGGAGGGTGACTGAGAAAGAAAACACCCAATAAATATCCTGGGGCAAGTTTTGTGTAGAGCTCAAGAAATGTGAAGTCCAAGTGAGAAATAAATAGGGAGCTCACAAGAGAGGCAATGCTGTCTTTTGAGAAGGTGGGTAAACCTCCAGAAATCTACTGCTTGGGAGTGCCACGAAAGAGAGAAATCAACTAGCCAAGGTAGGTGTATACCAATAACACAGCAGAGGAATCCAGCAGGCATAATAGCAAGAGAAGGCAGGCTTGGGCAATGCTAGGTAATTGCAATGTCAGTAGGGTGCATCCTGTTTTCCCTGGGAAGAGATTGCTTTGGAGCACCTATTTCTTTACAGATATCTTTGTAGTATCACTCCATTATCACAGCACCCCACAAGTTTAAAGACTGCTATTTATGCCTAGAGATTATCATTCCAAAGATACAGATCTAGGAACGGAGGCACAGAATCAGATCTTTATATTGCATATGTGCTTACTTGGAACATGATGGAGGAGCTGAGCAATGCATGTGCCTTGATCAAAATTGCTTCATCTCTTCAGACTTGCCATACAAACAGCTGAGCTATCCACAGTGCCGTGAATGACCAAAATATGCAATAAAAATAGTATATATATATATACATATTTTTTGGTTTAACATAGCCCCTGGACTTGATCAGAGGGATTGAAAATGCTAGGCTTTTCCCATCAACACTGAGGACACTTAAGGAATTGAGGGCTCTTCTTTCGTTCCAATGGGCAAGAAACTATGGTGTTACATTTGAAATTATCTCTGTCTGTCCTGTTTCAATTAAAGCTGGTCATAGTTGACCTACTCTTTATTAAACACTAATCCATAGCTGCTTCTGAGACACAGTGAATTCAGGGTCTGGACTTGAATCCCAACCAGCTCCACACTATTAGGCAATGATGTGGGAAAAATGCTTTTTGGCCCCCATGCTAAGTTTGCTTCTGTAATTATCACCCTCTAATGTGAAGGCTCACAATTAAAAGAGAATGGAGTTTAAAAAAGGGTAGTTAGTGTTTCTAGCCACTGTTTGTACAAATAATATTAAGTATAACTTGTAGCCAGTGACTTTTCTGTAAAAACTTTTTTTTTTTTTCAGGAACCAGTCCAGTTAGGAAAGAATTAGCATTGAAATATATGAATATTTTATGTCTAAAGTGATTGGCACATATTTATTCACACAGATTCTCAAAGCTCAGCATTTATGCTGTTTGCTTTGCATTTGACATAATCTGAATAATATGAAAGCTCCCAGGCATATTATACTTGACAAAACTCATGCTTTTCTACTCAATTGTGTCACAAAATTTCAAACTTATATCCTTCTGATATTTCAGCTTAGCACATTTTAAAAAATTAAACATCACATTAGTCCTTGCAATTTTTTATTCAGAGAACCTTGTTTTGTCTTCTTTATGCCTTCACATTTATGTGACGGCTTCTGGTCCACTTGCATAAGGTGTTGTCTAGGCTACGCACATTATTTTCTTTCCACAATCCAAGTCCAAAATAATTTTTGATACAAGTATTCCTTATGAAAGAATACAGCATCCTTCGTTTAAGTGTAATGAGCTATGGTCCAGAAATGCAGAGCAGCACTTTAACCTTCTTCTTTGAATTGTTAAAGAACTCAGAGTTCCTTCACTTTTTTCTCCTATTTTTTGTGGATCTACTACAAGTGAGGTGAATGCTTTAAAATCCCACAAAATCTGAAACTTCTGCTTTCTCAGGTGTTGCTGCCAGAAGTTGTCTTCCCTGTTTCAGAACAATGATGAATCTCAGTGCTTTGATAGACTGACCAAGGAGAACAAGTTTTCTTAAAGTAAAGGCATAGTCTCACATTTGTAATTGTCAACCCAGATATAATAGATGAGTCCAAATCCAGATGCATTGCCCTCTACTTCTCTTTAACCCCTCTGTATTTGAAAATGTCCTATTCCAGGCATTTGTTTGATTTGTCACGTTATTTGATTCAAGAATATTTAAAAAAAAAAAAAAGGTTTGTCCATATTCTTGCTAAATGTATACTTCATGAAGAATAACTTTACAGTGTACTTCTGTTAAAATGTACACCATCACAGCAGTAACAATGAGTAGTTATTTAGTTATGGCTGACATTACTATTTAGGCAGGGGTTACTACTTCCCAAATCTTCGTCCGCGAAGCCAAGCCATGATGACTACTTTCTAATTGAAAATAAAAGCAATACAGTAAATAAATATGCAAGATTTCCACAGTAGTTTTATATGTAAGATTTGCATACAAACAGTGGCTAAGAATCACCTGAAAAATAGCTACAATGGTCTGTAAACTGGCAATTTAAGATGCAGTTACATGCATATCATACTAGAGTCAGATGGAGTATTAATATAACCCACTATTATTTGCATATGCATGCATATAGCTTGAAGAAAAGAATTAGGTCGCAAATGTCAGGGTTTGTTTGGCTTTTTTTTTTGTGGGGGACAGTGTTTGACATTTAGGATATTAAAATAGCTCCATGCAGGATCTATGTTTATTAGATTTTTCCAAAAACTTGGACACACAGCAATTTCAAACATGTTGATAATATATGTAACAAAAGAAATATAAGTATGACTTTCCTCTTCCCCGCGTATTATGAAGTGGAAAACACTTGATGTTCAGTCTGGTGTTTGCAGTACAGATTTATTCAGTCTAGCTTACATAGACACATGTGTTGAGAGCAAACAAACTCTACTCCAAATACCTCATAAAACTAGTGACACTGTCCTCAAGAGATGCAGCACTCACTGTGCCATCACTTTTACACACTGACCTCTTACCTGCCAGGATTCAGTTCCTACCTGCTTGTATATGACTGACTAGTTGACTGCCTACCCTACAACACTGGTTCTGCACAAGCTAAGAGAAGGCAGGGCTAGATGTCATATTGTCTGTGCAGTGCAATTTGTATTTTGAGGTCAAGAAGTCAAGTGTAAATACTGTTCATATTGCTCCTAAAGAGAGGATGATGTAGATAGTTTTTAATCTGCCATGGCTCCAAGTAATAGATTGGAAACAGTACTTTCCATAAGCAATCTTTAAATCAACTACCAGTGTTCTCTACCTAATGTAGATATTGGTTACTCGGTGGTCTGTGAATCATCTAGGACAAATGCAAGTTGTATGTGACTACTTTAGTTAGGTAATTTCCTGTTCATTTTCTCCTTCTTCCCAAACATAAAATATTAAAAGGATATGCCAATAAGCGTTCATTAAAATATATATATATATATATAGAACAGTAGCTTGGATGTAAGTTTTGGATAAAATCTCATCTGATCATATTCTCTGTCTCAGCTCACACAAACTATTTTGTAAACCCTCATAGTGAACTTCTAAGAACAAAATTCTTCTCCTCCTGCCATCACCATCTTGCACACCTTTCTCTACTTCCACAAATTATCATGTTTGTTTGAGGGTTGTTATTATTTTCAGAAGTGCACAACACAATTCATCATGGTGGTGTTTTCAGACGTAAAGTAAGAGCAGTCTGCAGGATGCACCAGAGCTGACCAAGAGCACTGGAAAATGGAGGATTTCAATCAGAAGTTTTTACTAGCAGGAGAATATACTTTTACAGTACAAGCAACACATATCCTGACTATAAAACAATGTCTTTCTAGTCTCTGATTCCTATCACACAAAAGATTTCATGTAATTAATGCAACCCATACTCTGATATATGAATATTACACATTCATTTTGCCTTTTGTTTGCAGACTTGTTCAAAATCTACTGGTTATTAAGTGTATTTAGAAGTGATTTTTAAAAAAGGCTTTCACAGTCTGCTTTCTGTCTATTGATCTAGACAGCCTGGAAGATTGGGAGACCTAGTTCTTGCTCAGAGAATGAACAAGCCTTTAGGATTACTACTGCTTTTCTCATTCTGTTCTTGTTCAGTATGAAGGAAAAACGTAAGTCAACCTGTATTTTATAAACTATTATTTTTATCATGAGATATTATTATACTTCCTTTATCAACTACAAGATGAGTATCTCAGTTCAGTCATGACAGTGTCATGCTTTGAAGTCCTATAGCTTACCGGGGATGCTGATGACACAAACAGAACCCTATGACACTACTGTATGTAAATTTTGCTATAGCCCTATGAGTTACCCCAACATGCTTTTGAACCTGATCTTTACACTTCCCTTACAATCTCTTTCCGTTTGTTACTTCATACAGACCATTTGCCATTAAAGCACTTTTCAGTCATAATGTGCCTCCACTTGTAACATCTTGGATCCAAACAGCTCCCAAAGCATATTACCAACTGACTTTATTCCACAGATAAGCTCAGAACTACTTTCTTTTGGAGTACAGCCATATTAGAAGCAAAAAGCTTCCACTGCTTAACACTGCATTACTTTCTTAAGTAAAATTTCAAAACTAGTTGTTTACGCTAAGCACAGCTCTGAGCAAGAGGTGAGTGTAAACATCCTAGAAACAGCCCCACTAAGCAATGAACTCATCAGTACATTTTCATGTCACAGTTTCTGCATGGAGAGGTATTTTAGTAATGGTGTCTTCTGAGGACACATTCCTTCTTCTTCTACTCTCCCATGCTCTGCCTTGGTAGCAACCAAAACTCCCAAGAGTTAATGAGGAATATGACATGGCTGCTCAGCTTCTGCATAATGCAGAACCCCGATTCCTACGAGGTTATCATTTATATAAAGACAGGCTAGGTCCATAGAAGCAAGCAAGGATGCTCCTACAAATATCATCATGCTATATAAAGTCTGTAGTAGCTAATTCAGCAAAGACAGGTGATCTTTGGGGAGAGACTTTTTAGCTTTCTTCCATCCCAGGTTAATTCCCTTAGCACTCAGTTTGACGCTTTTCAATTTGACCCTGAATTATCAGTATCAATCAGCCCATGTTTGGGACAGGAGAAGACCTAGGCAAGAAGACCAGTGCTGAAGTGCAGTCTGGTGGAAGGTCTGGCTTTTGGGAGAACTGCAATGATGCGCGTTGCTGTCATGGCCTTTCTTCCAATTCAGAGCACATGTGAACCAGATCTAGAGACTAAAGTCCTCTGCTTTTAATTCTTCGTCACTAAACTAACAACAACAACAAAAACACATAGGGGGCTGTAGATTGAGAAGAAAGAATTGCAATCTGCATCTCTAAGGATCATAGATTAGATTTGCCCTGGACGAAAGATTTGATTAGGCTCCAGTTTGAGAAAGATATTGTAAAGTAAGGTTTATTTCATGCATGATTCCTTTTTCAACAGGAAGTAAATCACCACATATTATTTCTAAGGATACTGTCTGCAAAGTCAGATAGCTTGTAGTATGCTAAATCTAGAGTTCAGGAATTTTAAATTATATGTTCCTGTTCTACTGGAAAAGTTTATTTTGCAGTAAATAGGAACTGGTTAGGGAAGACTTTATGTTTGTTCAAGGGCATGATCTTACACGATTAGTGTTTAACAGCTTTTGTGAATTAAAAATAAACAAACTGCGATAGCAGTAGGTACAAATTTAACTGCTATGATCCCCAGAGACTGCAGTATAGATTCAATGCAACGATCTCAAAGCACTGCCTAAGCAAAACTGTTTTCATTGTAAAAAACACAAATAAAATCCTTCAATGAAGCATGACTGGTGATGCTTCTGCACCAGAGGATAGATGATAGTTTGCATGCTGCTAGAGGAGCAGAGTGTACGGACCCACACACCAAGTTCAAAGCCCCCTACTCAGCGCAGATGGCCAAACGCTTCTCACAGATAAAACCTCCATCCTGAATCGATGGTCTGAACACTTTCAAACTCTCTTCAGTGCCAACCGTGTAGTCCAAGACTCAGGAATCCAGCTCATCCCAAAACAAACGGTGAAAAATGAATTGGATATAGCCCCTACTATGGGAGAGACCCTTAAGGCCATACAGCAGATGAAAACCGGCAAGGCAGCTGGGGTCGACGGAATCCCACCTGAAATCTGGAAACATGGAGGCCAAACGCTCCATGCTAAATTTCACGAGCTAGTTGTGCGCTGTTGGGAACAAGGCGAACTACCACCAGATCTCCGTGATGCAATCATCATCACCCTGTACAAGAAAAAAGGAGTCAAGTCAGACTGCTCAAACTACCGAGGCATAACTCTGCTCTCCATTGCTGGAAAAATCCTCACAAGAATACTATTGAACAGATTGGCACCCGCTATCGCAGAAGAACTTCTACCTGAAAGTCAGTGTGGTTTCAGAGCCAACAGAAGTACCACAGACATGGTATTCGTTCTCAGACAACTGCAAGAGAAGTGTAGGGAACAGAACAAGGGTCTCTATGTAACTTTCGTTGATCTCACCAAAGCCTTTGATACTGTGAGCAGAAAAGGTCTGTGGCAGATCTTGGAACGATTAGGATGTCCCCCCAGGTTCCTCAAAATGATTCTCCTGTTACATGAGGGGCAGCGCGGCCAAGTCAGATATGGCGATGCACTCTCTGAGCCCTTCCCAATAGCCAATGGTGTGAAACAAGGTTGCGTTCTCGCACCAACTTTATTCACAGTTTTCTTCAGCATGATGCTCCAAAGGGCCACGGCAGACCTCGACGAACAAGACGGCATTTATATCCGATATCGTACCGATGGGAGCCTTTTCAACCTAAGGCGACTGAAGGCCCACACCAAGACCCCGAATCACCTTGTCCGCGAGCTGCTTTTTGCCGACGATGCCGCCCTTGTTGCCCACACAGAAGCAGCTCTGCAGCGCTTAACATCCTGCTTTGCAGAGGCGGCTGAGCTTTTTGGGCTGGAAGTCAGCTTGAAGAAGACAGTAGTTCTCTACCAACCAGCACCACAAGATGATTACCATCATCCCCGCATCACCATTGGCGAGTCAGAGCTTCAGTCAGTCCAGCAATTCAGCTATCTGGGTAGCATCATCTCCTCAGATGCCACGATCGACAAAGAGATCGACAACAGAATAGCAAAGGCAAACAGAGCTTTCGGAAAACTCCATAAAAGAGTCTGGTGCAATAAACACCTGAAGAAAAGTACAAAGATCAGTGTCTACAGAGCCGTGGTACTGCCTACTCTTCTGTACGGGTCTGAATCATGGGGCATCTACCGCCACCATCTGCGACTCCTCGAACGCTTCCATCAGCGCTGCCTCCGCACAATCCTAAACATCCACTGGACTGACTACGTGACTAACGTTGCTGTCCTTGAACAGGCAGACGTCACCAGTATTGAGGCCATGTTGCTGAAAACGCAGCTGCGTTGGGCAGGGCACGTCTCCAGGATGGCGGATCACCGCCTCCCTAAGATCGTGTTCTATGGTGAACTTGCCACCGGCTGCCGCAAGAGAAGAGCTCCAAAGAGGAGATATAAGGACTCCCTGAAACAACACCTCAGCCTAGGCCATATTGACCACCATCAGTGGTCCACCCTGGCCTCCAATCGGGAGATTTGGAGACACACCATACATAACGCTGCTGTCTCCTTTGAGAGCACGCGTAGAATCAGGCTCGAGGAGAAAAGACAGCGCAGAAAGAACCGTGCCTCGACTATACCACCCAAGGAGACCCTCCGGTGTGCTCTTTGCAACCGGTCTTGCCTATCCCGCATTGGCCTTTTCAGCCATCAACGCGCTTGCAATAAGCGTGGGCAAAGCCCTTCCCAAATCTTCGTCCACGAAGCCAAGCCATGATGATGAGAGGAGCAGGAAATAAGTCTCTTCCTTAAGCAATTTAAGGAAGGGTGAAACCTCATTTTCCTATGAAATTCATTACTACAATGACTGGAAAGTAAGCTGCAATCCAACATGATGTGTTGATGAACAAAGAACTAAGAGTTTAAGAGTTACGCATAACTAAATATGGATCCTTACTAATCATAGTGACTGTACAACTACATTTCTTAAGGTTAATTAGGCAGGGTGTTGAGAGGAGACAAAATGAATAGAGTCAAGTAGACAAACTAGAGAATCAAAGATGTGCTCTGCAGTGCTACAGAGGCTGTTTGCAGTCAGTCTTGGCATACTTGAAAGGCTCACACTGAAATTTTTACCAGTAGTCTCAATAGGGAGCCACCCAGCAAGGTTAAGAAGGCCTCCAAGATGAGGCAAATCCACTTAAGCAATGCTGCAAAACCACTCCAGCAATGTTGTCTGTGTCTACCTGATTTCAGGGTATCATCTCTGCGTTTCTACACTTCGCACAGTAATAAACAGAACCAGTTTGGATTCCTTCAGTCAATGAATGTTGCTTTCTTAAAACAGGTTTGATAAACTCATCTCTTTAAAATGTTGAACACATGGGAAGTGTTCAACTTTTAAGACTAAAAGGCTAATTTTCCTGATGGAAGATTCTATTGCAAGCCTACATCTTAACCACTAGACACAATTACAACACAAAATAATATTTAAAAATACATTAAAGAAAATGACTAAACAATGGGATAATTTGAAGATGTCAAGGAGGCATATTGGTGCCACAACAGACAGAAATACCAAGCAATATAATTATTTATGCTAACTTTGGAGTTAAAAAATCAACACCTGACATGCCCTCCTCCCCCATATTGTCTATTTTAAATGCGAATTCATGTGAAAGCAGCTTTGAAACTTTTGATTTCATTATCTTTTGCCCAGCCATTTGGATCCTATGAATTTGAAATAATCCTACATCCATGTGCCACCTCTCAATGGCAATGGAGCTCCATGCAGCACCCTGAGAGTGCCCACACCTCCCTTCTGCCCCTGCCAATACTAGCTCCCATCACTGATCCAGACAAACTGCAACATGGACTGAGAATGTATAAAATCTCTGATGAAGTGCTGAGGCTCTGACATACACAACTTCAAGATAAGAGTCTATAAAATATTTTCCTGTAGATTGCTGTAATTGGAATTCCTTTAACCAAATTCCTACAGTAGCTATAAGCAAAGTACTGGAATTTCCTTCAAATTTAAGTTAATAAGAAGAGATGAGCGGAAGCGGGAAAAAAAATCATCAAGTTCAAATGACACCAGTGAAGGCAGTGGTTTTCCATAGAGGCCTGGATGGATTTGTGTTGGGGTTTATTTGGAATGAAAGCTAGATCATCATCTTTCTAATTGTACAGAGACATATTCCACTCATACTGATTAAACTTGAAGGGAACTCCAAAAGCAAATATACAATATATGCCATATACATGTACAATACCTATACTGAACTTATTTAAGAGAGTAAGAGGAAAAAAGTACCAAGTGGATAGAGCTTCAGATGAAGATTTCACTTTTACCCTTCTGCAACTGTATGGCCTGAGCAAACTTTCAGTTTTTCCCTTAAAAACAAAACTGTTACTTGTGGTTTTTGTGCAGCATGTGGAGATTTTCTGATGAAAAAGTTTTAATCACTGTAAACACTGAAAGTTACTCCAGATTTCCATCAGATTTTTACCAAAGAGGATTTAAGCCACAAGGATGCAAAATATTAAATATTTCCTCACATAAACAATTTTTATTTACCTAAGCCATAACAGTAAAGTTCAGCAGGACTGCTAAACGAAAGCCACTTAGAAAGCAGACTGCTTCAGTCTCAGTCCTTTTGAGTCAACTCTCTCTACTGCAAATTTCCTATAAATTTACAGTAACTGTTTTGTTTTTGTAGTACATCTTCAAATTAGCACTAAAACTGTATTAGAATTTGTCCATCACCGTTTTTTCCAGCCGGTACTGTTCATGAATTCTGATAAGACCAGAAGGGGAATAACTGGCCTGTAAGCAGAAAAAAACTAGAATAACTGTACCAATAAATGCATTAAATTTGATAAAGCACAGACTTCACAATAAACTGTAAGATTTTCCATTATATGCATATTCTCTCCCCATTGGACATGTCTTTGCTGGGTGAGGTACAGAGCATGCAAGCAATACAGTGCAAGAGGGCTGGTGCTGGGCACTCCTCAGCTGGCAGCTGCTTATATGCTGACACAAAAAACCCCCACCTAAGTAAAGAGAGCTGTGTCCATTCTAGTGTAAACAGCTTCTTGGCCCACATTCTTCTGAGGAGCTGTTTAGGAGCAATAAGCCAAAGGATATGTTTCTAAGGTAGAGGAAATTCCCTCATAAATAAAAGCAGGACATCTTTATTTAATTTCCCTTAGAAAGCAGATACAGAGTTTGCTTCAGAAGTGATTAATAAAACTGCCTAAATTAGATTCTGTCACTATTAACCTAAGCATATATAAGGGAGTCTAAATGGATATAAATTTGAAATTACAGAGATGAAAATTGTTTTAGTTTAAACAGACTACCAGGACTCTGGGTGCCCATGTCAGAGGTGGGCTGACGGGACACGAGCAAGACCTCCCAGGCTCAGGAAGGACAGAAGCCAACAGATTTCACTCATTGCTTCACTGAGAGGCCTCAGTGCAGAACTTTATTATTTAATTTGTCAGCCAGACTGGGATTGCTGATCAAAGCTCACAACTTGTTTAACAACTTGTTTTTGTTTGTCCAGTTTAATTTCCATGTATCAGAACACTCTCCTTCACCAACCTAGCAAAACCAGGTCTGCTTTATGCTGTAAAATCTGGGCATGTTAATAACAATCAAGGCAAACCATTTTCTTGCAATTCTTACCTTACCTCTACGATATCTGTTGCTGTCATGAATTCTTGCAAGAGAAATGCACCAGATCCTGGATGCTAGAAAAGAGAGGAAAAAATCCTTCTCAAGAGTTTTGTTCTAAAAAGCACTAGAAAGTTTTAAATGCTGCTACAGAGGCTATTCTCTTATTGACCTGAACCTTAAAAACCATTTTCTTTCTTTTTTCAAAGTTTCAAATTAGACAACCAAGTGTGTTGCAATTGCTTCTGAGGTGCTTGAGAGTCCATAGTAATAGCAAGGCCAGTCCTCCAGTACTGCTCGGTTGATGAAAGTGAGCATCGCTCTCATTTGCCCTCATTCAGGAAAAGTCTTAATGGGAAGAAGAGCTCAAAAGAAATTACAGTTTGAGAAAAATGGCTATGTGGGGGAGAGCACTTTTGTTAATAGTAATTGGAGGACATACTGCAACATCTTTTTCAATTGTCTGAAAGTCTGTGGACAAGCCAGGGCCCCATTTCCCCCCATTTTCCACCAGAGTAATTCCACTGACTGCTTTGTAATGATCCCT
The DNA here is from genome assembly GCA_009769605.1 of Bucorvus abyssinicus. Classification (NCBI taxonomy): domain Eukaryota; kingdom Metazoa; phylum Chordata; class Aves; order Bucerotiformes; family Bucorvidae; genus Bucorvus; species Bucorvus abyssinicus. Next base: position 52,619,820 of record CM020026.1, read on the forward strand.
ACTTTACCCCAGTGTTAGCAAGAACAAGGTTACACTCCCATGCTGAAGTCCCTAGTAATGGTGCAAGTATTTCAAATCCGGAGAGAGCAGATGTTTAATTCAGGGCCCACATTATGCCTAGAGATCGAGGCTCTGAGATGAGGACAAATATAAAAAGACAAAAGACTCAGTGTCTTGCTGTAAAATACCAGAAGCATAATGACATAAAGTTAACTTCAGCAAAGCATACAGAAGGTGACAAGGTTATTTCTTTCTATCAGCTAAGATACCTTCTGTGACAAAACCACTGTTCTGCAGTGCAGCCTACTTCATCCTCATACAAATGCAGAACAAAGAGGGTGAAAAAAGAACTTTTTTTCTCCCATCTTCTTTTAATTTTTTCCACAGAGGTAGATTTCAGCCAGGCTGAGACATAGCCTTTCAGGACACATTGTACTCAATAATTTCATAGGTACATTATTAGGCAAAATTATTTGCAAGCACAAAGCAGAACAGTAAAGTCTCTTCATTCCTAGTGTGTAGCAGCCATCAGGCAGGGACAGGTGCCATTATTGGCAGTTCAGTTGTACCCTCCTTTCCTTGCTGTCTCATCATAGCGATTCTGCAGTTCTGATGTGTGTTAAATGCATGAGCTAGTAACTACATATTTAAGAGTATTCTTTAACTTAGATGCTGGTCTAAGGGATGAGTTATGATTTTTTAAGACCAGTCTTTAACTAGAGTGCAGAGAGTTGTTACCTCAGGAGCCTGAATCCCCAAGCCATCATTCTATTGTTCATTCTCCATATGACTGAGTTTGGGCGAGGAACAGCTGTATTTTGCTATACATTACGCTTGCTTCTCCAAAGAGCAAACGAGAACTGGGAAGCAGAGGAGGCCAACTGGGAACCAGTTTAAGAGATCCTCGCCCCTATTATACTCTGCGATCCTTATTCTTGCCCTTGGTATCACACATTGTAATTCTCTCAGACCTACTAATTTGACCATTTGTGTGTCTACGCCATTAACCAGATACATGAAAGAGACCGTTAAAAATAATAAAAAAAGAAAAGTTGTGATGGAGTAGCTGTTCTGCTAGTGTAAGTGAAGTGACCAGAGCCCTTCATGGAAAGGGAAGAATAAGTGCAAGAAGCCGTCAGTCTGGGAGCACTAATAGTGTAGCCAAGACATACTACCAAACAGGACTGTGGTGTCAACAATCCGGTTCTTCTTATTTCAAAAATATTTTTTTAAGTCCTTATACTTCTTAGACAATAGCGTAAGACCTGTCCTTAGGTAACGTGGTGTACACAACAAAATAAAACATTCCTTAGTGATCCATCTCTGTAAAAAATCATTGTGAACCACAAAGCTCTGGACTCCAGTAACTATATCTATACCAGGGTTCCCAACAAAACATGATTTACACTCTTTCTTTATATTAGTACAAAGAGCACAACTGGAGAGAGACAAAAAGATGGACCCATACATTATTCTTGTGCCAACCACCATATTTTAAAAATATATTGGAGTACATTTATCTGTTACATTACCTTGTAAATACTAACTTGTACAATAGAGATAAGGAGGAACTGGACGGCCTAAAGAGGAGACAGTAAAGATAGGAAGGAACAGAACAGCTTAAGAACTGGTTGAAACCCGCATAAATTCCAACAAACTCTGGCAAACCGCTCTGTGAAGCCAACATATAACCATATATGGGAAAAAGAACCCAGAGTTCATGGAAAGGACACCAAGAGACACCTCTTCGACAACTACTAGAGACCACCAGAGACCATCATGGAAGCCCCCTGAGATCCAGGCTGCATGCATAATGACTATGCAAAAATGATAATCAGTTCCAGGAAATAGAATGAATATGTATGACTACTCTGGGAAAATTAATGTATATGTATGTAACTGGATGATATAAGCTTTGGTTGAGTCAGCGCACAGCACGCGCGATAGGGGGAGCGATCCCCTGTGCATCCGGCTCTGCAAATAAAGAAATGCCTGCTTCTTAATACTAAATTGGTGCTAAGAGGTTTATGCCTGATTTCAGTAACATATCAAGAAGTAAAAATGTGAGTTTGTGCAAGTACAGAGCCTGGCTTCAGCAGCTGTGGAGGTGTTATGCTTGCTAGAGAAAGAAACTCTTGACTTTCTAGGGCTCTTTTCATCTCAGGGCTTGATAATAAAGCTACAGTTGGAGTAATTTTCCTTGTATAATGGTTAGGAAGAGCCATGTAAGGTGCAGCAACTTTTCACAGGGTGTTTATATAAACTCTTCAAACCTTCTCAGCAGATGCTGTGACTTCCTTCATTTATCTGTTTGCCTAACTGAACTTATGAAGCCCATCAGTAACAACAGCAAAGCTTATAAGTCCTTTGGTTTTAGACCCCTATTCTCAGGTTAGGTTGTTTTCCCATGAAGCTGATCAGCTAGAGGATTTGCTTATCTTACTGTCCAAAGTCAAATCCAGTACAGTATTAAATACACAAGGAAAACATTTCTCCCTAGTTTTAAGATTTGCCATTAATTTAGTTATTTGGTTGGATTTTTCCTCCATAAGTAGTCAGTTTAATAATATTAAGTCAAATATTCTTCACTGGCTCAAGTAATATGCAGTGTTTTGTATTCAGAAATGTTAATTCTTGTTTCATATGGTAAGCAGACAATCTACTAATTCTTAATAGCATGGGATAAGAGAAGAGAATCAACCCATTTTGCATGTGAGCTACTAGGAATATTATGTATGGAACATATGTAGTCATTTTTGCCTATTCTTGTTTTATGTTTTAAGAATTTCGGAGTTTTCTCATGACTCACGATTTTAAAGGGAGTGGAAGAAGACTACAAAATGTTTTAACATTAAAATTCTGGTCCTTGCAAGTGTGACAGAGTGACAACAAAAAATCCTATTATTAACAAAATATACGCAGTCAAATATAAAGAGGATTCATGACATACCACAAATTTCATGCACGTTGTTAGTTTCTCATACCTCATCATCATCATCATCATGGCTTGGCTTCGCGGACGAAGATTTGGGAAGGGCTTTGCCCACGCTTATTGCAAGCGCGTTGATGGCTGAAAAGGCCAATGCGCGATAGGCAAGACCGGTTGCAAAGAGCACACCGGAGGGTCTCCTTGGGTGGTATAGTCGAGGCACGGTTCTTTCTGCGCTGTCTTTTCTCCTCGAGCTTGATTCTACGCGTGCTCTCAAAGGAGACAGCAGCGTTATGTATGGTGTGTCTCCAAATCTCCCGATTGGAGGCCAGGGTGGACCACTGATGGTGGTCAATATGGCCTAGGCTGAGGTGTTGTTTCAGGGAGTCCTTATATCTCCTCTTTGGAGCTCTTCTCTTGCGGCAGCCGGTGGCAAGTTCACCATAGAACACGATCTTAGGGAGGCGGTGATCCGCCATCCTGGAGACGTGCCCTGCCCAACGCAGCTGCGTTTTCAGCAACATGGCCTCAATACTGGTGACGTCTGCCTGTTCAAGGACAGCAACGTTAGTCACGTAGTCAGTCCAGTGGATGTTTAGGATTGTGGGGAGGCAGCGCTGATGGAAGCGTTCGAGGAGTCGCAGATGGTGGCGGTAGATGCCCCATGATTCAGACCCGTACAGAAGAGTAGGCAGTACCACGGCTCTGTAGACACTGATCTTTGTACTTTTCTTCAGGTGTTTATTGCACCAGACTCTTTTATGGAGTTTTCCGAAAGCTCTGTTTGCCTTTGCTATTCTGTTGTCTATCTCTTTGTCGATCGTGGCATCTGAGGAGATGATGCTACCCAGATAGCTGAACTGCTGGACTGGCTGAAGCTCTGACTCGCCAATGGTGATGTGGGGATGATGGTAATCATCTTGTGGTGCTGGTTGGTAGAGAACTACTGTCTTCTTCAAGCTGACTTCCAGCCCAAACAGCTCAGCCGCCTCTGCAAAGCAGGATGTTAAGCACTGCAGAGCTGCTTCTGTGTGGGCAACAAGGGCGGCATCGTCAGCAAAAAGCAGCTCGCGGACAAGGTGATTCAGGGTCTTGGTGTGGGCCTTCAGTCGCCTTAGGTTGAAAAGGCTCCCATCGGTACGATATCGGATATAAATGCCGTCTTGTTCGTCGAGGTCTGCCGTGGCCCTTTGGAGCATCATGCTGAAGAAAACTGTGAATAAAGTTGGTGCGAGAACGCAACCTTGTTTCACACCATTGGCTATTGGGAAGGGCTCAGAGAGTGCATCGCCATATCTGACTTGGCCGCGCTGCCCCTCATGTAACAGGATAATCATTTTGAGGAACTTGGGGGGACATCCTAATCGTTCCAAGATCTGCCACAGACCTTTTCTGCTCACAGTGTCAAAGGCTTTGGTGAGATCAACGAAAGTTACATAGAGACCCTTGTTTTGTTCCCTACACTTCTCTTGCAGTTGTCTGAGAACGAATACCATGTCTGTGGTACTTCTGTTGGCTCTGAAACCACACTGACTTTCAGGTAGAAGTTCTTCTGCGATAGCGGGTACCAATCTGTTCAATAGTATTCTTGCGAGGATTTTTCCAGCAATGGAGAGCAGAGTTATGCCTCGGTAGTTTGAGCAGTCTGACTTTACTCCTTTTTTCTTGTACAGGGTGATGATGATTGCATCACGGAGATCTAGTGGTAGTTCGCTTTGTTCCCAACAGCGCACAACTAGCTCGTGAAATTTAGCATGGAGCGTTTGGCCTCCATGTTTCCAGATTTCAGGCGGGATTCCGTCGACCCCAGCTGCCTTGCCGGTTTTCAGCTGCTGTATGGCCTTAAGGGTCTCTCCCATAGTAGGGGCTATATCCAATTCATTTTTCACCGTTTGCTTTGGGATGAGCTGGATTCCTGAGTCTTGGACTACACGGTTGGCACTGAAGAGAGTTTGAAAGTGTTCAGACCATCGATTCAGGATGGAGGTTTTATCTGTGAGAAGCGTTTGGCCATCTGCGCTGAGTAGGGGGCTTTGAACTTGGTGTGTGGGTCCGTACGCTGCTTTCAGAGCCTCATAGAATCCTCTGTGGTCACCCAAATCTGCGCATAGTTGAGTCTTTTTTGCTAGGTTGAGCCACCACTTGTTCTGGATGTCTCGAAGTTTCTGTTGGAGTTTACTGCATGCAAGACGAAAGGCTGCTTTTCTTACCTGGCAAGATGGTTGAGCGAGGTGTGCTTGGTGAGCAGATCTCTTCTTTGCCAGCAATTCCTGGATCTCTGGATTGTTTTCATCAAACCAGTCTTTGTTTTTCTTTGTGGAGAACCCTAAGAATTCTTCGGAGGACTGCAGGATGCTATTTTTAATATGTTGCCAAAGCGCTTCAGGAGAAGAGTCTATGGGACAGTCTTCAAGCCTAGTTTGAAGGTTTGCCTGGAAGCCGTCTCTCACTGCAGCTGTTTGAAGATTGTTAACTTGGAGCCTCCTCCTCAGAATGCCGCCCCTCTTAGGTTTGGGCTTAAAGTGGAGGTTAAGTTTGCAGCGCACAAGGCGGTGGTCTGTTTGACATTCTGCACTAGGCATCACTCGGGTGTGACAGACATCGCGAACATTTCTCTGGCGCACTAAGATATAGTCAGTGAGGTGCCAGTGTTTAGATCGAGGATGCATCCAGGTTGTTTTCAGGCTGTCTTTCTGCTGGAAGATAGTGTTGGTGATGGTAAGCTGCTGCTCAGCACAAAACTCTAGCAAGAGGCGACCGTTGTCATTGCAGTTTCCAACTCCATGCTTGCCTAGTACTCCTTTCCAGGCTTCAGAGTTCTTACCTACTCGGGCGTTGAAGTCACCAAGGATTATGATCTTATCATCTGCAGGAACCTTTTGAGTAAGGCGGCGCAGATCGGTGTAGAATTTGTCTTTTTCTGTAGGGTCAGCTTGGAGAGTTGGGGCATATATGCTGAAGAGAACAACATGTTGCTTGTTGTGTAGCGGGAGGCGTAAGGAGATAATGCGATCGGAATGACCTGTTGGCAAATTTTCAAGTTTAGAGGCGATGGAGTTTTTAATCATGAAGCCAACTCCGGAATGATGATTCTCATACCTAGTACTCCATTAAATGTACTTGAAGGGAAATTCCAATTAAGTAATGACTAGTAATGTCCTTAGGCTCTTAAAGTTTTAAACGATAGCAGAAGTGGGTTGAATATTTGACCTTATGCCAATTAACACTGGCTAATAAATCCAATTGAAATAATGTTGTATGGGGGAGAACTATGGATTTCATTAAGTTTCCTAAGGATTTCTTCATGTTCAACCAATTTTATCTGGGAAGTGCTCAATAATCTGATGACATCAGCAGCACAGCATGCTCTTAATAACAAATAAATGTCATAGGTGGAAATTTACCGTATGGGTGTAAGCAGGATCATAGGCTGTAGGTGGCCTTAATCATACTGCTTCATTCCTTGGTTTTCCACCTGACCTATTGTGTAAGTTTTAGAAGTAATGGATATAATTTCTTAGAGAAACTGAATCACTGCTCTGCCTTTTTAGCTCCTTGCTTTCTGGTATTCAGTAATGTGTTCATAGATTTTCAAATGCATGATATGATTGCCTTGCCAATCTCAGTCTAATTCCTACGGCTGATCGTATACAGCCTTCTTCACAGCTTTGTCTTCTTGCCATTGCATAGCAGTCTTGGCTAATACAGTCCCTAAAAAGCATCCTAGTCAACATTTCCCAGTAAAAAATATTTTGTGAGAGTCAAACAAACTTGCCAGAAGCCTTACTGTTCTTGCAAGACTTAGTCTTGAGTGTGTACAGATTTACTCATATATCCATCAGTTGTGCTCTCCTTCAGGTGAGGCACTGCAATATTTTTACAGTATTGTGATACCTGGCACTATGTTAAAATACAGACAACTCAAAGGACACAGGGAATAAAACTGAACACAGAGGGGAAGATGTACAGCTAAGGGATCAAATTGTTCCAATTTACTGCACATCTGTATTCTCTGCAGTACCTGACATAATCTGTGTGTGCATACATTTTTATTTAAACTCCAGTTACATTTATGCTGTGTGTGTGGTTTCTCAAAAGTGAACAGTGAATAATATCCTATGGCTTCACCCTAAAACATCAAAGCTCTCCATAGAGTAACCACAGAAATGATCCACTCCCATTATACCAGGAAGAATGGTCAGAGCAATTTTTGTCATTTCCCCTTTCTCCCAATCTGAAACAAAATCACTGTGACAGCTTTCTGGAGCACTGAGCTTAAACATTAAGAGGGATTAGTTAAAAGATGTTTTAGGGTTTTTCTGCTGTACAAAAATAATAAAGAGTTTGCTGCTATGTCAAGGGTTAGGGCTGGGCTGGCCACTAGACAAATGACAGATGTTCTCTATGCCCCACCCCAACCCTCCCCAAAGGGGAAGAGAAAGGGATAAGGGAGAGAGACTTACAGATTGGAAATGAGAACTAAAACTGCTTTAATGAAAATAATAATAGTAAAATTATACATACACAATACCAATACTGAACCCAGCCCCCTGATGGCAATCATCTCACCATTACCACTGATGCAGCGGGCAGGCACTGGGGAAGTCCCAGGCTGGGCTCAGTAGCAGATGGGAATTGGATGCAGGAGCTTGATTCTAGAACTGGATTCAGGAATGCAAGGCCTGGGATCAAAGGCAGAGCAGACAGAGCCCTCTTAGGACATCAGCCATTGAAGAAGAGAGCTTGACCCTTGTGGTCTCTCTGCTTTATACCAGATATGACATCTATGGGATGGAACACCTTGTGGGTCAGTTCAGGGTCACCTGTCCTGTCCGCTCCTCCCCACAGCTGCAGCCTCTCACTTTCTGCACCCCCACCGTGGTACACGGGATTTAGCCGTGACCTGGGTCTGCACAGGAGCAAGTGTAGGGAAGAGCCTTTTTGCATCCCAACCTCTGGCAGTGACTGTAAACATCAAGCGTTGTCACGGCTAGAAGCAGAGACTGTCTGCAAAAATATGCCGTTAACTTCAGACAGTGCAGTCACTTAGAAAAGTCTGAGCTGAAAAGTGAAATCACTGACCAGAATTAGTTCTGTCCTAACTCAAACCACGACAGGCTATTACACTAAACACAGCGCTTTAGAAGGGCATTTGCCATTTGCAATATGCTCTCAGAAAGTGACTGGTCCCTCCAGAGGTGACGTGCAAAATATCCAACAGGTATTTTTAACAGAAAAAGCTTGTATTTTGACAAAGTGTATTTCTGTCTTTGAAAATGAGCAGCCAACAACCAAAGTAGGATAAAAGTTATGGTGAATGACTGCAGTGTTAATAGACTGGATGACAAATTGGCTGCTATTCGGCCCAGTGTGTGACCTATGTCTATCAGCTCACCTTTTTCCTCCCCCGCTGTTAGACTGTTGGCTCTTTATCACTTCTCCTGTGGTTGACCCAGAGAAGTTTAGGTAGATGATCCTCCCTTTAGGGAGGGAAATGTGAGCACAAGGTGAATAACAGCTCTTGCCATTTGTTTGAATAGACCACAAATTCCACTGAAGGTCCTTTTGCCAGAAAATCTGGTACAGCAAATCTGTGAGGATCATTTTAAAAGCTCTATCTTTCAAGAGAGGATGCTGTACTGTGGAAGTCTATGATCACTGTGTATGACACACCAGGTGAAAGTATTAGGCACCAGTGGTATCTTCAACTAAAGAGATAATAGATAATTTTAACTTGGGAAATTTTACAGGACTAATTGTGTCAGCACATTTTTGTGCCTTCTTCCACTGTGCTTTATAATTTCAGCAATATCGTAGTAATTTTTCAAAAATTATTTAGAAGTACTTCACACACTTGATGAAGGGCTTGTGGGTCTGAGAGCAGTAGTACGAGTTGATCTGGTAAAACATATTATATTTCTCAAGAAAACTTGCCTTTCTTTCAAGGCCATGCCTTTGTCTATACAGCCCCATCTTCCCTTCCTACCAAGGAATGTAACATTGAAGGGGTGAGACCTGGCAGCTGGAAGGAATTCTCGAAAACAGCATCTAATATAAATGAATATAGAAGTGACACTGCAGAATAAACTAGTTTAAGGGAGAACATGTGTTCCCTCTTAGACATCTTGTGGTCTGCTTATTGGGCAGTAGTTAGTTTCAGCAAAGATGGAGGGGATCAGAAGGAGTGGGAGAAGGTGGTAGAATACAATGCTGCATGATCAAAGCCTTTGCCTAATGGCCTTTGATTTTATGGTGTTAATTCCCAAGTCTTTGAAATCCTTTAAACAAGTATTCCCTCAAGAAGTTGTCTAGAAGCTGTTGTGGAGGACTTAGGAGAACCTGAAGGAAAATTCCATGAACGATAACAATAAATAAAATAAAAAGCAAACTCCAAAGTACCATTGTTACTGTAGGTGTGGATCAATATACAGAAGTATATCTCAACATTTAATAATTACTTAATCAATATAATCACTGTAAGATGATAAGGAAATAATACACAAGTCACAAAGGACAATTAACAATAAACATAAAATCCAAATCACTATTTGGTAGAAATTGCACTATATTTATAGCTATCGTGGTCCTCTAAGATACATATGACTACTCTTTCCAGAGATTTGCCTGTGTCTGGATACAAATAACACACCAAGTACTGAAGATTTGTTAATTTAAAACACGTGCAATACAATTACTCATTTCTTACCATTTGCTGTGTTTGTTCTCACTCCCATAACGGCCTCCTTTGCATGCACTACTACTATTAATAAACATATTGTCTTTCCTCACTTTCTGCTACTACTGACCTTCTCCACACCCTCTCAATCTTGCCACTCGTGTTTTACTAGTTCCTCACACACCCCTCCCCACCCTATTCAGCATTTTCCTGCTTTTCTCCGTGTACTCTCATCAACACTCTCATTTGTGCCAGGGAAGTGCACTGATTCCATTATCCCAACATCCATTTTTGCTGAAAACCCTGGATTTTTTTAGTTGCTGCTTTAAGGGAAAAGAATGATCCACCACCAGCGGTGAAGACACTGGTTTAGTATTGTAGGGTTCCAATTATGTTCCCTAGCTTCCTGCCCAGTTAATGTAATATGGTTTTAGTGTAATTGAGAATAAGGAACGCCACACATGTAGAACTTTTAGTAAATCACTTAAACAAAATGCTTGGATGTCTGAAAGCTTTCTCTAAGGTATTCACTGCTCTGCAGTTCCTGTGGGAGTTGAGAGCATACAACACTATGTAGGACACGTTCATCATGTTGAAGGATTTGGCATAGTTCACCCCCTGCAAAATGGGGCTAATTCTTACTCAGCTCACATAAGGCTTATGATGATGAAAACAATCTATTAATGTTCATTATGTGTTCAGTTGCTACAGTAGTGAGTGCCAAGAAATAATTCTCTCAGTAAGATGAATGCCAGCTAAAATAATTCTGCTCTAATAGATTAAATTCAATGCAAGGTCACCAATCACCTTCCTACAGCACCCTTTATCTTTAATATGTGCCTAACATGGAGTGAGTCTTTGGAGGAAAAGTTCAACATTAAAGTCCTTCTCTGTAGGAACACATATCAAAGACCAGTGATACTTCTCTAAAGCAGAGAAGTATGCTCCAGTGCCCACGGACAGAGTTTCTAGCGAGGCAGTGTGCTGTTTTTTTATGTCTTACGGCTGTCAGATTTCACATTACAAGTGTCTACAAGACAGCAGCAAGGCTAATTCTGTTGATGTCATTTTGAGATCAGCACAACCGATTCAAATTCACTCTTTGTAAATTACCTCTGGATTAAAAGACACTATTTTTATTATTAATGTACTTCCCTCTACTAATCCCACAATTGCAGCCATCTTAGATTTTTTTCCCTTTCCCTATTATTTTTCGAGTTTCCTCTTAAATTCCCATGTCTTTCCCATCATTTGACTCCCAGAAATTATTCTGTATAATGGCCATTTCACACTTGTAACCTTCTACATCCACTAGCATCTTTAACAGGTAGCTTAGCAAATATGATCTTTCCCCCTCAGTGCAATTTTTCATAAGTTTATTTTCAATTCACTTATTTTGTAATTTCCTTACCTGTGCACAGATGACAACTACCATTTTGTAAGCTTTTCTGTTTCTTCTTATAGCATTGGATTTACCCTAACACAATTAAAACTCCATCTTGAATGCAAGACATAGAGGTTTTGCACATTTATGTTTTCCTTCATGTGCCTACATATCTCACAGACCTAACATGCTAATTTTGCAGAATTAGGGTGTACCTTTCAAGTGTACTCAAAAAGAGAATGGCAGAACTGTAAAATTCATCCTTTATGTTGAAATAATATGATACCGTTATTTTCATCTTCTCAGGCGGCAGCGCAGAGAACTGGAGGACTTTGGAATAGCTTAATCTTGAACTCATTCTCTGAGAACTAAGTAGGGTCTTTTACATACAAAAATTGAATGACGCACAGACTCCTGCTCCACCCAGGAGGATCTTGAGAGCCCACCTAGGGCAGTGACAGATTAAAAGAAGATCGCAGTGACAAAACTCTTGGGGAACAGGGCTGTCACAGTATGTAGGCAGAATGAATGTACAGGGTACTTCACACACCTGCCTTTCAGTGCCTACAAATGATCATGCTATCATCTGTAGGAAGTCGTGACCCTTGTACCTCGTGTTTCTAGAAAAGGGAAAGGCTAGGCTAAGAGCAACAAATAGATTATCATACCCTGAGAGCATGAGATATCAAGGCTGGGAGCTTTATCTCAAAAGTCTTGCATTTTGTTGCTGGGTTTTATTTTTGAAGCTGTCACAGCCAGACTCTTCAGAGATCCTAATTCCATTGGATAGCCTGGGAGGGAAAAGCTACAGTGACCCAATTTTGGGCAGACTTCTTCTCCATGTTTCTGCCCTTCTACTTTATTTTGTCTCTCAAGAATAAACAGCCATTTCAATTTCTTGTTGCTCAGCGTAACTTGATGTTTCATATTCATCTCAGGAATCCCTACTTCCTGAACTACAAATCTGTCAAAGTTCAGATTAAAAGCAAACCAAACCAGTTCTTGCAGTGGTCCTGTACACCAAGGAGTCAGCTGGAGTATAGGTGCAGGCCCATGTTATGCCACACAACATGCTGAGCATGCAGCGCAAATCCCCTGGTCACAGGATAAACTCAGCCAGCTCATTATAAGAGAGGAGCCTCCAGGCCAGTCCTACTTGGTGATTAAGCCACACATATGGCCTTGCCTTCATCTGCAGCTGCAGCAGTAAGTTCTCACCTGAATTATCTTTTCTGTTTGACAGTAGAAATGATGAATAGAGTTGTTTTCTTGTAAGAAAATCCTATAATAACTTAACTTGAATGAGCAAAGTGGGAGAACATCTTCTGTGGACATGGTCGGCCTGGCACATGGATCAAAGGTCATTTTGATGCAACACCACTGGGGATCCCAAGAATATAAAAGGATGTTAAAATTATCTCTGCTAGCCTCTTCTTAGAGTGTTAGCTCTAATAACTATCATTGTCAACGATATCTTACAGGGACTGAGTGTCTTTATCAACGGGATTGTTATGGACCAGCACCTCCTCGTACAGCAGAATTTTGTAGAGTCTCCAGTGTTCTTGGCTGTGTACATACAGCCCAACATTTTGGCTCAAGTTCTCCTTGCATCATCTTGGCAGAATACCCAGCCTTCAGGAATCCTAATCTTTTATGTAATCACTTTATCTTTTCAATTTCATCCCTTTGCTATTGTAATTCTTTCTTTTTCATTAAGGCCAGTGTCATGGTTTAACCTCAGCCAGCAACTAAGCACCACGCAGCTGCTTTCTCACTCCCCCCTGCCCTGGTGGGATGGGGAGGAGATTCAAAAATATGTAAAACTCATGGTTTGAGATAAGATCAGTTTAATAATTGAAATAGAAATAATAACAACCATAGTAATAATAGTAATGAAAAGGAAGATGAAAGAAATAAAACCCAAGAAAGACAAGTGATGCACAATGCAATTGATCAGCACCCACTGACTGATGCCTGAGCAGCAATCCGCACCCCTCCCTAGCCAACTCCCCCCAGTTTATATTCTGACCATGATGTTCTATGGTAGGGAATACCCCCTTGGTTAGTTTGGGTAAGCTGTCCTGGCCATGCTCCTTCCCAGGTTCCTGAGCACCTGCTTGCTGGCAGAGCATGGAAAAATGAAAAATCCTTAACTTAGGGTAAGTGCTACTTAGCAGTAACTAAAAACATCAGTGTGTTATCGACATTGTTCTCATACTAAATCCAAAACACAACACTGTACCAGCTACTAGGCAGAAAATTGATTCTATCCCAGCCAAAACCAGGACAGCTAGTACAGAAAGATCAAGCTGGCAGAATGTGTTCTGTAGCTGTCAATCAGTGGGCACAAAAAAATACAAAATGGGAATAGTTAAATCAGCAGACTTGCCTGCTGGAGTTATCTGCATGGCAGAGATGTCAAAGTATTGTTTCCAAGTCTGACTTCTACATGTGTGGAGTAGCAGAGCATGTCCTGGCCTCTTTTATCTTCCTCAGGAGAGCAGCCAAGTGGTATAATCAATTCTTCCGGGCTTTTGTCTTCCACCTGATGTTTACTTTGCTCACTGCCTAAGGCTGTGCTGTTCTTCTGCCCCTTAAAATGTATTTACTTTTCAACATTACAGAAAATAAATGTAAGTCTTGCATGGTGATATAGATATTATTGGACTATATCAATAAGTATAAACTGTATCATGAGTAGGAGATTTCTCCTCTTCTCCAATTACTACAATAACAAACTTTCCTTCGATGTTGAAAAATAGTCAAGCAAACAGAAAACTTGTGCTATAAAGTTGGAGATCAAGAAATAACCTTCTTGTACAAGCTAATGAGGGAATTCTAGTCATACAGTTTTGATGAGCCTGTATTGCAGCTAACAGAGATCAAATGTTAGAGATGTAGCTGTTCTTGTAACTCCTGGTATTAAAAACCCCAAACCTAGGACTGAGAAAACCTGTAAAGCTTTCAAATAAATGCAAAGTGATTTAGCCAGCACATGGCTAATGCATAAAGCAAAATTAAAGCTGAAAGGAAGACCAAACTAGATTTTACTGTTTTGTTTTCTCACTGAATTAAATTCATAAGGCTGAGGTACCATAACAGGATAATAGTGACAGTCATGATAAGAAAACACTTCCTTTCATTCACATCAGTTCTTTGTCAAAGTCAACGTCACAAATTTGGGTTAATAGATACACAACACTTAAGAGCAATACTTTTGCAAAGTGTAACTTCAGTAGAATCTTTCAGAAACTAAAAAAAAGTAACTCTGGTGAGATAGAAGTTGGAATTGGTAACTGACTAGTGATTAACATCTTGATCGCGTATGGAAGATAAAATATCAAATGCAGTGAAGCAGGGTTCTGACTGTTATTATTTAATGCCATACATTTTTGTGGACTTAAGTTTTATGTGCTCTCTGTCTTGTATATGCAATTTACTCCAAAGGAAGCTCCAAATACAGAATGGAATCAGGGTCAAGTCCACAATGTGACTGAAAATACCTGTGTTATACACACCTATATTGAACAGGAATTAATAACCACGTTGTAAGATTATTTTATGATAAGACATAGAGGGCTTTGTATGTTGGTCATTTTCATGACATTGTTCATTTTATGTTTTACTTTCACCTGCTTTGTATTGGATCCATATGTGCACATGGATCCTCAAGAGAAAGAGCAGCCTGTCTTATAAAGGAACACTTTTCCAATACTTCCTCTGGAAAAATTCAGGTAAGGAGAGTTGAAATGTGTATTTGGCCTCATATATTAGTTCAAAGTAAAAATTTGTTTTCAGAAGTTGTTTTGGAGATACTCTTATTTTTAAAAAGGGGAATGGGCATAGTTAAACAGTCCAGATTAAAGTATATCATAAGAAAGATTTGGAACAACTGGAAGTACCAAAACAATGCAGTACTTTCCCTGTAGTTACGTTTATTTCAGAAATATCCATGTTTGGTCTTAACTTTGAATTTCCTCATTTTCATGGGTGTTAACAGTTTTTCTAATATGCTCTGCAAATGTACATTTTTTAAATATTTCATTTCTTGGAATACTAATACTGTATAATAGTGCCACTGTAATGAAAGCTCTTCTATTGCCAGGGCACGTAAAGTTGTTGCATGATAATGAAATATCATGGATATATGTATCCATCAGTGCAAGAACAAATTATTAGTGGAGTTTTAAAAGAGCACTCTCCTTTTAAAAACAATAATCTGGCTGAATTCTTAAATATTGAATGTCTAGATCTGAAAACAACATATGGATTCATCTTCCAAATATGAATAAAAATTCCCAATTCATATCTAACTTCTAAAATGTAACTAGAGAATATAAAGTACTATTCTTCCAGGATTTAAGTGCCAAGGAAGGATTCAGAAACAGCAAACAAACACAGACAAATCCAAAGTGGGAAAGGAGGACAAAACATATTCCCTTACCCTGTTAATGTCTCAGTTTGCAAGAATGATTTAAGTCTCCAGGAGATTATGAGTAGCCGAATGAAGATCTCCCAGGAATGCATGCAGTTGCGCAGTCCTTGTTACCACTTTTTTGTTGATGTGCAATACTGAGCATGGAAAAATGGTGCTATTGACTACTGTTGACATAAGCCAATATTTACCTCCTGGAACAATCACCTGAACATAAAATCCATAAGCCGTAAGTACTGCTACACCTATTCATCCATAATCATTCAGAGAAAGACAGTAAAATACAATCTCTCTCTCAAAGAAGCAAATCCTTCTTTTCTTTTTTCCTCTCATTTTAAAAGGTGATAAAAAGATGAAAATCCCTAAAAAACAAACAATACACAGATTCTCAAAACTTTTTTGTAAGGCCTTCACTAACCTCACAATTGCCCTGGAAAGCCATCATGATCAGCATGTTTTAATTTCAACACGCTCTGTAGAAAGACCTCTAGTGGGCTCCACCATCAGAACTGCCCAGCACAGACGTAGTGAAACCAAGAAAGGGATAGTCTAAGATGACTCCTGGTTATTTCTCAGGGGTTGGTGAAAATCCCACTATCATCTGGATTGAAGATTGTTTAGAGACCTCAGCTGACAAGCATTGAAGGTTTCTACCCCCCCCTAAGAAAGGAAATTCTGAAGAAAGAGGAAGCACAGAAAAAATAAACAAGAATTTCACAGGCTGGCATTGCTCTTCTTTCTAGAAACTAAATTTAATAGCATTCAAAGTTATTTATCTTAAAAGAAGACTTTTGGTTTTTTGATTTAAGCCTTTAAATTCAAAAGCAATTGAAAACACAGATAAAGAACAAATATTTACATCCTCTACCTTTCCGCTCTTACTGCAGCCTCTGGCACAGGGACCACAGATAGGCAGGGCTAGGAGTTTATGAAGGACTCTATCAGCACCTGAAAGGCATCACTGGCCAGTTAGTGGCTCTGCAATCAGTGCACCAGCTCTTGACCAAAACCTAAACCCAAGATCATTTTGGTGTTGTAAACCAAAACAAGAGCAATTCCACCACAGGAGGGGAAACTATGTTAGACATCCAGCAGCACTGAATGAAGACTGACCTGGCAGCACTAGCTGCACCCCATCAGAAATTAACTTGCCCATCATGCTTTTGAACTTTGCAGAGCCAGACATTTTATCTTAAACAAACTGTTACTGCAGTAGCTCACTGAATAGATTTCTGTAGCTCCCTTGTGCACTGAGTGAAGACATTGTGATATATATTAATATGGTTTTTTTTAAAGAGCTCCATCACTTTCAACCAAGCAATAGCTCAAAGGATTTATTACTGTGTGTGAAAACAAAATTTCCCATTTAGAACAGTTCTTTAGGTTGTAATTATAGCAGTACTGAAAAACTATTTTAAAATCTGTAAAAATAAACAGAAAGTGAAAGAGGGTAGCCTAAGTCTACACTCCAGCTGAAGTTCCAACTGCTGTTCATCCAAGGATTCCCACTTACTACAAAGAAACCATTTAAGTTCTGCCCTTGAGATCTCATCACAGCCTGGCATTCAGCACTGGTTGCAAAATTTACAAATGGGCTGGGTTGCCAAGTGGCTTTTGGTGCATGAGCTGGTTTAAACCTCAGAGAGCATGGCATAATTCTAGTTGAAATGAAGGTCTAAGCATTCAGTTTCAGTCTGGATTACACATTTAAGATTAAGACAAACAATGAAAAGGAAATTCTGATGAGAAGGAAGAGCTGATTCTGCTTTCTGCTCTAGAATTAAGAGACTGAACACTTGCTGCCTCAACAGCAGAGATGAGGGAGCTCTTACATTTCAAGGTGCAATATGCAGAAAAGAAGTACAGCTTTTCCAGGGAAACCCTGTGGTTACAAAATTTTGTTTTTAATTATAGGACACAATAGATTTTCTGATAAGACATTCTGAACTTAGACCTGAGGCAGTACCATAGTTAGCTTGCATATTCTATCACCAAGCTTGAGCCCAACATGACAAGCCTAGCCTGTCAGCTACAGGACACTACACACCCTGCCTTTTATCTATTCGTCATTACCTTAAGGTTATCCCAAATGCCATTTTAATTAACAGGATCATCCTTGCTTTCCTTCTGATAACATTTGTTGCTGTTTAAGCCCAAGCAAGTAAGCACCATGTGGCCACTCACTCGCCCCCTGCCCAACCCGCCCCCCATGCTAGTGGGATGGGAAGGAGAATCAGGAGAAAAAGGCAAAGCCTGTGGACTGAGATAAAGACAGTTTAATAGAACAACAGAAAGAGAGGAGAAACAACAGTAATAATACTAATGAAGCAGCATATACAGTGAGTGATAAACAATACAAGTGCTCACCAGCAGGAACTGCCACCATCACTCCCACTCAGATTTTGCACACTTTCCTCAGCCAGCTCTGCCCTACTTCCCCCCGACCTTATATACACTGGGTATGACATCAGTATTGGCTGGTTCGGTGGCTATCCTGGCTGTAGCTCCTCCCAGTTTCTGGTGAAAATTAACCCTATCCTAGCTGAACCCAGGACACATTGCATTACAATGAATTGTCATTGGGAACAAACCTAAATAAACACAAGGGAAGATAGCAGATGTACTGTACAAATTCCAAGGGCTCTGAACAAATGCAGAAATAATGGACGCTAGACATGGCCCAGAGGGAAAGCACAAAATTATGGGTGAGAAAGAATACTGAATGGAAGTGAAAAGAAGTGAAATGGCATTTGGGGTGAAAACTTTCAGCATAACCTTTATGATAGGCACTTTCAGTCAAATAAAACTGAAAAGTCTCATGAATGCACTTAATTCAGCCTTCAGAAAAAGAAAAAAAAATTTGGTGACAGACTTTTGTTCACTATTATTGATAATGTATTTCCTTTTCTGAAGAAACTTCTCAGAACCAGCCAGTCTCAGTTCAGGCAGGGAGGATCCCAGAGGAAAACACTGATCTAAAGTGCCCATGATAAGGATAGTCAAAGAGCAGGTAAGTGTGCCCATCATGAAAAAGACATCTTCATCGCTCCCAGAACCTGAGCTCTTCTCAGACTTGGAAACTGATGGGCAATAAAAGCCAACATATATTTAGTAGTAGAAGGCTATGGGGAGAATATTTTTTTAAAATGTCTGGTTAAAGAGCCTACATTTAATTTTCCATGCTGAAAATTGGCAGTTGTGGGTTAAAGTCACGTAAATATGCTTTAAAAACTGGGACGAACTCACTTGGCTGTTTTGAAGGTTTTACAAACCACTTTTTCTTTCACTTCTTTGCATTTCAATGGCTGTTAAGTAGTTTCTTTGGAAGTTTGTTGGTTTTTTGGCCTTTTTTTTTTTTTTTTTTTTTTTTGTACAGACATTGGACTCCACTAACTGGAATGGTACAAGAGGTTAATCTGCTAGAAATATGAAATTTTATCATTTAGAAACAATAGAAGTAGTTTAAACTATCTCAAACATAGTTTACAGCTCCTAGACAACTAGGACAGGGCTCTCTTGCAAATTTATAAATTTTGTTTAGAAAGGACAATTGCAACACAGTTACTGGATGGGACAACTTCCTCTTAGTTGTGAAATAAATAAAAATGCAGAAAATGTAACAAAAATACTTTTTCTATTCCACACAGTCTGTTAATAACTCATTTCCTAACTGCTTCTAATATAGGGGAAATGGGTTGTTGCTAACCCAAATGATGCCATGAATCTGCCTATCAAATCCACCTATATTGTATTAAAGAGGATATTAAAGTTTATTTAGAAACTCGTTAAAGACAACTGCTGCAATTTATTGTGTTATTCTAATAAAATATTCCCCTGACTCAGGGTATTGTTTTAGTTCTTGTGATTTCAACTATTCTGATCACTGACCTACATGTAGGCACCTCTTTGTTTCCTAAAGCTTTTATGAACTTTCTTTATCAAGTGGATGAAAACATGGATAATAAATATGGAGATGTTTTCTATGGTTTTCCTACAGTCTCTCCAAGATTCACTCTTGCTGTGATCTAGGGCACATCTAGGAATAAAAAAACCCAATCAATCTATAAATAAAAAAACCCTGGGCAGAAGGCATAACTGTTGGAAAAATAACATATTTAGTTGATGTTAAGAAAGAATCATAGTGACAGCACATTTGAAATCCATTTTTTAAAGCACAGATCTATATCTAGGATATAGATTTGCCCATGTAGCCTTTCATAAAATAGTTTAATCTTAAACCCATCTTTGCAAAAAGATGAGGCTCTTTATTGTTGTTAGGTTTGTAGAAATAAAGGCATGGTTGTCCCTGTGTGCAATAATGGAAACGAGATTACAGATTTTGTAGACTGTACAATAAAAATCAAACAAGATGCAAGCGAACACAATGAAACCCCATTTACAATCAAGCCCGAAAGTGTTTTAGTTCCATTTAGTGAGGATTCTACAATCCCATTAGAACCTAGGCAAATATTTTTGTAAAAATGAATTAATATGTTATGGATTTGATAAAACAAACTCAAACCTCACTCTTTACTTTTCTTTTCCAGAATGTTAAATTCCTGGAAAATATATTCACTGAAACTGTATTTTCTCTTAAAATTTTAAAAAAATATTTTAAGGAAGGAATTCAGAAACCTAAGTGCTTAGACTCAGAAAGCCCATTTTTTGTAAGTCAACTTACAAGGGAACAGAAAAAAATGTAATATGTCACCAAAGACTCCAGTCAGACCAGAAAATAAGAAAATGTGAACTTGGTAATACTGACATTTATAGTGAAATATCTTCTGATATTTTTAACATATTTTGAAAACTTTTCAAAGTTATTTGGAGAACTTACTTGATTAATAATACTGGAAATTATACACATCACAAAATCATGCCATGATTATGAAAAAGTAACTAATATCCCCTCCACCATTAAAATGACTAATACATAGAGTAAGGTATTTTTTTCAAAGTACTGAATTTCAGAGTGATATTCCCATGCTAAGACTTCTGCCTAGAAAAGGCTCAAAATACTTACGGTAAATGTCTCAATTCAGCAGTACACTTATTTAGGAAATTATTGTAAGTATCAATTGTTTTCATGCCAGCAATGTTGATATTGCCTAAGCATTGTCTTAAAACATACACTTAAGCAGTCTGCGGAATAAGATGAATGTATGGAATACTCTGGTAACCACTGGAGACCTCAAAATTCAGTTTGTGGGAATTTGTCTCAATTGCACATATAAATTCATTGGTCCCTGAATGAAGCCATTCTCTGAAGCAGGGGAAAGGTGTTTATAAAGTTTCTATAAACTGTTGGCTTTGTGCATTTTCATCAGGTGCCTTTACAGTTGTCTAAAGGACAATGATAAAACCTGTCAGGATGAAAGTGTAAATTCACACCAAAATCTTTGGTGGGTTTATTTTTCATCAGCCTTGCTGCATTAGTTTCTTTTCTGCCTGAAATGACTTGTGTTCACATAACTATTTTTTTTCAGCATGAATGGTTATTTATAAACAGCCCTTGTTAAAGGGCAGTAGTGTGGAAGTGCAGAGATAAACCTAGCTATTGCTTTAGTATATACTAATTAACTTAACAACTTCATCAGCATGACCATTGTCATCCAGGTTGCAAAACTCTAAGCTGAAAAATGCAAACCACTAGAAGATTATAATAAAATATGTACAGTAGTTGTAGTGGAGATGTGTATATTTATTCTCCTTGTGGCATAAAATGTTTGTGAAAATCTCCTGAAAACAATAACATTACTTTTTTTTCCCCCACAGAATATTAATAACCTTAATTTTAGAAAACAAAGCAGAAATATATTTTGTGGTAATCACCCTGACAGTTTATTACCCGTATTTCATATGCATTCAAACAGTAAATTAGCAACCCGCTCATAAATTAGGGTATCTGGGAAAGAGTGCATAAGACTAGAGAGATCTGCCATTATCGCACACAATCAAAAGGTGCACAGTTAAAGCTGCACTGTCACGGAGGATACATGCATGCTATCTTTTTTCCATTTAAACGATGCTTTCCTTGTTTAAAACTTTCCTGACATACACCAAGATATCTCTAAAATTCGTAATAGGACAGTAGGACATTTAAAACTTGAACTTCTGAACCACAGGGGGAGACCTGTATTCCCAGGAAGGTGGCCAGAGAAGGCTTCGGCAGCCAGTGCCATACATGACAACCTCCTGGCATTTCCCGTCTTCCTAGAGTGCCTACCCTGTGTCCATACTGAGCAGTACTTTCTTCATTGCAACCGGTATGAAAGACAGAGGAAGCAATTCTTCATTCTGCGTCAACTCGGGGATGACACAGGCCCAGAAATTACAAAGAAACTCTTCCACAGCACGCATGCTTACAAATCCTCAGCCCCCATAGTGAAGTGGGTTTTAAATCAAAGTAAGTGTGAATTTTTCACACACACCCTCCCCCCCCCCAAAAAAAAGTGAGAAAACCAGAATTTTTGCCTGAGTATGGGATATATAAGCACTATTTCAAAAGCTGGTTTAGGAAATTGCAGAATAATTTGCACTTTTTACCCTTATTTTGATCAGCTTCAATTTCCGTATGTGGGTTTTTTCCCCCATTTAAGACAATGGCACTGTTTCTTACTTTAAATAATGTACTGAAATTGGAACAAGAATGACAATAATTTGAAGTTATGACACTTATGCACCCAGGGTATTGGAAAGAATCATCTCCTGCCTGCTATTAAATTCACCTGTTAAGAAAATATTAATAACTAAATAGAACTCCAGGCTCTGGTAACACATATTTACATTCAAGTTTTTGTCTTTCAGTTTAAACTCTGAGTAAGTAAATAATTGCCTCATTTATTTATTTCTTAAATATTTTCACAATTTATCAGTAATGACATTCACTCCAGGAATTTCCTGGCAGTAAATGACCAGCTAGAACAGGAAATTCTTCACCCAGAGTTCTGGGTACTTAAATATTTTTAGGAGATTTCCAAAGAATTCTTATAGTTCAGAATATTTCTTATCCTGCCGTGCCTTTCCTTCATGGAATTAATGGCCTATGGATGGCTGGAGATTTTGAGAACTGTTGAATATTCTTTTTTTTTCTTCTGTATTTTAATTCAGTTAAGGGAAAATAAGGGGCATTCATGCCTTCATTACTCATTTCTGTCCCTCTAAATATACTTGCGCAGTTCTAAATCTGAGAGGATCCCTTGTGGTGGGCTGGAGCAGGATCCTGGCAAGTTTGATGGACTTTTTGTAAAGGGTGCATCACATCACTGAGTGGCAGAGGAAGGGGCACTTAAACAGCTGCTACTGAGGCAATAAAACTAAGCTATTGGATTCAAGACAACAGTTAGACCCATGCTTTGCCTTTATTGGAATTGATGATGAACCATTGAGAGAGGCAATCCAATGAGAGTGCATGATGCTGTAATTTTACAGTTTGCATGGCCTCATTTAAATATTACTAATATTTTACAGGTAGAGTAGGAAATTGGAGATACATCTTCATCATCACTTCTGCACTCATTAGCAGTAATGAGTAGGTGTTATAGAATAACATTAAGGCAATATATTTAGCAAAATGAAACCAACGCATGTACTGTGTGGATCCCAAGAGCTGCTTACACTTTGGCCTAAAACATATCATTACTGTTCTCTTAAAAATTAGAAGAACCCCATTGTTAGGTAACAATGACGAAGAACACTTTTTAGGTTTAATCCAGAGTGTCTTTCACAACTCAAGAGACAAAGCCCTGCCTGAAGACTTAGCACAGGCCTGGTCACATGCTTATGGTTAATAGCTTTCTGAAATATTCCTGAGTACACCCTTGTCCAAATAAGTAGTGACTGTCACGCATACCTGCCATATATTACCCATACTGTCTGATGAAGACAAATACTGAAACGAGTCTCTCTCCTGCAAAGAGCTGATTGTGCAGGACTATCTTGATGGAAGGGGTCTGCCTGGCGCTCTCCCAGCATGGCAAAATGCAATGTTGGTGTCCTGCTTTGAACAGATGTTACCTCCTTGAGGGCAGATAATTACTATATTAACTGATACATTTTAATGAGTTAGAACAGAACTAATTCTGTTCAGTGATTTTACTTTTCACTCTCTTCTAACTAACTGCACTTTCTGAAGTCAACGGCATATTTTTTCAGACAGTGTCTGCTTCCAGCAGTGACAACGCTTGATGTTTACAGTCACTACCAGGGACTGGTGTGCAGAAAGGCTCTGGCTTATACTTGCTCCCGTGCAGACCCAGGTCACTGCTAAATCCTGTACACCATGGTGGGGGTGCAGTAAGTGAGAGGCTGCACCTGCAGGGAGGAGCAGACAGGACAGGTGACCCTAAAGTGACCAACAAGGTGTTCCATCCCATAGACGTCATATTCGGTATAAAGCTGAGGGATCACAAGGGCCAAGCTCTCCTCTTTAGTGGCTGACATCTGAGGACAAATTTGTACATTCTGCCTTCAATCCCAATCCGTGCATTCCTGGATCCAGTTCCAGAATCCAGCTCCTGAATTTGGTTCCTGTCTGCCACTGAGTTCAGTCTGGGACTTCCTCAGTGCCTGCCAGCAGCATCAGTGGTGACAGTGACATAATTGTCAACGGGAGGAGGGGAGGTGGGGGGGGCGGGGAGGGGAGGTTGTTGGTTTCGATATTTGTTTTGTATAAATTCGTATCTATTTGATTTTATTGTTATTATTTTCATTAAAGCTGTTTTAGTTTTCCAGTCCAAGATGTTAAGGCACTCTTGGTATCAAATGTGGCAAAGGATGTAAAAGACAAAGAGGGCTTCTTCAAGTACATCAGTAGCAAAAGGAAGACTAGGGAAAATGTGGGCTGGCTGCTGAAGGAAGTAGGTGCCCTGGTGACGGAGGATACAGAGAAGGTGGAGGTACTGAATGCCGCCTTTGCTTCAGTCTTCACTGCTAATGCCAGCCCTCAGGAATCCCAGTCCCTGCAGGCAAGAGAGGAAGTCTGGAGGAAGGCAGACTCTCCCTTGGTTGAGGAAGATTGGGTTAGAGATCTTTCAGGCAAACTGGACACCCATAAATCCTTGGCACCGACGGGATGCACCCATGAGTGCTGAAGGAGCTGGCTGACGTTATTGTTAAGCCACTCTCT
Organism: Bucorvus abyssinicus; assembly: GCA_009769605.1. Lineage (NCBI taxonomy): Eukaryota > Metazoa > Chordata > Aves > Bucerotiformes > Bucorvidae > Bucorvus > Bucorvus abyssinicus. The sequence continues at coordinate 52,644,371 of CM020026.1, forward strand.
AGCATCTTTGAAAGGTCTTGGAGAACAGGAGAGGTGGCTGAGGACTGGAGAAATGCCATGTCACTCCAGTCTTCAAAAAAGGCAAGAAGGAGGACCCAGGAAATGACAGGTCAGTCAGCCACACCTCCATCCCTGGAAAGGTGATAGAACAGCTCATTCTCAAGGTCATTGCTAAGCATGTGGAGGAAAAGAAGGTTATTGGGAGTGGTCAACATGGATTCACCAAAGGGAAATCATGCTTGACCAGTCTGAGAGCCTTCTATGATGGTGTGACTGGCTGGGGAGATGACAGGAGAGCAGTGGATGTTGTCTACCTCAGCTTCAGCAAGGCTTTTGACACTGTCTCCCATAACATCCTCATAGGGAAGCTTATGAAGTATGGGTTGGATGAGTGGACAGCAAGGTGGACAGAGAACTGGCTGAATGACACAGCTCAGAGGGTTGTGATCAGTGGCACAGAGTCTAGCTGGAGGCCTGTAACTAGTGGTGTTCCCCAGGGGTCAGTACTGGGTCCAACTCTTGCTTAACATATTCATCAATGACCTGGGTAAAGGGACGGAGAGTACCCTCAGCCAGTTTGCTGATGATACAAAACTGGGAGGAGTGGCTGACACACCAGAAGGCTGTGCTGCCATTCAGCAAGACCTGGACAGGCTGGAGAGTTGTGTGAAGGGGAACCTAATGAAGTTCAACAAGGGCAAGTGTACGCGTTCCTGTGCAGCTTGCTCTAAGTGAACCTTCTTTAGCAGAGGGGTTGGACTAGATGATCCCCAGAGGTCCCTTCCAATCCCTGCTATTCTGTGATTCTGTGATAAGTCTCATTCCCTTTCTCTTCCCCTTTGGGAAGGGGGAGGGCTTAATAGAGAGCATCTGTCATTTGTCTAGTGGCTCGCCCAGCCCTAAACTATCTATAGCTCCCATCTTCCAAACATGCTGCCCTGAGATCATCCGGTGCTGCTAGCCAGATTTTGCAAGTAGAGAAACTAAGGCTAAAAGTAAACTACGGGACTTTTCCAAAGTCAGATGAGAAGTAACGGATAGGTCTACTGCTGTAATGAGACACCTTAAGCAGCAAGATAGGAAGAGTGTAGGAATCATAAAGAGCATGTGTTCAGGACATAATACCTGGACTGGGATAACCTATCTGAGGTGTGGGTGTAGATGATACAACCTGAGAAGCCTGACCATTTAACTATTTAACTGGAAAGGTTACCTTTCTCTCATCCCAGTTTCTTCCTCTCCTTGCATTAAACTTTCATGATTTTTTAAATCTGTGCTTTCATTCCATGAAAAATATACCTTCAATCTAAGGGAGACTTAAAGTCTTCTCAGAGAAGCTATTCTTTAAGTCATTATCAGAACAGTAGTTAGCTAAATAAGGAAGAAAAAGCTAGCAACTCAAAATGGCAATTCATCATCAAGTGTCGGCTGCTTTATGTGGTAACAGCCTTTCTCAGCTTCCTTTAAACCATCTGCTTGTTTCAGCTATCTCTCCATACCATCAGCCACTCCCATTCCACCCCTCTCCATCTCTCACATTTCCCAGCAGGTATCTCATTAGTACTCAGTCTTGTGTTTTACCTTCTAGACACTTGCCTTTTTCCACAGACATATTTTTTCTAAGAGGTAGAAGCATCAGCAGATGCTGCTTATGCAGAAGAGCAAACCTGTGTTAGCTCCTTTTTGTATCAGCAAGCACCTCCAAAAACCTTTTTCCATTAAAATAAAGTGTTGAAGGGAAGCAGAGAAAATCAGGAGATTTTGATAGGCAGAAGTAGACGACAGGTACTTAGGAAAGACAACAATATAGTGAAAATAGGAGGCAAATCACATGTGGAAATTTTTGTCTTACTGCTACCATCAGAAATCTTTCTTTTCCTATTTTAAAACATAGACTTAACTGAAAATTATTTTATTGTTGTCATTGTAGTATTTTGCAAATGCCTAGCTACAAAACTGTAGGGTGGTGGGAATCGAAATGCAAAGGAACTGCACATGTAAATGTATAGGAGCATGAAGACTTGAGTATGCAAGCGCATATTCCAGATGTATGGAAAATAACTATTAGAGCAATGTCATGATGTTGTCAAGCACCAGGCTGAAAGCTAAGTACTTGCAGGCATTTGAGAAATGCAAACACTCAGCAAGGTTTGTTGCTATGAAAATGTGGGTCATTAATTTAGTAAGTATTAGGGGAAAAAATGGAACAGGAAATGTAAACAGTTTAGTGCCGGGTTGAAATTAGAATCTCGTGGAGGTCAGCAAGGTGAGGGTGGGGGAGACGCGGAACTGGACGGAGCATAGTTCCTAAGGGTAGGGAGGACCTTGTCCCAGGAAGAATTGGCATGTGCCCGGTGGGGAGGAGGACATCTGCAAGGAGGCCAGAGGCACCATGCACCCTGCACTGGGGAGACAGTCTGTGCATTACCTCTGTTCCCAGAGAAGATTTTGTCTGATAGGACCCACAGGGACCACTTAGTATGCCTGCTCATTTTTAAGGAAGACGACTTTAAAAGTGTCTGTTTGATCTTGGACTGCTGTTGAAAAGACACAAGAGCAAGAAAAGAAATGTAAGTAGGTGCCAGTTCCTTCCCATGATTTATCATTTGCTAACAAATACTGTTGTGCTGTAAATTTCTTATACCAGAGAGTAGCTAGATAGATATTGTGCGGTCATTTCCATATTTACTTCTTTTTAATGACCAACCAAATAGATATGGAGAGGCCAACTTCAAATAGCTTGGAGGTTTGGGTTGACAGCCATGTTTTTTTCTGAAAAAAATGGATTTTTGCTACAGTTATCCAATATTTAATATAGTGCTCATAACACCTTGTATCCCAATATTGCACAAAGCAGAATCCAAAAGCCACTGTGCTGACTTAGCTCTAGTTTGAAGTCATAAAAAGCCCCTCAAAACTAAATTTAGGACCATTCATCTTTAATATCCTAAATTCTTTAAAATAAAACAGGCTGTAATCATGGTCGTTTATACACTACTGAAGAAAACAAAGGTTAGTTCCAAATGTGCTGACAATGAAAGTCTGAAGAGTTTAAAACTTTCTTGTCAGCTACTGTGAAGGCAACTGGTCAAATAATACAAGACGTTATAGATTCATCCCTCTTTTCTGAATAAAGCTGAGGATCACTGCAGTGACACTTGTGAGCTCATACTACTACTTGTAAGCCTTACAGATTTGATCAAACAAATTTTGAAACCATCCAGAATCTCTTTTTCTTCTGACTTCAGTAAGCTTCAGTTCCAGACCCGCTATTAATTTTTTATGTCATTCAAAATTTCTAATAAATAGAACAAGCAATAGAACACACACCTTACTGTATTGAAAAAGTTACTAAAAACAATTTGCAAGCAGCCTTTGTGGTATCAAATTCTTCACTGAAACCTGTGAATAATATACATACATGAACAGATATCAGGATCAGTTTGAGAAAATGCAAGGCTACCTCCGTCAGAGTATATTCACAAGCAATATTTCAACAACATCTGCTTAAATCTCTGTCCTGACTCATGTGAATCATATTCAAACTTTTGAGCACTTTGAGGAATGCAAAATGAGTGCGTCTTTTTCCATACTTTACCTCCTTCATTCCCTTTTCATACGTGATGTCTTGTACTCTGCATAGTCATACCAGTAATGCAGGCAATGTTTTAAAGGCAACTGTAGGAACTACATTAAATATCATCCATCAGCCACAAAATGAAAGATTATATCACAGTGACAGGAATAGCAATTACAATAATCACTCTCTTTTATTAAACTTAAAAAAAAAATTAAAGCTAAAATCTGTCAGTGGCCTTATAAAAGTGATCATCTGTTTTTCTTTTAATTCTGCATGAATTAAACAAATATTTGATGTTAATTAAAAATGTGGGTTTATACTTGTATTTTATTGCAAATAGATTTGTGATAGCATTTATATGGATGTCTTTTTAGCTCTAGTATAGAACTGACATTTTATTAAACAGTGACAAGCAATAAAGCCTGTTGTTCTGAGGAAGGGAAGGATGCTCTGTTGGCCGTCATGCTTTTGAGAAGCACAAGGGATTGCCTTGTGTTCAAATGGAATAGAAGGTAGAACTGCAAAAGAACAACAAATTAATTAGAGCAATCATTTTGAAAAGCAGTTCCAAACCCCATTTTAATTAGCAAATAAAGCAGAATACTAACTGCTTAGGAACTATTTTTGCTTTCTGATTTACTGGGTGATGGCAGTTGTACTGCACTTTGTTACAAATCACAAAATCTAGTGCCTCATTTTGCATGTAAAGTGCATTAAAATACCTTCTTTCCCATTCTATAGGGGCCTTTAAGATATATTATGACGGTAAACTCTGTACAACCCAGCACAATTATTTCCTAATTAGCATCCTAAAATGTTGCTTTGTGGCCTGAATCAGTTTTAGCATTGCCAAAGAGTTCCAGAAACAGCCCTATCTGTACAACCCAGGCCACATGTGGCAAAATTAAATTGGTACACTTCACTGTGTAGACCTCGTGCTCCTGGCGGTAAAAGCCAGCTCAATACCTCAGAGAGAAGGCTCAGCTGCCACTCACTGACCCATTAACACTGCAGTTGCATCCTGCAGTGTCATAGTCCTCATTCACACAAAGATAGCGCTCCCTGGAGATCCCACACACCTGCAGGAATGAGGGAAGGACAGCAGTGACAGCAGCACTATCGAACAGGGCAGCAGACAGCATAGCACGAGACCGCCTTGTGCCAGCATCCCAAACTAGAGGTGAAACCCACTACACTGCCCTGGTGAGCCAGTTTTAAATGGGATATCATCTTTAACAAGCCGTGCCCTTCAGCATCGGACACATCGGCACATGTAAAAGGCTGCTGCCAAGCACCTGTGGGGCACCGCAGGAACAGACTTTGCTCAGTTCGCGCTGTGGACCCATCCAGTGAGGTGTTAAATAAAACAAACACCTGCTGCTGCTTCTCCAGGGTGCCACGCTGTGTGCACTGGGAAATAAATACCTTACCGGTAGAAGTGTGGGGAGGTGTGTACGTATACAGGTGAGGGCAAGACAAAGTATGTGTGTGTGGTGTGTGTGCGTGCACGTGCACATAGGCAGAAACATAAGAAAAAGATGAATAAAAAGAGTCTGAAACTTAATGGAAAAGATAAATTCAGGCACGATAACAGCTGTGAGGTGAAAACGAAAGTCCCAATTCTGTTGATTATATGCAGAATGATCCAGTAACAAGGTTTTATTTCTGAACATTCAAACCTCTCCCTTCCTCTCTTCTCAAAAACACACCTATGCAAAAAACCAAGTCACAGAAAAGAACGCAAGGGATTTATACAAACGTGAACAGAAAAATAATTCTTTTTCAAAAGTAATAATTCAGTGTTGATATTGCTGCAGGGGACTCAAACTCCATACATTGCAGACTCCATGTTCCAGCCTCTAGGTCACGTTCACTGATGCACAGAAAAAGAACTCCACAAAAGCAAAAACCCAAGGAAAAGAACAAAGGGCAGACACTTGACTGCACTTGTTCTGCCCACACAGAATTGAAGGATAGATGAACTCTGCTGCTTAAGATTTATCATGAAATTATTTCTGGTTGACAAGTAGACATATGCTCTCAAAAAAGGAAAGAAAGTAAAAGCCCAGTTTGCTAGCAGAATTAAAAATATTGGGAAAATTTACTTTGTGTGGTCAGTATACAAGACATCAATGTTCTTATTTTTCAGTACATAGGTTTGCTCATCACTTAAATCTGGATTTGCCTCTGTTTCCCAAGCCCAACTGACACTTCAGGCACGTGCTTCAATGAAGTGTATGTTTATGCCTTGCCAAGTCCAGAGAAACACTTATTTTAATATATGGACCTTACAGCATGTCCACACGGGGGCCAATTAGTTCTTAAGAACATTCCTACTCTGAAATGGGACCTGGAGGAAATGGGTATCATTGGGCCGGATGTTTACATCCCAGTAACTTTAAACTCAAACTGTCTTCAGAGTAGTTTAAGCCTTCTCTTCCATGATGTCACAGAGAAGTAATGATTCTTGCTTTAAATGGGATTATTTCCCCAGCAATGTGGGCAGATCAAACAATGAGCACTGTTGTCTTTTAATTATATGATCAGAATCATCTGGGTTGTCCTAGTGCTCTTAATGCGGCTGCATAGGAAGAGTTGAGATGTAGAGAGGTAGTGATTATAGAGGTTTCATTATATAGCAATACAATTATAAAATTTCATAATAATGAATTACAGAATTTAACCAATACATACACACACATATTATACTAATACATATTTAAGCTGTCATCTCAGAGCAAAATTAATTAGAATAAAATGCAACTCTTCCTTCCTTTGGCCACCGGCTTTGCAGGACTACCAACACTGCTAAGCAGGAAGGATCCTACACAGGCACTGAAGCCAGCTAATGCCCTTCTGGATCCTGAAAGGAAGCAGATCACTTGAGTATAATGGTACCACATTATAGGTTCTCACTTTTCTTATTAGGCATACACTTTGAAGGTTGAAAAGGGGTTTTATTTATTTCATGCAGCACTATGTGTCTAGAGGTTATTAGTGATCTCTGTGGTATAATTTGACTATAGCCGATGAAATTATGGGAGGGAAGAATTTGGCCTTATATGCCTTAAAACCAATGTTGATGTCAGCATTTCAGGGAGGTTAAATAATTGCAGAGTGTTAAATTTCAAGGTTCAGGCAGTGAGCTGCACTGTCAGCTTAACGCAAGGCTGTAATCACACAGCAACTGTAAGGCCCGCAGCCATATGACCAGAAAAGAATGGGAGATCCCCTTGCTTTATAGAGGCTTATTTTCCCTTTCCTGACCCCTCACTTTGATGTGGCAAGATGCCCTCATGCACTGCCCTTCTCCCTGCAATGGTCACTAGCAGAAGACATTCTGAAGAACATGGAAACCAATTCATGTTTGGTTCAGAGGGTTCACCTGCAAAGGCAACTTGTTGCCTCTGGAGGAAACACAGAGGCTCAGCTGCAGCAGATAGTCTCCTCCTTTTTGAAGGACAACTGGACTGTGCTACATATGCAGGCTGGCAGCTGCTGCCCATGGCACAGTGCAGCAGGATCACAAGACAGCATGATGCACCATGACTGCAGGGAGCTGGCAGCAGCTTCTGAAAACACTGCTGCCCTATGGAGCAAGGGGGTGAGCAGAGCACACCCCACCCACATCCTTGTTCATTTTCTCCCTAAACTCCCTGGTTGCCTGCTTCAGCTCGGAGTGGGAACTGAAGGGACTCAGGTCTAGCAGGAAAACTCCGAGTTGCTGATTATATCACTTTTCTGAGGCAGCAATGAAGAGAAGTGCCAGAGGCCAGCATGCCAGTTACCATGCTTGAGGGCAATGAGCTATCAAAAACACAGCACGAGATTGTGCTTAATTCATAGAGGTAATGAAATGTGGTTTTACAATTCTTTTAATAATAAAAACCAAAAGAGGTTTGAGTCAGGAACACTCAGAAATAAACCAAAAAAACATCTGTTGCCCATTTGATCAGAATCACAGAATTATCTGGTTGGAAGAGACCTTTAAGATCATCGAGTACAACCGTACACCCCGTACTGTTAGGGTCCCTAAACCATGTCCCTCAGCACCACATCTACAAGTCTCTCAAACACCTCCAGGGACGGGGACTCCACCACTGCCGTGGGCAGCCTGTTCCAATGCCTGACAACCCTCTCTGTAAAGAAATTTTTCCTGATATCTAACATAGATCTCCTCTGGCGCAACTTAAGGCCATTTCCTCTCATCCCGTCGGTTGTTACTTGGGAGAACAGATCAACCCTCACCTCTCTACAAACTCCTTTTGGCTAGCCGTAGAGAGCGATAAGGTCTCCCCTCAGCCTCCTTTTCTCCAGGCTAAACAATCCCAGAAAGTACCAGAAGTGTAGATAGAAGTGTACAACACCAAACGCTCACATTATGGTGTCATTTCATATATATTTCCTATTCCTCTTTGCTTGTTAAATAAAAAAAAAAAATTATGGTAAACAATACTGTGAAATACAGCTTATGCCAAGAAAGGCAGTGTGATCACATATATATATTGTTTTCCAAATGTTACTTTTGCTTTTATTCATATTTTAATTGTACATCACTAATATTTTATTCATATATTCTCTCTCTTCATCGATTCAGATATATGTACACATATATACATACACGTACCCACACTACCCAAGTATTTACGTGTATAAACACAAACACACACAAATTTGAGAGTGTGAAAATGGAAATAAAATTAGTGAACATCAGAGTACAACAAAGCTGTCACAGTACTGTCTTAATGATAAATAAATGCACAGACTGAATAATTTAGTAAAATAACCAAAATGGGCTGAGTCTCGTGACCTTTTGGACGATGGGAAAGAGATCAATTATCCCCAGGCAGGTTCTGTTCAGTTCACAGTGCCATGGTATGTTGAAACCTTCTGGTTACACCACTCGGGAATTATTAAAGTATTGTCTGGGTAATTTACATTCTCCTGTTATAGTTTAGGTTACCTTCCTTTCAGACAATCTGCTACATGAAATATTACTTTGCAAAAAGAAGGAGCAATTATTTTAACAATGTTTCTGGAAAGTAGAAGCTATTAGATTTCACTTGAATACTTTTAGCTGCACATTAGTGAAATGATACTATCGCTTTAGGAAGTCTATCATTTACTTCCATTAGAGACTTTCAGACTGCCAGTTCCAACAGAGCCCAGAATAACTTCCACTGAAGCTATAATACCAGCAGTGGTAGTAAAACAGCAGCAGCTCCTTTGATGAATGGCATTCTCCCTCCTTTTTTGAGCACTGTAACATTTGGGGACATATGTGAAGAATGGTTTTTACGCTTAGTGTGCAATAACTTTGTCTTACAACACATATTTTGAGGTCCTTGTCAGAATTTCTGATAACTATATGCAACAGTTAAGCTTACGAGTGACAGTATTTACTATAGTACTGCATTTCCAGTGAAATCCTACTCACCTACAGTATCACCTTGAGAAGAAGCGAGAGGGAATATCATGGGTGATCTAAAAGGCCTGGCAGTAGACTCGAGAGAAAGAAGCTTTTCACGCCTTGTTCTAGATGTAGCTAGCTTTCTTCATTCATGCATATCTTCTTCCACCTCAAGCGTACTTTGCTTCAGGCTTCATATATGAGAAAAGTGCCACCCTTCAAGGAGGTAACGTAAGGCTTCCAACCAAAGCAAATATTGTGGTGAGCAGCTGGGAGACAGGCAGCCGCACGTGACTGCGCATGGAAGAGTTGAAGGCCTTCCAGCAAATTGTCAGGAATAACCATTTTACCTGTAAGTTAATTGGCAATGATGCAGAAAACTGGCATCACGTGTGCATACGTTTCACTGAAGAGAAGAAAGAAACAGCCTCTAACTTCTTCCAAGGAATTACGTTTTCTGATGAAAGCCCAAAATATGTTGCTTAAAGCAAAGTTTAATTATGATTCTTTTAACATACCCACAGAAATGAGTATTTGACCCTAAATTTTTTGCCTCTGAAGCTTTGAGACAACTGCATACAAAAACACAGGGAAACCACAGCAACGCACTATCTCAGAATCACATGGCTTATGACTCTTCTGAAATGTAGTTTTCACTTCAATTGTAACATCAGCTAATAGTATGGCCCTTACTGAAGGAACTCCAGGCCACAAAAAAATTATGCCAAATACTTCCATAGGAAACCTTCTTACAAAGATCTGCAGTCATATTTTTCTGCATCGGTACAGATGGATGCTTATCTGAACTTGTCTACCCCTTTTCCAAACAGCTTCTTAATTCTAAGCCTTTGAGGTTCATTCATCCTCTCATATTATGCACAATGTTGTTTTATGTGTAAGAAATAAGATATTCTTTCTGCCTTTCCTCACAAGACCATCTGTACCTCATAAAATACATCACAGACAGTTCACTATCATTTTTATAATTTTTTTTTCCTGAGCTCTGTGGTATTGGCAGTTGTAAGTCTGCAATGGAAAGAAACAAACTTTTCAGCTACATCCCATGATTAATGGTAGCTGAAGGAATACTAGTGTCCATATTTTTTGTGTGGGCTACAATTGCAACTAACGGGCACTTGCTTTCCTAGGCAATGGCACTAAGCAATAGTATCTGTTAATAGAACATTTGTTGTATTCCTGTTTCTCCCCTCGGAAACAGGCAAAGATGGGAAGCAAAGCTTATACAGTATCAAAAGTAGCATATTACTTACGACATGAGAGAGAGATGAAGACTTTTATGGGACTCTGGGGATGTTTTCCTTTGGGAGTATCATTTGCCTTTGACAAAAACTGCCATTTAATGAAATCTGTTTACTGAAAAGAATATGCTGTTCAATATGATCTTTGTGAGTTCAAGAGCAGTAAGCCACACCTGGTAGAGGCTATTAAGCGGCATTCAAAAAGTAAGTGAGAAAATGGTTCCAAGACTCAGCCTAATCTGAGAAATGTTTATTGAATCCATTTACGGACTTCTGAGGGTGCCTTGCAGCACACAGGTAAAATTCCATATCCAAACAAAACCTATGAACTATGTAAGTCTCTATTAGCTCTCAATATAGAATGTTTGTGGTATTTAGGGCTCACATACACTCTGTACAATGTTGAATTTCACTCACAGAAAAAAAAAGGTAAGAAGATTTTTTCCATGCACAAATGAGAATGTATAATTTCTATTTGAAAACATAGTTCAACTACACAGTAACTCCCAATTGTTAGGAGAGAAAGCCTAATGTCATGTTTGTTTCAAAAGGAAGAATACAAAGAAAACTTTTTCTGTGACATGACAACGGATTTTGTTGCAAAATTGTGTTATAGTAACATAGGCAATAAATAATGTCTCCTCGCAGTGAAATCTACCATCCAGCTAAGGTTGAAATATCTAAGCACATAAGTAAAGTGAAAACATGCATGGACTCCAGTCCTTCTTTGCTTTCTCATTCTTTTTCTTCTTAATAAGATCTTGCTGATGAGAAAAAGTAAAGAGTAGAAATGAGCTATTTATACTTTGTTTGGCCAGTTAGACCATGAGTTTATATTGGCTCCAGAATGACAACAATCCTGCTCAAAAGTGCTACTTGTGCATATCTATATTGTGTATGTAATTTAATTTTGGTGGTCCTTATGAAATCAGGTTTGATGGAGTGTGCCTTGCCTTTTGATAGGCAGCACCGCATAAAAGTTATTCAAATTCTGTAATAGTTTAGTGTTACACATGTATTGCTATTTACACTCTTTACAACTTCTCAAATGCTTTGCATATTAATAAAATCATCATAATTTGTATCTGGTCTGGAAATTTATGAAATGACTCAGTGGTTAAGGTCTACAAAAATTCAGTCTATGTTTTATGATAGTAATAATATTTTTTTTATTCTTCAAGAAATCAATACTAAAAAAAAATATAATGACCTGTTGTTTGACTTTACATAGCACCATCCACATTTACATTCACACTAAAGTGCTAAAGTAATAGTGATAGCATTTTCCTGGTTAGTACTGTAGTACTTAACATACAAAAGAATATTACTGAAAAAAATTAAACTTAATAAATAATATATAAATTATCAAACAGAACTAGAAAGAAACTTAAACAAAGCAAAGAAGCATAACACTTGTGGAATTACATTCTTACTGTGAACAAATTAGCTTCTCATATTCCTAAATAAGGTGGAATTTATTTACTACCAACTTCTTCCAAAAGTAGGGAGCAGGTGGCTTTATTATGTCAGGGAAGGAGAACAGCAGTGTGAACACTCCATTTATTAGCATTATTCATAAATTTTCTATCATGAGCAGCATTACACTGCTCACTATTCAGCATCAGGGTATGAAGAGCGCACTCAGGCTTCAAAAATTAATGACAACTTGTCCTCTACCCACCACTTCTCTTTGGCAAGCAGCAAAAAAGCCACTCCTAAAACTCAGCATGCCATTTTTTAATTCACAGTTATGTTTCCACTTGAAGAGACAAGCCAAAACAAACTATTCCTCCTTGAGAAGCACCATGGGAATCAGTTCTCTCCCAACTTCAATAATTATTAGGCAAGAGCATTTCTCCATTCCCTCCTCCATTGAAAATACAACCTGCAAAATACAAGCTTGAGCTCTGCTCCTCTGTCTGCATAATTCACAGATGTGTCAGCCTGCAAGTTGGCTGTGTCCAGCAGAATCTCAGCTTCGCTCTTCTTCTTCAGGTTGAGCCCTTTCACAGCTGTAAATGGGCTTGTGCTGCTGCAGGAAGTGGTAGGTGAAGTCCAACAGCCAGAACTGTGTAAGCAGTACCAGGACTTTTCTCAGCTGAGCATACGCCTCTGACTATTTCTGAACATTTCTGACCATTTCTTTACAATTTAGGACTTCAGGCACATGTCTGCCCTGGCATGTGTGTTTACAGCAGTTGTAGATAACCATAAAGAAAATTCTAACAGCTGTTTTCAAGTCGTTTAGACCTTCAACATTTTATTTCTTCAAATAAACAAGAAAAAATATGAGGTCATTTACAAAACATACTCTTAGTACTACCAAGATTTGTGGAGGAAGTAAATTTAGTTCTGGTCTTCTGTAGTCAAACAGCCTTAGAAAGTGGAAAATTATTTTCCAGATATCACGTGACACATTGTTGAAGTGTGCTCCTCAACCAATTGGCACTGTAAATTATTCAGTTGAATCCTGCCAGCATTATATTGCATTCTGTTTCTTCCTTTTGAGCAGCAAAGCTATGGTGATACTTGGAAGGAAACCAATGACAGAATCCTGAATGAAAGCAGAACGTATAGTGAATAATATACCATAATCCAAAATAAAAGATCATTTGACAGAAGGAGAAATGCGAGAGTGGCACAGCTCACATTACACGCTGTAATAAGCCTACACAAAACTTCATTATGTCAAAGGAACGAGGTGAGAAAGAGATGTTCCTTAGACTTAGCAACAGCAACAACCATGTGCCAAGTGGTTTTAGATAACCACAGTGATATTTATGCATAACCATACAGCCTAAACAGAGATATTTCAAGATAAAACATTGGCTGAAATAATCATTGATGAACTACTTGCTCTTCAAGATGTAAATGACCAATTCACTTTTCAGGAGAATAATATTTTCTTTGCAGAGCCCCCCTTTTGTACTGATCACATCTTCATGTCTAAGGCAAAAGGCAACTGTGTTAGTGACTGGTGAATGAATCTTTTGCGTGTCAAGACCATTTTTCTTTCATAGGTGATGATACACAAATTATTTAATTCTCAGTTCTGCAAAGCTGATTAACTCTATCTGAAGCATGAAAAGTTTTCATAAAAGAAGAGGTTCATTTTACATGCGAGTGCATCAAAACTATCAACAATCACGTACCATTTATTCACAACAGTTAAAACTTAAGTAACTGCAGACTAAATAGGTATCTCATAAGCACAGGTATTTCCAGGTACTTTTGGAAAATTTCTGTTTTCTTCTATCAATCTTTTCAGCTTCTATAAGAATGCAAAATCTATTTCTGGTTCAGGTGAATACTCAGAGAAAATAAATGTCTATTACAGCCTTTCAGACTCCAGCTGACGGAAAACCACACACTTCCTTCAAAGTCAGGTGATCCACAGTCTTCGGCTCCAGAAGAGAAATCAACTGAGAGACCTGCAGCTGGGTCAGCTCAAAGACCTGTAGTTAGCCCTAGTCAGTTGCTCAGATACATTTTTACTCAAAATAAGTAACTCAGAAATTATGAATTTACTACTGTGGTTTCCTCATAAGAGAAAAGTTTTAAAAACTACTAATATGATGTCTATCTGAATTTCCTCTCTCAGTTGTGCAGTGAATGAAAAATAATGGACCCAATGACAGAAATACTGAAACAAGTAGGGAGCCTATTTTCCTATGGTGGCTTTGTGCCTGGTTTAGGTGGTTACACTGGGACCATATTTAGATTTTATTCAAGTAAGTACTTAAATAGACCAGAAACGTTACACAGTTCTGCGGGTACTCTTCCATGTCAATTAAATCCTGTATTTCATCCTTGGTTTTCTTCCATTGCTCTGTGAAAGACTCCAAGCAAGCCACATCAGTTTTTATTCATTTTTATATCTTTCTGAGAATCTTCCCTTTGATCTTTCTTTATACCTCATTGAATACTAATTTCTAAATTGATATTCTTTCATCAGACTCATCTACTTCATATTACTGTATTTTCCCACAGTTTCATGGAGGAATAGGTTCAGTCAGGTTTTTCTTTCCTTCCTTCTTTCTTTCTGGACAGGACAAATAGGTCTTCTAGTGCTTATTTTGAGACCAGCAGCATTTTCTCCATCTGAATATTCCCAGTAGACCAGATTGTGAATAATAGATGTGATAGTGATCAAGTGGTGAGACTAACGTAAAAGATCTCTTTAAGAGTTGAATTAAATCAGGTTTGTTTATATTCTTTGGCTTCAGCTTTGTCAAGTTTACATTCTTTATTACTTTTGCAAGAAGCCTTCTGCAAAAGCTCTGAAGTGTATGTAAACTGTATGGAGAAATGCTCCCCTTGTATCTGGAATGCCTGTGGGGGCCAGAGAAATAAAGAGTAACTCTCGGATGAATAGTACCTCTGTTTTTTAATAAAGGATGCTATGTTACTATGGGAAAGAACATTATTTGCACTGTTTTCCTACTTTATTGTTTAACGACTTAAAGCTTTAACCTCTTGATTTCTATCCTTCATCGAACACATTGTGAGAGCAGTCTGGTTGTTAAACTCTTCATAAATGTGCAATTGTATTGTGAAGGAAATAAACAGTACTGTTTAATTTAAACAATGAAAATGTATACTGAAAAAGAAAACTCATTCAAAACCAGAAAATAGTGTAGGAGCACTACACTCAGAGCAAGAAACCTCAGATTCACTCAAAATGAAAAAATCATTTTAGTAAACATCAAATTCTTATGTTTAGTAATGATGGCACTCATATACCTAAACATGAGAAGAATATTATCCATCTAAACATACTTAGAGTTTCAGTCTACTCCGCTAAAGAGACAACTATGAAGATCTCTTTTGACGGATGGTGCCAAAGTACTATGGGCTACAGACCTCTGACATGTCTATCCAGTGAAAGTCAACAAGCTTCAAGAAAGAGTGAACACTTTTAGCTGCTTATGGGGAGAAACATAAGAAGTCAGATGTTAAAATTCAAATTGTTCAACCATGGGATTGTGGATAGAACAGTCGCTACTCTGACAAGATCCAAGTTTGCTGCATTTCAAAAGGTCAAACTAAAAAACTCAAGACTCTCTATTCCAGATGAGTGGTGGAAGGGTGGAGGGCAGGGACCTGCTTCTAAAGAATGTCTCACAGTTATGATCCAAATACCTATATGGATAAAATCACAAAGGATGAAACTTTTTAAAATAACTGTTAGTGTTAAATCTGGAGGAGGTGGCTTGTTTCCAGGACTTTGCCACTCTTTCCACTACAATGCCCTACATGTAGGGACAGTGCCCAATGACTAACTATTGCTATATTTTTTTGTGAGAAAATTACGGAAATATTGGATTAAAATAGTTTCTTGTGCTACTTACAGCTATTAATTTGGTGGATCTTCACACTCAGCTGGTTTTTTTCTACATGTTCTGGACTGATAAAATGTGCTATGTAGTGAACAAAGATTTCATCAGTCCTGATTTCACTCTATTTTACATCCCTCAAAGCCTGATGTTAAAGTAACAAATCAAGTTTGGTGATAATATGAAAGTATTCTTCAAAGTTCAAAGTCAATTGTCTTAAACTGCAATATCCGAATGACAGCACCGTGCACCTTTAATTAATTTGATATTGTCGTGGTTTAAAAACTCTGCCAAACATATTTTCAGGTTGTTTCTGCTTGATCAAGACTTTCAAGAGAATATTTCCCCGGTAAACTTAGGTCTCAATTTTCTAGACATCTAGTATTTTCATTGGCTTTCATTATGTATCAGTGCTGAAGGATAATATGACTTTTCCTTGCAGGTTTGATATAATTTGACTGGGAGAAACAATAGCTAAGTTAAAATCCTTACAAGAATTATCTGATTAAAATCCTGCTAACCAGGATGTTGTGCCTGTCCTTTGCCTAGTAATGTTGTGTCATGTGCATTGCTCCATCAATTAATAAAACAATTTATTTTTATTGTAAATAACTTCTTTAGGAATCTGTTTTCTGAGGCTCTCATAAATTTATATAAATATTAATTAAGCCTCATTATGCCTGTGAAAATTAATTAAGTATGAATATTTTCATTTTACAGAAAGAGATATCAAGATACTGGGAAATTAAATGACTTGTCCAAGAGCACACAAGGGATGAAAGTTAAAGGTCAGTTCACAGGTAAAGCAAGAAATCCTTGTGCCATGCCAGTCAGCGGAAATAAGGCCAGGATCACACTAACACCTTCAACTGTTCGGTATTTGCTGGGGTGAGGTTTTAATCTGCATTTTTCTCACAGTTTTCAAATATTTCTGAAGCCTTGAATACTTAATACCATAAAATTACACAAAAAGGAAATTTAAAAAGTCAATTTCAAACATAATCTACATATGTCTTTGAATTGTTTAGAAACCTACATGAAGAGTCCTCTCTTCAGTTAAGCACACTCCAGACAGAACAGTCCATTCAGAATATACACACATTTATTAAGTGAGGCAGCTTTCATTAAATGTTAAGTGTTTTGGCCAGAAATTGACATTTTGAAAAAGCTGCCCCACTTAAAAAAATTAAGTAACTTGAACACACTGCTCTATCTACGGTACTCCATAATGTAAGAAGTATTTATACTGGCAGTAGAACAATGTCAAGAAACTACAATGATCTGTAGAACAAATCTCTACATTTAGGAATTTATGTAGTGAATTATTTTGATGTAGTGCTGGCTATTGCTTTCAGAGCTTCCCTCTTTTATTTATATTGATTATTTGACATGTACAAGATCATTAACAGCCTCAGTGAATGTAACATCAAAATAGCTGTGTCAATAGAAAGCAATAGGACTAACTATCTTAGAAGTGCAGACTTTGAACCTCTGATAAGTGTAAGCAGAATGAGAGAGGAGGGAGGATCCTACTAGCTGTATATCCATTTTGTGGCAGGTGTGCTTTATGGTGTGTCTTGCAGCCTTTATCCTTTAATCGTCTAGACAGAGACCTCTCCTGGAGTGTGCTGAGGGCTCTCTATAGGAAAACAGGGCACATGGGCGATGCCGCACTGACAGCCCCCCGACTGTGGTGTGAAATCAGGACACAGACAAGCTGTTCGCTAGGAATGAGAACCTTTCCTGTCCCACAGGGCAGACACAGACACAGTCAAGCAGTTGGTTCAACAGCTGGGTTCAGTTAGTTCATAACTTCCTACATGCCTTCCAGAATAAGTCTATTAATTCTGCATGTAAGAGCCTCTAAATTCTTTAGCTATAAAAGGACAGTAGTAGTCCTCAGCTTCTTCACCCTTCATCATTTTTATTTTTTACATTTTAAACTCTCCAGAAATATATGGATGAGCAGTGTCTTGCATAATGTGGTTTCAGTCTCAGCTGGGATCTTGCTGAGAAATGACACTAACTAGCACATCTTGCACCACCATATTACATGCACTAGTGACATGTCTATTTAATCTCTGAAACAGAGCTAGAAATCCTATTTGGAATTAATTCCTAAGTGAAATGTGTAGTCAAATATATGCATATATTATATGCTGAAATATTAATCCTGCAAAGTAAAGATTTCAACAGATAAGAAGTACTGGGATTAGGACTGCCTGCACATTTAGCACTAGAATATTTTCTTTAATAATGTATTTACTTATGTATTTTCTGGACAATCATTCCATCATTTAGCTGAAAGTACTTGCTTAACTGGCTATGAATTCCCTCTTCACTAGTCAACATGCACATTGTACAGCAGACTCACTTTTGTCCTCTGCTGAATACAGAGCAATCTTTTCTATGAAGCTCCAAACACTTGTCTTTGATCACTGTAGTAGCTCTACAAAGCAAATACATGTTAACAATTCCACTTTAGGATACCAAGAGTCTGAGTTAAAACCTCCTACTTGTTTTTTAGTGTTACCTCTTCTTTGGACTAGCTTCCAGCAGGCAAGGCAAGGTTAAGCAGGTGGCCACACAGAAAGGCTACCACTGATACTGAAGCTGAATCTCCCCATTTGGTTTTTATTTTATTCTCTACATTGACACAAAACATTATGTATCTATGAAACACTGCATGATGTATGGTAATAAATAATTTCAATAAATGCCTCTAATGATAATGATAAATCATAAATTATCTTATGTTTTAATTTCCTTGGGTAAATATATCGAAGCACAACATCTCATTTTCATTGCTGACCCGGGGTGAGAGCACAGCAGTGTGACATTTACAACAGATACTTCAACTGTAATTACCAAACAGTTAATATATCAATTTAATTAAAATCCCATAGTGATGAACAGCATAAAGTATCACAAGAAGTTAACCCAGGCAAAAACAAACAAGAGGATCAAGGCAGTCAGTCGAGGCAAAATGAATTAGAGTACTTGTCCCACCAGTTCAGAGGGTTATTTGCTCCTTGAAGACAAGAGATCTTTGCTGCAGCGGTCCTTGAAAATGACATTCATTGTGAGACAGTGCACAGGAAATACTTGGAAAACCAAAATGAAGAAAGAAAAAAATATCCAGGTTAGATTTTATACTGAGTTTGGTGAAGCAAAAGTGACCTCCATTTCTTAGGTTTGTTGCCTGATAAATTGAAAAATAAAAGCATGTTGTCTTGCTGAAATTCCTACTACTGCTTTCATTGTAGAACTTCTAGAGTCCAAATCCCTGTAATTTCTAGACCAATCCATCTTGGATTGGTCCATCTTTGATATTGTCAAACTGCTCAACAACTTGCTACCAGCTACTGCTGATGCAGTTCTTTCCATCTGAGACACTGTTCACATTTACCAGATTAAGAGTGGCTCAAGTAAAATCTTCATTTTTCTTCAATATCATCTTACGTAGCGCAGAGAATGAGTATTTGAGCACTATGGTGGAGAAGTTGCATTTAAGCATGAAGTTTGAGCCTTGAAGTGAGGAGAAAAGCATAAGCAACTGTAGCAAAAGCTGATTGTTGGAATTAGTTTTCCTTGAGAAGCATGAATTCACCTCTTAAGACACAAGTCTGTCAAATAGACCTTCCTGTCCATATTCATGGTTTATGTCATGGTCATGATAGGAATAATTTTGACATGTGAAATATCAATAAGATTTGGTAAATGACTAAATGGAATTTTTTTTTCTTTTTCCGCTTTTGTAAGCTGCTATAATCTCTTACAGCATGATTGATACGTACGTAGATGATTTGTCTCATCTATCATTAAGTTGATTCACCATATTGTCTTCTACCAGATTAAGGAAATCTTGAAAATGCTTTCAACAATAGCTCTAAAAACTTATATGCAGTAAACCACACTTTTAAATGAAAACATGAAAAGTTCTAGTGAAATCCAGGACTAGGTTAGGTGCCAAGAAGGAACATTGGGAGCTTTCAGAACAGTATCCAAGACAACTAGTATGCTAAGCACAGGGCCAAATGCATCCTACATCATCACTGTGAGGACAGGCAATAGGAAATGCTGTTGGCAGCAATCTGTGTTGTTCAAATGCATCCCTTTTGTTTACAGTGCAGAGACGTTCCTGTGTTCACTTAGCTGTTATGTGGCTTCAAAGCTGAGTGTGGTTTTCTGGAGACAGAGGGCTACAACAATTTTTTTAAAAACATCAATCAGATGTTAGACTTTTCAAATTAACTATTAGAGTTGTTTCAAACCAGCAGTTCTTACTTGCACAAAGACTCTTTTAACCACAAGGCTATTTTACTTGGAAGACCCTAGAGAACAAAATTGAGCCAATAGTCTGTGGCTGAGATCTGGATTTCTCTTTTCCAGGAAAGTGTTCCAAGCTATGGATTCATCCTCAAGTTTACTTTCTTCTTGACCTAATAAATGCTTTTGTACCGCAGCAGAACTTCAACAAGAAGAGAGAAGTATGTCCTTGTTCAATGTTACCTACGACTGGGGACTAAAGATCCATCTTCCACCTTGGAAGAAGAAAAGTAGTTTTGTACATGATCAGACACATAGTGGAACTGAACTTTAAGTCTCCCACTTCATAGATAAATTCTCTAAGTACTTGGTAATCAAATAAACTGGGGTCACACCAAGAGTACTAGCAGTCAGCACTGGATTTGGGAACCTGGATCTGGATGCAGATTACAAATATTCTGAGATTGCTTCCTGGATTGAGCCTCTTGGGGTGTTTGGAAAGAAGATATTTCTGGCTCCTGCTCAGGACTGGGTAAAAGTTAGTATCAGCTGGGCATCCTGTCAAACCTCTTGCACTTCTAGGAATATATACAGAAAGCTGTAGGCAACTTGTCCAAGAAGTAAGTACCATGCTACTGGAATTTAAGCACCTCTGGATGTAAGGAGCACTTAAGTTGGAGTTTTTATGCTCACAGTTTTGAACCTTGTCACCTAAACTTCACTTATGTTCTGCTCTAGGCAATTTATGTTTGGATTTAGCTCTCTTTATTTCTAAAATATCCAGCACTAGTTTTAAGGCCCATTAAGAATTAATTCTCTGGAATGTGTAGTTTTCTGTTTATTTTTCTTTACGTGAATATCATCCAAGTTCAGTATATTTTACTTCATTTTTGCAATAAAACTTGAAGGGTGTTTTTTTTTTCCTGAAAAATGGTTTAAATAGTATCCAAGTTTTACTATGTAAAATAATCCAACTGCTATTATTGTTATTATTACTGTATGCAAGAATTTGGTGGATTCTTAAGGTACATCATCAAGTCCAGCTCCTTAGCACCACAGGGTCCCAAACTGTGTATATTTACACTTATTCTTATTTTCCTTTCTTCTGGCCAGCCCACTGAGTAGGATCCTTTGTTCAGCTGAGCCGTACTTGTCGCAGGAATCAGAGAGTGAGAGGAAAAAGCAGTCTTAAAACACTGTATATTGGGCCTAGTCCTTAGAGGCTGTTCAAATTTATTGTGGTTCCAATTGTCTCCAAGGATCTGCTTCTCAGCAGAAGCGAGCTGAAGCAGTGTCTGATGCCCCCTTCTCTACAGTCAGGTCCCCGGGATTTGGAAGAGGGCAAGCAGACTTTTATGCCTGAAAGACAGCTCTGACAGGAATGCTAGAAGTTTGATAAGACAGAAACAGCAAAGGCCAGCAGCGAGATCCTTGTCTTACTTCTCTATGAGTATTGGTCAGCAAGCATGAACAACAAAAAAGCCAAAGTAGTTGACCTGAAGGGCAAAAATAACAACCCCACCTATGTACTTTTGAGATCATTATTTCATTCCTTACCTATTTTTCTACTGATTTTACTGTGCTTTTTGCAGCTCAAGTATAAAGAAATAATCATTCCACTTTCTTTCTCTTTGTGAAACCACGTAAAACCACCTTGAATCAATCCCATGGGCTCAAAGGAAAACAAGCAGTGCTCTGAGACGCATCCTGCCTCCTGGAAAGTGCAAGAAAAGCCAGCAAATGAGGCACAGTGTGGCAAAGCAGGGTACTGCCTCTCTTCCCCAGCTATGCCAGCAGTCCTACTTATTTGTGAAGGCTGCAACATGCTGCCATATTCAGAGGGCTGTAATGGGTTGTCTACTGCCCTGTATATAGCCGGGACCTCCCTTTGCAAAGTTGTCATTTTGGTATGGTGGGACTAGATTGTTTATGTAATTAAAAAAATCCCAGTTTAAACTTCTAAACTCTTAGTCATGATGAAAATATCAGTCATTTTTTGAAAAAAGGCCTACAAGTCCATATGACATCTTCACAGCTAAAACAACAGCTGATACCACTATAATACCCTTTTCTTTGCAATAAGCGTGGGCAAAGCCCTTCCCAAATCTTCGTCCGCAAAGCCAAGCCATGATGATGACCCTTTTCTTTCTACAATTCCAACAATGCTTATTCTTGCTATTTTTTATGATTATAAATACATATTCTGATTTTTTCATCTTAACTCCTTTTCTACCTTTCACTTCCCTGTGCATTTTAATAATTTGTAGCATTCTATCTCTATGCAGTTATAATTTCCCAAGGCATTCCTATTCCTGTTATCTTTCAGAATAAATTTCCCCCCCTTTTTCTGTTTGTATCCCAAATCTCAGCCCTAACAGATATCTACCATTGTCCATGCTACTGAGGATGTGATAAAATGAGTCATATCAAACCACAAGGTTTTCAACAACTCCCAAGAATTTGATATACTAACCTCTTAAAGAACTAGCAAAAGAGAAGCATGCATAAAAAATGGAGAGAAAACAGGTCATGGGTGGCTTAAAGGGAAGGGGTCCAAATTTTCACACCATTTTGAAAGTGTTAGGCACCTGTATTCCCCAGTTAAAGGCAGACTCCTGTAACTTGTACTTGTAAGTCCAGTTCCATGTTTAGAAGTTCCAGCTACAAGGACTTGCTTTTAAGCAGTGGAGCTTCATTCGTGTCCAAGCTATTTTACACTAGGCTTGTACAGACTAAGGTAGCAGGTTAAAAGGCAATTTTTTCCTATTTCTTCCACCACAAATGCATACTTTCAAGGTGGAAGACTCCAAATGTGTATATATATATTGTTTTAAAATAACAGCCCCTTTACTGAGGTCTTACATTTGCAAACGGTATAGCTTGGCTAGTGCTATCCCAGGATAGGAAACAGAACTGAGGAGGAGACAAGCTGTGTTGCTTGCAAACATTTGCAAACTTACAGCCTTTGGGAAACAGAATAGATGTGGTTATTTGTGATATCAGCTTTCAAAAGAAAGTATGCTTGGCTAGTTTTTATGCCCAGATGGGACTACATAGACCCTGATCTAGAATGCTGGCCCAGCAGCTTCAAGGAGAGAGGAGATGGCAAAATGAAACACTGTACTCCAATTGTAAGCAAACAGTAGACATTTAGTTATTGATGTGGCATGGCATAAGGTACAATTTGAATCCAAGCAAATGTAACCACAGACACTTAGCACTTCAAAAAGAGAGCTGTTCTCCTTACCAGTCAAATGTGAGAACGCAAATACAAGTACGTTTAATAAGCTAGTTTGTAAATGGATTTATTGATATTAGTGGAAAACAGGTAACTTTGCAAGTTCCAACAAAGAAGTAAAACCAACTGTAAATAAATAACTAGAAAGAACTAGAAGAGCAGTTAGTAAACGCTAGCATAATTTGGCCTTTTACACAAGTTTACGATGCCACTGGATTATTTTTCTAGTAAGATGGAATTTATACTTTACGCCTGGGGAAAAAAACATATAATCTCCATAAAGAAAGCTTGTTTCAGTTCCATAGCCACAAGGCATTTTATTCTTCACATCTTATTGTCATGCACAGTTGTAACTTGAGAGACAGCATAACTGAGGTGCTAGTTTCTGGTAAAATAATTGCCATTTAAATTGTGGTAGGTGTACTACAGCCATTAATTATCAGCTTGACTAATTAGTATCGGTAGTGATCAATCTTTGCTTTCATAATTATTGCTGATGGCTGTACATGGTCTATTTTATTAAAAATCCTTCAACAATGACCTAGAGGAAATCCATAGCATAGCTACACTGTCTCTGAAAAAATGATAAAAAAAGGATCAGATGTGATAGAGAGGCCCCTTGGTATATTAAAGACCAAATTCTACAGAACAATTTTTGTGGTTTATGTAGTAGGTGTCACAAAACATCCACTAGGTATCCAAACTCAAATAACAACCACTTATAAAAACTAGCTTCCTGGTAGCACTTACTCTGGTATTAGCTCCAAAAGAAGAAAACTCATGGCCATGCATAACTGGGTGCCAAAACCTAATGAGCAATAAGCTCAGAATGAGATATTCAGTAGATCTAGTTTTTTCGCAAAGAATGAATGCAACAGAGAAGAGACACTATTATTATTAACAATCCTATTATATGTGACAAAGAAGTAATTCTATAAATCAATACCTGCACTTAACTATCTCATACAATCCTAAGTGAATTGGAGGAAGGTTTTATTTTTGAAAACAACAACAACACAAAACTACTATCCCCCATGCCTCTGTATAGGTCAAATTCTTAAACCATCCCTGGCATAGCTTTCTGTCTTCCTGCCTCCATTTTAATGTGTGGGTAGTTAAAAATTTTAAATATCTAAAAAGAAACTTTTGTAAAGTTTTTATGACATGTTGGAATATAGCTTGAAGATACACATTTACTTTGATATTACTAGATGAAAAAAGGCCTTTAGTCATAGGCCTCCGTTAAATGCATAGCAGTTATTAATAACACCTGTTATTTAATTATAAATCAGGATTATTTTTTGAGATGTAGCTTGTGTGACATTTAAATTACAGACAGTAAAAATGAGCAGATATAAAATGAAAAAAGGATCAAACAGAACTCTTTTGAGCAGAAAATATTGTCCAAGGTTCCAATCTTGCAAAAAATTCTTCACACTCTTAAATGCATCCAACGGGAGTAGTTTCACTTATGTAGCAGAATGGTTTACAGTCAGAAACAGTTAAGCTAGCCCCCAAAAATTTCAGCTTATGGCCAAATTTCTATAGAAGTGCAGACTTTCTGTATAAGTTTAACATTGTGAAGGAAAACAAACTTGATGTCGTTGGAGAAAAGTATGACTATGTCACATGCCATGCAGCAGTAACTTCTATGTGCTTTCTCATCAGTATTCCTCTGCCCTTTCTGACAAATCATTCAGGCATTTCTAATCTCTGGGCCACTTCATTCCTTGACTTCTCAGTTAATATAAGCAACTCAGTGGCAAGTTGATGCCAAACAGACACTACATTTCTGTGACACCTCTTCTGAGAGTCTACAACTTAAACCAAAGCTTATCATTCAAGCCTATACCACCATCTCCTCTATGAATGTAACCAAGTTGCTCTTATGGAAATGGACTACATTTTTACTCCATCAATCCAAATAGTATGTGATTGTTCTGGTTTCTATATTTTCTTTAATCTTCCATATTAGTGATATAATTCTTACTTATAAATACTCGCTTTGCTATTAAAATCTTTAAAACTATTCTGAAATCAGTAGACACCTGTCTATCAGGTACATCAGGGTCACCAGTTTGTATTGGATGAAATGCCAATCAGCCATTGGGCAGGTATTGTTCTGAACTAGATTTTGTACAAGTGACCTACAGCTTAAAGCTGTGGACATTTGCTATCAACTAAGTACAGTTATACAGTTCCTCTCCAAATTCTTCTATTCACAAAAGCATGGCTTACAAGGTATTCAGATTTATCTGTTCATTAGCATTTCACTTACCATTAGAAATTCTGGGATAATACATCCCGTTTTCAAGGAATTCCTTGAGAGAGGAAAGAAAATGCAAAGCTGCATTGTCATTTCAGTTCAGGCTGTTGTCATAAAACAATGACCAATAAAGTCAGAAAAACTCATGTTATGCATAGGTTTTCAATATTTTTTAAACATATCTATATAATACTGTAATATTCTTTAATGTTAACAACTGAGATTTCAGAACTGAATTTTAGAAAGAAAAACTATAGCTAACTTTTGAGTCACACTTTAGTATTGTTATCTTAGTTCAGAATGATCAAAAATGGGTAAACTTGGGGGAAAAAACCCTAAGACGTTGTTTTTGATAGCTACACAAATGATTAGTTGACTTTGAAAAGCCTTCCCTGCTTTTGCTGATGTTTCCTCATATGCAAAGTGAGAACATCACCACCATTATGAAGGTGAAATTATTAATTATTATTAACTACATGACTAATATTGAATTACGAATGTACTTCTGCCTTGGAACAGATGAAGTGGCTTTTAAAGCTCTTCAGTATCTTAGCCTTTATCAGTCTATGGTTGTTATCAATTAAATCTTGTCCAAACAGTACTTAGCAATGTGGGTTGTAGCACAGGCAAGATAACATCCATTTTGTGGCCTTTTTGGACAGATTCTGATTTGCTAACAGCTTGCCCGAGTTACGTGTAAATCCTCATATACTGAAATGCTAGAGCTTGCAGTACAATGCATGTAGTCCATCTCTGCATGAGACAGCACTGTCCAGATCTGTTTAGTTCCGTAGATTACTCAGGAGAAAATCCCTGTTCATTACTTCCCCTCACCCCTTCCAGGGCCATTGGGAATGCCAATGATTCAGGCAGTAGCGCGAAGCACTGGCAATTACTTTCATCCATGTAACACAGAAAGAGAATTGAACTGAGCACTGAAATGGAGTATCCTGGACGGGCACAAGTCAGGGGAACTCAAGGAAAAAGTGTGAGAGCAAAGGACTTCCATTCAAAGTGCTATCTTGGAGAAATGCTAACAGGACCAAGGAGAGACTTTTTTTCAAGACACCAGGCTATTTCCAAACAACCAGACTCAAATCCATGGAACAAGTGAACATGTCTCAATTGCGGGATTTCAGCATAGCCTCCTGGCCTGTAGAAACAGCTCTTGTATGGAAAAATTTATCCATATCCCTCAACTCCTTCTGTCTTCCCAAAGACAGGAAGATACCAGTTTCCTCACAGCCAGGTGACTAGGATTCAGCTTTATAACAGTGATTCATAGGCAAACCCTAATCAAGGGCCTTCAGTCACAAGGTACAGTAGCTTTAAAGTCTTACCTTAAGAAATTCCTTTACATTAGGGCTTTCATATGAAAAGCTCCATATGATATGACTGATTGATTGGGCAACAAGGAAAACAATCTATGACACAGCTTGCGAAGTACTTTGTGAAACAAAGCACCAGGAACAGAAATTTCTCTTGATCTCTCTTTTTTTTTCCTTCGTCTTTCTTTGCGAGGCATCTTTTATTCTGCATGGATGTTTGAAATATTCTTTTATTTCAGTTTAACAGAAGTGACAGACTTCTCAGATATTTCCATAGGAAACCAGAAAACTCCTCAGGAGCAAAACAACTGAAAATAATCAGGGAAAAAAAAGGCAATGAAAAGTCTTTGAGACCATTGCTCAACCAACATCAGAATTCACAAGGTAACTGTACGCCCACATTCAGGATTTGAATAAAAATAGCCCCTTGAACAAAATGGAATAAGATGAACATAAACACACTTAATTTAATGATTAAATTAAGGCCAGTAGGCTGTTTGGGAGGTTGGGTTCAGGGGTTAAGCACAGACATCTAGCACCAGTTTATATATTATATGGCCTGGTAGGTAAGCTGACTCTTTCATGGGCACCCCCTTGCCGTGGGGAAAGAGCTTGTGTGCCCTTGCGAAGTTGAGAGCTATGCTGGTGGTGGCATATGCCTCCGGTAGGGTCTCCCAAGCCTGACAGGTCTCAACTGAAGGGTCAGACAAAGCGTGTCCACGGGCAGGATGGGCTCACTAGCCTTCGGGCAACCATCCTAGGAGAAGGACAACTCTAACTCCAAACCCGGGCAGATGGAGCTCGTTTAGCCCTGTAAGGCCATCCATCTAAGAGAAGGATACTCTAACCAAACCTACGACCTGAGGACTTCGCTGTCACCGTCCAAGCTCGCTAGGCCCTGGCAGATGAACCTCAGGTGTAAAGGGTGGGGCCAGTCTCGCGCACGCTGCGCCTCACCTAAAAAATCCACCGCGCAGGCTTGAAGGGTGTACTCACGTTTGCAAAGCCCTGTAGCGACAGGCAAGGGACGAAACGGCAGGTGGAAAGATGTCACTGGAAGCCGCAGACCCAACCCTGCATGCAGGCGGTTCAGGACATTGGTCGCTTGAGACTGACCCGGGAGATGACAGTCTCGTTCGGCAGCATCCTGAATGACCAAGCAGCCTTTTTCAAGGAGAGCACTGCTTGCTCCACATGGAGAGGGGCCTAGAAAAGGTGGCCTAACCAAAGCTCATCTCCCCTTCCAATCCGGTTGGCTAGCCGCGGCCAACGGACATCTTCTTCTGCGGTCAACCAAAGACAAAGAGACAAAGGCATACACCTGCCTCCAAAGGTGTGTCCAGATTGACACTCGCATGTTGGAACATCAGAACCATGCTCAATACAGCAGACAGTGGGCGTCCTGAACGCCGTTCTGCTATAATTGCTCACGAACTGTCACGACTCAACATCGACATTGCTGCTCTCAGTGAAGTTCGCCTTCATGAGGAAGGCAGCCTTAAAGAACATGGTGCCGGCTACACACTGTATTGGTCAGGCAAACCCAAAACTGAAAGTCATCATTCCGGAGTTGGCTTCATGATTAAAAACTCCATCGCCTCTAAACTTGAAAATTTGCCAACAGGTCATTCCGATCGCATTATCTCCTTACGCCTCCCGCTACACAACAAGCAACATGTTGTTCTCTTCAGCATATATGCCCCAACTCTCCAAGCTGACCCTACAGAAAAAGACAAATTCTACACCGATCTGCGCCGCCTTACTCAAAAGGTTCCTGCGGATGATAAGATCATAATCCTTGGTGACTTCAACGCCCGAGTAGGTAAGAACTCTGAAGCCTGGAAAGGAGTACTAGGCAAGCATGGAGTTGGAAACTGCAAAGACAACGGTCGCCTCTTGCTAGAGTTTTGTGCTGAGCAGCAGCTTACCATCACCAACACTATCTTCCAGCAGAAAGACAGCCTGAAGACAACCTGGATGCATCCTCGATCTAAACACTGGCACCTCATTGACTATATCTTAGTGCGCCAGAGAAATGTTCGCGATGTCTGTCACACCCGAGTGATGCCTAGTGCAGAAGGTCAAACAGACCACCGCCTTGTGCGCTGCAAACTTAACCTCCATTTTAAGCCCAAACCTAAGAGGGGCGGCATTCTGAGGAGGAGGCTCCAAGTTAACAATCTTCAAACAGCTGCAGTGAGAGACAGCTTCCAGGCAAACCTTCAAACTAGGCTTGAAGACTGTCCCATAGACTCTTCTCCTGAAGCGCTTTGGCAACATATTAAAAATAGCATCCTGCAGTCCTCTGAAGAATTCTTAGGGTTCTCCTCAAAGAAGAACAAAGACTGGTTTGATGAAAACAATCCAGAGATCCAGGAATTGCTGGCAAAGAAGAGATCTGCTCACCAAGCACACCTCGCTCAACCATCTTGCCATGTAAGAAAAGCAGCCTTTCGTCTTACATGCAGTAAACTCCAACAGAAACTTCGAGACATCCAGAACAAGTGGTGGCTCAACCTAGCAAAAAAGACTCAACTATGCGCAGATTTGGGTGACCACAGAGGATTCTATGAGGCTCTGAAAGCAGTGTACGGACCCACACACCAAGTTCAAAGCCCCCTACTCAGCGCAGATGGCCAAACGCTTCTCACAGATAAAACCTCCATCCTGAATCGATGGTCTGAACACTTTCAAACTCTCTTCAGTGCCAACCGTGTAGTCCAAGACTCAGGAATCCAGCTCATCCCAAAACAAACGGTGAAAAATGAATTGGATATAGCCCCTACTATGGGAGAGACCCTTAAGGCCATACAGCAGATGAAAACCGGCAAGGCAGCTGGGGTCGACGGAATCCCGCCTGAAATCTGGAAACATGGAGGCCAAACGCTCCATGCTAAATTTCACGAGCTAGTTGTGCGCTGTTGGGAACAAGGCAAACTACCACCAGATCTCCGTGATGCAATCATCATCACCCTGTACAAGAAAAAAGGAGTAAAGTCAGACTGCTCAAACTACCGAGGCATAACTCTGCTCTCCATTGCTGGAAAAATCCTCGCAAGAATACTATTGAACAGATTGGTACCCGCTATCGCAGAAGAACTTCTACCTGAAAGTCAGTGTGGTTTCAGAGCCAACAGAAGTACCACAGACATGGTATTCGTTCTCAGACAACTGCAAGAGAAGTGTAGGGAACAGAACAAGGGTCTCTATGTAACTTTCGTTGATCTCACCAAAGCCTTTGATACTGTGAGCAGAAAAGGTCTGTGGCAGATCTTGGAACGATTAGGATGTCCCCCCAAGTTCCTCAAAATGATTCTCCTGTTACATGAGGGGCAGCGCGGCTAAGTCAGATATGGCGATGCACTCTCTGAGCCCTTCCCAATAGCCAATGGTGTGAAACAAGGTTGCGTTCTCGCACCAACTTTATTCACAGTTTTCTTCAGCATGATGCTCCAAAGGGCCACGGCAGACCTCGACGAACAAGACGGCATTTATATCCAATATCGTACCGATGGGAGCCTTTTCAACCTAAGGCGACTGAAGGCCCACACCAAGACCCTGAATCACCTTGTCCGCGAGCTGCTTTTTGCTGACAATGCCGCCCTTGTTGCCCACACACAAGCAGCTCTGCAGCGCTTAACATCCTGCTTTGCAGAGGCGGCTGAGCTTTTTGGGCTGGAAGTCAGCTTGAAGAAGACAGTAGTTCTCTACCAACCAGCACCACAAGATGATTACCATCATCCCCACATCACCATTGGCGAGTCAGAGCTTCAGCCAGTCCAGCAGTTCAGCTATCTGGGTAGCATCATCTCCTCAGATGCCACGATCGACAAAGAGATAGACAACAGAATAGCAAAGGCAAACAGAGCTGTTGGAAAACTCCATAAAAGAGTCTGGTGCAATGAACACCTGAAGAAAAGTACAAAGATCAGTGTCTACAGAGCCGTGGTACTGTCTACTCTTCTGTACGGGTCTGAATCATGGGTCATCTACCGCCACCATCTGCGACTCCTCGAACGCTTCCATCAGCGCTGCCTCCGCACAATCCTAAACATCCACTGGACTGACTACGTGACTAACGTTGCTGTCCTTGAACAGGCAGACGTCACCAGTATTGAGGCCATGTTGCTGAAAACGCAGCTGCGTTGGGCAGGGCACGTCTCCAGGATGGCGGATCACCGCCTCCCTAAGATCGTGTTCTATGGTGAACTTGCCACCAGCTGCCGCAAGAGAAGAGCTCCAAAGAGGAGATATAAGGACTCCCTGAAACAACACCTCAGCCTAGGCCATATTGACCACCATCAGTGGTCCACCCTGGCCTCCAATCGGGAGATTTGGAGACACACCATACATAACGCTGCTGTCTCCTTTGAGAGCACGTGTAGAATCAAGCTCGAGGAGAAAAGACAGCGCAGAAAGAACTGTGCCTCGACTATACCACCCAAGGAGACCCTCCGGTGTGCTCTTTGCAACCTGTCTTGCCTATCCCGCATTGGCCTATTCAGCCATCAACGCGCTTGCAATAAGCGTGGGCAAAGCCCTTCCCAAATCTTCGTCCGCGAAGCCAAGCCATGATGATGATGAGGTAAGCTGAAGAACAATAATTCTTTGGAGTGGCAGCCAGAAACTCACATAAAAATGGCACTAAATACTTATCTTTAAGCCCTTGAATTGTTTGCTCAGTACTTTGAGCATACATGTGTTAAGCAGTGTGAAGTAGAAACCGGAAAGTTTTGGACTTTTGCAAATGTGACTAAAGGAGGCTGTACATAGAACAAAGCTCTGTAAGTGAAGGCATCCTGGTGTATGCTGGACAGCTTGTCTTTTCCCTTTTGAACCTTTTGAATGAGATTGAGAAAAAAAAAGGAAAGTTTTCAAATGAACACCTCCTTTTTCTCACAATAGATGATATTATTATTTTATTTCTGACAGGTTACATATTTGGAAGAAAGTAGGGAATACATAGCTAGAACTACTAACACGCAATCATTTTTTACAAGGTATCACTCAGGCTATATACAGGACTAGCTGCCTAATGACATTTTTTTTACTGGTCCAATCTGTTTTATGTCGGCTGTGGTGACATCTATCAGAAAGGACAAAATTCTTCACTAGCCAGCCCCTTGCTATGGAACTCAGCCACTACATTGCTTGGGACTCACCAAGTTTCTTCCAAAAGCAGAGCCTGAAGTCAATAAAAGCTTTATTAGATTTTCTACTTCCCCATAGGAGAAAAATAAGTGTGAGTTTGTTGTTTGGTAAGGCATTGATTAGCATATTGTTGGAACAGAGTGTTGACCTAACGATCACAGACTCAGCATGAACAAGTCTTCTAATTAGAAATATCTAGAAAAATAAGTACTCATTTCTTCATCAACATTAACCATTTCCTTAACTTAGAAGTTCTATAGTCCAGTTGTTACATTACTCTGGCAACTGAAAAAAAGCAAAAAAGACTGACCATCTAATAAAATAAAACTATCAGCTCATCGAGAAGTAGAAGAAATCATTTAAATTTGCATTCAAAAACTTTTTAAAAATAAAGATGTAGTATTGTCTTTCTATTTTTCACGCTATTTATTTAAATAGAATTGGAAATGACCATGAGATGGTTCGGGCATGTCAGAACACCCCCAGAGCATCGAAAAAGTATTTGCAGACTCCCTGCTATCCAATTCAAGATAGCATGATGTAAGTAACGTGGGACTGCTGCATTTGTAACACTCCTGTTAACCCAGCTGTGATGCACAATTCAGGATGATTGTTACAAGCTTCCTAGACCTTTAAAGACACTATGTTTCTCTTGATCTTAGGGGGGAAAAAAAGGCAAAATAAAGTCACGCTGAATGAAAACCCTTGTGAGACTGTACTGGGAGACAGATCATTGCCATGGAGTATGGTAAGGGAACAGATTATTTTTAGGTATTTTAGAGGATAGAAACTGCAGGAGTTTTGTGAGGAATTAAGGGCATACAAGATGCAAGAGTGCATCTGCACTTGGTTTGCTTTCCCAAAATGTTGCTCTAATGTTATTCCCAGTTCCAGTTTTGGATTTATGGGGCATCCACACCTCCTCATGGAAGATCTGGTTTTAAAGTACTGCTGTTCGTGTTCTGTCTGGATTTGTGCTGAACAGTTGATATTGATAATGGAGTTACACCAAAAAACAGGAGGTTGCTTTGCCATTGTCTTGAGGACAGACTATATCCCGTGTCCCTAGGAATCACAGTACTTCTCATGCAGCTTCTATAGCATGCTGTTCTGATAAAGAGCATGATGTTTTACAGCTCCCAGAATGCAGAACAATGCTTCTTCACCACAAGCAAAAGTTTTTGATGAACCAGTTCAGAGGGATCCAAGGAACAACAAAAGGTTGGATAAAAAGTCTCTGAATACATCTTATCATGTACCTGCTTCTATAGATGAATGTAAGTTAGCTTTATATATACTAACTCTATTTCAATGTACCCCATTGTGAATTCATTCACTGATTTAAATCAGAAAGGATTTAGCCACATATGTATGTATACACACACACACAAACA
Organism: Bucorvus abyssinicus; assembly: GCA_009769605.1. Lineage (NCBI taxonomy): Eukaryota > Metazoa > Chordata > Aves > Bucerotiformes > Bucorvidae > Bucorvus > Bucorvus abyssinicus. The sequence goes on from CM020026.1 coordinate 52,677,602, forward strand.
CACCTTTTCTAACCAATAAAAGAGTGTACAGCATGATTATCCCAAGACCCGAGTTTGTTTATACAGATTCTGTTTATAAACATGCATTCCTGCCTCATGGCAGAAAGCAAAATACCTCATTACCTGATTATATCTGTAAAATAACTCTGTATCATTCTCATTTTTACACATGGATCACTGAGGCAAAGCATAAATTGATTGTTCAGAGGGCAAATTATAGTTGACCCAGGACTGAATCCCAGCCCAAACCTCTCTGTACCAGATGATGCTTCTACAGTTTGGCTCTGAGACCTACTCCCTATAAAGGCAGAGTGGAGATTTTCCAGAACTAGAGAATTTTTTATGAGGAATGGACTTTGTAAGGTCATATACTGTCCTTACACTTCAGTCTTTAAAAAGTGAAAGAAGAATGCCAGATGAGATTGCAGACAGAGCACTTCCTGAGAAAGCAGACATTTTAAGGTGGCGTAACGGGAGATCCTAAAAAAGGGAGAGTTAAGGCAATAATGCCAGTCAGTGAAATTACACTCATGCCCACCAGGCATCAATGAGAAAAAAAGGAAGCACCAAAGTAATTTCATCTTCCTTGCACTTTAGATGCCCACAATGTTTCTGTCTGTTGAGCCAGTCACCCATAACTCACCATGGAGAAAAAAGAACACTTCTAAAACTGAATTTGCCTGTTTGATATTTGTGCCTTGGAAAGAGAGAAACTGCATTCTATAAGTTCCTCTTCTCTCTCTTCCTTAGGGGAAAGTAGCAAATTTCCTCAGATGCAGAAGTGTATTTCATCATTGCATCTCCCTAGCTAGCTTTCTGCAACAATGGACATATGCTAAGTGCAAGTAAGCATGTGAATAAAGCCTGGAAAAGTTTTTAAAGTGGCAAATTAATGAATCCACAGGCCTTTAGTTGTTTCTATTCTCTAAGTCAGTTTGTGCCCATTTATTCAGTATTCTTCTCTTCAGCCAGTTTTTCATCCATTTCATCATTCTCTCATTGACTCAAATATCCTTGAATTTGCATATCAACTTCTTCTGTGAAACTTTATCAAAGCCTTACTCAGATCTAAATCAATCAGATCTCTAGCATCCTCAGTCTCTAATTTCTTTGTCCTACTTGCTCCTTGATTAATTCTATCACATGCTTCTGACGTGATCTACTTCTATAAACCCATGGCTCTTGGCTACTGCTTAACAGACTTTTATCTAACAAGCTAACAAGTTCATCCTTTATGAATAATTCTAGAAATCTTTCCCAAAACAGCAGTTAAATCTGCAGGCCTGTTGTTCTCTCCTTCACAACCTGAGTTAACCGGTAATGAGCAAAATGGCAAAATTATACAATTCTGGCAGTGTCTGATCCAGTGAAGATATCCTCTTTGTGAATCAATACCTGTTTAGTGTTACATCTCTAAGACAAGGTTTAGGACATGCCTTGTCATCCAAACTGCTGTGGTATCAGTGCAAGATATATCAGGGGAAAGAGACAGCGAATAAACTGACTTCACAGGCTGTTATGTGAGAAAGAATTGTGGGAGCATGGATTTCTTTCCTGGGATGATAACACTTCCACAGAGTTGTAGAAAAGCATGGCCAAAAACAACATGAAAAGATAATGCAGTCCACTCATTCGCTCAAGTTACATTATACCTGTATTATTACAGACAGACAGATGTCTAACCTGTTCTTAAAGACATACACTGACAGATCAGCATAAGCTCCAATCTATTTCAGCGCTTCATTGCCTCCTTACTGGTAGAAAGCTTTTCCATGGGACTCTTCACTGAAAGATGTGGTAGATAAAAATAGAAATGGCTTTAAAAGTAATTAAACTAGATTCAACATTTAAGCCAAAGTGACAACTAAAAAGCATGATGCTGTCACACCTTTGAACTCATGAACCCCAAGCTATATAAATTCTAGCTTACTAAAATCTGGAAAATACATCAAGAGGCATTTTGTTCTCTGCCTAGATTTTACACTTTCCCTAAGCACTCACTGCTCGTTAGTATTAGGGTCAAGATACTGAACCAGATGGACTGTTGGATGCACTCTATTTTTTGATTTGACAATCTTGTTGCTCTGCACTGGACTCTCTCCAGTGTGTCTTTCCTGAAGTGTGACTATCAGTTCCAAGCCTCTCTACCTTACACTGTCAAAAGCTCCATGTCACAGTCAAGCTGCTATCATCTTGTACTATGCAGGACTGCACTGCCACCTCCCCTGCTGCATTTATGTTTCCGCATGTTGCTTAGAGATCTTTGAAACTGCAGATTTGCCATGATGGCCTAAGCAATGCTTCTTTAAACTGATATCCTCTGTCTAGCTGCAAAATATCCTATTTCCCCTAATGGTTCTTAGGATGCTATATGGTGTCTGCAGTTAGCCCATCTTTTCCATTGCACATTGACTTCAGTCATCACTATCTATTCTTTATATTAATATTAGTCATATCTATTCCATTGTAAGGACTCCAGTGAAAAAGAAGCTCAGCTCCTTTAGAACTGCTTGCCCTCACCTAGGAGGAGGAGATCTTTACTATTTTACAGGGACCCAATTTTTCCCCCTTTCTTCTTTTATCACCAAGGCTACAAGCCTTGGCAACAGAGAAAACGGAACATCTATTTATAGAAGCAATGTGTGAGGAGTGCAAAGACCTAGAGATGGACCAATTAGTAACAACTCTGTCTTGTTCACATTCATTTTAGCATGGAATAGAAAAAGGCAAATCTAAAGATCTGCACAAGACACTGGAAACAATGAGACCAATCTGATACTGCCTAAGGGAAGCACATAATTACAAAACAGTATGGGTCCCAAAATGGGATCCTGTAGAACCCCAGCATTAGTGAATGTTGCATTAAAGATAAAGAGGCTTAACTGCAACAAGCTGGCTCCCCTGAAAGAAATATGATTCATGCAATGCTAGATAATCCAGAAGAGATAGTTAATCTCTGCTGCAGAAACTGATGTTCACTGATAACAAGTCCTGTAAACAAATCCTAAAACAGGAGATTAACACGGTCTTTTTTAGTAAATATGTGAATAGACTCTGCTGGACACTTGTATTAAGCATCTGCGGTGAATGACAGTTGAAGTCGGTGTTGAAATTTCTTGCATATGTTGCTTACTAGGGGATGTTCTTCCACCTGAACTACAGCCACATCTTGAATGAGTGGATGCTAAAATAGGATGTACAAAAACTAATTCTCCATAGGAAATACTGATCAATTCAGGATGTATCACAGTTAAATCCAAACATGTAAAATGAAAGACAGTTAAACAGGCATAATACTGGAACTGGTAGACAATCTGCAAGGCACAAAATTAATACAATACTGATTACAAATAACCACTTCAGAATAAATGCACTGTGTCACTGACTAACATGAGATTTAAAACTGTGTAGTTTTCCTGAGGATGTTTTCTTTACATTTTGAATGAAAACTGTGGTCACTTGGAAAAACGTGTTGCAGTGTGAAATATTTCCTGTTTATGAAAGACATGCATATTATCCAGGTTATGAAAACAGACACCGAGCAGTAAGAGCTTTTCAGATTGGGCAGTGAGGCCTTGCCAAAACAGGGAAAGTAGCAGCTCAGGGTAGAAAATATGGTTAAAAGGTCAGACAAAAAGATGGTTTACTAAAAATGTTACAAAACTTAAAGTATACATTTTATTCAAACATCCCATCTTGTCAGATAAAGGATTAAGTAAAGAGGCAAATGAACTCTGAAGAAAAAAAATCCCTTGACAAAGAAAGAAACAAAGAGAGAAATAAAGCAAGAAAAGGTCTAGTATTAATGTTTTATAGTTGAACAGCTCAAAATTTTCCTGAAATTTTCTCTGTAAAGTTGTTAAGATACACCTCCACCCCTGTATTATCTTTATGAATTAGGCAAACATAACTCCCACACAGGAAGGAAGGGATTTGTTAAGTTAGGATTTGACACATAGATCCTTTCTGCAGACTTCTCCTTCTGTAGAGTCTTCCTTAGAGAGTTTACATTCTGATGATCTCTCCTAACATTAGTTGAGAAGAGCTTGCTGCAGATAGGAGCTACCTGGTCTTCCTGGAGATCCCTTCCGACTCTTCTGAAAAGTTAATGTTTCAATCTTTACTATCCTCATTATACTTCTCAGCCTTTCACAGTTAAGCAAGCATTAATTTCACCAGCAATCAGACTATTGTCTTCAAAAGGCTTCTTGGCACTTAAATCTGTGACAAGAGCTACAATTCACTCTGTCAACTAGATTCTTCCAGAAGCTCTTTGGCTCTCTTTGTACGAAGTACTGAGTGTTCTAGAGGAAAATAGATAATCAAGACTCTCCCTAGGGGATGACATTCACTAGCAGCAAATACAGAAGGAACATGAACATCATCTTATCAAAACAAATCACAAGGAAGTAAGTTTGAAAGTTAAGACCCTAGAATGAAACATCAGCAAATGCACACCACCAGTCTTTGAGTGACCTCAAATTTACAGTATTTTTCCATTGCTCACTCATTTTTATGGTCCTCAGGACAGGGACACTGTGTGCTGAATTTACCACAGCTATTACTGCTGTGTCACAAAACTGTTCCAGGGTACAGAAAGCATGAGCAGAGTTCACTGCAGAGTCATGAAGCAATAGCACTAAAGATACTTTGCTCAAGCCCTGGTAGTTAATTTCCATAGCCACCCAATTACTTGGGTAGCAAAGGACTGTCAGAAGTGGAGAGATTCAAATCAAGAGTTAAAAAGATGATGTAACATAAAATGCTGCTCCTGTGCAGTTCTTTGGAAGAACTGGGTTAAGGCTTTTCAGGGTACCATTCTTCACTACCAATGGAGAGAGTTGTGGAAGTATACCTACACATACACACATAGTCATTCATGTATAAGTTCAAGTTCCAGAGGAAAAGACAGATCTGTGAGGAACAGGGAAGTGACTATTTCTGTGTCCCACACCATCAGGCAGTTATCAGCCAAGACCAAGAACTGAAGTTGCTGGGCAGAACATACTTTCTGAAGCTGGTTGCTCACACTCTGAAAACTACTGCTGTGAACATCCTTTCTCCCATCTAATCTCCTCTAGACACAGAGGAACTGGCAGTCAATACCAGTAGACCTCACCTGCTGTACTGGCACCATGTCCCTTCCATCTGCTTCTTCCCACAACTTCATTGTAAGCCTGAGCCTACTGCTGTGGCCAGGTCACAGCTGTTCACATGGCTCCTTCATGGTTCCTTGCCAGTTTCTTCCATGAGTCACTTTGCTGCACTTGACTTGCCAACTGGCATGAAGAAAAGGATACACACATGTGTCTGCACAGGGGTGCTGATGAGACAGGAATGGTAGCATCTTGTAATACCTAGCAGTCATGATTTAGCAGCACCCAAACAAGGTGGGCCATTGCCTCCAAGAACTTCTGCAGATAAGTACTGAAACATACCTGAAGGCTGTTTCACGGCATTTTATCAGGCATATTGAGAAGAGAACACCAGAAATGTGAAAGCATATCTGAAGAATGCGGAATGACAATTACATGGCAGGGAAAAAACCAAACAAACATTAAAAAATTAATATTTCCTACCTAACTGATCACCAATGAGAAACATCCAATCATAGTGCTCCACATTTTTTTTAGAAATTTCAAATGTACCCTTTAATTTTTAGATCACAATGAACCCACTTCTGATTAGTCTGTCTGCTTCCTGATAAAGACTGAACTAGGGCTTGGAAGTTTTAGAAAATGTTACATACTATTACCCAGCCTTTGGGACATTCAAAATAACAGAATATGTGGCAATCATATAGTACCAATGCCTGGCCAGACTGGAAATAGACTACGAAGATGAGAATACTGTGTATTTTCACCAGCATTTTATTAGGACTATGGAGAAACTTAGTGGGTAGTTCTGCCATGAATCAGAAAAGGGTCTTATTCAGTGTTAGAAGAAAGCTTGTAACTCCAAACTGCACTCCCATGACCTCAACTATGCTTCTTGTTGAAAGTTGGGTCTAGTGTAGCTCCTTTTCAAATGGGTGGCACTGGTTCCATGTACTCCAATTCAAGGAGCTGGCTCTTGGCTTGTCAACTGATTCCAGCTTGAAAGGATTACACTGTTTTCATGTCGAACTCTGAAAACCAGACTGGTGTTTCAGCACTTTTGGCCCTATTTGTGAGCCTGTGTGGTACAAGCAGCATACAAGGGATCAGTCACACAGGTCTTTTGTGGTTATATATAAGAAATTAGCTCAAAAACTGAAGGGGCTACAGTTCCACAGCTTTAATTGGTTTTCAAGTTTGAGACCAAATCATACCAGTCATTAAAAAGAGATTAATTAGGGTCTATGAAAGATTGCAAGAATGCCATCCTTTTCCTCTTCATAATCCCTCCACCAAATATCTCCATTTTCATGACTAGCTTTCCAAAAATAATGATAAAACTCTGAATCAAAGGATCATTTGGTTGGAAGAGACCTTTAAGATCATCGAGTCCAACCATTAACCCTGCAATGCCAGGGTCCCTAAACCATGTCTCTCAGTACCACATCTACACATCTTTTAAACACTTCCAGGGATGGGGACTTCACCACCTCCCTGGGCAGCCCATTCCAATGCTTTACAACCAATGCTTTACAACCCTCTCTGTAAAGAAATTCTTCCTAATATTCAACCTAAACCTCCCCTGGTGCAACTTGAGGCCGTTTCCTCTCATCCTGTCATTTGCTACATGGGAGAACAGACCAACCCGCACCTCACAACAACCTCCTCTCAGGTGGTTGTAGAGAGCGATAAGGTCTCCCCTGAGCCTCCTTTTCTCCAGGCTAAACACCCCCAGTTCCCTCAGCCACTCCTCATATGACTTGTGCTCTAGACCCTTCACCAGCCTTGTTGCTCTTCTCTGGACACGCTCCAGCACCTCAATGTTCTTCTTGAAGTGAGAGGCCCAAAACTGAACGCAGGATTCAAGGTGTGGCCTCAGCAGTGCCAAGTCCAGGGGGACAACCACTTCCCTACTCCTGCTGGCCACACTATTGCTGATACAAGCCAGGATGCTCTTGGCCTTCTTGGCCACCTGGGCACACTGTTGGCTCATCTTCAGCCAGCTGTCAACCAACAACCCCAGGTCCTTTTCCACTGGGCATTTTTCCAGCCACTCTTCCCCAAGCCTGTAGCATTGCAGGATGGTGTTGTGACGCAAGTGCAGGACCCAGCACTTGGCCTTGTTGAATTTCATACAGTTGGCCTCAGCCCACCGATCCAGCCTGTCCAGATCCCTCTATAGAGCCTCCCGACCTTTGAGCAGATCAACACTCCCACTCAACTTGGTGTCATCTGCAAACTTACTGAGGTTGCACTCGATTCCCTCATCCAGATCACTGATAAAGGTGATCTGGCCCCAACACTGAGCAATGAGGAACAACACTTGTGACTGACCACTAAAAATAATAAATAATGATCTCAAATAAGTAATGATCTGAAAACTTGCTGAGTGTCCCGGTTAACATCCTTACGTGCTGTTACGATGTTAGCAAGCAAAAGTGCTCAAACATATTATTCACTAATGTAGTTCCCCAGAAAGAATAAACCCAAGGAAGAACCCCAGTAGGTCCTATGTTTAGCATTTTAAAACTTTATTACCCACTGAAAGGCAAGGTCACAAAATTGCTGTTTCCCTCAACATTTTTTTTTTAAACTGTCAAGCACAGCTATGCTAGTTACATAGTATATACATAAAGCTGAACTAACTGCTTTACAGATAGGTATCTGGATGGAGGAAACAACACTGAGGGCTAATATGTAGGCCATGGAGATTTGCAAGACATACAAACTGCTTCACTTGACCAACAGTCCAGCTCCAATGATTTTAATTTGTATGTCAGAAAATCATTGCTGATTATTTATTAATAAGGAAATGTGCACCTTCCTGGGTGCACTACCACCAATGAACCTGATCACTAATTAGACATGTTCTCAAAATAATAATTCAAAAAAACCTAGCATATCTGAAAGAAAATGGAAAAGAGATTTACAAAAGAGGTTTACAGATCTCTCTTTTACAAGCAGTCTGAAAGGTGAAAAAATGTGGGGGCAAAAGGTGATACTGAACCTCTGAGGTCAGTCTTAGAGCAGTAGGTATCTCAATAATTTAATTTTCTTTTTCTTTGTGGCACTGAAATTTCTGAGAAGTCTTTATATATGCAAAAAATCAGGCTGTTTTGGTTATATGGTGATTATGTGTCCAGTGAATTTCACTTCGGGGCAAACCCAGAAACCTCTGTATTTTGTCAGTTTTAAATGATAGACAAAAGAGAGAGAAAATAATATTAAATAGAAAAGTATTACTACACTTGGAACTCTAAGAAAAGGTGACTAATAATGTGTCATACCCTAGGCCTCTTTATCAGTTATTTCTCTGTCAGTGCAATGCACTAGCATTTCCTTAAAATAGGAGAATTGAATTGTGACACAGAGATGGTTGCCACCTAAGTCTTCATCATTATATCGTGGGTGCATTACATGATATAAGTGTAGAGAAAGAGCTTCTTCTGGCTGTAGAATCAGCCTTTGATGACAATTAAAAGGGTGGTAAATGAGATAGGATGAAAGTGTACATGTGTGGGACAGCTCATCTCTAGAAATACAGTTTTTGTGTAGCTGGTTTGAGATTTTCTTTATTTTATGATGTGTCATGTGGAGGAAGCCACAGCCTCAGAGTTATTCACTCTTCTCTGCCAGCACTTTTGGTAGGCTGATCATGATTTCATAAACAAACACACAAGTAAAAATTAGCCTTAATTTCATTGAGCTGTTCTGCCAACAATGACTTTCCATCATAGGCATTTTTAGAAATTGTGACCAAACACATGGGTTGGTAGTTCTCTCTTCTTCTCATCCAAACACACCTACAACATTAATACCTTGTTGCAAACTGGCTGCATAAAGCATTTTTCATGTGAAAGAATCCCACAGTATATGACTTTGCAATTTTAAACTTAAACTAGGAGCAGAGAGAAAGACACAGCATCTTTGAACCAGTATGGATTTTTACCAGCAAGTTTCATTTGCTATCATACCAAATTCAAGATTAAATATGTGATTTCACTTCACAAAAGTACAGTATCAATGGTTATCTTTTATCTTGCTCCTTTATTCAGCATACAATATCATTTCAAGGACCCTGATGCTCCTGCAGTTGTGTAACAGGTGAGGAGTTACATATATGCACAATCCTTTCACTAGTGAATTCTTTGTTGTGCATGATGCAGGGTCATGGCTGTTCTTTATTTGTTTGGCAAATTGATTATAGCTCTTTAAAGCCTTTCAAGCAACACAAAGCAGACAGAGGAATTATGAGCTAGTTTAAGGCATTTTACCTTGATAGACAAAGCTCGTAGCTCAGAGCAGCAGTTAAGAAATTACATACACACAAAGTCTTCAGCTTGAGGCTTTCACTGCAAGCTGCATGACTAAATCAGAGGTTTATTAGTACCTTGTCGATGACTTTGCTTTGAAAATGAATCACAGTACTGGTGTAGGAGAAAGGTTGTTAGCTACTGTCTGGTGTGATGCAGAGCTGAAATATTTATCAAACCACCATAACTGGTTGATAGGCGTTCTTCAAAGAGCAAACTTTAAAAAGTTTGATTGAAGTATAACAGGGCTAACTGTGATGTAGTTTATTATGTGTAAGTTTATGCCATATTTTACAGTTTCTAAAATTATAAGCAACTCTTCACATCAAATTTAGATTTCAATCCCAAACTAAATTTCACACAGTATCTGAGGTCGGGGATAGCCATTCCAGTTTTGATACTTGCCAGATGAACTGTTTTTTTCCATTATCCAACAGATGGTGGCAATTTGGCAGTCTGGCACATGGAACAGGAAAATTCTGCACGCCATGTACAATGGATCTGGTGTATCCCAGACATAACATTACACTTAGAGCTGACTGTGGATATAAAATTGGTATACCTCAAACATACTGGTATCAACAAAAGTCACGATACAAAACCATCTGGAAACAAATACATTTAATTTGCTAAATGTGCCCTGTGTTGTCACAGCTGCTCATTTCTCAGGGCAAGCTCTCCGGGATATACACCCTCTGGTTTTCATATAGGAATACCAATCTGGAAGATGAAATCCAACCAAGGCACCTAATCTGTTTAGTGAGGTAAAGACATGAGCTATGATTCTTCTGAGGCACTAGGCCAGATCTTCAAATTCTCTTAGGGCTGATGCAGAATGGTGAGAGGATTAGAGAGGATGTATTTTAATCAGCTCTCAGATAGAGTTTGTAAAATTTTGAAAGTCATTTTCAAAGTTTTCATGCATTTATTAAATAATATATTCAATCTACAGTGTCTTGTTTCAGAAAGTCACTAAATAGGTTCTTGTTAAGATCTCCGGCACGTTATCTCAGTGTCAAAGACTGCCCATATTCACATCCCTCTATTTTTCTCCTGAGAACTGCTATATAACTTTCAAAAACATCCATTTGTATCCATTTGCCCCTCTGATTGTCAAAAATCACGTACTCTGTTCAAGCACTGACAACAGATCCTTACTATTAGATGATTTGTCATTTGTTGGGGGGCAATTCTTGCACATATAAAGAAGTATAGTAACACAATAATCTGGAAAAAATGTTATTCTATGTCTGTTTCGAAAAATAAATGCCTTGTTTGAAGATGTCACTTAAGCAGAATCTGTGTATTCACTACTTAATAACAGAATGCAAGTGGCAGACAGCAGAATATTTAGGTTGCTCAAGTCTAAAAGACTGAGAGAATGTGAAAAGGAGAGATAAAACACAGGGACTCCTGTCATTCTATGACAAAAGCATTGTGTATACTGAATAGATAACTAGTGATTGTAAATCTCCTGTAAATGAGGAAAGAATGACTTTGAATTCATTTGGGACACTACTGAAAATACCTCCTCCATTTTCATCAGTGGCTAAATACAAGGTAAACAGAAAGACTGGAATAGCAAATAATTGAAAACATGCAATTAAATCAATTATACACTTTTATCAACTATAATATTTTCTTTCCCTATCCATTTTGAGACAGAAAAGCAGGCATACAAGAAATCCAAACACAGGTAATAGAAGTCTGTGCAGAATGGAAAACTTCTAAGTGAAGATAAATGTACAGAACAGAACTAATTAGTCCAAGGAACAGATTATGGAGAAGAAACATCATAGAAGTATACAAATAATGAATAGCATGGCTAACAAAAATCATGATACACCTACTTATCCTTGCTCATTCTTCAATTACAATACCCACTTGAGTGCAACACGGATTTTAAGCAGTTCAGCAGCAAGATATTACAATCTCACATGAATATGATGATCTTCAAGACTAACAAGAGTGTTCAATGTGACAATGGGGACACTTTACAGCAGGAAAACAAGGAGCATAATTGTTTAGGTTTTGGTATATTCCAAATTCAAACTTGTTTTTTGGCAGATATGATCTGCTGCTGTACGTTGGTTATCCTCAACCCCTCCCACTGCAATATTTTATTTGCTAACTTATCTAGATCTGTGGTTTTTATCTGTTACGGTACTTCTGTGACACTAAAACATGATGTAAGTTATAACCTTAATGAAAATTCTTATTTTTTCCTCTTCATTACACCATTACCTTTTCCCTAGAACAATCTGAAGTGTGTATTCCCTGGCAAATATTTGCATTAATCTGCGAAAACAATAATGTTTAGACATAGTTGGATATTAGAAATTCCATCTTCCCCTAAATGTAGGCACCACATTTAAGACAAAATTATGACAGGGAAAATCAGTCATCTTGTACAGAAACCTAAGTTTCAAGTTCCTTCTAAGGTGTCAACGGTTAGGTCTGGGCCAGCCACCAGATGAATGACAGATGCTCTCTGTGAATCCCTCTCTCTTCCCAAAGGGGAAGAGAAAGGGAATAAAGGAGAGACTTATGGATTGGAAAAGAAAACTAAAATGGCTCTAATGAAAATAATAACAATAACATGTATATACAAAACCAATATTGAACACGACCCTCCTCGCCCCCACCCCCTGCCTCCGATGTCAATCACGTCACCTTCACCACTGATGCTGCAGGGCAGACACTGGGGAAGTCTCACACTAGACTCAGCAGCAGATGGGAACTGGATTCAGGAATGCACGGATTGGGATAGAAGGCAGAACAGACAGAGTCCTCCTCGGACACCGGACGTTGAAGAAGAGAGTTTGACCCTTGTGATCCCTCAGCTTTATACCAAACATGACATCTATGGGATGGAACACCTTGTGGGTCAGTTTAGGATCACCTGTCCTGTCCGCTCCTCCCTGCAGGTGCAGCCTCTCACTTACTGCACCCCCACCGTGGTGTACAGGATTTAGCAGTGACCTGGGTCTGCACAGGAACAAGTATAAGCCAGAGCCTTTCTGCACACCAGTCCCTGGCAGTGGCTGTAAACATCAAGCGTTGTCACTGCTGGAAGCAGAGACTGTCTGCAAAAATATGCCATTAACTTCAGAAAGTGCAGTCACTTAGAAGAGTCTGAGCTGGAAAGTAAAATCACTGAACAGAATTAGTTCTGTTCTAACTCAAACCAGGACATAAGGGTCCTTCCATTCTTCCTCATGCAGGCAACAGAGCGCTGAACCTTATTTGGAAACATAGACTGTGCCAGATGGAGCAGGCTGGTTTAAAAATCAAAGGGACACAAGAGCCTGCTTTCTGTAGGAGATAAACACAAAATGTTCTGCGCTCCCAGCACCTCTGAGCTCTCCTGTACTTTGGTGCAGCAGGCATCAGTTGGCTTTGAACTGTTTTGACGCCCACTTTGGCTGAGCAGCATCAAAGTCCAGGAGTACCGTCATCATGTCAGCCTTAAATGCTGTTTATGAGTGTTATCTGTGAGTGTCTGTGGTGTTAATTTGCTTTATTTAAAATACTTACGGTTATGGTCTGAAATATTACAGTGAAAAGCTACCTGTAAGATCATACTGACTCTACACATCGCAAACGTCAGTATAGCTTTAGAAAAAAATCTCAAATTGAATTGGCATTGAATGTTACTTTTTCTTAGGAAAGGGTAATGGCAAAGGGAGGACAAGGTAGGCGGGAGCCTTAAAGCATTTGGTGTGAGAATTCCTGCTATGTTAAGTTCCAAGAACTGTTTGGATCTCATTTAGAAGGCACAAGTACTATGAAGAGCTGCAGAGAACTGGCATGATTAGCTACACATGAAGGTCTCCCTTCTCTGATATTAATGTCAGAAATCTCAGTGAAATCCTCATGAAGATCACAAGACTTTTTTTCAACTTTTTACTGAACCCGTATTTTGTCCCTATGTTGTATCATAGTCACCTCATAGCTAGCATTTAATGAGAAACAGTAATATGAATAATGGGTAATAAATGGGTAAGTGATAAATTCCTAAAGGCACTGCGTCCTTTAAAATTCCTGTTTGAACTATTTTTATTTATTATTTGCATTAACAGAACCTTCTTGTTGTGTGTTTGTCTAGTCAGGCAAGTTAGTAAGATAGTGAGTTCAAAATGAACATGTAGATACATACTTAATATCCACAGGCAATTACATTCCCACCTGCACAATCATTTGTCTGCAATATTATAGTGATAAATAAAGGTTTCCTCTGTGATTCTGGATAATTTTGTTACTGTACAGTGCAGGACTGTGACTTAAAAGCATATGGATCAGAATTATTTTCACAAAGGTTTCCTATGGACCAGGTTGCATATACTATAGCCTTTCTTTGTCATTTTAATTCAAAACATTTTTCAGAGTGAGTCCAATCCGAACGACTTCTAATTCATCCTTTATGTATCTTTGCAAGTAATCAGTAGACTATAAGCCTGAGAATCTGGTGATTTTTTTAGATTTTTTTGGATCCTGTAAGGAGAAAAATGTATCTACATGCACTACACTGAGCTCCCTTCAGTTTTTTCTTTGAGGGAGACATGTTGACTAGTGTTATGATAAAACAAGCTATACAAATGAAATCACATCCGTTGAAACAATTAAGAACTTTGAAGGAATAGAAAGGCACCCCATCTTCTTGCCATGACAAAAATGATAATATGTTCTGTTGAACTCCAAGATATGATCAAGACAAGCACATGATAATGCTGGTACTTATAGCTGCAGCCCTGTATTGATTCGACTAGGTAAAGGAATTTATTGGGGAAGAATATGAGAGAATTATGTAAAGCTGATATATACTCAGAAATGAAGCAGCATGAGTGGTGTCCCTCAGGGGTCCATACTGGAACCAGTGCTGTTTAATATCTTCATCAATGACATAGACAGTGGGATTGACTCCACCCTCAGCGTTTGCAGATAACATCAAGCTGACTGGTGCAGTTGACATGCCAGAGGGATGGGACGCCACCCAGAGGAACCTGGACAAGCTGGAGAAGTGGGCCTGTGTGAACCTCATGAGGTTCAACAAGGCCAAGGGCAAGGTCCTGCACCTGGTTCTGAGCAATCCTCAGTATCAATACAGGCTGGGCGATAATGTGATAGAGAGCAGCCCTGAGGAGAAGGACTTGGGGCTACTGATGGATGAAAAGCCAGACATGAGTCAGCAGTGTGTGCTCAGAGCCCACAAAGCCAACCATGTTCTGGGCTGCATCCAAAGAAACATGGCCAGCAGGTCAAGGGAGGTGATTCTACCCCTCTACTCCGTGCTGGTGAGACCTCACCTGGAGTATTGCATTCAGCTCTGGAGTCCTCAGCAGAAAAAGGACATGAACTTGTTGGAGAAGGTCCAGAGGAGGGCCACAAAAATGATCAGAGGACTGGAACACCTCTCCTATGAAGAAAGGCTGAGAGAGTTGGGGTTGTTCAGCCTGAAGAAGAGAAGGCTGCAGGGAGACCTTTCTGTGGCCTTTCAGTGCTTAAAGGGGGCCTGTAAGAAAGACAGGGACAGTCTTTTTAGCAGGGCCTGTTGCAACAGGACAAGGGGTGATGGGTTTAAACTAAAAGAGGGGAGATTTAGACTAGATATAAGGGAGAAATTTTTTACAATTAGTGGTGAAACACTGAAACAGATTGCCCAGAAAGGTGGTAGATGCACCGTGTATGGAAACGTTCAAGGTCAGGTTGGACAAGGCTCTGGGCAACCTGACCTAGTTGAAGATGTCCCTGCTCATTGCAGTGGGGCTGGACTAGATGACCTTTGAAGGTCTCTTCCAACTCAAAGCATTCTAAGATTCTATGGTTCTAAGAAATACTGTGTTTGAAGTTTGCCATAATTAATCTGGATAAAGTTAAAACAGGGTTCTGCTCTTAGTAATGTTTCTCAGTGAACTTTTAGTCTCTCTAAAATCAAAGTTTATTTCAAGAATTGAGTAAACAAGCAATGTGATTATTAGCCTAGAGCCCAGATGAATCGGTGGAAGGCTAAGCCAAGAGCTCCCTCATTTACTAGAACTTGTATCATAAGAGGAAATTTTATGTCATTAAAAAAATTACTTCTATCATACCTTTTCAAATGTTTAAGTGGCACAAGCAGAGTCTCTGAGTGACAGATATGCAGTACTTCTGGTGCTGACAGTTTTTCACAAAATGCCACTCATTAATCTTGGCATAATTATTCCTATTGAAATAGGAGCCATGCATGTTAACACAACATGTACGTGGAATATCAGGATTAATCAAAGTAATACTATTTTTGAATTTTGATTGACAAGTTCTTTTCGCTGCTCCCCTAACTCAGCTATGACATTATCAGCACACACGCTTCTTATCAACGTATCAGTAAATTCCAGGGTTGTTCTAATCATGATTTACCCATAAAAATGGGTAAACCTTTTGTTTGTAATACAGGTCCATTAAACCTCTGCATAACAGATCATGCGGCTCTGTCCTAGCAATGTGGACACTCCCTGCACAAAAAAAAAAAAAAGATGATCTCTGCAGATCATCTCAACAGATGATGCAATACTCATTGATCTTTGTGCTGGAATAAGAAGGCTCTGCTTCAAGCAGGGCTAGTGACAGAGATGAGTTTGTCCTGAAGTACTTATAAGCAGAATACAGAATGGTCTGGAGACTTAAGCCATTGGAAACAGTCAGATGAGCTGCCTTCAAATCTTGAATGAGAAACAGAATTTCAAAACACTCATTTTGGAAGAAAGAGTTTTTAATATCATTTCAGACTTAGAAAACGAGTAAATCAATCTTGATTACTTGGTTATTAAGATGAAATAATGATAAGCCCATAGATTTAGGTTCATAAGCATTTCTTACAAATGGACCATATTCATGTAGAGGCAAAATGTGCTTTGAAGAGTTTTGTTGTTGTTCTGAGCATAAGTTGTGAGCTGATATAAATGAAAATAAAGAATAGTGGTGTTGGGGCTTTGAGGATGGCTATCAAAATTGGAAATGTCTGGTAAACCAAAAGCCAGCTTCAGAATACTGACATTTAAGAAAGATTCTTTATAGCACAGGACTTTTTTCCCTGGGCACACACAAATCATTCATTCATATGTAAAATGCATGAAATTATAAATCTCAGCTTTTTGGCAATGGACCTTGACTTCCATTTTAAGTAAGCCTACTCTCCTCATCACAAAGGCCTACTGAGTCCTGTATGCAGAGTCCTGTACTTCCAAAATCATTCATATAACATTTCAATTTTTTGGGGGAAAAAAGCCTTAATAACCAATTTAAGTAGTAGAGGTAAGAGGAAAGCATACAGAGAAGGTGAAACATACTAGGGAAATTAAGACACTTCTTCGTATGAGTACAAATTCTATCATTGCCACAACATCTGCCCAGCACTCTGCAGTCATACTTTCACGCTGGTGCCATCACACAAGACTACTATCTGTGCAAAAAGCCTCAATTATTTTCTGGCATCTGATAGGAAATGAGCTCTGCAAAAGCCATCCTCTTGTTTAGAGAGTGATGTATGTCATTGCAGAAATGAGTGTGACCACCGCCTGCCAGCTGTGTTGATAAAACATGAAGCAGACACGCAGCAAGGATTCAACTTCTGATCATTACTTTAGCCTTTCCAAAATAATGTTGCACATCATTATATACATCACAAAGGCACAGACAATTATGCAAGATACTTCACAGAATTAATTTTTTCCTCAGGAAATGTATGCATGTGACACAGCAAGAGGGACAGAAATGACAATCCCACTGCAGCAAGGGGACAACAGTGAGTTGTGCTCATTTAAATGCTTGAGAGTCCTTGTAGCAAAAAATCCAAAGCAACAGCTATGGGGAAAGATGAAAGCTAGCAAAACCGACAGTGTCAATGCTAATGAGGAAAGACTATCAATGCAAACTCTTTGTTGGCCACATCAGTAGGACAATGAAGCTCAATTTGCTGCATGTTCCACAAAAATAAAATGACAAATTGAGCATTATCATCACACTTTTAAGTGTACAACAACAGCTTTTGTGTCTCCTGCCGAGAACCATATATTACTGTGGAACACATGTAAATACACATTGTATATCACAGAGCCATTTTTTGCCCATAAAAATGCACCCGTCCGAAGTCTGGCAGGCACAAATGAAAAGTTTAAAAAAATACCAGCAAAAGCAGCAATGAAATAAAATACATAGCAGATGTTGTTTCTATTGGCTACCCTCACAAGCCTGTTGATGGACCAGTATTAAAAACCACCTATACAGATGTCCTACAGATGACAAAGACAGTTCATTTTTACTAGCAATCTGGAATGCTTGAGATATTAGACAGAATCAAGAGGTATGTTGTATTACCACGAAAAGCAAGATTAGAGAGATTAGTCCCGCTGAGTGAGAGAAACTATGGTATCTCATGAAAGAGAGTGCTTCTGAGAAGACTTGATTATAAGTAGGTAGCCAATTGATACTGCTGCAGCTTAACCAAATGCCACAGATATTTTAATGAAGTAAAGGAGTGACATCCATATTATGGGGAAGTGAGTTTTTAACATGTGCTCCTTCCGAATCTCTCCCAACTAAAGCCGCAGATGTAAGGTACAGGAAGAACTTCTAAAGACCTCGAACATTGCAAGAAGCTGCATGAAATTTAACCCAATGAGATCCTGAATCATAGAATAATATGTTTTGTCTTGGGAGAAGCACCACTAATCACATTAGTAATTATAATTTGCAACTATTTTCTTGATCATCTTGGCTTGTGGAACACTCAACAGGGAAGCTACCATGCTTACAAGCATTACACCGACTAAAAAGCTTTTACACAGACCTTGGCAAAGGACTTAATCTCCCGAACAGGTCGGTAATTTCTCACATCAGCCCTTTTATGAACTATCAACCTCATTATCACAGTTCACTGCACAAACTACCCTTGGGAGTCCAATACTAATAGTGTGCAGAGAGAAGTAAGACACACAGTCCAAACTACCTCATTATAGATCCACTTTAAAGAAACACTTACATATTAGGGTGAAACAAGCAATACATTTAGAAAAACGAAAATCAATAAGCGGAACCCAAAAGCTAAATGTGTGTTTTCAAGTAATACTATCAAAATTAGCTTTAAGAAGCAGCCCAGGAAACCGAATGTGTGACAAGTATCATTGATCTGGCTGTTAGTGAGGATGTATGAATGGCGTCATTATACACTCACCATTACTGGTAAAGGCACTGCATGAGAGAAGAACTGCATATTTGAATGGGGACAGGCTTTAAAACAAAAGATACAAAGGAGCTCAAACTTATCATCTACATTTGTGTCTGCATTATTCTCCAGGTGTAGATAACAGCAGTGCCTAAGGCCCCAAGCCTTTAAGTTGCTAGGTGCTCTGGGGAGCCCTTACTGTTTTCATTGAATTTATGGGGAGCTAAGGGTACTTAGTGCCTTCTTGGTATCATTGATGCAAACTTCCCTCTATGTAGCTTTGAAGATTTGTGGCACAGTAAAGGAGAAATGAAGTTTCCTCACGAAATTTCCTTAACAACATGAAATATTCTAAATATTTTAAATAGGTACCATGTCTCTCATTTTTGATGTAGCTACTGTAGAATAATCAGTACTGATTGAGGACAATCAGTATTTTTCTTAAGGATGAAGCTGATAAAGCGATTAAATCAATTTGTTGGCAATTACAAAATACTCTGTTTTGTTTAATATAGCAAAAGTAGATCACCCCCAAATCTCTAGTGGTTTATCGATTTTAAACTCTCTTCCTTCTCTTCTCTTAAATTTGATCTTGGCCCTATTGACCTCTTAGTGACACTACTGTAGTCTTCAGTAGATAAAAGGTAATGTTATAAGTGTCTGAAAAAGCATTTTGAGAATTTAATGCAGACACAAATTCTGTATCAATTTTATGTCTTCAGCTTATCTCTAGATTTAACAACTTATCCAGGAATAGAAAAAAATATATATTGTTAAGACATCAAAAGGGCTGAAAACAGATTTGTTGTTCATTTCTATGCACTTTATGGGCCGTTATTTTTCTTACAATTTAAGTGGACCCAGATCAAACTTCCCTCATAGGCTTTTTTATTTGTTGTCATAAAAGACCACAGATCCAAAACAACCCCTGTGGATATTTTTTTTCTTGATAGTATACTGTGGCCAGGTATACTGGTACTACTTTTCTTCAGAAAATAATGTTCAGCAAAAGGAGGTGGATAGGTCATAGAATGCTAATAAAACAAATACATTTCAAATATACTTCAATAACTTAAAGGGAAGATTTAGAAAAGCAGTCTTATAAAATTCTGAAAGCTTGGTACGCCTGAAGTTTAAGTTACACAAAATCCTTGGAAGATGGAAAAGAATGGGGGGAGCTACCAAACAGTAAATTTTTACTTTAAAAATTTAATCCTGCTTTATATATAGTCTAGCAAAAAATGCAAGCCAACAGCATCAATTTTGGTTAGTTCCCAGCCTGCAGGGAGATCATACACACCCATAACTGATTTTGTTTACATAGATATGCTGACCTAAACTTACTTAGCATTCTTTAGTACATCATTTTTAGTGGTGCCTTTTCCCCATTTTCTTTTCCATGTACTGGCTTGGAAGCAGATTAACTGGAATTGAATTGCAGTGGTTTTCAAAACCACAGATGAAATAAAAAGTTTGCATGGGTTTTTACCAATTTGTACCAGGTAAGCCTCTGGCTCTCTGGATCAATTGTTTCTACTGTGGTATGAAAGTTTCATTTTAAAACTACCAAAAAACCTGCAGTACAAATGGGAAGTTCTGCTCCCCTCCTTCCTCCTCTCTTTCAGCACTTGTCTGACTGAGCAGTTTCCAGCTCAGGGAACCAAACTGGAAACTCACAGAAAATGACTAGTTTTCTACTCATTAGATTCCCCAAACCAGCTCATTGTGGGGTCAGACAAGCCCTAGGGCCAGCCCAGAGGATGAGATGTGACCAGGTGTGTGAGAGAAGGAGGAAGAGGAGCCCATTTGTCCCCAGCTTCTCGTTAGACTGCCTTACTAGCTGCGGGCACAGTCTCAGAAAGCCTCCTTCTTTTCACAAAAACATCATGATTTGGAAGTGTGTCCTCTGAAGAAGATGTCAACACCTCCTCTCAAACACCCTGGTAAAACTCAACATTTTAATATGAACAGCCTTGATGCTTCTTTCTACTGTTACAGGTGTTTTTCTTATTTCCTCTGCACTTCTGTTTCTCCAGCTCTACACATCATATTTTAGAATGTCAGGGTCTGAAATGTGGTGCCAAAATTCATGTTTTCCTGCTTGGATCAGCAGCCTGATTATCAACACATAATCGGATGAATGTTCAGCACTCCTGAATATCAGACCACCTAAACACAGATAGTTATTACCTACCTTTGAGCTCTGCTTTGTGAAAGTCTGTTTTTTTCCCAAGAGGAGCTGGCAAGAGGTGAGCATGTCTTCTACTTCCTGCACAGAGCCTGAGTGAACATGTCCATTCATGTTTATTTAGCTGACCCAAAATAACAGAAACAGTCCTTTGCTTTTGTTTACTGACTCTTACTCCTGAGGCAGAAGAATAGAGCTGAACAAAAGATTGTGACTGAATTTTGGAGAGTGTAATAAATTGATAGGACTCAAATGTGCTGCCAACTGCTTTCATGCTCATCAGACAGCTTGTGTAATAAAGCCCACCAGAATGGGTAAAAAAATGCATCTACTCTCTCCAACACTTGAAATCTTCTATGAAGAATATTCCAAGTTGCACAATAAACTGAAACAACACGTGTAAGCGAAATGTGGGATGTCAGCTACAAAGATATTTCAGATATGATTGTATTGAGAGGATTTGTGAAAGTAGTTTTTCTTGAGTAGCACAAGGCCTTGTCCCTTCTCTTTGCCATCTTCTTCAGCACTCAAGGCTCAGGTAGAGGTAATTTTGAAGTTTTCTCTTGAGAGAACAGTAAGACAAATCACAGTCCCTATATCCTTGACTTCAATTAAAATGGACAGAGATTCCTTTAAAGCACCCTTCTAATTGAAGAACAAAAGAGACAAAAAGCAGTGTGACATCTGTGGGGCTCGCAATACTTCCATGGAACTGTGAAAAATAAAGCTCTCAATGCCACTGAGAGCATAGTAGGGAACAAAACAGTGCTACCTCCTCACAAGCGCCTTACGGACTCCGCACCCAGCTCTCGGTGAGGTCTAAACTCAGCGTAACAGACTCCTCCTGTCCAGCTCCTGCCACGACACGCGTGCCCGGGCCGCCACCATCTCTGTAATCCGGGCTTGGTGTCTCCGGGAGGAGAACGAAAGGTGAATTGTCGCGCTGAGGCCGCCCACCGCCCCCGGCGCCTCGCTGCAGGGCCGCCCCCCCGAGGCAGGAAGCCAGCCCCTCACGCAGGCCACCGGGATCACGCGGGCTGCTGGCGCGCGCGGGCGGCCCAGCGAAGCCGCCGGGGGCGGCGCTGCTCCCGGGGCGGCGGGCGGGGTGGGGTGGCCGCGCGGCGCCACGCACGCGCCGCGGGGCCGTGCACGCAGCGCCATGGCACCAGGTGCGAGCGCTCAGTGAGAGCGCGCCGGTTTGCTTGGGACGGCCGAGGGAAAGGAGGTTTCTCGGACGCTCCCGGACCGGGAGAGGCCCACGGGGGTTGCCTGGCTGAGTGCAAGCCGCGTTGCCCCAGGGGAGGCTGCTAGTGAACCGGCCAAGCACACTGTGTGCTTGGAAGAGAAGGCCAAAAAGGTCTCCTGGTCTCTAAGAAGAGAGCGACCAGGAGGTTGAGGGACATTATTCCC
Organism: Bucorvus abyssinicus; assembly: GCA_009769605.1. NCBI lineage: Eukaryota > Metazoa > Chordata > Aves > Bucerotiformes > Bucorvidae > Bucorvus > Bucorvus abyssinicus. The sequence goes on from CM020026.1 coordinate 52,699,808, forward strand.
CCACCTCTACTCTGCCCTGGTGAGGCCACATGTGGAGTTCTGTGACCCGTTCTGTGCTCCCCAGTTCAAGAGAGACAAGGAACTACTGGAGAGAGTCCATTGGAGTGCTACAGAGATGATGAGGGTTCTGGAGCATCTCTTAAAACAGGAAAGGCTGAGAGACCTGAGTGTGTTTAGCGTGGAGAAGACTGAGAGGGGATCTCATCAATGCTTATAAATATTTAAAGGGTGGGTGTCAAGAGGATGGGGCCAGACCCATTTCAGTGGTGCCCAGTGACAGGACAAAGGGCAATGGGCACAAACTGGAACACAGGAAGTTCCATCTGACTGTGAGAAAGAACTTCTTTACTTTGAGGGTGATGGAGCCCTGGAACAGACTGCCCGGAGAGGTTATGGAGTCTCCTTCTCTGGAGATACTCAAACGTGGTCCTGTGCAACCTGCTCCAGGTGAACCTGCTTTAGCAGCGGGGTTGGACCAGATGATTTCCAGAGGTCCCTTCCAACTCCTACCAGTCTGTGGTTCTGTGAAATCCCAAACCGGTGTGCCTTTGAAGGTGAGCTGGGCTAGTGGTAGTGGGGTGGGAAAGAGGGTAGACAAAGAGGGACTGGTAATGTGGGATGATGATAGCTATACAATAAGGCTGTGCCTGTCTCTTGCTCTTTACTGTGATCACCCAGGAGTGTGTGTGTGTGCTCAGGGGCCTTTCTCTGCACATGTGGGGGCTGTGCCATGAAGTGTAAGCCCTTATTCCACCTTCTGCAGGCACTGCCGTGTTATGGAGCATAACAACAAGTTTATGGAGCATAACAACAAGTTTATGGAGCATAGACAGGCCTTTAGAGGAGTTCTCTACAGGCTTGTGCTTTTGCCTTTATCTGTGAGCTGGCCCCTGAGGAAGTAGTATCGGCCTGAAAATCTCTTTGTTTCCTCACAGAAGGTAGTGCTCAGTGGCCTTTCATGGGGAGAGCTGAGAGTGGGCAGGTGGCACTCAATGTGGCCATGTTGTGAAGCATTAAGAGCTAAGACTTCTCCAGGCTCTGGCACTCATCCTCTCATGTACGCTACTTGTCATGCCGGCACTAATCATACAAGCTGATTAGATTTGAAGCTAAGATTCTGTAGTGGCACCTCCTGTGTTTCCAGAATTTTATATTTTTGAAGGTCAGGTCATTAGATTACAGTGCATTGCCTTGTATCATTAATTTTAAATAATATTCCAGTATGTTTACTACATATATTAGACCACTATGCCTTTAAACTCTACTGAGTAAAAGCTTCGTATTTCTGTATTACTCTCAAATAACTAGGCCTTAGATACACAAGTTATTTTGCCATAACGTAAACGAGAAATTTCTGAGCTAAGTTGAATCAAAGCTCCATCTAGTCCACTTTCCAACAGTTACTGTAAAGAGTAAGACCAGAGCAAGAGTAGTTCATATGCGCTAAGCCTTGTTGACTTTTTTCAGTTCAGGACACTTGCTAGGTTGTAAGTAGCTGTGAGTATTTAGGAAGCGTCTGAGTTTCTTGTCTGTCTTCCTTGAATTAATGTGGTCTTTGACATACTTGCATCTTTTGTTGGTGAGTTTCGTAGAACTGTTTTGTGAAATTTGTATTGTGAAATATAAATGTTTTGCATTTTACCTATCCATTGTGAAGCTAAGCAGATGCGTTTATTTCCCTTCAGTCTGCTGACAAACAGAGCAAGAAGATTCCTCTTCTCATTCTGTATCTAACATAGCAAATGAAGCTGAAATGAAGACTATGAAATGTCTCAGGGCAGATGTGCACCTCCTTTCATGCTAACATATATGCAGGACTCTCCTCTTGTGGATGGACACACCATTCCTTTTGTAATGGGTGTAGCTTAGCCTAACTGCTGCACTTTGTTAATTCCTTCCAAAGTTGGAGTTGAAAAATTTAAAATAGCTTGTACTGAGCTGCAGCGCTCAATTTAGACCTAACCTGAGAGAGTGAAGTCTGTCTACAGCCAGTTGTCTTTCCAGTGTAGACATGTGAGTCTCACATGTGAGACAGTGATATCAAACAGTAGCTTTTCATACATAAATCTTAACTAACTTTTACTCATGTTTTGCAGTAATGAGGAGATGATGGACAATCAGAAATCCCTTGAAGGCCCTGGTGTATAAGCATTATGCTTCAACACCAAATGCAAGTTCTAATTTCTGTCCAGCTTGCAGTGTGCCAGGCTAAATTTTTTGGAGGATCATATTTTAACATTTTTATCAAATTTTTTCTCCCACTAGGTGGCATACATTTAAAATGCAAATTTAGATGCATACCACTATCCTTTGGTGGAGAATAAGTCATTATAAGTCTAAGCGATCTTAGAATGTATGGGTTTTTTTTCCCTCCACTTTCCAAATCTTTAGTTTCTATGCTGTCTCTTTCAGTTAAAAACAAAATTCAAGTCTAGTACTAGGTACTGAAGGACTGCTTTTCAGTGAATGTAAAAAGCCAGGCTTTTATGCTCTTAGTCAGCACAACTCACAGGGTATGGACACCTGAAATTGTTTGTAATTGTTTTAACCAAAATTGGTTTTACCTCTTGATCTGAAAAATGATACATGCCCATTTGAGAAGGTTTCTCTGTTTTTCACTGTGCCAGTGTTGTTCTTTATTTAATTTCAGAATCCCTCACACTCCCCAAATGTTTCTATAGTGGTATGCAGATGTCTGAAGAAAGTTTGAAGAATGTCTGTTATTTTTATCTCCTTGCTTAGGGAATGATTCCTTCATGAACTGCAATGCCTACTTGTTCATTGAGTTTGTATTAGATCAAGGAGTCAGCATAACACAAACAAACAGCACAGCATACCTTAGTTTTTGAAACCTTTCTTGTGCTCACTTTTTCTCTTAAATGACTTTATCTACATGGAATGTGCTTATCCCAGTGCTATATAGTATACTCTGCCACTTTACCTCTGCACTTGGAACATCTTGCAACTGTACTCTTTTAGTGAACTAAAAATTCAAGCAGCTTTCTCCATGTGCATAGAGTATAAACTAAAAATGGACACTTTTTGTCTGGATGCCATGAAGTTTGCATTAGAGATGATTACCCACACATCGTAGTTCAGGCATAGTGTTTGTAAAGAGGCAAAGAGAGAAGGTATGTAGGTATTAGTGGGAGGGATGTAAAAACGTGATGGAAGTGCTGCAATAGAGAAGAAGATTAACACCTCCTTGCGGCAGAATACTAGTGGTGAAGGAAATAGTTCGGACTGGTTAATAGATTATTATAATAAGTCTAGAAGTGATGAGTTGTATTTGTTTTATGTGTGGATCCTGATCTCGCATATCAGGATAAAACAAGAGCAACGTTATGGATAATTGTAGATTTGCACTGGTGTAATACAAAGTAAATGAAAAAAGAGCTACCTCTGCTGACAGCTGATTTTCCAAAGAGAATCTCTAATTCTGGAGGCGCTTTTATGCTCTGTGTTTTGTAGGAGGGAGCAAGGATGCATCCATGTCAGGTGCAGAGCGAGCAGAAGGGGGATATGCCTGAGTGCACTGAAACATCGCTGATCTTGGTGGCAATTGGATTAATGTTAGTAGTTGTAGTCACTTGTGGTTAGTACTTGCAGCTCAGGTTTTAAACTGTTAACAGTTAATTTGATCAAGTAATCCTTATGGACCTTCTCTCCACTGTAGAGAATCTTAATGTCTTTTGCATTTTACTTTACTAAAAGCAGCACTGCAGTCCGCTTGCAAGAGTGAGCCAATACACTGGGAATAACAGCATCAGCTTCAGTAAGATTACAAGGGGAAGGAATTGTTTCTAAATGATAATGAAACAGTCCCAGTCTACTTCTATCATGTTCTTCCCCTCTCTAACTTGGGCTGAAATTGAAGGGAAACTTAGTTGATAACCAAGTAGAAATTACTGTACATGAATAACTGTAATTCAAACAGGTTTTACAGCTTTCTCAGATCATTACCATCAGCTTGACATCTTGGTAACTTAAGACGAATATGCTGTTAGTTTCAATCATTATTAGATGGAGATTAGCGAATCAGAATTCCTTCTTCATTCCCCTGCAAAAAGAAATTTTTACAAGTGTAAGGAATATTTTTAATAGTGGCTTTTTATTGGGTTCCTCATGAGATGAAAGAAGATTATACTGGGAGAGTACAGAGCATGTGGTCTTTGAAAATTTAGCTACTTTAGGTCTGCATTGATAATTGTTTGATATCACTTTAAAAAATGTTGGCTTTGTGTTTTCTCCTCTGTTCCTTTTTCCCCTCCTTAATGGCGACTTTATATCTTTGACTGTACTACATAAAATATTCTGAGGGAAAGTTTTGGTTCTCTGCCTGGAGTGTCCAGTAACTTACTCTGTTCTGAATTCTGCTGAAATCTCATGGACAGATGTGTTTTAAGCACAACGTTCACGGAGAATTTCTGTTTCCTCAGTTTATTCTTTTGCTCGATGATATAACTTGGCTTCTCCCATGGCTTTCTCCTCCTTGTTCTTATCTTCTGAAATACTGCTTTGGTTGGATTTAGATGGAAAGATTCGAACAAGTAAAACTCGCTGTCTTTCCTTCTGCTATGAAGAAACAGCCCCATGCAAATCCATCAACTGGAGCTGCTGCCTACATTTGAGTTAAGCTTATGAATTCCACAAAAAGAATGTTGCATTACAGTTTCAATCTCTAGTGTCCAAGTGCAGACATTGGTATTACCAGAGTTAGCTCAAAGCTATCAATCATGAGAAAGCTTATTGACTGTTCAAAATAGTTCTATCAATATCTCATTTGCTGTCTGATCTAATGCACAGGCTGTGTAATGCCAATGCAATGACTCTATCTTTCAAATGGTATGACATAATTTCTTAGAAATGTGTGTAAAAGGCTTTCGTTTTTATGTTTGGCCCATTGAGTTAGATGGATGGGTTTGGCCTGCTTTGCTGCTTGGGTGATAGTTGTGAAGACAAATTGCTCTTGCAAAATATGTTACAGGTACATGTAATAATAGTATTGAAAGAAATACTCACTTTGATAAAATACTTCACAAAGTTAGGCTTTTGGAATGGCTTCAAGTAGTCTAGGTTAAATGGCAAGCACGGCCTTTATTTGATGGAGTCCAAAGTGGTGTTTCACAAAATCTGATCTAGCTGAATTATGTATAACAAAGACAACCCCAAGATAGCGGTGACAAACCCCAGCTCCAGATCCTGCACTGGCTTTGTACCTTCTTTGTATCTGCTGTCTTGTCACAGTGTAATGATGTACAGGAACTGCAGCGTGTGTGCAGGCAGCTATGCCCTTTCTGGAGCTCTGGGAAGCTCTTGCAATCACCAAGGGCTAGACTGTGTATCAGGTATCGGGTCTGAGCAAATCCAAATGCTGCCCAGTCGTCTCAAGAAGACTTCCGAAACTGGATATCCAGCAGCTGAGGACAGAGCATGTATGCTGCTTCTCTGGAGCAGACGAAGCAGAAGATGGACAGAGATGTATTTCCATTCTTTGCAATTCAGTGGCCAGCACAGCTGAGCTAATGTTTAGGGGCAGGAGGGGTTAATGATTTGCTGCTGGTATAGGCCAGCAGCTAATTACTTTCTGTCTCCAGCAACAGAGAAGCAGGGTGGAATTGCCTCTGTCTAATTTGCAGTCATTCCCATGGAATGCTCCAGAGCAGAAACATGCTGCTCCAGGCTGTGTCTTAGTGACATTGTCTAGCCCTCAGTAAAATATGCAAACACTAGTGATGTCTTAGGGGAATAAGAAGGCTTAGTTTCTGTAGGAAGTGTGTGGTAACAACAAACTTTTCAATACATCCTGGCTTCTGAATAAGATGGGGGTCACAAGGAAGCAGATTTTCATAGAATTGTACAAATGCTCAATATAGTTTTCTAGAAATACCCAAACCCAAAGGCTATGTGCCTTTGCATAATGTTGTAAACTAATTAACTCCTCTTAAGTGCAAGTACAAAGTTAAACCAAAAATATTTCAAAAAGATTTCTTCCAAGATTCTGGTATTTCAACATTTCAATTAGGCTAGAAGAACAGACTGGCTAGCAGGAGTTGATGTGTAATCTTAGCTGAATATGGGATGGACAGCCATGCAATGAGATGGTTTTAAGGTGACTTGATGATACACACTTTAAAGATGACCAACAACAGACATTCTGTAAAGCCTAGATTTTCCTCTCTCGCTGAAGAGCAGATCAGCCTACCTGATGGGAAGTATTTTCTTCTGGAAAAAATGTAAGATTCATAATTTTCTTTTCTGTAATTAGAATTAAAATGTCACAATCCTAAAAACCAAAAATTGCCTTTAGGAAATGCCAGTGCAGTTATATAATTTTTAAATGTTTCCCTTACCTGTTTTTATTACGTTTTCATGTTTTCCCCTGTTAGAACTAAATATGTAAAAACTTAGGATTTTAAGTAGCTTTTAGCAGGGAACATTTTAAAAAGTTTTAAAATAGTGGCACATTTCTACCACTACAAAAAAAAAAAAATTAAGAAAAACCAAATTTGAACCCTTTTGTTTTCAATCAGAAACAGCCCTTTTGGAGGGATGGAAGGGAAGAAAGCAAAACCATTCCACTACTGGTGGATTCAGTCTCTCAATAAGCTTTTGCTGCTATAGTCTTGGGGGAGCAGGGTGGGGTGGGAGGGATATGGGGGGAATTGAAAAAAAAAAAAAGATATTTGAACCAGAATGTCAGGCTTTTTTGTTGTTTTTTTTGTGTGCTATGCCCCCGGCCTCCTTGGCTCGTTAACCTCACTTGCAACTTGGGATACAATGGCTCCTGCTATCACTGGGACTTGGGAATGCTAAAACTTAGTTCAGATCTGGAATATGCTGTTCTTCAGGTATTATCAATAAAACTGAGATTGTGGATCTGAGGATTGTATAACTAAAGTAATTGTAAAACAACCCGTATGCTGTCATGAGGTGGAAGTCTGTGCTTTTGATCAGAAGTGTACAGGAATGTTGAGCAGCAAATGTATCTTATTAAGAACGACAGACAGCTAAGTTCAGAATCTCCTCAAGAGACCAAACTACAGAGACCTGAAGAACTGAGTGTCTCTGATGTTGGTTCATAGAGATACTTAGGACTAACTCTTGAGAATTGTTATGATAATAATTGTGTTAGAGATGGAGGAGAATTTAGAAGTAGTTATGGTAAATGTGAATAAATAGAAGTGAGTGTTTGAGGTGGTAAAAAGGTGAATATTATCACTTATATATACAAAATAATGACTATGTAATATTTTTCTCAGTTTCCTCAGGCTGATAGCACAGAGTAAAACTGACTCAGTTTAGCTACTGTTTGTTGTAGATAATGAAGAGTAAAAGATGATGTTTTTACTTATGTATGTGTGTGGTAATCAGGTGGGCACCTGTGTGCCATGGTTAGGTTATTTCCTAGAATCTACAAGCAAACTCTTGGTCTGTTGCATTAGGTGCTGTGTGCAGAGCATCATAAGACTCTGCTTGTTCAAAAAGTCTTAGTCTTGCAGAGCAGAGGAATTATGGCTGTAAAAACTGAATATGACTTTTCTACCACAGTTTGAGATTTAATATTATGCTACTTTAGATTCTTGACTTATTAATGGTGCTAAGAACAACAATGTGACATTCACTGTGTGTGTGCATCACTGCACATTTTATTGTGGCTATTTTCTGAAGGAAAAAATACAGAGTTCATCATAGTTCTTAGAGACTTTCAGTGTATCATTATAAAATTTTTTAGCTGTGCATTGTACTGTAACAGAAAGCACAATACTATTGTTAAGAGTGCAAATTTGGGTACTGAGGTTGTAGAAAATTCAGCACTTTGGACTTTCAATATGTAAATAATGGAGAATAATGACATAACCTTTTATATGAATACCTGCAATTCCCAGCAACATAATTCATTTATTTACAGGTATACGTTTGCTTCTCTTCATGAATATAGTTTGCTTGTGTGAATGAATTACAGGACAAAGCATGACAAAGCTAGTCAAAAGTCTTTGGTACACCAGTTATGCAGAGCCTGCAATTTATTAGAAATGACCATGTAGTTGTGTTAAGATGTTTGAGTTGTGAAGTGTTACAAAGCGCTATATCTCTCAAAGGCTGAGGCAAGTTGTCTGTGGGAAATGTTAGGGTGCAGCATTATACTATGTATGCTACATATGTTTTCTGTATGTTCCTGTAGCTCTAAATATTATTGATAACGATGTGAATGTTCTTTCAGAAAATATCATATAACTTTTATATTAGAGTAGCATTATCGATTTGAGTTGGGAATAAGTATCAGGACCTCCTAAAAGAAAATATCTTTTGTCTTCATGCAAGTGTAGACAGTTATAAAACTGTGGAAGAGATTATAGAAGAGTTATCACTCTAGTGCTTTTATAGATGAGAAGGTGGTTTCACTAAAACTGTGATGGAGATGTATAGCAGAGACCATTCTGTACTTGTCTATTGCATGGTGGATGAGAGGTGTGTCGTTTTTCTTTTCCTCTTGCATGGAAAAATCAAATATAGTCCTAAGCACTCCCCGGGCCAGGTTAGGAGATGCTATTTCGAATGTAGGTCAGAAGAGACATGAAAAGCTGGGCTGCTGAGTCTAAAGAAGCCAGTAGTCAGTTCTGGGCTGGAGCATGTCTCGTTAAGGTAGGCAAAGCAAGCACACTATAGGTGCTGACCAGCTCTACTTCCCTTTATTGCATCTGATATAAATAACTGTTGCCTTTGAGCTGAGAAATGCTCAGTGCTCTGATTCATAGCATTGTACAGGAAACTCTGGAAAGACATATAACTGTACTTCTAGTTTGATGAATTGATGGCAATGTAGGTGAGCTGTTGGCATTCTCTATATGGAAACATGTCAAACCCAGTAGCGGACTTTGTAAAGAGAGCGAAGATACAACATCCAAACCTCCTTTTACAGAACATACTGATTCTTCAAGGATTTGTGTTGCAAAGTCAGCTTCTGTAAGCCCTGTGAACTTGCTGTGCCTACTGAAGTCAAGAGATGCTGATAGGATGTAGAAGTATTGCTCATCAGTGTAGAAGCATTGCTAATTCACTTCGTAGTCTGTGGAGTTGAACTGAGTAGCTACCAGGGATGTGATGGAGTTGTGGACAGAGGTATGTCCTGGAAACATGTCTTCTGTTCCTAAATGCAGCAAGACCCTTCAGTGGCAATAAAATCTGAGTACAAAAATGTAATGACAGATCTAGTGTGAGATTTATTATTGCTTTAAAGAGCAGTAAGGACACAGAACCTGTTGGTTTTTGTGTGTATGTGTGTTTTTGACTTTTGTGGTTTGATTTTGGTTTGGTGTTTTTTTGTTTGTTTTGTTTTTTTTAACCATACACATAAATATAGTTCCTTTTTATCTAACTTTATTCAGGAGTTTAATGTTAAGAGCTTAATGTTTTTATAGAGGATTGGTTCTGCCACAAAGGAGGAAGAACATTTTCAGAACATCTGGTATAATGCTGTGGTGTGGAGTTGCAGCTTTGGAAATATCCTGGCCAGCTTTACTGAATTATCAGTGAGTTAATGGAAGGAAGAGAAGGGTGGGAGTAGTGTCCTTTGCAGTCCTGCAGCATTTTGGAAAGGTTTAACCCTAACAGATGAAGTGAAGATGATAAATCGCACTGTCAGTTTTGACCAATCAAGCAGTGAAATGGCTTTCTAGTGTGGGTTGTTCGATTTTTTTTTTTTTTTTTTTTTTTTTTTTTTTTTTTGGGGGGGGGGGGTCATGCGTGATGGGGTGGGGGGGTGTTTTGTTATGTTCTTTGTGGCAAAATTTTGCAAGTGACTGTTAGGTTCATTAAGAGACTCTGCCAGTTATCTTGTTTTCTATAGGATGTTTTCCACCCTATAGAAAAAAGTTTCTTTGGAAGGTGTGCAAGATATATGTCATATGAAGTACCAACTGCTACTGCTGTGAACGGACCATAGGTTTAGCAGTGAATGAGAATAAGTATGGGTGCTTTTTCTTAACTTGTAACTACACCTTTGTTTATTTTTAACTAACTTTGTATCCTTATGTAGATTTGCTCTGGACAATCAGTTACTGAAGCATCCCCTGGGATTTTATTTACTACTACACAACCAACTCATAACAAACACCAGTTTAAGAAGGCGGTTCTGTTTGGTATTTTTAAACAACTAACCCTGTGCCATCCCTTAGTTGGGCTGGCAGCAGGAAGGATCAGCTTTCCTAATTGTGAGCATCAGACAATAATTATTAAATCGGAAGAGTTAAAGAAGCCCTTTGTGAGTCTTGCTATAAATGACCAAATCTGAGTGTGTTCTCCCTCCTCCTCCCCGCCTCCCCCTTTTTTTTCCCCTTTGATATTTGGGGTATCTTGAGGAATGAAGTTTGTAAACATGTTTGGAATGAGCGTAACTCTATTTCCTTGGAGTCCTTCGAAATGCTTTGACTGACATTAGGAGATAGGCAGATAGCCACTAATGAAGATCTTATCCTGACATATCCAGTATAATGTGTTTTCCAAGACTCAGAAAGGTCAGCCTCTGAGCAGAAGCAGTTTTCTGATGGTTCTGTAAACCACTTATGGGTGACTGATGGAAGGGATTGTTGCCGGAGAGAAGATTGCAGGGTTTTTTCTGTTGTAATGTAAACTCTACCTGCTCATCCATGTTCCCTTGCATGGGGAGGCAATGGCGTAGTCCTGTGTGTAGTCAAGAAGTATTGACACATTGAGACCCTTGCATATCATGAAGCAGGGCTCCACCAGCATTTCATGAGCCCCAATGCGGTGGGAATTTTGAGAGGACATGACATGGCTGGAATAATTAGATCCATAAACTGTGGTGGGGATTAATTACCTGTGCAATAAGGCAAGCAAGTGCTGTAGAGCTATTTTCTTATAACTCTACAGTTTAGTGGGAAGACTGTATCCTTGGGGGAGCTTACAAGTACACTCACAGTTTCTAGAATTGCAGAAGCTTTCATTTAGGTCTAAATGACTTATACATAGAAGTGTTAATTTGAAAGATGAAAAAAAGAAAAAAATACTCTGGAATTCTGACAATGCATAAACAATATTTTACAGTATTTCTAGTTAATATCTAATGAGACAACACGTTCTTCCTGGAATTCCTGCTTCTAGCTCCAGATATTGTTAATGAGAATTTTAAGACCTCTACAGTAAAAAGAATATGTTAAGGATACACTCATGCAACTACTTGTGATTATATATTCATATTTAACATGTCAAAGGGAAATTAAGATAGTGTGTGTGCTTGTATGCCTGTAATGAGTATTGTCATCAATTATAAATATAGCAGCTTGCTGTAAACTTTGAATCTGGATTCTTTTAGGGACTCAGAGCATCCATCATCTCAGGCTGTTTGGACTGTAGTGGTTGGTAGATAAGATCTCTGAGAGGTATGCTACCTTTTTTTTACAAATTTTAGCTTTAACAGCAGCTGTGTTATTTCAGAGAAATGAAGAACCCAGCTGCTCCAAAAGCCCATCAGTGTAGCCCATCTGACTATACTGTACCCGTATATGTTATGTATATTTTACAGCCTCAGGTTAATGGAACATCATAACTGCTGATAGAGGGAAATGCCTTTTATGCTCACAGTGAAATACAGACAAATCCATAGCATGTTACTGAAAGTCACATGTGGTTGTCAAAGTTTGACAAAATAGAAAAATAATTCTTGTCTGATCAGCTGTTAATCTAATGGGAATTTATTGGGATTTTTTGGTTTGCATTTTAATTTTTGAAGTACATTGTACTGTGAGGGGGGTAAAAGAAATCTTAGATTCTTTAAGACAGAAGTAAACTGAGAATTATTTTGGACTTCAAAACCCTTGACATCCTTTGAGTTGGTGGTCTGCACCAGTGATTGCTTGCATCCAGATGGTACCTATAATTACTGTGTTTCCACCTAACTATGTCCACAGACTTACTTAGCAAGAGTGGTCTCTAGGAATGACCTTGAGCTATCAATGAAGGTGTTTCCTTTGTTCTTACATTGTTAACTTTCTACAGGGGAAAACCCCCTCTGATGTCTGATGGTACAATAGCTTGAGCCAAGTGCAAGTGAAATCCAGGCAATGTGGTCATGTACGCGTTTAAGCACTTAAAGATAGCTTTAATTTTTTTAAAACTTTTTAAGTGCAAACAACAGATCTTCAAAATATGTGCTGCACACTGTGTGTTAACCTCTGACATACTGTACCATTTCAAATGTGAAACAATCTGTATAGTCTGAAATAATTTACTGGAAGTTGCTGAGTCTTTTTTGCCTTTATATCATTTGCTGATATCCTTCGTCAAACAGTTCTCTTTATACTTTTGAACAATGCCAGTCATTTTCAGCACAGTGAATAATATGCATGTTGAATTATTTACATTAATTTACAACATGATCTACAAAAATAAAGCATTGCAAATTTGAATGCATGCCAGATTCTTCTAAAAGAAATAAATAGGTTTTTTTTTCTCTTCTCCTTTAAATTAGTTGTCTTTGACATATGGTGAAAATATAAATACACGTGTTCAGGCAGCATATTATGTGTGTTTGTATCAACACTAAAATTCAGTAACATTTTAAAATTGACTTTTCTGCACAGGTAGCAGACAAAGAATGGTTTCTTTTCACTTGGAGTCTGGCATGACCTCTGGAAGTGCCGTTCCCACTCTGTTCTTGGTAGCTAAGTGTCAGTTTATTTGTATCTGGAAAATGTAATTGGGAGCTAGTCGCATAAGTCAGAAAATGTGTTTCTCAGGCCTTCATCTAGTCCATTAGGTACATTATTCTTGTAAAGTTCTCTGAGTGTTCCAAAGTTCTCTCTTAGACCTGCTTAATCTCTTTAGCACTGAGCAGGTCAGTGCTGTCCCATCTTGTGGTGAAACGGTTCATGTCAGCAATCAAATCTTTCTGCCTTCTGTATTCACTGAGAAGCCTGATCTCAGTGTGCTGTGAGCAAGATGAACTGGCAGCTGCAGGATCTGTTGTTCTGCCTTACACAAAACACAGTGGCAATGGCTGTTGCAGGTAATGGCCAGATAGGGATGCCTGCTTTTACATAAGGTGGACAACCTTAAAACCTTTTGCCTTGAACGTGGGGAAACCCAGTTCACGTTGTTGTAGGGTTTTGAAGCGTGTTTTCTCTCATGGAAGGGGGCCAATCATTGGATCTCTGGGTTGGAGTGGGAGGGGAGGGTTAAGTTTAGGAGACAGTCTTTTGTTTTACTGTGAAGTCTTCTTCTGAACAATATAGCAGCTTTAACAGTGCATTAGTTCACAGTGACAGGAGAATGTGCTTTGTTAACCTAATATTTAGGGTAGTCATCTGTGAGGAATTCAGTCCTTGCTCTCAGAACTGTGCCTGTGTCTTACACTAAATGGTCATAGGCCAGGCTTCACAAATGGTCCTTTAAACAGAGGCTGCAACCCATCTTCTTGTTACGACCCATTCTCATAACCTGGTGTGGTTGGTTTTTTTTTTGTCAATGTGAATAAGCCTTGAGGTTTTAGGATGTTTTAGTGGACTGTCTTGCTCTACAAATCGCTCTTTTCATGTGAATGCAGTGTGTTGATGTTGAGTCCAAACGTTTTTCCAGGCTAAGCATAGGTGACAAAATACAGTATCAAAATGTCCTATTGTCAGGTTATTCTTTGAGAATCTTGGTTGTATTTGAAGCTTTTCCCACAAACTGGATTAGCTGTTGAAAAGAGCTTTTTGCTTTTTGGGACAAGTTGAAGGACTTTGTTATTTATTAGGACGTGGGAAGAGTGGGAAAACAATGTGGTGGGAGAGAGCATTATAGTGTATTGTGAGGAGGGAGGCTGGCTGGCTACTAGGAAACCTGGTAAAGCATTGCTTTCTGGAAAAGTGCAGTGAATTGGAGTGGTGCTACCAAAAGGCTGTCCCCTTACAGATAATGAGGACTGGTGTCCCACTTCAGTGAGTGGTGAGCTGCAGGAAAGCAAGAACGCCCATAGCACATGAGAAGATTAGCTCTGTGTTTTACAGTGGGGCTGGTTATTGTCAGGGAGTTTGGCTCAAGGACTAAGAGGTAGTGTGAAATGCCAAATACCTTTTTAAAGAAAGATGTACACAAACAGAATTTTCTGTTGAAAGCCATCTTACAATGACTTAAAGCTTACAGTTAAAGAAAGTTATAAGAATCTCTATTTTCCTTTTTAAATTCTGTGGGCTCACTATCACACATACTTAATTGGACTGTATAAAATACAATACCTTTTTTTTTTTTTCACTTGAAGTATAGAAATGGCCAAAGCAAGTTTGTCTGTTCTGGCATTCTGACTTTGAATGCCCAGCACCATCTGCTTCAAGGGTAAGTGAAGGAAGCATTGTAATGGCAAATTCTGGAGCAGTTTCCCCATTGGGAAAGATTCTTTCTAATGCCCACCAGCAAGAAGCTGACTTATTCACTGAAGCGTCAAGGTTTCTATCTCATGTGGTTTTTTTCTTAATCTCATCTAATGTAGCTGTGAATGTTCTCATTATGCATATAAATGTCTAAATGCTTTTTGAATCTTGCTAAGCTCTTGGCCTTGATAACACCTTCAGGAAAACCACCACTGGTTAATTATGGGCCATGTAGAAATATTTTCCCCCCTCTTCAAATTTGTTTTGTCCAACATCACTGTCAATCTCTTCCGTATATTTTTATTATTATTTTATATATCTGTGAGTTTTGCTTGTACCCCTCTCATTTCTCAACCACATGGTTGAAAACTTAGAACTCTTTTTCCAGATTCTAAGTCTTTCATTTCCAAATACAAGTATCTTCCCTTAACACTTATATCTTAGTCATGAACTGGTCTGAGGATAAGCTGTAACTCACTGATCACTGTTTTCTCCCGGTAATGTTTAACAGTGAAATTCAATCATATGCTCTACTGGCATTCAAAGTAGAGCAAGATTTCCAGTTCTGTTCTGAGCAGCTTTCATTACAGGTGTCTGATATCTGATACAGTTTTTGGTTGGGTTTTTTTCAGTGTGTTACCATTTGGGAGCTGTCTTATCTGAATATGTGGGAAAAGCATTTTCTACTTGCGTGTATTGACTTCACATTAGTTTTCCGCTTTTTCCTGTTGTCTTCTTTCTCTCTGGTTGTGTCCCGGTTTGAGTTAGAACAGAACTAATTTTGTCAGTGATTTTACTTTCCAGCTCAGTCCCTTCTAACTAACTGCACTTTCTGAAGTCAACGGCATATTTTTGCAGACAGTCTCTGCTTCCAGCAGTGACAACACTTGATGTTTACAGCCACTGCCAGGGACTGGTGTGCAGAAAGGCTCTGGCTTATACTTGCTCCCGTGCAGACCCAGGTCACTGCTAAATCCTGTGTACCACGGTGGGGGTGCAGTAAGTGAGAGGCCGCAGCTGTGGGGAGGAGCAGACAGGACAGGTGACCCTGAACTGACCTACAAGGTGTTCCATCCCATAGATGTCATATTCAGTATAAAGCTGAGAGTCACAAGGGTCAAGCTCTCCTCTTTAGTGGCCAGCATCTGAGGACAAATTTGTCCATTCTGCCTTCAATCCCAATCTGTTCATTCCTGAATCCAGTTCCAGAATCCAGCTCCTGCATCTGGTTTCCAACTGTTGCTGAGCCCAGCCTGGGATGTCCCCAGTGTCTGCCCTGCACCATCAGTGGTGAAGGTGACGTGATTGCCATCAGGGGGGTTGGTTTCGATATTGGTATTGTATATATAATTGTATATATATATATAATTGTTACTATTTTTATTAAAGCCATTTTAGTTTTCTTTTCCAATCCCTAAGTCTCTCTCTCTCTTATTCCCTGCTCTCCCTACTTGGGAAGAGAGAAGGGTTAATAGAGAACATCTGTCATTCATCTAGTGGCTGGCCCAGCCCTAACCCATGTTAAATCCTGTTAGTTTCAGTGTTGTGTCTTTTCCCTTAAATCCAGAGGGAAGGGCATGTGTTTATAGGTGCAAGTTTTGTTACCTTTTCTTGCATATTAGTAGCACTTGCTATGACAGGGTGCTCCAGCGGTCTATAAATATTACCTGGTCCCAACAGCAGGAAACATTTTGCTGAAGATCAGTAAAATGCTTTGAGTAGAAACCCAAACCAAAAGGCCGGAGAGAAGGTTACAACCACAGGATAACTAGTATAGTTGAGCTTCGGGGTTAAATTTAAAGTGGACACTTAATTTGCTCCTTATTTCTTTAAAAGCCTGACTCCTTGAACCATGGTGAACATTTGGAGGCCTCATGTAATTACCCCTGTTGTTTCTGAGGACTAAAGTAGAGATGAAGCATTTCCCAGAAGAGCCAGACCATATGGTTACATTAACCTACTGTGAACATGCGGTGCAATCCCGTAGGTCTTTGAGCATCTGAGAGCAGAACTGGTACTTCTATTTGTATCTTTGTCAGCAGTCCACCTTTTGTTTTGATTATGCCTCTTAAATAATTCGGGCTGCTGTTGACTCCTGCTGAGGGAGTAAGAAGGTGTGGAGGTGACGCTGATCACTTGAATGTCACTTGAGAAACTGTCAGCTCCCTCTCTGTATACAGCGTGAGAAGTTGTCACTGTTCCCAGAGGTGGAGGCTCATTCCACAGAGTCAGCAGTCTTTTCTTCTGGTGCGTGTGTGTTCACTTTAACCCATAGCTGGTTGAATTGACTGTAGGACTTTGAAGATTGCCTTATGGCATATTTGTAATTAACTGTTTCAAATGTAGATAGAACTTTATGTGGAGAAAACGATACAAGTGGCTATCAGCAGGTTTAATCTTTGTAGCTGATTGAAGCCCAGATAACCATGGTGGCTGGAAAATGTTCTCCGCTTCTAAGTTTCTCCCCTCTCTATAGAGTTTGTTCCTGTAGTCTGCCTATGAGGATTTTGTAGGTTTTCTTCACCTGCTTCAGACTGGACCAGCTGGATTTGTTTATATGGCCTGAAATAAATAATGAGCCATCACTTGAGTGTTTTTTCCAGTAGGGACAAAACCCTCCAGCTGGTGAATGGAGAAGTTGAGGACACCCAATATCTGTCCAACGCCTTGTTGTCTGAGCCAGCAAAGCTGTTGTGCAGCTTAGCCTTCAGCTGTTCCAGAGAGATTGCTGGAGCTAAAAGTTGCCTTTGCCTTAGTACTTAGCTTGATTGGGTAATAGAAAAGATAATTCATAATGGACTTTTTTCACTCATTTTTCCAAGTGCATGTGTGAAACAATGCCTGTAAGTACTGGGTGAGAGCATGGGGGACTGCACACTGCAGCCTGAAAACAGATCAGTATTTTTACCAGCGTATTTGTGGGTGCTCCTACACGCTTGGTCCTTGCATACATACGCTGCACTTATAATCACCATAAAATAGGTGATTTTTATATTTCTGTGCCAAACAGGAAGCTGAGCAGTGGTATTAAGTAGTACTGGAGAAACCCTGTTAAGGATTACTCCCTGGAAAAATCTTGCTTATTTGTTGACTTGAGCTTATTAAGTTACTTGAGCAAGAAGGTAAGTATTGTACCTATGTACTCCATTAAACACACTGTGGTCTTTTACCTCCTTTATGGTGCTATGGATTATTCCAAGAATGACTTTCTGTGAAAGATGTTCTCATTCTTTGGTGTGGAATCTGCTGAATAATTCAGGCTGAAAATTCTGTATTAGCATAAGGGTTTTTTTTCTGGAGTAGTCCATGAACAACCTCATGTCCTAGATTTCAAGATCAATGCATAAATAACACAACATGCTGTTGGGCCAGCAAGTATATTCAGTTTGCGAAATACTAAATTCTCTGTAAAAATTGGGCAAGTCCAAGCTAAAAGGATCCCATATAATTTGGCCAGATTGGGTTATTTTAATGAAAGAAGTCCATTTGCTGAGCTAGTGTTAGAATTACAGATGACTTCATGCAAAACAAGGACTGCCTGTGGTTTAGCAACAATGTGTGCCTTGGTCCTTTATCTTCATTTTGCCAGTATTCACTTTCTTCCTGCAAACTTTCTGTTCATCCAATAGTCCAGCTCATTGCTGCATCCATTTACTTTTTTTCCCCTTGCACTGCAATTCAATTAGAAACAACTTTTCTTGTTAAATGCTGATAGAAAAAAAAGTTCAAGAGAGAAATGTTTAGAAAATTGGCTGTTTTGTTTATGGAATTTTTCAAGATTTCTAAATAACTGATGATATATCATCAACCAGCAATCCAAATCCCTGTCTGGAGAGACACTTTACAACTTCAGTGCTTAACAGAGGTCAGAGTGCCCTCCTGTCCTCCATCCTGCCCTGCAATTACAGATTGAGGGAAAGATAATCTGTTATTATTATTTGCATTTCAAAACACAGTCTGCCGATAACTATGTCATTGTTGATGTTTGCCGGTGCTTTGTGCTAGGTGTTCTTGTCAATGGCATAGCACTAAGTCCAGCACGCATTTAAGAATCAAAAGCTGGCATCTATGGAGGAACAGTGTGACTTAAGAAAAATAAATATAAAAATTAGCTTTCTCTACACCCAAAGGAAATAGATTACACACTTTTTCCCTAAAAGGGCATGATATTTTTGTTGTTCCAGAACTCATGCATTAACATTTGTCTTTTGCAAATGTGGATTTTTTAAATTATTTTTGTTGAAACTCTGATTGTATCATCAGTGGTGGTTACAAATGAAGCAGCAACACTTGTTTATTTAATTAGAAAGTTAATTGATAGTCTATATCAAGTCATAGCTAGCTATAATTTAGTTTATAAATTGAGAATATTAAGCTTTCTGGCTAAAGCATAAGAATTAAATTAGATTTAATAATAACATATGATGTTAAGTAAATGTATATTTCTTTCATCTTCAAAGAATGTAAACAATTTCAGATAATACACCTCTCATGATGCAGCCGAAGAATGTTTTCTGTATCATAAGTGGAAATGAAAGTGTCTATACAAATGAGTAGGCCAAAGCTACAAAGTGAGTAAATTTCAGATCCAGGCTAAGAAATGTCAAATTCCAGCTTTACATACTTGTACTTAATACTACTTCAGGAGTCCAAATTTGGGGAGGCACTGAAATATTTCAGGTAGGTAGTGATGAACTTGCAACAAGAAGTCCGAGGGCAATCAAGAGAGACTTCAGGGCCTTGGGAGCTAAGCCTGAAGGTGGCACATCGTTTGCGGGACTGTGTACTAGCAAGGTCCTTGGGTCTGTCACACTAGTGGAGATAGAGGATGGAGTGCCATGTGATTATATAGACACGAGGGATACTGATGTGCTAGGAATCATGGTAGTGCTTGGGAATGGTCAGGCAGGAATTAGGCCTTCTTCCCTCAAAAAGGCGACAGTTTCAATAGCCCAACTGAAGTGCATTTACAACAATGTCCACAGCATGGGCAGCAAACGGGAGGAGCTAGAACCCCTGTGCAGCAGGAAACCTATGATGTAGTTGCCATCACGGAGACATAGTGGGATGATTCACGCAACTGTAGTGCTGCATTGGATGGCTGTAAACTCTTTACGAGAGATAGACCAGGAAAGAGAGGCAAGGACGTAGCTCTGTCTGTTAGGGAGTGCTTTGATTGTCTAGAGCTCGACAATAGTGATGACAAGATTCAGTGTTTATGGGTAAAAATCAAGGGGAAGGCCAACAGGGCAGCCAACTAGGATGAAGGAGCAGGTGAAATATTTTATAAGCATCCGGAAGAAGTCCCACAATCACTACCGCTTGTTCTTGTTGGGTACTTCAACTTACTGGATGTCAGCTTGAAATACAATATAGCAGAGAGGAAACAGTTCAGGAGGTTCCTAGAGTGTGTGGAAGATGACTGACACAGCTGGTGAGAGAGCCAACTGGGTAAGACTCTCTGCTGGACCTGTTGTTTATAAACAGAGAAGGACTTGTGGGTGATATGATGGTTGGAGGCCATCTTGGCCACAGTGATCATGAGATGGTAGAGTTTTCAATTCTTGAGGAAGTAGGAGAGGGTGGGCAATAGAACTGCCGCCTTGGACTTCTGGAGGGCAGACTTTGGCCTTTTTAAGAGACTGGTTGACAGAATCCTTTGGAAGGCAGCCCTGAAGGGCAAAGTAGCCCACGAAGGCTGGACAATCCTTAAGAGGGAAGTATTTAAGGTGCAAGAACAAGCTGTCCCGGTGTGCTGTAAGACCATCTGGCGGGGAAGAAGACTGGTCTGGCTAAACAGAGAGCTTTGGCTGGAACTCAGGAAGAAAAGGAAAGTCTCTGGCCTATGCAAGAAGGGACAGACCACTCTGGAGGACTACAAGAATTTTGCAAGGCTGTGCAGAGAGAAAATTAGAAGGGCCAAAGTCCAGCAAGAACTTAATCTGGCCACTGTCACAAAAGACAATAAAAAATGTTTCTATAAATACATTAACAGGAAAAGGAGGGCTAAGGAGAATCTCCATCCACTACTGGATGCAGGGGGAAACATAGTGACCCAGGATGAAGAAGAGGCTGAGTACTGAATGCCTTCTTTGCTTCAGTCTTTAACGGTAAGACCAGTTGTTCTTTGAGTGCCCAGCCCACTGAACTGGAAGACAGAGATGGGGAATGGAATGAAGCCCCCATAATCCAAGAGGAAATGGTCAGTGACCTATTGCACAACCACTTAGGCACACACAAGTTTATGGGGCCGAATGGGATCCAGCCAAGGGTACTGAGGGAGCTGGTAGAAGTGCTCACCAAGGCACTTTCCATCATTTACCAGCAGTCCTGGCTAACGAAGGAGGCCCCAGTTGACTGGAGGTTAGCAAATGTGATGCCCATCTACAAGAATGGAGTACTACAGGCCTGTCAGTCTGACCATGACACCAGGGACGGTTATGGAGCAGATCATCTTGACTGCCGTTGAGTGGCACATACAGGACAACCAGGTGATCAGGCCAAGTCCGCATGGGTTGATGAAAGGCAAGTCTTGACTGACTAACCTGATCTCCTTCTATGACAAGGTGACCCAATTAATGCATGAGGGAGGAGCTGTGGATGTTGTCTACCTAAACTTTTGTAAAGCCTTTGATGCTGTTTCCCCCAGCATTCTCCTGGAGAAACTGGCTGCTCATGGCTTGGATGAGTGCACTCTTCGCTGGATAAAAAACTGTCTGGATGGCCAGGTCTAGAGAGTGGTGGTGAATGGAGTTCAATCCAGCTGGTGCCTGGTCACAAGTAGTGTTCCCCAGGGCTCAGTGTTGGGGCCCGTTCTCTTTAACATCTTTATCAATGAACTGGATGAGGGGATCGTGCACACCCTCAGTAATTTTGCAGATGACACCAAGTTAGGCGGGAGCGTTGTTGTGTTTGACGGTAGGGAGGCTCTGCAGAGGGATCTGGACAGGCTGGATCAATGGGCTGAGGCCAATTTTATAATGTTCAACAAGGCCAAGTGCCAGGCCCTGCACTTTGGTCTCAACAACCCCCTGCAACGCTACAGGCTTGGGGAAGAGTGGCTGGAAAGCTCCCTGGAGGAAAAGGACCTGGGGTTGTTGGTCGATAGCTGGCTGAAGATGATCCAGCAGTGTGCCCAGGTGGCCAAGAAGGCCAACAGCATCCTGGCTTGTATCAGCAATAGTGTGACCAGCAGGAGTAGGGAAGTGATTGTCCTCCTGTACTCGGCACTGGGGAGGCCACACCTTGAATCCTGTGTTCAGTTTTGGACCACACCCTACAAGAGGAACATTGAGGTGCTGGAGCGTGTCCAGAGAAGAGCAATGAAGCTGGTGAAGGGTCTAGAGCACAAGTCCTATGAGGCCAGGGTAGGTTTAGGCTGGATATTAAGAAAAATTTCTTCACCAAAAGCATCCTAAACCATTAGAACAGGCTGCCCAGGGAAGTGGTGCAGTCCCCATCCCTGGAAGTGTTTAAAAGACGTGTAGATGTGGTGCTGAGGGACATGGTTTAGGGACCCTGACAGTGAAGGGTGTACGGTTGGACTTGATGATCTTAAAGGTCTCTTCCAACAAAAATGATTCTGTGATGTATATCTAAATGTATGAACAATCTCTTCGACTTTGTCACTATTCATGATGACAAATTGTGGTTGTGTTCAAGTGCTTTCCTAGATTAAAGTTAGAAAGATATCATCTAGTGTATTTCATATTGCAGTATGGAGGTATGGTCTGTGTTAATACACTAGCATTTTAGTTAGCATCTCAGCTTTTCACCAGTTGAGGAAGCTTTGAGCACCAAAATGAGCTGCTTTTTTTTTTTTTTTTCCCCTTTCATGATTAGGCACTTTTTAGATAAAGGTATAAGAAGCACAAATTGTATTGTTGGAGTATACATTTATTCTTCTTGATTTTTTTTAATGGGGATACTCAGGTGCAAAAACTGTGTGCACTTTATAAGTGAACCTGAGAGATAACATTGCTTTGATTTATCTGAAAAGCAGTGATGGTGAGTTTCTAGCTGTAGCATTTTTATACATCTGCTGCTCTTCCCAGAGATGGCTCCCGGCCGAACCTTCTGCATACTAGAGCCCACCTCCTGCCTAACATGCCATAGGTCACACTTACATTTTCTCATCTCTGCTCATCCTTTTCCCCATGCTCACAGCAGGGCCTCTGTTTAAGTGAGAAAATATTGTCTGCAATTGTTTGCAAGTGAAAAATTCCCTTGATTTTTTTTTTTTTTTTTGTGATTTCAGTTTTGGTAATGTGGATGTCATTGCTAAAGATGTATGTGTTAAAGCAGAAAGGTGGATTAAAAAGTTACCCTTATAGGTCTGGGATTTTTAAAAAAAAAAATATTGGAAGGCAGGCTATTAAATTCCCCTGAGAATAAATTAAAGATGTTTCCTGAAAATTCTGAGAACATGTCTTTTCCATGTTTCTTTGCAGGTTTGAGAATAGCCGATGTCTTACTCATCATACTGACCCATCAGACAGGCATCAATTAGACATTCAGATAAGCATGGGTCACCAAGGTTGCTTGGTGTTCTAAAGGGAAGGCATTTTTAGCTTTTGCCTTTGAAAGAGCAGGTAAAGCACTCAATCTAGCATTAATGGTTTTTCTCAATTCATCACTTGCTTGAGTCAGTAACCTGACTCTTATTAACCCAGATCATTAAATGCTTTTAACCCTTTTCCACAGAAAGAAGGGATTTCTCAAGTACGAACAGTTTCAGGGAATGTATTAATTTCATGCAGCTGCCACTTGCCCTGCAGCATTGGATTGCTTTAGTGTTACATTTTGTAGAGACAATTTGAAAAGCAAAAGAAGCTTTTTAAAATTTGTTTGGTTGTACTGAAGATTTTTGTTAATACATGAAGTGTTATGTGTTGGAGATGTCAGTAGAAACAGTAATCACAGAAGCTGTAATGTTCCATACAGGCGTGAAAGATGCATGCATTTAAGGCAGGTAATAGAGCATCAGGGGGTGGGGGGAACCAGTATAATGCAGGAAAAAACCAAATAGCAGTGACGTAAACTTCTGTTCTGCTGAGGAATCCTGTACACAAAAAGGTAGCGTTTGTCTTGTACGTAGCACTGGTATTTATCCCTATATTCTCACTATACCAGAAGTAAGGGCTGTTTCAGAAGTTAGTACAAATAATAATTTAAGTCCTGCTCCTCCAACCATGTTAAAATTAAGTATTTGCGGGTTAAAGCGCTACTGTAGTAAGGACTGTGAAGTGATTAAGTACCAACAGACAAGATTAACCAGGAGGACTTCTTCCTGTCCCCTTGGGAATGACTACTGTTGTAGAAAAGGCGCTGAGTTCTCCGAACTTGAGGAAGACCTATTGTATATTTGTTTCTCAAACTGTGTGTGCATTATGTGTCTTTGGAAGAAAGCCAGTCATCCTGTTTGGTTAGGGTTTTGTTACTGCTATGGAATGCTTTTGGGGAAAGTGTTTTCCAAGGCTGGACGAGGTTTGGCATTTGTTGTTTTCAAAGAGAGCAAAATTCAACACAAGCTTTGCTCTGTGGTTTTACCAAGCAGCCAGACCTGCATGTAATGTGAAATGGGTTATACTCCATTCAAGTCAGTGGGTGCTTGCTAAATGATATCAAAACAATTCCTGTTCTAAGGTATTACTGCCTACCATTCACCACTTGATTGTTTTTTTTTTTTTTTGTGACAGATCTGTCCCCACCCATTCCTCTCCCATGCCACTAACTGTTTACTGCAATAATGTCTCAGAATTTGGATCTCCTTAACCAGAATTTTGGCAGCTTTCAAGGAGGGGACAGAATGGTAAGTAGCATATTTCTTTTTTTTTTTTTTACTGTTTCTTTTCATTCAGAGTAATCATACTCTGCATCATCATCTGACTACAGATCTTGATCAAATTCTTTTTGGTAACAACAGTATAACTAACTGCTTGTGGCCAACAAATGAATCAAAAGTCACATTATGGGTAATCTGTTGCTTTATATAAAACTTAATAATGGCCCACAAAAATTAGATAATGACACAGAGGGGTTTTATCATGTGAAATGAAATGAGTGTTGTCAGAAATGTAGATGAATACCTGTTAAACGCAACAACTTGTGTGTGATACTGTCTTTCCAACTTTCACTATATTTTGTACTCGTGGCATAAAGGAGCTTGATAGTTTTAATAGTTTTTAATGATTTTGCTAGCCTATCACAAACAGATTTGAAGATTTGGCACATTGGGATATGAAGACAGTCTGATTCATGAGTAAAATGGTATTTTTAACCTTGCTAGTGAAAATTTTAAACCACGTGTAAGATGAGTTGGTGATTTATAGAAGAACTTGAATGAATCTTTTTTTTAAATATTAAAACTCAGAGCACTACTGCCTTTGATTTATAAGCGTGTGTTTTCTTTATAAACAAGATGCAGACAAAAGCCCTACAGATGAGGGCTGACTAAGGAATTTTGCAGCGTTTTTAAAGCACAGTCTTACTTCAGTATGATCAGAGAGGAGTATTGGCATATCTGCTAAAACACAACCCTTACCATGCTCTCAGTTCGTCAGATACTCCTTCCTGTGCTTGACTACTTTTGGGGAATGTCTTCTCATTTTGCTTGCTCATGGTAGAATATGTAAGATAACTTGTGTTCTTGAGCAACATGCATTAAGACTGCCAGGCCTGTATGTTACTGAAATGGAATTTAAGCTATTTATCAGTCAGAGGTGCAAGGAAAGCAAATGCAGAGGAAAAATATTATCAACAGGTTTTGTGGCTTGTGAGGGTTTTTTGTTTTTGTTCTTTTTTTAATTTGTTTGTTTGATTGGTGATTAGTTTCACAATTAATAGTTTCCGAGACAGAAGAACTCATCATTACAGAGAGCCATGGATAATTATTTTGAATTCAGAGATCCTGTTGTAAAATTGTGGAAATTGATTGGAGACTCCTTATTCCTGGCTGACAGAATCCTGAACCCCAAACATTCAGAATACCCCAATAACTCTTTTTATCCAAATCTAAGTTTTGTTCATTTTTCACCTAATCTGATGGTAGATACTATAAACTCATTGAGGAACTACTGAGTTACTTTGGTAATCCTACCTAATTGGTAGAAAAACATACACAGACTCAGATCTTGGGATTTCAGCTTTACTCTTTTGTATTATATTACAGTTTTGCTAGGATGTATTCATATGGCCCCAACAAGATACATCTTTCAGGTGTCTTAAAAAGAAATGTAGGAGACAGTTTTCTTTGTTTCACACAGAAGGAAGTTTGCTGGATAATGTAATTTAAAATAGTATACAAAACAGATTAGAATGTGGTATGATTGTGGGAATTTCCATGTAAAACTTCAGTGTTTACAGAAAAAAAAAAGCAATGCTGTGGCTTAGAGTATTTGGATTATGAAATGTATGTAAGAACTGCAGGGAAGTTGTAGCTTACGTGATCATGTGAACAGAATCTCAAGTCCACGTGAATTGGATGCAAAGAAATCACTTTATCAAAAACTCAGATACAGATGTCTGGTTTTAAGGTAAGGGAGTGACAGATGACATAAGTGGTCTGTAATGTTTGTAGATAATAGCTAACTAGGGGTAAGGAACTAATGAGATTCATTGAGAACTATAAGAGAGAATGAAATTCTCTTCTTGTAACTACAGAAAGCAAACTTTGGCTTTTGCTCTGCTCTGCAGGGGACTGCACTCTTCTGCCTTTGACACTTCAGATTTTCCACGAAGTCAACATTTCCTTTTCAATTGATTTCCCATGTCTCTTCCCCCCCCCCCCCCCCCAACTTCCATTCCTGATTCCTTGCTTTTCATTCCAGTCCTGTTCTCCAACTTTCTTCTGCAGCTACCACTGTTTCCACTCCTTTCCTTAATTATGCTTGTTCATTCCTGAGTTTTGAACTTTGTGGTTTCTCTTTCTGGCTGTAGTTTGTGTCACGGTGGTCTATCCTTCCAGGTCCCAGCTGTGGCATCCTTGTTCAGCATATCTCCCCTCCCTTGAATGCTGGTCTTCCTTCCTGGACTTTGGTTTCTCTCAGGTAGCTTTCACCTTTGTGCTACCTGAATTCAACCAACTGGACTTGCTTTGAAAACAGAGGAGAGAAAAATTATTCACTACTTCCCACATCTCACTTGTAAGGAAAGTCTTGCTTGGTCTGGACTCTTCAGAGACTTCTGTGCTAAAGATCCACCAAATGTATGCTAAGCATGCGCAAAGTGTGGGGTTTTCCCCAAAGTTTTAGCGGTGTAATTTAGCAGGATTTCCCAGGGATGTGTAGAAGTGCATCCCTGGGAGAATTTATTCCGCTGTCAGTTTTCTAATTCCTATTTTAAAATGTCAAAAGTATTCATATGTCTTTAACAAAAGGTCCATAAAATGTTGAGTGAGGGGAAAAAACACCGTTTTTCTGTAACATTTTTCAAAATGCTTGAGCTGTTCTGTTTGAAGATTTTAAAATAAATGAAACAAATTCACTTCAAAAGAGATTTTTGCATGTAGAATTGTGTATTGCACAATTTGGTAAGGGGTTGAAAATGAGAAAGGAGACAACTTTTAATAACAAGGAAAACTCAGGTTGTTTATAATATATACATTTGAAGATTGTAAGTATCCATGTCTTTAGAGTTACTGTCTTAATTCTGTTTTACAGCAAAAAATGATTATGTGGCTCTCTGAATTGCTTAGCAACTGGGATCTGTATTAATTTCAGCATATCTATATGTTTTTATCAAGGAAGGATTTTTGTACAAGACATCTTTAGTCTAGTATAATTAAAGAAAACCATCAAGCCCTAGGTTATAATTTTTAAAAATAGCCCAATATCAACTCATCTATAGTTAGAGATAGTAACGTTTTGCCCTTATGTGCGCCTTTCACCTGAGGATCAAAAAGTCTTTTACAAATGTTGCATAAGCCTCACAAGTTATCATTGTACAGAAAGACTCATACTTTGACTCCTATTATTTGGTTTGCAGGCACTACAAATGAACTAGTTCCCTTGAGGTTCACCTAGAGATTTGAATTCATTGTGTATTGAGCTGTAAGAGGAAATCTTCAAAGTGATTCCATCTCTGCTCATTAACTTCCCACTTCTTTCTCCATTTTCAAAAGTTTTATGCCCTAGTTGTGCAGATACGGTGTGAGGGAAGACATGTTTTGATGAGCAATTGCTCTCAGGCTGTGAAAACAAAGGCGTCATGTGAATTCAGCAGCTCTTCAGCTACTGAGAGACT
This sequence comes from Bucorvus abyssinicus, assembly GCA_009769605.1. Classification (NCBI taxonomy): domain Eukaryota; kingdom Metazoa; phylum Chordata; class Aves; order Bucerotiformes; family Bucorvidae; genus Bucorvus; species Bucorvus abyssinicus. The sequence goes on from CM020026.1 coordinate 52,727,419, forward strand.
CTTGGGATTTTTTTTATTCATGGAGAAAGGTTTATGAATATCTGACAGTTGACCCCAACTATAGAGAGGACTCCTTTATTTTTCTGTGAATTTGACTCTGTAGTCTTAAGGAAATTATTACATCCACCTTCAAATGGGTGTTGTGATTTCTGAAAAGCCTAGGATCTGCTAATGAAAAGTCACTAAAAGAGCTAGTATTGCTGTAATGATAATACAAAGTCTGAATTAGAGGAATATTGTTATTGGCTGAATACAATTGTCTATTGTTTCTTTATTCCATGGATTATAACTTAAGATTGCATTTTTGTTTTAACACTCTTGTTTCTTCCTTCAGTGAGGCATCTCCATTGTTCTTTTTCCCCTCCCCTTACCGCTGTGAGGATCATAATTAAGAAGCCACAAACAATTGCTTTTAAATCCCCAGCAGAAAATGGTTTGCTTGATAATAAAAAAGAATAGTTTCATTTTACCTGCCTTGCATATTGGACTGAACTGTAGCTGATGCAGAGTAAACCTTTTAAAAGCTCAAATGGAACTATTTGTGCTATAATTCATTAAAATGAAACATCATTTGATGACAAAATTGCTACCTGAATTGATAAAAGACTTCTCAGCTGTAAGTAAGTTTGCGTTATTTAAGTGTAAGACAGATTCTAAGATTATGAAAACTTGTTACCATCTTTGTATATAAACCCCTTCACTATAGCTAGTAGTCTTCAGGCTAGAGAAATAATTTGTATTTTAGATATAAAGTCCCATGAGAAGATTGCATCCAGCAAGATCTGGCTGTATCCAGGATCCACAGGGAGTATGTGACCATCTGCAGAAAAGTTACGGTTTTGTCAAGCTGGCAACCTTGTCCTTGCAGTATTTCCTTCTTCCCCTCATCATGACTCCAACAAAAAGAGCCACTATCAAAATGGTAGACTGGCCTGGAAATGAAAGGAGACTAAGCTTGATAGTTCAGTAACATTTCATTAGAGTTCCTATTAGATACTGGGCCTATTTTATAGAGCCCGGAACAGGGGGAAAATGGTGCATGTTTTCTGAGTATAGGTCTGAGGAGTATACATTCATTAGTCAAAATTGTCCTGCCACTTCTCTTTGCTTATGGGTGGTTTATGGGCCAATGTGAATCATCAAAGCTTACTTTACTCAGCAGGTGAAGTGGGAATTGTGGTTGGAATGCTGATTGGCATTGTCTTCAGACTAACTTAAAATTAATTGTTTTGTAAATTTGGTGGACTGGAACTATTCATTTCAGACTTAATCCATGCAAAAGTTAGTTCAGTTTTTGGAGCATTTTAAGGGTTGTACTTTTTTGTCTCTCTGAGCTACAAAATGCTTGGTTTAAATAAACTAGACTATGCTAAACAGAAGAGTCTTATCCCCAAATTCCCTGGAGCCCCATGGTACGCACACAGAAGGTGTGACATGTCACTTCAAATTGTTGTAGATCGGAGAAGAGTTCTGAATCCAGGCCACCAGCATCCTACTTGTCTCTGAGGCTCCCAGACTGTGAGGAATTATTACGTCTGTTTAACCTAACTGTTAAACCAGTGTATTTTGATATTGCCAAAAGGAACAGTTTGGATATTGTTTTCATACAGAAAATATCCATTCAAAATTATTGGCTGAATTTTATCTAGATTTATGTCATTCTGTGCTGATTAAGTTTTGTTTATCTGGCAAATAAAGTCTTCCCTCTTCCTTTCCTTCTAACCCAACTCCACGCTTGTGATTTGACTCATCAGGCAGCACAGCATGGGTCTCTTCTGAATCTGATGCAAAAGATAACAGCTCTGTCCATCTGTAAATGGGTTCATCATTATTTTCATTCTACTAACAAATTATTCTTATCATGAGGTAATACTGTCTGCAGCATAAATATTTCTGATTGTCATATGATTAGGACTTAGGACATAGGAGTCTGGAGGGAGGCAGAAACCCCACCTAATTCTCTTGTGCTGTAAATCAGGAACCACTGTACTAGTGACTGCCACTTCCACAGCTGCTGTGACTTGCACCAAGTGCTGTCCTGGTGCAATGCCAGACTGATCCAATGGAAACATAAAGGTTGGTTTAAGGTACCTTTGCACATTGCTGACTTCTTTGTCAGATATACCCTGAGCTGTGATTGAGGTCTTGGATCTATGAATATATAATATTTTATTTGTACATGCTAGGGTTAAAAAAAAAAAAAAGGCAAGGAAGGAGGGAATGCATGCTAATAATATTTTGTTTCTGCTAGATTAGTAGCAGCTTGCTAAAGTGGCCTGCCATCAAACAGTATTTACAACAATGTATAAAACATATTAATGACGCCCCTTTTAAATTCAAAAGCTTTAGCTAATATTACTGTCTGCATTCAAAGCAGAGCTCAGTGCCTAAAAGCCGGTCAATAAACATTTTAGTACTGCTCTATTCCAGTGATCTGAATTCAATAATGTTACCTTTCCAGAAGCTGCAAAATGGAAAGTGAAAGAATGATTTATGAAGCTTAGCTATGCATAGCCAGATAAGAAAGCTTTAACTGATGCTTGCAGGATTCTCTTTAATGAAGTACAAGTTGCCAAGATAAGTTTAGGTAAATGAAGCTTCTGTCACAATATGTTACAGCAAAAGAAATGACAGACACAGCAGAGCAGATGGAGGTTATTACAGAACAGTGATGTCAGGAAATGTAGTCTAGGTAACTGCACAAAGACAGAACAGATGCATTAGGTTTGTTATTAACATTTTCATGATACCAACGAATATTTATAGAATCTGTTTAAATTAAGCCTAGCAAGGTTCTTTCCTTAGATTGTCATTTAGTCTTCATTGAGATCATATTACTAAGCCATCACTTTCTTTTGAGTAGAATACTTCGCTTTCAGTACCACCCTCCATTTTTGATGTTGCCATTAACTGCAAAGCTCTGGTGCTTTTCTCTTCAAAGTGTTACTTGGGGTTTTTTTTAATGCCTGCCTTGTTGACAATTTGAAGCAACATTAATTCAGATGAGTAAAATTTGTGTTGTCTTTTTTTAACATCCTAATTTAACATGTAACAGCCTGTTGTGGGTTAAATGAATTAGGTAAGCCTATGTTTGATGCTTGGGGCACAGGACCTAGAATTATCATGTGTGAGAAACGTCTTGAATTATGCCCTTTTCAGGAAAGAACTGGGACTAAGTAAATGCAGAATCTGCGTTTGCGTTGCATTCTGTCCACTGCTGCTTTATACTGAGTAGGTAAATGGTTTCTAGGGAAAGAGATGAATCAATAGGGAGCTAATCCTAATATGACTTTTGAGACTGTATTTGAACATTAAGTAAGCTTTTTTGGTTGTTGTTTCTTGAAGAACATGCTCTCTGCTTCTAATTTTCCTAGAAGTTAGGACATTAAAAAAAAAAAATCTATAGTGTCACTCAAATTTCAAACCACAGCATCAGGGAAATGCAGTTTTGTTCTCGTCATCCTGTCAAAAAAGCTGTACTAGCTTCCAAAGTGAGGTCCGTCACACCTGTAGGATGACGGCCTCTGAGCTGGGCAAGCTGCCAGACAAGTACACTGGGTTTCTCTACAATGTGCACAGGATTGCATCTCACATGGTTGTGTCACACCATCCATCTACTTTACTAGGGTGGTGCTTTGTTCTTGTGTTCGCTCTGGCTATTGAAAACCTAGCACTGAAGGCATCTACTATCTATGTGTCCTGATAGCAGGTTAATTTTATAGACTATTTGAATGCTGTGTCTTTTTGAGGGTTTTTTACAATTTGAATTACCTCCAGAAGAGCGAAGATTAAACTGATCAGTGAAGACTTTCTCTTTGGTATAATAATATATAGAAATACTTTTTGTTCCTCTGCTTGTTTATATGTCAAAAGGTTTTCCCCTTCCCTTCCCCCATTTAAGAACTAATGGCTTGGTCTTGTTTTTATGATCACCCCTGTTCCAAGGCTTAGGTTTTTCCACCTTCTGTGATGTTAGTCTCTTTGCAGCATCTTTCTTACATTAGTCAATGTAAGAAGAATGAAGGAAAAGGAGGAGTGGAGAAGGAAGGTGAGGGAGTAAAAGTAGGAAGAAGCAAGGGAACGTGCAGACATAAATTTTTTCCCCTATGGTTAACAAAGTGACAGGGAGGGTCAGCATCTGCTCTGTTTAATTCAGATGTGCTTCTCTAACATCATGGAGTTGTCATTCATTTATTGAGAAATGGCATTTACATTGAGGTGGCACCCTTACCCCACTGTGAAATGTGTGTAACACCAAAGTTTATGTTTTTTGTAATTCCATGCAGTCTTCAGCTCTAGTCTGATATTTTGTGGAGAGTGTTGTATAATGAAACATGAACTGACACAAAACTCACTTAATATAAATAAGTTTTGTGTTTTATTTGTTTGGATCTGAAGGTTACTAGATTTTTAATTAAAAGTATTTTCTGTTGGGATTTTTGTTTTTAATTTTAGACAAAAATCTTCCAACCTATGAAGAACCAAGACATCTCCATCTTCCTTTTGCTGATTTGTTATGCTTTTTTGTATCCTGTATGTAAACAAAGACAGATTCCACTCAGATGCTGCAATCAGCTCAGTGTTACTTGTGGTGTTTCAATAATAGTTCCAACAGCGGTGCCTTTTTATCCCTGCAAGTCTTCTTTCCTACTGCTGTGTTCATAAGGGGTGGGGTGGGTGGAGGAGTGGTGGCTTCACAGAGAAAGAGCTATACACAGTGAGAGCGAATGAGACCATTAATTCTGTAAGACTCGGAATTAGCTTCTTGTAGTTTTTTGATACGTTTGTCTTTAGGACTGTTACAACTAGGACAGCATAATAAAAGTCTGGTATTTATTTTTTGTGTTCACAATCTGAATATTAGCTGGGTTCTGTAGATCCTGGTACGTTCTAAAAGAAGGGAAATTATTTTCTGCATCACTTGGTCTATACAATGGACTAGTTAGAAATAAATTTGTCTTTTAGTCCTTTAATAAATCAGAGCAGGAATCTGTACTTGCAAAACAAAATGAGAACTGCTATTACCAAAATTCAGTGAGTAGTTGTGGGTTTCTTTGTGCCTGAGAGAAGATAGGCAAGAAGTACAATACTGTACACCTCTACCCCCCAACTGTTTTCCCTAATAAGGGTTCTTGATCCTGTGTTTGAGATGCCAATCAACACACAGAGCTGAGATACTTTCTTTATCCCAGATCTGCGCAGAAAAGGGTGCTAGGCGATAACTCACAAAGCTAGCACACTCCCAAGAATCACAGAGGGACTTATATACAAAAAGGTAACTGAGGAAAATTCGCACTGCAGTACCTGATTGGTTATCTGTGATTACATAACAACAGTTAATTTGTGCACGTCTTGACTCCTATCCTGCTCATTATAGTAGGGTGGTCCTACATTTACATGTAAGGTCTCTTCCTAGAGGTGTGTTTTTTAGTATTATAAGGTATTATAATCAGCTGAAGGTAACTAAAGGTTACATCTGGATTCTGTCATCAATCCCTAAGTCTTTGATCAATCTTGCTTTCTCTTATAGCTTCTACCCAAACCTTATAAAATAATGCTTGGGCCTAACGATAACAATGGCTGACTAGGACTAATTGTAGTGTTCTGATCTTGGGGACCTTTCGTTCTAGTTGTCCTGGTCACCATATGGGCTCTTCATGGTTGCCTAACTTTGTGATTCTGTACTTGCTTGATTTTGGTCAATTTTAACTTTTTCTCGACATCACAATAGGTTTTACAGGGACTGCAGAAATTGTTGTCACAACTAATTAATGAACATTTGTGGGAAGAGGAATGGGTGGTTTGGCTGTCAGTTTCTAGCCTTTGTGTTCACTGGGCTGAAATCTTACCAGGTGGCAAAAGGACCTGGTAGTATTTAAGCATCTATGATTCTATAAATGCAAAACGTTTTCATTGTTTGTGTCTTTTTTTAAAGCAAAGGAAATGTTTGATTGTCCCATTCTTTTCAGTTGCCAAATGTTGCCTAAGAGAGATCTTAGTTTTTGGAGGATGAGGGGTATACTGAGCAACACGATGTGCCTTTGGGACCAAGACATGGCAATGCATCTGGTAGAACAGGTTATTTTCTTCCCTTCAAATAAAGGTTCAGTGGTGCTCTGAAGAATATCTACCAGCTGTTCTTTGCTTTGGTGTGGCAGGGATGAACTGTGCTCTTAAGCACTTTACTTGCTCTGTGTTTCCTGTGTCTGTCTGTAGAAGGAAAGGTTGTGCTTTATTCCTTCCTGCCTGCCCACCCCCCTCCCATCCATCCATCCATCCACCCATCCTCCATCCACCCACCCACTGTTACCTGTGTTGGTACCAGGGGCAATCATGACTCCATAGACCCTACTATCTAGCAAGAATGGAGACTTCCAAGACCCCAGACCCTGCACAGAAAATCACTTACGTGGTTAACTTGGCAAATATTAACAAGTGGTTTCTGCCAGTCTGTAAGGTGGTTTCTCAAACATGTCTCAGAAATATCAGCATTATTCAGGTCTGCCTCAGAGTTTTGACCTTCAACATTAAGAGCTGAATCACACATAATTTCTCATATGGTTTAGTTTCAGTGGTTCATGCAAGATGCTTGACTCAATTAAACAGAGAATTAAATCATAATTAGTTAAGAGTTAAGGGAATCAGTCTAGAAGCACCTAGAAGCTTCAAAGTGAGCAGCATTCTTCTTCAGCTACAAGGGGAAATGAAAGGAAGACAAGCATAGCTTTCCTTATTTTTTATTTTTTAAGAGCAGGTAGGTAAGATTTAAATAAAGCTCCCAGTAAGTAGTGAGACTAATAATAAACTAATTCATGATAGATTTACCTTGGGTGTTCAGGCAGCTCTAAGTTCAAGGCAAATACTTCTACTCAGAAACTTATAATTAAAAATAGTAATGTACCAAATACCAAAGGGATAGTAATGATGGAAATATGTAATAAAACAACTTTATTCCATCTCAGTACTGACATAAAAGAAGGATTCCAATTAAGAACTTTTTGCTTTGTGGCAGTGACATAGGACTGTCTCACTACTTTAACAAAAGATCGCACCATTCTGGTTGAATCATCTGTCTCTGCCTCTCTCAGCCAATTTATGAAGAGCCATTCAAATGCACCCAGGTGATGTTCTTTGATTGTGTGTGGTTATTGTGGGGAGTTTTTTGTTTGTTTGTTTGAGCAGGGATTTTGTCGCTTTTTTGCTCTGTTTTTTGTTGTTTGGGTTTGGGTTTTTTTTTTTTAGCAAAAATAAACCCAGCTACTGGGAGTATACTGTGCAACTATTTTTATTAGGGGAGTTGAAACTTCTTTTGTTTCTTTAACTTTTGTTTTATTAACTTAATAGCCTGAGTTTCTGTGGTCCTTTGACTTAATAAAGTTTTATCTAGTCACATTTTGGGGAAAAAAAAAAACTTCAGTTTGCACTTGCTTATCCAAGGCTGTAACTTTGTATACCTGTGCTAGGGAAACTGATGCTTACAAATGGAATTTGGGCCAAGTTTGGGCAATTAGAAGTGTTTCTTTCAGGGTTAGCAGGTGAAGTGCGCATTTCAGAATTACACAGATTTGCAATTACCCAGTTTAAAATTTTACCATGGTTGAGCTGATCAGATACATTCCTGGCTTCACAGGACATTTTCTGCTACAAAGGCAGGCTTCTAGAGTAATGTCTTTTTCACAAGCTAGTAGAAATTTTATACTAAATGGTCTTTTTACAATCCCTTCCTCTTTACATGTGATAAAGTTACAGTTAATATTCTTCTCCAAGGGTGCTGCTCAGCAGAGGGGAGTAGTCTCTTGAAATAAGTGGTGCGTTGCCTGATCTGTCCAAAAATATGCAGTGCCTAAAACTCTCCTTGTGGCACTTTGTTTTCAAGGTCTTGTGATTTATTCTTTCTTTGTGCAGCATACCAAATGTCAAGCCACAGCATTTCTCTCAAGCTAGTTTGAAAAGTATGCAGGGAAATGCAGAAATTTTGAAGTACGGTTTTCATTACTGCTCAATTATTTCTGTTTTTTATTAATATGTAATGCTTGGGTCTTCAAGGTACTGTTTTGAGACTGTATACTGTAATCTTTGTTTGACTTTGATTTGACAGTCCAGGTCTGTAGTCAAAGTTTTGACCCCTCAGTTGTGAATAGCAAAAGGTGTGACACTCCACAGTATCCATATGTTTCTCTTCATTCAGTTTGCACAAGCACTAGTTTTGTGTTTAACTTTCTTTCATTAGCACTTGCACAACTAGTGCTAGTGGAAAAGTAAGCTCAGATGTTTGTTAAATAATGAGTCTTTCTGGACTTTTCAGAATTAAAAAAATGAATAGCAGAGTAATTGTGAATGTATTTTTTTTTTTCAAACCAATATTTTCCAATAGCCTAAAATCCCCAGAATTAATTTTCCCCTAATTCTTAAAGTAGTATATTATTAAATAAAGTACTGAAAATTACTAGTAAGACTAGGTCATGCAGATTTTGCTCTTTGAACGCATTTGTGTAATGTCTTCGCTGGTTAAGAACACAGAGATACTGATACCAGAGGGTTTGGGATGTAAGCAGATAGAAAGAAGCAGCCATAATACATGCACTACTGTGGTTCTGTCTCTTCTTAAAAGCTTAGGTATTGTGCCTGTTATTTTGAAGAATTTAATTTGATTTCTTAAGAGGCTTATGTCTGAACTACTCTCAGTTCTATTAGGTCCCAGTAGTTTGTGGTATTGATCTTTTAAGTAAATACTAAGTGATTCAAATGGAAGCTCTCTAAAACCTAACTCACAACTATTTTTTATTTCTTAAAGATAAGCGTCTTAGATTTTCAATGCATTGAAAGAGCAGTCTGTCATTATATTATTATATATGTCATATGCCCCTCATCTGGTGACCAGTGGAAGTCTAAATCTGATGAGCTAATCCCCTGCACCGTGGTGCGGAGTTGCTGTGGGGAAGTTAGTTATGGAAAGACTTGTTCCAGGTTCTCTGGACACATCTTTCCTCACTGATGAAAATTCTCATCAGCTTGGTGAAGAAAGAAACTGTTCAATGAAAATGAGATTTGGATTTATTTTTTACTTAAATGTGCATTGACTGTGACTTCACTCTTGGTCCTAAGTAGAAAAGTTCCAAACCAGTGAACGCTAATTTTTATTTTATTTTACTTTTTCGTGGTTAGGAAGGATTTAAGTTTTTATTTTTAAGATATTGGCATATCTGGACAGATTTACAAGGGAAACGTAGATTTGGTTGAATATTCAGACATTCGTAAGTCTGGTTCCTCACCTGTAATAGTGGGCATGTTAATCCTCCCTTCTTCAGTGCAGACATTAATTCATTGATTAAGCAGAAGCTTAATCACATAAGGTACGCTAATCTACCAGTGCTGGGTTGCTCTCTATATAGAAAGCTATGACTGGCTCCAAAGCACCTGAGGACTAGCTGGAGAATAGTGGGGGATACAACTGCAATGTTCTCAAACTTGAGTGAATAGGTGTGCGTGGTGCTGAGCTCTGCAGGCTTCCCCAGCTCAGAGCTTTGTTACACGACATGCGGAAGTTCTCTTCTTGTGATAAGCGAAGGGACATAAGTGTGTTTTAAAACTTTGTCATGTCAGTTGCTTTGGGGAAAGGAAGAAAATCTTAAATATACAAATAATAGCCACTGGATATCTTTAAATTTTGCCCATCATGTTGCAGAGAAGGTATTCATTTCTGTGTGTCATTTGGAACAGCTCCATTAGCAACTAAATAATTTGCTTTTTATATGTTTAGTAGTCTGAATACTGCTGTGCTCTTTAAGCTGTCACTAACTGGAACAGGCTAACAATATAATAGCAGTGGGCTGATGGAATATAAAGTGAGAAAAGTTTTGCTAGAATAAAGTGCTCTTATCTGTCTCTGGTCTTTGAATGTAATAGCATGATAAATATATTGTGTGAAAGTGTTTCATTAAGGAGGATAAATAGTATTCAGAGAAAAATCTTTCACTTCTGATTATTGAAGTGATTTGTTGTACCTGCATTGATCTCTATCCCAAAAGCATAACAGATATTTTCTGCTGGTTTTCTTACAAAATCAATACTATCAATTTTCAGAGGAGCAGTTCAAATCAGATAGGAAATTTTTGTATGCTGTAACTTGCCTTTTGTTTTGTAGTTATTATTTACACCAGTCTTGGAAAGATTAAAGAATGGGTGGCTTGTGTCACAGATAGTCTTCTCTCTATATTATAAGCCATACATCATTTATTTTTTCTTTCCCTAAGGCTTTTCTTTTCTCTCCATTGTTTAAGGATAGTAGATCTTTTCACACGCATTCAGAAATGAGATTTGAAACCTTTGGGCAAGCATCATGAGGGAGACTGAACTTACCAACCACACTTTATGATTAGATGGGATGCTTTTCACATGTGGTGAGCAGGTTTTGTTCTAGCCTAAGTATACTTCTCTCTGAAATACCATTTTTTGAATGGGAAAGATTCACATGATTTCCAGGATGATAAAGAACTGAGAGAAGCATTAAAATGGTTTAAAAATACATCAGTAACTTTCCTTACCATACGAGCTTTGACCAGTGGCCCTACTGAAAATCTTGTTCTTTAATGTAATGGAAGCTACCTATATGCTTCAGAGGGAGAAGAGACCGGTGCTGCCAGAACATAAAGAACTTGTAGAAAGGTTAGTTTAAGAGGGCACTAACAGTGAACAGTTCTGGAAACTGGCACAATGTGTTATATTCTAAAAATCCCGTGTTCCTTGCACACAGTTGCGTTTTGCAGAAGAAAACCCAAATACACACCCATACATGTTTGGACCATGTTTAGAGGTTTTGACATCCTTTATGAGCAAAATACAGAAACTTGCATCTCAGATCACAACTGTTGAAACTCCTTGAATTACAGTAGTCTACTGCTACAGCAGCTTTAAGCACATACGCTCTTTTTTCCTGTGATGCATTTAAAAATTGTCTCAAATATGCTGTGCTCTAGAAGATACACTGGTTCTCCACAGTCATATCCAGATAAATACAAATATACTCTTCCCCTTTTTGTAGTCACAGAAATCTTGATATTCCTGGCTGTGTGCTCTGAAATGGCAGAAGTAGCTAAATCTTTCTTTCATTGACAAGAGAAAGCAGGTGAAGGCAGGTATGGAGATAAAGGAAGATGCTTCATAATGAGAAGGACTTGATTTTTTCCTAACTAAAGGCAGTGAAGTAGTGCCAGAGCAGGCAATGAAGCCTCAGCTGAAACTGGAGAGAAAATTCAGAGGAGAACTGCAGGAAAGATAAAAGCATAACAGATACACCAGCCATGAACCAAACTCTTCTGAAGAGAAGGTGTGACTATTTCAGCCTCCAAAATGGTTCCTTAAGACACATTCAAGGTAATAAACTTCTTGCATGCTCTTAGAAGATTTTAAGTCATTCCTGAAATATACTTCCAAGAAAGAATTCTTCTTTCCAGTTTCATGAGTTGAGCGGGGAAAAACTCTCAAATGTCTTGAAGTTTGATTTGGCTTATCTCAGAGTGCAGTAAGAAATTCTTGCCTATCCTTTTACAGTTCACTCTGAGATGGCAAAAGTTTTCGTGGTATTTAATATCCAGTTTCCTTAGTTTGTTTTTCTTTTTAGTGCTATTCTGTCTTAAATTATTCAGACATTCTGTCTTGGTTGGACTTGATGATCTTAAAGGTCTCTTCCAACCAGATTGTTCTATGATTCTATTCCAGGTACTTTGGTCATTCAAAACGTTTATGGGGAAAAGAAAATACTTGTGCTGTTTTCTTCCTACTTCTGTTCCCCATGTGTTTAATCAGTCACATTACATATCTTGGACTTCTTTTTCATCCTAGTATTTGATTATTCCATCATTCATTTTTGTTAGCACATTCATTGTACAATGATAATTAAGACCGGTACAGGAAAAAGCATCGCTCAGCTTTTCAAACAGGTTTTTGTTGTACTTCTGCCTCTGAGTGTTTTATTTAATCTACTCATATTTTTTCAGTTGTCCACCCTCAAAATCATATTTTTAACCCCTGCTCATCTTAAGTGTTGTTGGAATTGCAAATTCATTCATATTTCAAACTCCTGTTCAAGACTAGGTCCCTAGAGCTATGAAATTTTGTTAAATGTCAGAGCTCCAGTGTATGTTGTATTGTATTTAATTAGGATTCCAACTAACATGCTTGCTTGAGGTTTTTAAATCTGTGTGATAACAGAAAAAAAAAATCTTTTGCCCTAAAACTTTGGCAGTATTAAGGTCCAGAATATCGGTCTTCTGCACTGTACGAACTAAGCTTTAAAAATTTCTTTAGCAATGGACATTAATTAGGTGTTAGCTGAGCCACAACATTATTGTCAACTTAATGTATGTCTTAATAGGTATATTTTGAAAACTGTTCCATATACTGAATTACTCAGATTTTCTTTTTCCAGCCAATGAATGTAGAGATGTGTTTTTCCCATTTAAAGATGTAGAACAGTAGAACACTGTGATTAATGCAAAACTGAGATTCAAATTATAGGTGACTTTCTAGTTCTAAGTGTCCAACACTCACCGTTTGTATGAATCAACATCCAGAACAAACAGAATTTAGGGATATAAGGTTCAAATTATCTGTTACAGGATCATTTCTCATTTAAACTTATAACTTAAAATGAATTATCTTAATTCTTACCTAAAGAACTGATTTCTGTAGGTGGTGAGAACATAGTGCTCTGCCTGTAAAGTCAGTCATTGTAATCTAGAGTATGCTGTTGACACAGTGAGTTCCCCATGTCAAAATTTCAGCCACAGAAATACACCTTGCCTTTCCTTTCAGGAAGCTTTTTAATTAACAGCAGCTTTGGAATTATCTGTCAGTGCTGCGATGAGTTGTTGTGGTAGGTTGAGGAAAGTCCTAGCACTGATGTTTTGAATCCTCTTCATTTAGTATACCTCAGTACTCAGTTTCTGTTCCACCTTATCCTAAGAACTAAAGCATTTTTCTTTCTTTTTGTAAATAGGAAAAGTGGCAAGTTACGGATTCGAAGTTGGATTGTACACAGTTTCAAGAATTTTTTTGAGAGGGTTTTTTTTTTGGGGGGTGGTGGTGAGGTGGGGATGGGGGTGTGGGTTGTGATTTTTTTTCCTCGACCCACCCTGCTCCTTCAAGTGGGAGTTCTGGATAACAAATACCAGCATTTAAAGAGATTGAGAAGAACATCTATAGTAGTAGTTTCAGATTGAGCTTTCTTTGACATGACTGATACTGTTAGAACTTCCCACTGCTCCTCTGCCACTTCGGTGAAAGCTGGCAAGTAAAGGATAAACAGGTGGTGGAAGGCATTGTGTTTACTTTCAGATGATCTAAACTCAAGACATGGAAAATCATAAACTTGGTATTTTTTCTCTCTTATAAAGGTATTCTAAGGGTCGATCATTATAATCATAAGGTATTCAAGTGCTGGACTGTGAGGTTGCCATAAATGTGTCTCCTGTGGCCTCTGTTTAATCCTTTTACTTCCTCCTCAGTCCTCTACACTTCGAGAAATGCTGCAGTTGAACTTTGTAATAGGATATTTCCTCTCCTCTCTTATATTCTGATGAAAATAACTACTTGTCATCTGATTTAGCACCCATTGAAATAGGCAGTTGAGATCTCAGAGCTCTGAGATCCTTCTGAAAGGATTTTTGAGAATTTGTGCAGTTGCATTCCTTCACTGAATAAGCAGGTCGTGATCCTAAAGGATATTTTTGTTTGGTTTGTTTGTTTACAGAAATTAGAATTAGACGCTTACCTTTTATTTAGGAAAATTAAACATGGCGTGGAAGAATGTGGGTGTGTCTGTGTATCTCAGCTAGTTCCATGCCTTTATTTAGAAGACCATGTAAAGCTATTTTTGATAAGCACTGCCTTTATAAAGTATGTTCTTTGCCACTAAATATCTTAAAGATAATTCTGTCTTAAAATTAATAATTCTGCCTTTTGTGATAGTCATGCATAGTCAGTAACAGACTGGTATTGCCTCTTGTTTTCCATCACAGAAACAAGGGAAGAAAAAGCCATCTAGTGCTGATGTTTAGTATAGTTTATTGTCAAACAGAATTTTGGTTTTCCTTTGTTTAGGAACTTTTTTCCCTGGTGAATCTAATCTGCCTCTAATGATTTGACATAGTCTGAAAGGAAGTGGGCTCTGTGCTTTATTTAAGGCATGGTGTCACCACAAGTTGTTGCAATGTGGCTTAGGATTACGTTATTACTACAGAACAATATTGTGCTGTCTGCTTGAAAGCTCTCCTTTTGTTTGGTGGTGGAAAAATTAATAAAAATAAATAAAGTCAGCCCACAGGTCTACAAATGTACAATGTTTTTACTTTAGAGAGTATAAGAAGAGTTTCCAAATTTTAGTTCCGGAATTTAGGTTTCTAGGTTGAGGTTAACCAAACTAGCTTCAGAGCTCAAATGTCTAGCTTCCATTGAATTTCAATAGATATGCCAAGCTGCACTGAAAATCTCAGCCGTGGTTAAATTTGGACACATACATGAGAGAAGAAATCTTTACAAGTGGTGAGCATATGCAGTTAAATACTGAGAACCTCAGGAAATCATTCATTAATGTCAAACTGGTTTAATATCTGTAAAGGTGTTTTGAGAGACCAAGCAACATTTACTAATATTTTCTATATGGCTGGAGTTAAAGCATACTGATTTTGAATTGCTGGCTGTATTTTTCCACATTAAAGAGTCTTAAAAGTATTTGGAAATTTTTAGAAATGTGCATTTTGGTAACTGTTTGTCTTTCCAGTTTATATGTCAGTCCTGGCTGAGTGGGATGACTGGACAAACAGTGATTTTAGAAATTTGTTTGGCTTCTATATTAATTTTGACTTTTATTAATGATCACAATAATCTATGGTGGTTGATTCCATTGATAATTTGTATGCCCCAGTGACATATACAAAAATAGCTGGGTTTATGCTGTTGAGATTTATGGGCATTCTGGTGGTTCTAATGAAAAATGGCAAATGTCCCTGAAATAAGTCAGCTCTGCCTAGTTGCTTATATAGAAATAATCTTCCTACTAGCCATAGGCAGTTCATCAGGCATGAAAGTGCTATAAAGGGTAAGGCAAAAAAAAAGAATTATTATGGCATTTGTCAGTAATGTGTCTGGTCTTGAGAGGCTGTGCAGGTGGATATGCAGATGTGTGAAGACAGAAGATTATCTTTCCATCATCTGGATTAATCTCCAGAGTATCTAGTAATTTCTAGCATGGGTTAGAAGTTACCCCAAGCGTGTCCCTTGTATGCCATCACTGACAGCAGAATAAAGTGACTAGCCCTTTCTTTGGTGTGCTGCATGGGCAATGAGATCTGTGTTAGTCTCTATTCAGACTTAGAAGAGATGAGTGAATATTTTTCTCAAACATTTCTCACTGTGGATTGGCTGTTTCTGTAAATGACATACTGTTAAGGCAGAAAGTTTTGGTTTAGTTAACAATTCCCATCAAAACACTCTGAGTCTGGTTAACTAATTTTGTGTGTTGTGGCTGTTTTTTTGATGAAAACAAAATAGTTAAATACTTGCCATGGTGTTTAAAGTACCTTGCTTTGCAGATCTCTTTGTACAAATAATTTTTGTTGAAAACCCCAAACAGATTATTTTCATGCTGCTGTATATAGTAAGTATTTATGAAACATACCGAAATTAATTCTGCTTTCTCTATATACACTGCAGGGAAAACCAATTCTTATTCCAGCAGTCAAATGAGTGATCTACTCTTAGTTACCATTTTAGTGAAATTGCAGAAAGCAGTGATTCATATTACAATAGCTCTAGGCTTCTCATCCATCCATTTTCATGGATTGTTTTTCACAATCTAATCAGCAGTCAAAGCTAATATAGATCACAAAATATATTATGAAGATACCTTACAATAACTAATGCTATGCTTTCTATCTCTATGGAGCAGTGTTTGGGGACTGGGGCACTGTTCAGAGGGGATGTGTGTTAAGAGAGGGCAAATAAATTCACCTCTCTTTCACTCACATTCTTTTCCTTCCTTGTTAAGAATAAATTCCTCAGAACAAACACAGTCGTCTAATACGTAATCATATTCTATAGAGTATCAAGTAGGTCTGGTCTCTGATGAGGCATCTATAGCTGGAAAAAGGCAGTTACACTATTTCTTGATCAGCACTTTAAATTTTCACTGCAGTTAATACGTTCCACACTTCTCTTGTTTCATTGCTTGTTGATACTCTCCCTCTATCCTGTGTAAATAGTAGTTTTGGGGTTTTTTTGTTTGTTTTTTTAAGATAAGCAAGTTTCAGTATGGTAATATTTTTTGAAATTCACTATGGGCTAGTAGAAAGCCAAGTAATTCCATTAACAGTAGTCAGTTTAGAAATCATTCTATTAGATACTGTGTGATCATTTCAGGCAGGTAGCACATACAAGGACATTTATGAATATTTGCCAAAGCTGGGGATCAATAATGGAATAAAATGACCTATAAGGAAATGAAAAATAATAGTTTGCTTCTGCATGTGATTAAATCTGTATTAAAAAGTGTTCATTTTACTACAGTAGGACTACTCTCATATATGTAAAATAAGCACATGGGGAAGTGTAATCAGGTCGCACATAATGGTCAATCTCCCATGATATCTTTAGGGTAATAACTCAGATTCTCAACTTTACTAGCACTAGCTCTGTGTACAATTGAAGGTATTTATGGACATAGTTAAAACTAAGATTACATTGTTATAAGAATGTACAGAATTAAAGATGCTTTTGGCTTTCCTTGGGTTCTTTCAAAATCAAAAGAGAAAGTTCTGTAACAAAACACCCTTCATTGCTAGGCGATTGCCACTAATGGTAAGTGTTTCTAGGATGATGTTGCACAGTCTTAACAGGGCAAAGTCTGAGCAAACACAGGTCTTCATATAATTGTGAATCAAATTTTGATACTAGCTCTTTAGATCAAAGACCCATAACTTTTGGTTACTCCTCCCTGTTTGCCTTCCAGTAGTTTGTAGTGATGCTGCATAGGAATCAGATCCTTGCTGTAGCTAAACCTGTTTATTAGGGATAATATAGCTGCACTGAAGAACGTGGCTCTTCGATTTTGAGTGAGAAACACAAATTTGATGAGCATTTCCAAAATGCCCTCTTGGGAAAAGTCCCATTCCCTGAGTAAGCCACTATGGTGCTATCAAATGCAAATACTATTAAGAACTAAGTGTGGAAATAATTAGAATATTCTGTGAAGCAAAATCTACCAAAAGCAGGAATTGAATGATCCAAGGTAAAACATTTTTCTGATAAGTGAAAAACTAGATTATGTGTGTTTCTAAAATGGCATCGCAGTGGCCTATTTGGCCAAGTGTTTTAAATACGTATTGTAAATTTGAACCTGAATGTCTTCTTTTTTCCCCAATGTGGAACATTTTAAAGAAACCTTGAACACCCCCTCCTCCCCCCACCAATGTTTTGAATATGTGGTCGTACTTAAATTTTATCAAGAGGGACATGAAAAATCACTACTTATTTTAGAAAATCTTGTCCCAGGGTTATAGTTATCTTTGGTGTATATATTCAGTATATAGCTGTGACTTACATAAAGTCAATAATTTATATGGAATGGATCCTCATCCTTACCCCCCTGAAGCACTGAATGTAGCCTGTTAAGCTGAGATGAATGACTACTGACATCACTTACATTCCTGCATAGAGAGAGGGGTTTTGTCACCATCTGTTGTTGTATGAGTCATGTTTTCCTTAAGATTTTATGGGAGAATAAAAATAACAGGAAAGAGAAAATGAGGAAAAAAGCAAAACCTGTTGGATATTATGGTCTGCTAGGAGGATTCATCTTGTTAGGAAAGGAGTACTGCTTGCCTTAGTTTTTTTTACTGGCGTTTCTGTACAGCTAGCGAGTTTGCACCAGCTTGGGAAAGAAGTGACAGTGGTTATCCTACTACAGAAGCACAGAATGGTTGAGGCTGGAAGGGACCTCTGAAGGTCACCTGGTCCAAACCCCTGCTCAAACAGGGCCACCTAGAGCCAGTTGCTCAGGACCTTGTCCAGACAGTTTTCTACACCTCCAAGGAGGGAGAGCCCACTGCCTCTGTGGGCAAACTGTACCAATGCACAGTCCCCCTCACAGTGAAAAAATGTTCCCTGATGTTCAGAGGGAATCTGCTGTGTTTTGGTTTGTGTCCAGTGCCTCTGGGCTTGCCACCAGACACCACTGAAAAGAGCCTGGCTCCATCATTGTCACACCTTCCCTTTAGGTGTTTGTACATGTGGCTGGGTTCCCCCTGAGGCTTCTCTTTTCCAGGCTGAATAGTACCACATCTCAGCCTTTCCTCACAGGAGAGATGTTCCAGTCTCCTAGTCATCTTTGTGGCCTTTTGCTAGACTGTATTATATTGATGTCTCTCTTGAACTGGGGAACCCAGAACTGTACCCAGTACTCCAGGTGTGACCTCACTAGTGCTGAGCAGAGGGGAAGAATCACCTCTCTCAACCTGCTGGTAATACTTTTTCTCTAATACGGCCCAGGATACCTCCTTTGGCACATTGCTGATGCGTGGTCATCTTGGTGTCCACCAGGAGCTCAGGCCCCTTTCTGCACAGCTGCTTACCAGCCACGTGTCTCCCAGCCTATAGTCGTTGTTATATGAGATTTATTCCTTTTAGGTGCAGGACTTTGCACTTCCTTGTTGAACTTGTCAGCCGATTTCTCCAGTCACTTGAGGTTACTCTGGATAGCAGCACAGCCCTCAAGTGTACCAATAGCTTCTCCCTGTTTTGTATCATCAGGAAAGTTGCTGAGCATGTGCTCTGTCCCAGAATCCAGATCATTAATGAAGATGTTGATCAGAACTGGGCCCAGTATTGACTCCTGGTGTACACCGTTAATTGCTAGCCTCCAACTCAACTTTGTGCCACTGATCACTGATGCCCTTTGGGTCCAGTGGTTCCAGTTTTCAGTCCACCTCACTGTCTGCTCATCCAGCTCATACTTCATCAGCTTCTCTATGAAGATATTGTGGGAGACAGTGAAAGCCTTCCTGAAATCAAAATAGACTATCTACTGCTCTCCCCTCACCTACCAAGACAAACATTCTGATAACTTTCTTGTCCTTCATGTGCCTGGAAATGTTTTCTGTAATTAGTTATTTCATCACCTTCCTGGGGATCAAGGTGAAGCTGATTCTTCCCTGGGTCCTCTGTCTTGCCATTTTTGAAGATAGGTGTGATACTTGCTTTCCTGCAGTCCTCAAGCACCTCTCCCATTCACCATGATCTTTCAAAGATTATTGGAACTGACCTCACAATGATCTCAGCCAGCACCTTTCTGTTCAGATAGAACATAAATTCAGATAGAACATTCCTAGCATGGAATGCATTCCCAAGCCCCAGTTGCTTCTTGCTCTGTAAATAAAAATGTCTAGGAAATGGAGAGCTCATAAAAGTTCTGTGGTGTTTTGAGCCTATCTGGGTATATTTCTGAAAATTTTAGGGGTTTGGCTAAGAATAAGATGGATATTGTGATTTTTTCAATATGTACTGTTCATTTAAAAGGAGGAACAAAAACACTGTGAGAGACAGTGTGTGTGTGTATTATTTGTGTACACACACATGCACACACACTTCCTTGTAAATGTGAATTATTTTTTTTGCTTGCTTCTGTCCTTTGAACTGCCACTGCCTCCAGGGGCAGTTTTGATAAGTATTAGGCAGTAAGGAATGGGACCTACTCACTGAATCTCATGTCACTTCTGTCAAGTAAAACTCTTCTTTTTTTCAGTGTGAGTACTTCATGCTTATCGTGTATGTTCATTTGGTGAAGTGTTTGTAGATTGGGGCTTCTGATAAATAAAATGTATCTTTATTACAGTGAATCAAAACCTTAGCAAAGTCAGCCAAACTGCTTTCTAGCAACAAGGAGGGGGAAGTATTACATGCAAGTAACACCCACAAACCAGTAGTCTTAACAAACTGGCATAATCACAATTTACTTTCCTGGATAGATTGAGATAATATCTTTCCTGCCTTGCCCACAACAGGTATGTAGGCGGATGAATGAAGTAATGTTCTAGAAAGCACTGCCCATAAATTAAATCCTCCACATTACATGAAGGACAAGCTGTTAGCTTACATACAGGTTAGTTTTGGTTTTGAACAAATGACATCAGAAAGAATCAACAGTATTAATCATTAAAGAAAGATGGTTTTTTAGAAGAAAACTAAAGCAAACAGCTAGCATTATTGTTGCTCATTAACTCTCTTTGGATCGGAGGCAAGCAATTATCAGTAGACACATAGGGAATGACTACTGTCAAAATACAGCAGCAATTATATCCCATTACGAGAATTTCAAAAGTCATTAACCCAAGTGGAGGGCAGACCAGCAGCACTAGCTTTCTATTCTGTTATCAGGAATTGTAACAAAAGATAGAGTGGCCAGCACGTGATAAAATGATCCAGGGAAACTACTTGGAGCTAAGAATCTTCAGAAAGGATAGGCAAGGAAGGAGAGTTGGTGGGGTATGTCAGGGAGTGTTTTGGTTGTCTTGAGCTTAATGATGGTGACAATAGGGTTGAGTGTTTATGGCTTAGAATCACAGGGGGAAGGCCAATAAGGCAGGTATTATGGTGGGAGTCTGTTATAGATCACCAACCAGGATCAAGAGGCAGACAAAATATTCTATAAGCAGCTGGGAGAAGTCTCACAATCACTAGCCCTTGTTTTCATAGGGGACTTCAGCATAGAATCATTTTGGTTGGAAGAGACCTTCAAGATCATCAAGTCCAATCATTAACCCAGCACTGCCAAGTCATCACTAAATCATGTCACAAAGCACCACATACACACATCTTTTAAATACCTCCAGGGATGGGGACTCCACCAAAGGGAGACTCTACAACTCTACACCTACCTGAAAGGAGGTTGTAGCGAGATGGGGGTCAGTCTGTTCTTCAATGTAACAAGCAACAGGATGAGAAGGAAATGTCCTCAAGTTGTGCCAGGGGAGGTTTAGGCTGGATATTAGGAAAAATTTCTTCAGCAAAAGGTTTGTCAAGTCTTGGAACAGGTTGTTCACAGCAGTGGTGGAATCCCCATCCCTGGAGGTATTTAAAAGATGTATAGATGTGATGCTTTGTGATTTAGTGATGACTGGGCAGTGCTGGGTTAATGGTTGGACTTGATGATCTTGAAGGTCACTTCCAACCAAAACAATTCTATAATTCTATCATTCTGTAAGAGAACCCGTATACTCTGAGCTGTGTAAGATACACTGCAGATCATTTGAAACATCCACCTCTCGCTTTAATCCAGGAAACTGGCATTCATGTTATGTGAGTGCCATGATAGAGGGCAAAGCATGTGGTATTATGTATTTTTAATTTCCTTCCTTCACATCTCCACAGCATCCAATGAGCCTGGTATGTTTCCCTAAAGGGAGAGAGAAGGATGGCAAATGTTTCTAGATTTATAAATTTCCACATCCAGAGAAGAATGTCTAGAAAATAATTTGCCTGCTTATTTTTCTAGTCTTTTTATCTGATATATATAGGAGGGTGGCATCAGCTGGACCCACATCATTAAACTTTGTACTAGTCTGGAGGAAAAAAATTGCTACATTAATATGCTCAAGTCATTTTGATGTTAAGTCGTATGTCAGATCATGAGACATGATTCCAAATGTTAGTGGAATGACCTTTCCACTGACAAATGGCACAACCTTCAACTTTTAATGGTTTGAGGGGGAGCTTATGTCCTGCTAGTCATTTTTACGTATTCAGGAATAGGGAGTGTGTACATTGTTTTTGTCTAATCTATCTATCACATCATATGAGCTAGTTAAAGACCACTGAGGTAATTGCTAAAATAGATTTGTAACCCACATTTTGTGCTCAGATTATGGATTTACTATAGTGTATTTCTTTCTTATTAATGATACTTTCAATACTGATAATAGATATGAGTATCCTTCATATATTATATTTGGATAACTTACTTTGCTTTGAAGAGGTTAAAATGCCAGATTTGAATGTGACCTATTCACATCAGGCTCCTCAAAATCAGCAAAATCTGCCATTGGCATGAATAGTCTTTGGATGAAGCCTAAATGTAACTGAGGTGTGTATCTTAATTATTCATAATTTTCTTCACAATGAGTCATCTCTCCCCCTAAGATTTTTTTTTTTTTGGCAATAAACCTACAGGTCATACCTATTTGTTTTCACATGCAACACTTTTGTTTTAACGTTACAGTAAGACCCAAGTGAAAAGAAATTGTTGACTCTATTTAAAATAAATCCATAATGAGAAATCATTTTTCTTTAATTTTAATGGAATATACAGTTTATTTAATGCGTCCTATATGATAACGTGATTATGGATTTATAGAAGAAATTTCTTGTAAGAAACCAAGAGAGAATTAACATGAGTTTGTCTGATGTGTTCTGTGTATTAAGCCACCTCTTGTGCCCAGCCCAGCTTTCTTGCCTGTTAAAGATGATAATTTTCCAACTTGCAGTGGTGAAAATAAGAAAGGTCCACAGCATACTGACTTGAGAAACAGGGAGAGTTTTGGCATAGTTATTAACACACTTTGTTTTGCAGATAACGAGAACATTGCAAGCTGTTTGGGTCTTTTGTCTAAAAATTCCCACCAGAGGATCTTGTAAGCCGTCATGGCTTTCAGTGACTGATTCCTGTGGAGCCTGTCTGGTTTAACTGCTGTTGTCAGCTGTTTCTTATGCCTGTTGGTGCCTGTTTTGCTATCAGTGGGCATCTTGCCAAAGTTCTGAGAAATCCACTGGCTTTAGGTATCCTTCCCTTTGCTTCTTTCTTTGTGGTTGCAATTTTGATCAGCTTCTCATAGAAGAGAGCTGTTGTTTTGAAGTACGTCACATGATGACATAGATTAGCTTGCATTGCCCTGTCCTGGGTAGAAGTGAAATGGAACTAATGACTGGCATATGGAAGCAGAATGCACAACTGCAGCAGATGAGGTGCATCAGACCTTGCTGTCCTTTGAAATTTTCAGCAAGCCAATAATCAGCAGTAATTGAGATTTTTTTAAATGAATGTTCCAGTGTATGTTACAGACTAGAATAGCAACTTTTTCATTCTTTATTATTATTAGTTATATCATAAATGTCTTTAACACTCTTAATTTCTCAACACTTGCAGCTTTTTTTCTAAAAGCCAATGCATAGAAAGAGGCAACAGAGATGATGTATGGAGATCAGACAATCACAGTGGCTATCCTTCAAATCAAAAGGAAAGAGTGTTAAGCCTGCCCAAGTAATTTTCCGAACGGAAAGTGGTGTTGTCTCAGCAAAAGACCTGTTTTGTTTTGTTTTTCTTAATCTGACTCAGTTTAAAGCAGAATCTTGTCGGCGTATGAGGGAAAAACTGAGGGTGAGAGTTGGGGAACAGGAAAAGCTTTCCCTGTATATCATCCATGTCGCACAATGTAGATGGATTAACAATGTTTTGAATCTTGGAGTGTCTTCCATCTAGAGGATCAGGAAAGGACTGCAGGCCACTAGCGAGGAAAGCCGCAGTTCTGAAGTGGAAACTGCCCTATGTTTAGAATAAATAACTGGGAACCAACACTTCCTAGAATAACATCTGGGAACCCGTAACTTTTAGAAATATGTTAGTTTGTTTTTAGAATCCTGAGTGTGGATATTCAGGAATTTCTGTGTGACAAGGACTCAGCTGTACTACTTCTGTCTGGCTTTTAGTCTTAGTTGCTTTTGCAACCTGCATGAATTGAAGACTCATCTGGAACAGACCTCTGATCTCTTGAAGGCTGCAGTAAGTGGTAATTTGATGAAATACAGAACCAGGTCATTGTGACAGCCTAGTGCCCAGTGAGTGCTCTGATCAGAGTGCTTCATGGTCCTCCTCAATTTCCTTCTGTTTCTGGCACAGTGAATCTTAAATTATTTTCTGTTAAGTGAAGCGGCTTCAATATAAACAATATAAAAAGGTGGACTAGTGGTGTGAAAAATAAAAAGTAGAGTACCACCATCGTTGCTGCTGATAGATTGTTTTCAAAGGTACTATTATGTTACTTAGACTTTTAAGGAGATGAGGGAGCATGAGCATTTTGAAAGACACTAGAGAATATGGGAGGAAGTCTCCTTGCAGTCTGAAGGCTTCAAGCATTCTTAAGGATTCTTAAGTGTTACAAGGAGACGTCCATAGCATTTCTCATCGTCCAGGCAATTGCTCACTCAGCATGCGCAGGCCAGGTACATGAAATCCAGGTGTCTCATAGGGGATGTAGGTTCCACCACATGGACCATCCCAAAAACAGATGACATGACAGTCAGCAGTTAGCATCTAAGTCTCCTTTTGAAATCAACTCCAAACTTACACAGACCTTCAAATGAGTTTGTTTTTTTTTTTTCCCTGTCTCCACTATCCAAAGTAGTGCTGTGCATTCTGATATCATAAATCAGTGGACAATGAATAAGAAAACATCAGCCTAATGAAATAACTTGATTTCCAGAGAATTTTCAGAAGCAGTTTTTCATGCACAGTATAGGTAAGCAAGTGTATTCTTTTCTGAGAATGTGCACCAGTGAACTCCTTAGATAAATGTTGCATCTGTCACTTCGATCTCAATGTGAGGTCTAGCTTAGTCTCATCTGCATTTTGCTTCTGTGCTCATTTCCCTCTCTGCTTATGAAATATGATTTGTTTTAATCTATGCAATAATTGTCTCCACTAACAGTGATAGAATTTAGAAATGTCCTTTGGTTTTTTGTTCATTTGGTTGGCGGGTTGGTTTGGGCTTTGTTTGGTTTGTTTGCTTGGCTTTTTTTAATTGGGGAGAGATATCTTTGTAAGAATCCGTATTTTCTTTATATAGACACTTTTCATCCTGAACTGATGAAAATTCTGGAAAAGCAGATGTTGTTATTTATACAAAGCCATGTAGTTGGCAGCAGACTCGAACATCCAAACAATACCCACAGTCTTTCTGCCTCTTGCTTTAATGACAAACCAGTTTCGCAGTAGAGATGTGTCCTTTACTAGGATTGTAATAGATATGAAATATACAACATAATGCTCTAATCACCACACTGAAAAAGCAAGCAGGGCACAATCTGTAGGAAGATGAAAGCATGTCAGGTTTGAATACAAATATAGCATCCAAACTATAATGTGAGGAAGAGATACGTGTATTAAAGCACCTGCCACAGACTTTTCACAGATCTAATTTCTGGTTTCCAGAAAATTTCTTGCTATTAAAGGTATAGAAAAAGCTGTTATTCCCCAGCTCTATCAGCCTAATAACACTCTCTCCAAACTTTACTTTGCTTTAAGAAAACAACAGTTTACATCTAAGGTTGAAACACAGTCCTTCAAATGTACATTGTGATTTACTATGCTCATGGCATAGCTAATATTGCAAATTAATGACACTGCTTTTAATAGAGAGTGGATTAACACTGAATTAATGATATTAATGAGCTCAAGACCAGTAGAAAGACATTTATTTTCTTGCAGGACTCCAAAGGAAAGCTGATATTTAGGAAATCGTCTTTGACAAAGGTTGATCAGAGACGATGAGCATTTGTATTAGGTTTCATGTGCAGATTGCCGTTGTGATTTATACTGTTGAAATTACATCTGCAAGATCACTCAACAGCCCTAAAAGCTAGGCTCTTTAAAAGTACGGTAGGTAACAAGATCTCTCATCTATTTGTTTGATTCAAAGGTATTTAGGGAATCTTTCAAGCCACGGAGAAGCATATTGATAGAACTAACCTGTGTGGGAAGAGAGCTGGTGAGACCGCACTGGCCTCACTTGATGAAGCTCATAGTTGGCAGATAATGTTTCTCAAGCCTTTTAAGCATTGTTTAAAATCTACTTTGTAGTAAGATCTGTAGTGGGATTTGTGTGGCCAAATATATGTATTTTTTTAAATAGTTATAGTCCTGTTTTCACTGACAAATTTCACTTTTGAAGACTGGCAGTGAATAGGGATGGAGAGCAATTGATTTATTTATGTTCCCTTAAAAAGTGCAGTAAAGAATGGGGTTGCTCTACATGATGCAAGGACAGACCAAATCCATTTCAGTCAATATACTTCATGCTCAAAAATTATTTTTCAAGTATAATCATAACCTAATCATCTTCAGAATCTGTAGTGAAGCAGTGATTGTACAAGAAAATTCAGTAATGTTGTTTTGGGGGGGGATGAAGAGAGAAGTGTAGGAGAACAGGAGGACAGGATAAGAAACAGCAGCCTCATACTAGAAATTTGAAATTATTTACTGGAAACTAAAGCAGTGAGAAAAGTAAAGCCACCTAAAGATTTTGAAGAGAAATTTTTATAAGGCTTCATTAGATAGGCTTTCAAATTTTCATTGAGTAACTATATTACTGATGCTAAAAATTGTTTTCATCTTAAAATATTTTTTATTATGTGCTTTTTATAGTCAGATAGTGGGGTTTTTTTAATATGTAAATACTCACAGTATGTAATTAGCTATAACCTAGCTCAAACACGTGAATTTTCCCAAGTGAGAGACTCAACCCTCTCAATAGACATGGGCATTAGATCAGACTTTTTCTCTGAAACAGGTAATTCTCTGACCTGTGGTGGTCAGACAGTGCTCTATCTGTGAAGGCTCTTTAAAGACCTACAGTTTGTAATGAAGGACAATATTTTGTATAAACCCAGGTAGTATTTTTGCGGAGAAGAAGTGAGAAAGGAGGAGGAAAAACTTGTCCCAGGAAAAAAAAAGTCCCAGAAGTTTGTCTATGTATTGGGACTGGTCTGTTCATTGGGTCTGCTGCTTCTACCCTCACATCTTTTCTAACCCTACCAGCTCCTTGTACATACAAACTGACTTCTGTGGTTTTAGATCATCTTGGCCTTAATATAATTAATATCATCTAATGTTCATCTGGTCAGCAAAACAGTAAACAATATATTGCTTTCCTGAAGGACAGTTGAGGTTTGCCAAGGAATTGCAGAAGTTTTCTTTTGTCTGTCATAAGTATTTTTGAAATGGAAACTTTCCTGATAGTATATTGTTCAAAAGAAGACTTTTTTTTCCCCCTCTCATTTTCTAGCTCATAGAGTTTGGGGGTGGTTCGTTTGTTTGTTTTTCTTATGCCCATTAATGCTTCACAATTCTTTCAAATGACACAACAGCACTGAGACAAATGTGCTTCAGTCAACTCTTACTAGAATGTGTTGCTTTTGAATGCTTTCACCTGTTCTCAGGCTTCTTTTAAGTTCACCTGAAAGCCACAAGGAAACACCTTCAGTTTTAGTATTTTCATCTCTTAATCTCTGAGGATGCTGTTGATGAGGGAGCTGTTCTTCTCAGGTGCTAACTGCAGAAAACTTGTCAAGTTGAGACAAGAACTGCTTATGTGTTGTTTTCGTTTCTTTGACTCCAACACCGATCACCTTTGAACATCTTATTAGAGTGAAGTATCATTTAATGTTATCAAAGTCGGATATTTACTCAACTTTCTAGCAGCAAAGAAAATACAAGATACCTCCAGGATGTGCTTCCAGTGAGCAGTTTTCTCACTCCATCTTAACTGTGTGGCAACAGAAATAATCACCAATGTACAAATGTGTACGTATTTAAGTTGATCCCAATGTGTTAGTGAAGGTACCTTGAATTTTATTTCCGTGGGATCTGTAATAGCTGTAGATTTCAAAAGATCAGAGAGACAGTGTGAAGCTTACTTGTGAACACAGTGTAAAGTTAACTGGCCCACAGTCTGGGAAGACAGGTCTTCGTAGCTACCCTTTTAGAGACTAACCAAATCTTTCCTGGCCTTCCTTTAATGATTACTATGCACATTTACATTACACCAGAAATTCAAATGCAATTAAAAAGGACATCTGCAGAAAAACACAACGTTTTGGTAATGGTACCTGATTATTTTAAATTGAGAGGATATTAATGCATTAACGCAGTGAGTCATACAGAAGTAGGCAGACAGAGCAAGTCAGTGTCGTAGTGTGGTGTGTTTCCCCTGGTTTCCATATAAACAAGATTTTCAGGATTAGCAACAGGTTTTCATTTTGTTTTCTGTTTTATAGCATGAGGCTTATCTGGCCTCCATCCCCCTCTATGAAGAGCAGACAAAAATCTCCCCAAGCTCTGACTTACCAGCAGGTCTCCCCAGGCTGTAGCAAGGCCTGCACAGTGCTAGATAAGAAAAGAGTATACTTCAAACAGCTTGGCATTAATCAGCCAGCAAGGCTTCAAGCTCAGTGTTAAAGCAAAGGAATGCAGTTCAGAGGCGCGCTTACATTAAATGAAATTAAACGAGACAGACTCACTTAATTCTTGCTTTTAAAAGCTCTTGAAGTGCTGTTTTAAACTAGCTACTTTGTGATGCCACTGAGCAAGGAGGTTAATCTGGCTCATCGGAGAGGGAAAGCGTCAGACCCCATGGGATTCTTTTGGAGAATTGCTGGGCTGGCCTTTGAAACAATTTCCTTATATCTTATTCATACCTTTTCTGCATAACATATTGGATCATCTGTTATCTTTAACTAGAATACTGAGCTCCTCTTGTATCACTGTTAGGGCAATCCTTGTAAGGAATGTAGATGGTGGCTTAATTGCTCTATGAGGCAACACAGAGTCTTTCACTTTACACCCAAGAACTACAGTTGTGTGATTCAAGGGCAGTGTTCAGCTGGTCACTTTAAGGGCAGCGAAGGAGCTGACAGTGAAACTTTACTTTTTAATATGCTCTGCATTGTGCTGGGGAAAGACATGGGAGAATTTGAGGAAATCAGTATAGAAAGCTGAGAAAAAATTCATCCTTTATCTGTTCTTCTAATTTTAAAAGTTTTGAAAATTAGAAGAAAAGTCAATGTGTGGTATATTCATGATGATGCAAGATTTTTGAAAAACAAGTTTGGGAAGTAACAATTAGAGTCTAAAATCTGAACGGAATGTGCCTAAGAAAATCCTGTAGTTATAGAAACTATTCTGAAATGGTTCCATATTAAGGATCACTTTCCTAATTAAGTGATTAGCCAATCAGAGCAATCAATTTATGCTAATGATAGGGCTAATAGTGAATTCCCAGTTGGGGTTTAAATCCATGGCTGTAAGCTCAGAAGCATCTGTTCTAATGATTAAACCATTTGCTTTCTATATATCTGATACTAGCTCCATTAGCTAAACCAATGATAACTGGAGCTCTTTCATCTTAGGCAGAAAGTAAAACATCTATGAAAAAAACCCGTACTGACAAAATCTTAATGGGTATGTGTTTTGGTCATTATGCTCTTTGCTGGAGCAAAACCAGGTCTGCAGCTCTTAGAACTGTATCCTTTGCTCCAAAGGTCACCTACCTCATACTGGGCATTGGAGCCTTTCTGGAGCTCATGGGTATACTTGCCACTGATGTACGTTATTTGCATTTATAAAATAATAACCTTAAATACAAATAGTCAGGGGATTTGTGGAGATAGAAGAAAGGTCAATAGGATACTGGAGGAGTTGCATGTGAGTGAGAGGAAAGAGGGCTTTCAATAAGCAATTGACCTCAGATTTTTATGGTCCCTACCTTACCAGAGAATCACTAATAATTAAGATAAATGAACATTTATAACTCTCTGAAATGAAAACACTTTTAATCTATTTGAAGGCCAAATCTAGATCTTATCCTCTCATCCATCACTTCCTTCTAGTAGGATTATATATAATACAATTTCCTATATATGAGTTCCCATCTCTCTTGGAGATTTATGCAATTCACTTAAACTATATTTCCTAGCATTTGTATTATGGAGTGAGATTGGTCAGTTCAGTCTACGTTAAAACATGCAGTTGTTTTAGTTTTCAGTGCAGATGCTTCTTTTTTTTTTTTTTTGGATAGCATTATGTCACTGATATTTTGTTTTCAAGTTAGAGATATTGAAATAAGGCATGGTTGCAAGAAGAAAAATGGGTTTTGAAGTACTGTGTTAATAGAAAGCATTTTGTCCTCAGGATGTGATTTAATTTATGCTAATACCTTTTTTTTTGGTGATGAATTGTATGAAAGAGGGAAATAATGAATTTTTTAAAAAACTCAAAAATGAAATATCTTTACTCTTGAAAGAAGAAAACATTGTACTTTCCAAGCATGTCCTCCTCTGATGTCAGTACAAGAGAGGAGACGACAGTTTTATTATTATGGGCCTGTTGTATTTGGTTTGGCTACGTAGCAGTTAGAGACCTGAGAATGAGAAGTGAGTATGTTAAGTTGCGTGCTATAAGACTGTCTTCTGTGTTTCATCTAGAATGCCTATGGTCATATGAGCTTCAACTGAGCAATGTTAGTTTTATATTTATTGTCTTTATTCCAAAG
This sequence comes from Bucorvus abyssinicus, assembly GCA_009769605.1. Lineage (NCBI taxonomy): Eukaryota > Metazoa > Chordata > Aves > Bucerotiformes > Bucorvidae > Bucorvus > Bucorvus abyssinicus. Next base: position 52,757,787 of record CM020026.1, read on the forward strand.
ATAAAATGAAAAGAAAATAAAACATTCCTCAGAAGGACTGAGGGATGCAAAAGCTGATGGAGAACCACAAAGTGGAAGAAGAGGGAAGGAGTTCCAGTGAAAACAAGGAAAGGTGGCAGAGAAAATGTAAGGGAAGTTACAGGAGTAGAAGAGATAAGCAGCAAAGTTTGTGAGACAGGGAAGGGTTTTTCTACCTCAGTTTTTTAAGTTAAAATTAACACGTGGTTAGTAAATGGAACTGAATGCAAAATCTGGTAAGGTCAGATAAAGTGGGACAAGCAGACTTAGGCGAATGCTAGTACATTAAGCGTTTTGTCCTGTCCAGTCATTTCCCCACATCTAGTGTCACAAACTGGAAAACAGAGACCAAAGGCGATTTCATGTCAGACCTGTGCAGCACTCCAACAAGCTGAGCAAAAGGAAAGAGGTGAAGACTGTATTTATGTGAGAGAAAGACACAGCAGAGCGTAGCGCTCCAGACAAAAATGGTATGTGGCAGGAAAGGGTGCTGATTTGCTTCCATACCAATCATTTGATTTGCTTGCCCATCTTGAGGAGGAGAGAAACAAAGGATTTGTATTTTCCTTCCCTGCCTGCTTATTTTTCCCCCTCCTTATTTCACTGTTCTGCAGTGTACTGTTCTCAGTCAAGAATAGCACACCAACTATTGCCAATTCCAGTCTTCTGGGAGATGCTCTTGCATTGGGCAGCTGTCTTCCCAAAGACAGGGGCATCATCTCCCTTAAAACCTCTTACTTAGCTATTCTCAAGGCTGAAAGCTTGAGTTTGTCCCAGAAAACAATCATCCAGTTGTCACTCAGTGTGCTATCACCATATGCTAACTTGATGGGAAGCTGTCTTCAAAGTAAATGTGATTGTCCACTCTACCACTCCATGATTGTGTGGGTGCATATGTGCAACCGTGCAGGTGGTGTCTGTGTGTGTACACAGGGAAGCAGAGTTAGCATGAAATGATTCAAGCGTCAAACAACAGGGAGAGTTTGCTAGTCACATATGCTGTGTGAAACCTGGCAGCATTTAGCGTTTTCTATTTTTACTTAGGATCCAAAGCCCCATAGGTCGTTTAAAAAAAAAAAAACCTAAACAAAAAAACCCAGACCATAAAACCACAAATAAAATAAGGGTGTGTGTGTGTGTGTGTGTTATTAGGGACAGTTCAGTAATTGCAGACATGAATTTTGTGTAAGTGGAAACACTGATTTATTCACATCTAGCCATTCTCATTTTCAGCAGCTGGGACGAGCTACATCTGGAGGCAGAAACATGATAAAGAGTCCCCAGATACTGATAGTCTTTGAGAGCAGAAACTATTTTAGAGCATTTAAATGACAATTTTTTTCAAAGTTGTTAGCTACTAAATTAGCTTATTATGCATGCTTCAAAATTCCACTGGGAATCATCTTTTTTTTTTTAAGACACAAAGACACAAATCTTTCTTTTAAAAAACTATGTAAACACAAGTGAATAGCAACATATTTCAACAGTTATATTTTGCAATTCCCTTGAGTTGCACTGAGGACACTTACTTTAGTGGCACTATTCACATCAGTGAGGCAAGGACAATAATGAAAAGAAAGTGTAAAAACACCATTTAGCCTTCTGTTTGGAAACTGAAGGGCAAATCTGCCAAGGTTCTGTGTGGAAGCAGAAAGTTTTGCCAGGTTTCTTTTCTGTTGGATCCAGAATCACTTCTTGTATAATCTCTTTTTTTTTTCTCAAAAGCCAAGGCCAGTAACAAGCATTCTTTCTCTGTGACTTGAGAAATATACACAAGAACATAAAATTATGTCCCCTTTCACCTTATATGAGGTGTATGGGTCAGGACAGATTGCTGGTTTTGCGTCTGTATATAGACATCTGCCAGCTTGCCTTGGGAACAGTGTTTCTGAATGAATTCCCAAAACAGGAACGTGATACATCTTCTCTGTGTTGCCTGTAAAGTGTGCCAGGAAAAGACACCACTCTGTGTAGAACAGCACATTTGCTACCTGTTTTCTTTCCTTCTGAGCTTAGAGTAACATTATTTGTATTGCTTGGAAAATTGCTTCTTAAATTTAGCACATTGCTGCACAAGGAAACAAAAAGGTCAAGCTCAGTTTTCTTGTGGGTTGGACAAATGGTTGGTTTTGTTGTTGTTGGCCTGAATGTGATTTTAAATAATGGATTTAACTAAAATCCCGTCCCCAAATGGGATTTGAGCTAGTGGCTGTCTCTAAGGAAAGGGTGAACTCTGTATCTCAAGATTCTCTCACATGGGGAGGTTCCCTTTCCTCATGTTACCTTTCGTCTCTGAGTAGTAATAATAAAAGTAGTTGTTGCTGTTGAACTAAATTTTGCATTGTCAGTTCAGTGGTTACTGAGTTGAGCTTCAATGTTAAAAAAATAGAGAAATAAGGAACAGAAAAGTTCTAGTTAAAAAAAATTCGTAACATCTTCAAATTCTCAGCTGTCAATGCAATTTCTAGTTATATCTTTGAAACAAAAAAAATGTGTCGATACAACAAAAAAGTTCTAAGTGTAATACATGGCTTCTTCCAAGAAACACTGTAAAAGCTGATAGAGGATTTTTGGGTTTTTTTTCTTTTTCCACTGTTGTCAGAGTATCATTGAAAATAAATTTACTCCTCTTTTTAATGTAGTTTTCCCTATCAAAATTAGCTTATATGCATAGAGTTCTGGACAGTTATTGAGGCCTAATTGCCTAATTTTGACAAATGCATGCATGCACAGACTAGCATATAGCGCACAAGTACCTATGTAGCACTTGTATGTGGTTAGTAAGATAATCACTCGCCGCGTTTTTACACAGATTGGTGATTATGATGGGGTAGTTGAGGATGTAAATAACAGATGCATGTATATGCAGATAACATAGTCACACCCTCCCCTAAATTATGATCCTTGTAAGAAGCGCTAGCGATGGTCTGAAGACAGCCAGGGACCTTATTTCTGAATTTTAATGTAGAAGGTGTTCAAATAGTATGGTGTACGTAGTGGCAGAATATGGAGGGGAAAATTGCTGCTGGCAGCTCCTATAATGGTGGTATAAGATTATAGCCATGTGAGGAATATCTAGTGAAGCCTCACTGATGCCTTCCGCATCCTCCTAAAAGGATAGCTTCAGCAACAGTAGAAATAGCCCAGAGGATAAAGGTACAGGCAAGCATTGAGGTGGCCTGGACACCAGAAGAGTCTGCCGTGGCTCAGGGTGCACTTTCTGCATTTGGAAATCTGGTCCTCTTTCTGGCAGTGAAGTGGAATGTGATTCTTCACATAGCACCAGGGTGTATACACATAAAAAGCTGTAAAAATGCATAGAAATCCTGAATGACAGGAATTTTGAAGGAAAATTTGCAGTGAAAGCAGTCATTTAATTGAACAGAGGTTGAGCAGGTAGGAGCTTTTCATTTAGTGTGAGCTTCTTTTCTAAACCTCTACTTTGAAAAGGCATATAGCTGTTGCCTGTCAACTAAATTGGACTGGTGTTTTGACGCCACACATTTTTATGCACCAGTGGAGCAGAAATGAAAGCTGTCAATAATAAGCCTGGCCATACAGGTGTACGCCTACTTACATTCTAATCTTTATAAAAAGCTATTCCATACTTCACTGCCGAGGGGTGAAACTAGTGACAGAAAATGTATGAGCCTTCCAGAGCCTGTGCACTACAAGCTCACATTTCTTCTTATCAGGGAAGAAATTCTATTTTGTTTTATATTCTAAGAATGGAGAGAAACAAAGTCCAAACACTAAACACATTTGGTGTTCCTGTCAGTGCCAGGCTTCTGCACTGGAGGACTTCTGTGTGACAAGAAATCAAAAGCTACTGTTCTCTGGCAGCCCTGCCTGTCATTCAGTCTGCTCAATAGAACATAAAAGAATGTAAGAAGTAGCAACTTCTGCAACTGTGGAAATGATGTATCTCAACACCAGTAGGCTGGTGGCTGGGATTCAACATACGCACCAAGTCTAGGGTTAGCCAACACTTCACGTGTTTGTTTAGGTATGTTATATACATTGAAGATGCGGTCTTTGTAGTTTATTGCTACCCAAAGGTACTGGCTTGAACTCTTCTAGAATTAGGTGAAAGCATATGAAAAACACCACAGAGGAAGCAGAATCTGATTGACATTGATGTTCTACGGAGTGTATGAAACGCACCTTCCCTCCATAGATCACTAGAGTCTTAATCTACTGGATTTTCCTCTTAAATATGTATTTGCAGATGTAATTACCATGCTTTTTAGTGCTTATTGTATTATTATTTGCATGAAGTGGACTTGAAATACCTCATGCATCTCCTTTTCATGTGTTTAATGTTGTCATATGTGAGCCTTGGAGGGCAAGTGAAGTGCTCCCAACTTCACAGTGGAAGCCTTTCTTTCAGCAGTATTTCTAGCCCTGAAATGATACTAGATGTCAGACTTCAAAATTACAAGCTGTGCATAAAAGTAAACACAAAGGAAGGGTTATAGTCTTCCTTTGGGATGTATGTGAACTGTGATTATTGATAAAATTTCAGAGACTTTTAATACATCTTTAAAAATATGTGGAAATAGGAACCCCAACTTCTTGCCTTCAGTTTTCCCAGATGAAGATTTTTTTCCTTTTAAAGGATGTAAGAACACAAAATAATTTTTAGTGTGAGGGACAGTTATTTTAAGAGGTTAAATTCCTGCATTGTCCCTACCCTAGAGATTATTTGCGGAGAAGGGAGAGAGGGGCTCTGTGTGTGAGTACATGTGCATGCATATGTTTGTGGACACTCATAAGTGCACATGCATGGACACACACAGTTAGTTGGCCTGTCACAAATTTGTCCAGCTATTACACACCACCTCTGCAATTTGAGGTTTAAATGAATAATTACCTGACTGAATGAGGCCTTTTGACTAGGGGTGTCTAATATTTACATGTTTCAATTTTTTTTTCCAGTAACAGGATTCAAACAACTTTGGCAAATTATCCTGTTAAATTACGTGACACTCAAGCTGGCAACCAGTTTTATCACCTGCAAGTGCCTGTTAGTCCAGCACATGCTCACGTTCATGCTATGCATTCACCATGAAGCTTGTTCTAGTTAAGATCCTATTAGCTAAATCACTTTGCAGCAAATTATGAACATCGCCCTGATTACAGAGACCAAACATCTCCCTATTAATTTCTGCAGAACAGTAGCTCTGAGCATCGAATCTACCATTCCAATTACTTTGAAATTGGGTTGCTGCACTGTATTGACAAGCAGCACTATGAATAACAGAGGTGTGAATACCTGCTCTCGCAGGGGAAGTCAAACCGAGCAGAAAGGATCACATGTAGACTAACTGGAGGGACTGGTAATTTAAGCTAGTTTCCAAGTAAATTAAATCAGACAATTGGTGAGGTGGGTTTCACAACTCTTCAGGGTGCTCCTTTTTCATAATTTGCTGCATGTATGTAAACACTTCTTAAAATGCCTTCACTGATCGAAGGGGCACTGATCTGCAGAGGCGGATGTGTGTGCAGCCCTGTTGGAAATGATGGCGGCTGTGAGAGTGGCATCCAAGGGCTGATTTTGGCCTGCTATGTAAAAACTGACATAACTACACCTGGGATAACAGTGTTAGGAATACAAAATGCATCACTCTAGTAATTCCATCTTGCTTTTCTCCTTCCTTACTGTCAGGGTACCTGCTGGAGTGGGAAACTACTTGGCACAGAGCAGGTAAATAATGTTATTCTTATAAATGAACTGTTTAGAGTGCCTTCTTAGTTTTTCCTTTTATTATTTTTTTTTTTTTTATTTGGGCTACTTTGAAGATAATTTCTGGCATTGTAAATTATCGCAGTGTCTTTCAGCCAAATTTGCTAAATGTGCGTATAGCAGTTGCTAGCTTAGCCTGGTTGGTGTCTTTGGAGTCAAATCTGAGGGAAAATTCAAGGCTGTTGTGCAACCCTAGCAGGAGGGCATGGGCAGGGATATCACCATCTCCTGTCATCCAGAGAGTCAGCAATCTGTGCCAGGCCTTTTGCAGCACCTTTGTCAGAAAATGTCCAGTTGATATGAACAAGCAGATTAGGAAAAATCTTGATGTCAGAAATAGTATTTCTGCCAAAACTTGTTCCGTCCTTTCATATTCTCTAAGATGAAAAACTCTTTTGTTAGCAGCTCTACCCAAACTTCCACCCAAACCCAGTCAAAGAACTGGGAAGCCTGCCATATGAGGAAAGGCTGAGAGAACTGGGTTTGTTCATCCATGAGAAAAGAAGGTGTAAGGGAGACTTTGTCACCATGTCCCAGTATTTGAAGGGTGGCTACAAAGAAGATGGAGACTCCCACTCCCTTTTTACAAGGAGTCACATGGAAAAGACAAGGGGTAATGGGTCTAAGTTACTACTGGGGAGATTCCTATTGGACACAAGAGGAAAATTTTTCAAAATGAGAACAATCAGCCATTTTTCAAACAAAATGAGAACCATCATCTCCCCAGGGAAGTGGTGGGTTCTCCAACATCGGACACTTTTAAGATATATCTGGACAGGGTGTGGGCCATCTTGTCTAGACCATATTTTTGCCAAGAAAGGTTGGACCAGATGATCCTTGCAGTCCCTTCCAACCTGATATGCTATGATTCTGGTGTTAGATAGTCATGGTCTGTCCCTATATCACTCACCTCCTTATTTCTTAATTTGCTGTAATCTCCAATTTTAAATATATTTCTTTTCCAGATCTTGAATTAGGGAGTTGATTATCGCAGCTCTACAGTTAGGGAGCTCTATATTGTCTGAGTAGGAATGCAGGGAAAAAATGTGGAAGGGATATTTTTTAATTTTATCGATCTGCATTACTATATATATATGTTTTAATTAAATTGTAGTTTTGAGAACAGTAGTTTTTCATTGTTCCTGTAAGTCAGGCACTATGATAATTTTCACAAGAGCATTTAAAGTCAAACAGATTATAACAAATCAGTAAATTTAACTGTTATCTGCTGGTTTTTATCGTGAGTGAAATGCCAGAAAGGTTAAAAAAAATCCTCAAGGCCTGATACAAGAAAACACAGATACGCAGCAAATGAGTGTAACATGGTTTTATTTTGTGGTAGATCAGTTACTGCACAGAACTGGTGTTTTAATCCCCATTTGTACTTTTGCTGATAAGTGAATACCTTAGATCGAGCATTTTGCATGTGGCAGCCGCCTTCAAGGACAGACACAAAGGCTCGTCATAGGTCTCAGCATGTTGATGTAATGCTGCAAAAAATGATCAGGAAATTGTGAAGAAATAAATAACTTGAGCCCCATCATTATGATAGTTAATGGCTTTAGGGATGGCACTAAAGCAGACAATATGGTCAGAATGAAGTCTCCATCTGTGTCAGTGCTGTCAAGGGAAATAGTTTTACACCATTTCTTATCTCTCTTTCGGATCCTGTGACAAGTAGCCCATGAGGTGTTCAGACCCTGCACTGCACTGACTAATGAAAGATGACAGGATGGGAATTGACAAGTGAATTTACCTTGACTGTAAACCCTGCAACGTCAGATGGCAACTCCTCCTCTTTCAACTTTCATAATCTTTCTTTTAGTATGGTGGCCTGAAAACCTTCCCGCATAACTCTGAAATGTCATTTCCACAGTGATTCAGAAGTGATCAGAAAGGCAGGCAAAATGACATAGAGAGCAGGGCTAAATTAATGGGCTGTCAAAAAACTATTCTCACTTGGAAGGATTTCAGACTTCTCTCAGATCTGATGCTAACCCAGAAAAAAATCTTGACAAAACTGAATTCTATTAATTTTCAATATAAAAGTTGGAGTTTCTTTATTGCAAGTTTTGCAATATACTTTTAGCTCATAAGTAGACTATTTCTGTTTATTCCCCATTTTCGAGACAGGCAAACTCTAATACAGTTCTGATGCCTGATCCCAGAGAGAGGTCAAAAAGGTTACTCACATGAGTGAAGTCATACACATGCTAAAATTTGAGCACAGCAGGAGCAACAGCTTAATGATCTGGTTCACTCTAAGAACTTTGAATGATCATTTGAAATAATCCAAGCTGTCTGCAAAAAAGAGAACAGCAAATTAAACAAACCTCCCCTGACAAGCAGCCCCTGCTTCCCAACCTCAACAGGGGTGTGTTGCAAGGTTGCTAATATATCTTGGTGAAAATCATTGCAAAAAACCTATTTTTGAGGTAAGTTATTGTAAGTTTCAGGCCCCAATTACAAAACAGAAAAACAAAATCTTACCCAACAAGAAGACAAAACAACTTAGGTTTATTTTTAAAAAAACTTGCAGGCTGACTAACTTAGTGCATTTTGTTCCAATCTCACTTATGTGGTTTGGGAATATAATTTACAGTTGTTCCATTTTTCAAGACCACACTCATGAGTGTGTAAAGATAGTAAAGCCTATTTTTGAACTGACTTGACTGTGTCAAGAAGCGATGGCTTAATCCCGCCTTTTCTTCTAGAATCTGTGTTTTGGCTTCCTGTATTATGAACTTGCATGATTTTATTTTCTTAATTTTCATGGTCTCCAATGTTGCATCTTCCATGCTCTGCAATATTCAGGCTCTGAGCCAATGCCTTTAAATTATAACAAATTGCTCTTGTACTTCTGAATCTTTAAGCCTGGTTATTTGGGTAAACTCTGACTGGGTGCTTAACAGTTTGAAAACTGGGCATAATGTCTATATGATGAATCATACCTTACTCTCTATTAGTTCTAGTCACCGGGAGAACCAAACTTGAATACATATGGATTGTGGATGGGATGAGTTGCTGTCTAGAGTGACTCTGGAGGGAACACGGAAAACTAGCTGAGACTTGATAGACGCATAGCATTTTATAGCAAAGTGAGATGAACCCTATTAAATATGAGGTTCATAAATACAGATGTAAAACTGTTCACCTACTTGATCTAGGTCACCTATTTGAACTTAAGTTAAAAAGGGGGCTGTTTGCCTTTTCTTCCATAAAGAAGATACTGAGTATGAGGAGGGCAAAATTCTAAGGTAACGTCTAAGGTTCTCTTTATTTGTTTAATTTTGGTGTGGAGGACAGAAATTGAGAACAGAACAAAGAGAGTTCTAAACTTGAACACTTAAACTGCATCACTTACTTATCATTTGCTGGGAGTTAGGGCATATTAGTTAAGGTTTTTCAGGTAGAGCGCCAGAGCTAGATCTTTATGATAAGTATATATTTTTTTCATTTTTCTTTTCAGTAGCGGAAGTGAAAATTAAGGGGAAAACAAGTAAAAGTTGTCCTGAAATTATTTTACTGGGGGAAAAAAAAAGAAAAAAAAAGAGAAAAAAAGAAAAAACGTATATTTATTATTTTTGGGGGAAAAAAGAGAAGAAAAAGAAGCTGTTCTTTGGAAAATGATCAAATAGAATCCTTCAGATTCACAGAGGTTTCCCTTTTTTGAGGGGTGGGTGGGGCCAGTTGGGAGTATATGCATATATTCTGAATTCCTGGGCTAGGGTTTATGAGAAGTTGTTAGTTCTCTGTAAACAAAAAGCAGCTCCCTGCCTTGACTGTGCAAATAGAATAAGGGAGTAGGAGTTTATAGTCTTCTGAATCTTGTGGTTTTGGAATAATGAGTCAGCCCTCCTACAGATGTCAAAACAATTAGCTGGGAGGGGATTGCAGTAAGTTTGCTGGGTAATAAGGACTATACTTTTCATATAAACACGGAGAATTAGTTTGCACACTTACACATATAGTTTGACTGACCACAACTGTGCACTGAAATAATTAAGGAATATAGGTAGGGGTTAGTTCTATCTCTGAAATGAATCAGGCTGTAAGTAGTTCTTCAGATGAGTCTGTTACATGTTCTATTCAAAATAAAGCAATGCTTAAGTCAAACCTGGCAAATTTAAAACAACCTCTTTACACTGCTTCTAGCTCATCTTTTTTCGATATGTTTAAATGCGTTCTTTGTCTCAGTTTAAAAAGTATTCCTTCCATAATGTCAGTTCAGGAAGGCAGCACTTAATAAATCATTCAAACATGGAAGTTTTCAGTGAAATTAGGACACCACCACAATGACCACAAAGTCGCCAACTTCCACTGGAAAAACCAGAGTCTATCCTTGTGAGCTTGACCTGCTGAAATAAGCAGTTATGCACCTGCTTGTATTGTTTTCCTGTCTTTGTGCTTTGCCATTCTGTGCTGATTTTTAGTATAAGCCATGGCAAATTTAGTTTCTCAAGTTTCAGCTTGACTTGGATTCACACCTCAGAGCTGGATGATAGAGCTCTCCACAGGTGCAGTGCAGCGCTTCTAGAAAGGTGGAATGAAGTCCATCTGTGTCCCAAGTTCCAGCCATACCACCCACCCATACTCTCATACAATATGCTGAAACTGCTGGATGAAGATGCATAAATCACGTGCAGCTTCTGTCTAAACTTTATTTCTGTGAGACTTCAGGCACAGGCTCAGTGAAGAGGTCTGGATGATACATGAGAACAGCTCTACAGTCAATTCTGTCATACTGCCCACTTCCAGTACTGGTAATAGGGACAAAATCATTCCGAGGCCTCCACAAACTTGTCTGTGTAGCTGAGTATGGTTTAAAAGTCACTTGCTTTTTTCCACATGTCCAGAAATTTCAGCCAAGACTTCCACGACCTGAATCTCCCAATTGTGAATAGTTATATACTTTTTTGGTTTAGTAGTCCCTTTTGAATCCTTTGGATTGGTTCTCTGTATTTCCTTCTGAAGCATTAATTTTGCTCTGAATGCTATGCCTGCCTTGTAATTTTTCATAACTAATTTTGGAAATTAAATTTTATACCGTCTTCCAACCACACACTTCTCCCTTTCCCTCCATCTTTTAAATCTTTTTAACAATATCTCTTCATTAACATTCACTCAAAAACTGCTTTAATATTTACATAAGTATTTTTCTAAGGTGTCTTTGAGGAAGACATGCCTTATATATCATTAATGTTTGTAGAATCAGGTTTTAAATATTAGATGTGAGTCCATAGATGCTGATGTTTATTTTGGTCAAAACAAAAAATGCCCCAATCTTAACTTTTAGAGCAATAGATATTCAGTGATCTTGCTTTTGTGAAGCAGTGCCATGAAACTATCTTGATTTTTTTTATTTTTAAAAACATTCTTATAAATAATCAATATGTAACCTAGATAAAGATTCTTGTAGTGCATATTTCAGTTTATAAACAAGATAACCTACTTCTACTGTGAAGAATTTCCACTACACTGTACTGTTCTGGCTATTTAAAAAATACCAGGCCAGACAATGACAAATGAACTCAATGTAAGATGTGCGCATACATTAAGCATAGCCTATATGCATTTTTTAGTCACTCTAATGCTCGTAGGAGTATTTTTTGTGGTTATGGATAACAAAACCAGCAGTATTTTTAGATAGGAAAGAAAAGGGAAAAAAAAAATTTCACATAGTGATGTTGGAATTGATTAACACAGAAGACTAAGTTGAGATTGAAAGCCCCACAGGGGAAAACAAAATAAAACAAAACAGTAACCAAAGGAGTAGATATTAAAGGGAAAGCAATTGATTTTCCATAAAGTTGGGTTTTGCTTGTGATATAAAAATATCTTTGAAAGATACCGGAAAAAGGTAAGAAATCTGAGTGCATTTCATGGATTATGTTTTTCTGTCAGAAAATAGAATGGTTCTGTTGTAGGTTTGTCAAAAAAAAAAAAAAATACAGATACCATTTTCTTTTCTGCTACTTAATGTTACTCTAGTGCTTCCTTTAAAAAGTGTTTTCTGTTGCTGGATATACAAGCAGAAACACAGTGGCCACATATTTGACTTTTGTAAGAAAAAAATAAACACCTGTTGAGATCACAATTACAGAATCATTTTGGTTGGAAGAGACCTTTAAGATCATCGAGTCCAACCATTCAGTCTGCACTGCCAGAGTCCCTAATCCATGTCCCTCAGCGCCTCACGTATATGTCTTTTAAATACCTGCAGGGATGGTGACTCCTCCACTTCCCTGGGCAGCTTAATGTTCCAGTGCTTTACAACTCTTGCTGTAAAGAAATTTTTCTTAATATCCAGCCTAAACCTCCCCTGGCGCAACTTGAGGTCATTTCCTCTCATCCTGTCACTTGTTACTTGGGAGAACAGACTGACCCCCACTTCGTTACAACCTCCTTTCAGGTGGTTGTAGAGGGTGATGAAGTCACCTCTCAGACTCCTTTTCTTCAGGCTAAACAACTCCAGTTCCCTCAGCTACTCCTTACAGGACTTGTTCTCTAGGCCCTTCACCAGCTTTGTTGCCCTTCTTTGAAAACTCTCCAGCACCTCCATGTCCTTCTTGTAGTGAGAGGCCCAAATCTGAACACAGGATTTGAGGTGTGGCCTCACCAGTGCCGAGTCCAGGGGGATAATCACTTCACTCCTGCTGGCCACACTATTTGTGATACAAGCCAGGATGCTGCTGGCCTTCTTGGCCACCTGAGCACACTGCTGGCTCATCTTCAGCCAACTATTGACCAATACTCCCAGGTCCTTTTCCTTCAGGCAGCTTTCTAGCCACTCTTCCCCAAGCCTATAGCATTGCATGGGGTTGTTATGACCTAAGTGCAGGACCCATCACCTGACCTTGTTGAACCTCATACCACTGGTCTCAGTCCATTGATCTAGCCTGTCCAGATCCCTCTCAACCTTCAAGCACATCGACACAATCACTTAACTTGGTGTCTCCTGCAAACTTACTGAGGGTGCACTCAATCCCCTCATCCAGATCATTGATAAAGATGTTAAAGAGAACAGACCCAAGTATCGAGCCCTGGGGAACACCACTTGTGACTGGCCGCTAGCTGGATTTAACTCTATTCAACACAACTCTTTGGGCCTGATACTGTTTTCTGTATCCTTTTTGGTATGTGTGAAAGAGATTAAAGATGTCCTCTTTAATTTATAAAGCCTTTGGGCACTGAAATAAAATATGATTGATTTTAATTCTCTGACTCAGTAGAGAGGTAAAATAGCTTTAAGAGAATGGTTAACAGATCTTGAACTCTCAACTGACATTGGTTTATACCTTCTGACTGAACTGTGATTCATTTTTTTCAGTGAGGTGCTTAAATTTGATCTGGTTTCCAACATCTATTATTTAACTTTGATAAACAGAAGTAAAATGCCTACCAAAAATTGCCTCACTTATATCATGGCTTCCTGATTCCTGTGATGTATTTATTTGGAAAGCAAACTTTTCTCAAGGTCATGGATTTTAAAATAAACCAAAATAAAATCAAAATAAAACAACCCACCAAAACCCCACAACAAAAGCAGCAAGCACCAAACAATAGCTGGCTAAGGTTTGTTTTTACTAGGTTATGCAGTAAGTCATGTGTGGGCTTTATTTGTTTTAAATTTCGTGCCTAACAATTTCTTAGCCAAACAACCTTGACAGTGTCCCTTTAACTTATTCATAGCAACATGCAGAGACATCACAGTGCATTTATTTACATCTCAAAGTATTTCAAGGTCCTACAGCTTCTTCACAAAACCTTCTGTGCTGAGCTTCAGAGTAAACTTTACTGTCCGTTCAGTGTGATTGATTGATGGGCCTGTGAGCTCGGTTACTCTTCTGACAAGCTGCACTCACAGAAGCTTAGTCTGGGTAAGTAAAGAGGTCAGTGAAGTGAGAAGTAGATAGCTTTGTAGTATGTGTTGTGCACACAGGCTATTGTTTCACCACAAGATTACTGGAGCGTATCGGATGGACAGGTGTTGGGACTGGACATTACTTAACTTTGCATGCTCTGGAATAGAGAAAAGTTTCTGATGGATTTGAAGTAAGCTTGCACTAACCAAGCTATTAAATGATAGTTAATACCAGATTCTGAGAAATAATTTGAATTCATGAACTCATCAGGCATTATTTAGATGTAATTTTTTTCATTAGCATTTATATTTGCCAAGCATCTCTTTTTGCTTTTCATGTGTACTACAGACAGGTTCCGTTTCTTTTTGTGTCAGCAGTCATTGACATCGTGGTTAGTACTAATCTTGGACTCGTAATGATTCTTTCCATCTTTAGGTCCTCTATGAGCGATCTGGAATCTTTGACTAGGTTGATCTGTGAGCTCCTTTTAGGCAGTGCCATAAAAGTGTAAAAGTCCTGCTGTGCTTAATTAAAAAAGAAGCATCAGTATGTCTTATGTACTACTAATGGCATTTTCTTTTAAATTGGGAGGAAGATATAGCAAGGCTGGCCCAGATCCTCAGCTGATAATTTGCATTTATTAAGGGTCTAGCATAGGGAGTCTGCCTATGGAATTATGATTACATTTATTTTTTAGTTAATGCACACAGTTTGAATTAGGTACTTCAATCATTGCACTGTGTTTCGGTAATGAACATCATCATTGGTAACTACAAATTACAGCTCCAAGTAAATGATAGACACATTCATATCCTTCTTCAGACTTTATTAAACTTTTCTGACATTTAGAAAATGCAGTTTGCTTTCCTACTGTTATGCATTAGAGTTTTAGGAGAACTCAAATGCGATATATTTGCATTGTGCATAATCTTGGTTTGGGAAGCAATATTTTCAGGGAATCTATTTAAGAGTAAGTAGTTCATCTGAATGGTATCCTTCAAGTGAGGGTGTGTCTGCACTGTGCATGTCAAGGATCCAGCCTTGCTTTTTCTTCTTGTCATTGCCAGAATTGCTCTTCCGCTCTTTTCCTACAGCATGCGGCATGCTGAGTTTTCATAGGCATTTGCCTTCTCTCTCAGAGCTGATTCCTTTTCAGTGGGATGTCTACATAGCATCATGAAGCACTTTGGGAGACAAGATGCTGTAGAAATATAAGCAAGTAGGGGAATTTCAAAGCTCTTGACCCATTACCTGGAGTGTGCAGAGGCACTCTAACTCTGGCTAAGGCAAGCAACTGAGGGCCCTTGTGTCATGGAAGATGCAGTTTAAAATTATCACTGATAAAGGGGAATAAATGAGGTTAAAACTTAATATACTGAACTTCCGCAATTTCTTATGGCCAAAATGCTTTTAGAGGAGAGTTGTGAGCACAACTAGAAAGAGCCTAGGGGTTACTTTAGATTGTTTCAAGGCTCCCACCTCATCACAAGGTCAAGAAATTACAAGATCACCAGGCTAATATTCACTGTCTTTAACCAGAGGATCTGTATCTATGAAAAGATTGTTGTGTGGAGACTAGCCAATTAAACCATCTACTTACACAAAAGAGAAACTGATAAATCTTCAGAAGTCATCTAGTTTACTGCCGCTGCCTCAGAGTAAGGGCAGGTGCTTGTCAGATGCTGACAGATGCTTTTCTTACATTTTATTGAAAATACATGATAATTGGAGTCTCTATCTCTTTCTCAGATCAGCTCTTCTATAGGTTGACTGTCCTTGTATATAGAAAGGTTTCATGGAAATATATCTTCTTTTCTTTGGCTTAAGCTTATTTTGCACTGTGTTCTGACCCTCACAGATATCAAGAACAATCCATGTCTGTTTGTTTTTTGAGCTACTCCTTCACAGTCTATTACCATTCCTCCTTTCAGGCTTTGCTTTTCTGGACTAAAAGCCAGTTCTCTCAGCATTTCCTTGTGGGTTCACGTTCTTCCAGGCCTTTGAATACTTTGTTTGCTCTTCTCTAGGCCGCCTTCTGTGCCTGTGTGTCTGTCTTGTAGAGCATGCCCAAAGCCAGACACAGTGCTTAAATTTAGCACTGCTGGTAATGGATGGTGCAATAAGTCATCTGAAGTTTCTTGCAGCTGTTTGCATTCACATAGCCAGTGATGGTGTTTGTCTCACACCATGGCCTGACAGTGTTGATTTAGGTTCATCTTGTACCCCGTTATACTGTTGCCTCATTGCTTGTCACCCTCAGCTGATAATTTCTGCCCAATGATATTTTAAAATGGTCCTATTTGAAGTGAATTCTGTTTTTACCCAACCCATTTTTCTAGTTTCTCAGCAATGCAAATCCTCCAGGATGTGTGTTGTCACTCAATGTGGCGCTATGTGCAAACTCAATATTCCACCATTGTGTTATTTAAAAAGATGATGAGAAAAAAAAAAACCCTTTGAATTTGGCAGCAGTACATTGAACAGGTGAGGCTGACTGCTGAACACGGGTGGTCGTTCAGCCTGCCAGTCTATTTAAACAACTGAGTAAATCAGCTGATGCTGAGCTTGGAGAGAAGGGAAGCAGCCAAGTGTGCAAGCCCAATCTGCTGTTGCAACTTCAGTCTGATGGTATAGGAAATGAAATGTAAAGAGAAAGCAAGGGGATATTTACGGCTTTTTGTTAGAATCAAAGTTATTACCAATTTAATCTTACTAGGATGATGCTAATGAAAATAAATAATATTTTGCACTCATTTGGAAATGAAATTAATTAACCCCCTGAAAAGTATGAGAAGGAAGAGGGTTAGTAGAGACATGCTGAGCTGTAAGGATATACCATAAATAACAGCTGAAGTAAATTTTACTTACTGAAAAGAAATTATTGGGGTACACATTTTTTAAGGCAATGGACTTAGTTATAACAGCAGTTCATTTGTTAACTGAAATAGCTTTGAGAAAACTTTATATTATCACAGTATAAAATGTCTATTATTTTCTAGTTTCTTTGATGTTCTCTGTATTTGCATTAGGACAGATATCTGCTGATACTTTCTTTGTTCACTGTAGCGACAGTAAACAGAATTACAGAATCACAGAATCATCTGGTTGGAAGAGACCTTTTAAGGTTATGGAGTCCAGCCGTTCACCGTGCACTGCCAGGGTCCATAAACGATGTCCCTCAGCACCACATCTACACATCTTTTAAACACTTCCAGAGATGGGAACTTCACCACTGCCCTGGGCAAACTGTTCCAATGCTTCACAACCCTCTCTATAAGGAAGTTTTTCCTCATACCTAACCTAGGTCTCCCCTGGCACAACTTAAGGCCATTTCCTCTTGTCCTGTTGCTTGTAATTTGGGAAAACATATCAACCCTCGCTTTGCTACAACCTCCTTTCAGGTAGTTGTAGAGAGCAATAAGGTCTCCCCTCAGCCTCCTTTTCTCCAGGCTAAACAACCCCAGTTCCCTCAGCTGTTCCACATAAGACTTGTTCTCCAGACCCTTCACCAGCTTTGTTGCCCTTCTTTGAAAACTCTCCAGCACCTCCATGTCCTTCTTGTAGTGAGGGCCCCAATCTGAACACAGGATTTGAGGTGTGGCCTCACCAGTGCCGAGTCCAGGGGGATAATCACTTCCCTACTCTTGCTAATACAAGCCAGGATGCTGCTGGCCTTCTTGGCCACCTGAGCACACTGCTGGCTCACCTTGTCAAATAACACTGCAACTTGTTAAATAACAAAAGCATCTGTTAATGAAGAATTGGTTGCTAATATACAAATCAACAAACAGTATTAACAGTCAATTATGGAATAAATAGTAATTTTGAAAAGCTGCTTCTACTCATTAGAATTAAAAAGATCTTTTGATAGTCTCATGAAACATATGCTAGATTTTTGATGTGGTTTTGCCATATGCCCTCAGGGAAGGACATCACTTAGTTGTTCTTGCTGAACTGACCTGTTTTCCTCCTGCTCTCTACCAGCACTCCTGCTCTTTCCCATCAGAGGAGGAGGGTAAGAACGCCATGGTAGTGCTGGCTGCCCAACATGGTGGCGCATCCATGCAACTCAGACTGTGGTGATCTTTTACCCATGTAAGAACAGGCTGCGCTAGTGCAAACCAGTGCTCTCTTCAACCTGGTAAGCGGTCTCTAACAGTGGCCAACAGAGGGCAACGATGGACACTTTTCCGATTCTCTCTGAATCTCCAGCTGTGTTCAGGTCAGAAATTTCCTAACCCTGTTGTTGCTTAATTAGTAGTCTGCTCTAGATCTTTCTTCTCATTACATTTGCACTCTTTCCCTGAACCCTGTGAATTATACCCACACCATCCTCTGTCATAAAGATTACTGCCTGATGCATGGAACCATCAACTTCAGTTTGTTTTGAGTCTGGTTCCTGCTGCCTTATTGGATAGCCTGTATTTTATTAAAAACTTTATAGATTTCTATATCCCCATAACATTGTCTTCTTTCCTGATAGGACAATCCTCGTTCACACCTCATATGGAAGTCATTCATGATATTTGACAACAGCTTTAAATTTTAATAGAGCATATCACCTAGATTGGTCTTGTCCACATGGTCATAAATCTGTTCAAAGAATTCTCAGGAGGTTTGTAAGGTGGGATTTCCATTTAGAGAAACTTCTTAAGTCTTCCCAAATTTACTGTATTTATCCATTTCAATAAATCTGTAGGAGAAACTAAACAGTCAACTAAAACTAAATAGTAGCTGAATCTCTATATTATAATTAGCCTCTACCTATTTGCCTTGTATTGCCTTATATACTTGTCAGACTTACAGTCCAGTAGCTCACCCTGTTCCTCCACACTACACCAAAAAGCTATTTTAAGACTGGAGACACATTTAACATCTCCCAGGCTTCATGTATCAAACAACTTGGCCCCATACATTCTCTATACGTTCTCTGGAGGTTTGCTTAGGAGGTACTAGAAGAAGGGGTGGATACTTCACTGGAGGACAGTCTTTGACCTATAGATTTTTTTACCTCAGCTTAGCATCCACTACAATATATGTGTGCGACATTTGCCTTGAGTACATGAAAATCACTGAAGTAACACCAAACAGTTGTATTTTCTTCCCTCATGTTTGGTCTTTCACTGAAGTCATCATCCAGGTGAGTCAATAACACAAACCCATTATTATATTCTTATTATTTAGGCCTGTAATATAAATCCAGGCAGATTCTCAGGTATTTATTGAGATGATTAGGCTATTAATGAGGCTTATTTCCAGCCATGTTGATCTATTTTCTCAGCAGCACAGTTTACTATTTCTTTACTGAATATTTTGTCTTGGTATTACAGTACTACAGTGATTGTTTTCCTGTCACTGGGTTTCTGATATGCTTAGTAAATCAGCGTCGTCATTTAGAGATAGACAGTCCACTTCCCCCGTTTTATTTTTGTGTACTTTTGTATTAATACTTGTGTATTTTTAGCATTTGTGTACATGTGTTTACCTCTGTGGTGATTCTTTGCCTGGTTCTCTTTAAGTGTCACTCCATTTATTTTTTACTTCCTCCTTTATTTCCACTTCTGACCTATCTTCACAGAATCACGGAATCACAGAAAGGTAGGAGTTGGAAGGGACCTCTGGGAATCATCTAGTTCAACCCTGCTGCTAAAGCAAGTTTGCCTAGAGCATGTTGCACAGGAAGGAGGGTTTTGAATATCTCCAGAGAAAGAGACTCCACAACCTCTCTGGGCAGCCTGTTCCAGTGCTACGTCACCCTCAAAATAAAGAATTTTCTCCTTGTGTTTAAACAGAACTTCCTGTGTTCCAGTGTGTGCCTGTTGCCCCTCGTCCTGTTGATGGGCACCACTGTAAAGATACTGGCCCCATCCTCCTGACACCCACCCTTTAGATATTTATAAGCATTGATACGATCCCCTCTCAGTTTCCTCCAGGCTAAATGGACTTAGCCTTTCCTCCTAAGAGGGACACTCCAGTCCTCTCATCATCTTCACAGGACTCTGTTGGACTCTCTCTCCAGTAGTTCCTTGTCTCTCTTGAACTGGGGAGCCCAGAACTGAACACAGTACTCCACATGTGGCCTCACTAGGGCAGAGTAGAGGGGGAGGAGAACATCCCCCGACCTCCTGGTTACATTCTTAATGCACCCCAGGATACTATCTTGGCTGCTGGCTCATGGTTAACTTGTCCACCAGGATTCCCAGGTCTGCCTCTGCAGAGCTGCTTTCCAGCAGGTCAACACCAAACCTGTACTGGTGCATGGGGTTCTTCCTCCCCAGGTGCAGGACTCTACACTTGCCCTTGTTGAACTTCATTTGCTTCCTCTCTGCCCAATTCTCCAGCCTGTCCAGGTCTCACTGAATGGCAGCACAGCCTTCTGGTGCATCAGCCACTCTTCCCAGTTCTGTATCATCAGCAAACTGGCTGAGGGCACTCTCCATCCCTTCATCCAGGTCATTGCTGAGTGTGTTGACCAGGACTGGACCCAGTACTGACCCCTGGGCAACACTGCTAGCTACAGGCCTCCAGCTGGACTCAATCCACCTCACTATCTACTCATCTAACCCACACTTCCTAATCTTTCCTACGAGGATGTTATGGGAGACAGTGTCAAAAGCCTTGCTGAAACTGAGGTAGACAACATCCACTGCTCTCCCGTCATCTCCCCAGCCAGTCACACCATCATAGAAGGCTCTCAGATTGGTCAAGCATGATTTCCTTTTGGTGAATCCATGTTGACCACTCCCAATAACCTTCTTTTCCTCCACATGCTTAGAGATGACCTCCAGAATGAGCTGTTCTATCACCTTTCCAGGGATGGAGGTGTGGCTGGCTAGCCTGTCATCTCCTGGGTCTTCCTTGCCCTTTTTGAAGACTGGAGTAACAGTGGCATTTCTCCAGTCCTCAGGCACCTCTCCTGGTCTTCATGACCTTTCAAAAATGATGGAGAGCAGCTTAGCAATAACATCAGACAGCTCCTTCAGCACTCATGGGTGCATTCCATTTGGGCCAAGGATTTGTGGGTGTCCAGTTTGCCTGAAAGATCTCTAACCCAATCTTCCTCAACCAAGGGAGAGTCTGCCTTCCCTCCAGACTTCCTCTCTTGCCTCCAGGGACTGGGATTCCTGAGGGCTGGCATTAGCAGTGAAGACTGAAGCAAAGGCGGCATTCAGTACCTCCACCTTCTCTGTATCCTCCGTCACCAGGGCACCTACTTCCTTCAGTAGCCAGCCCACGTTTTCCCTAGTCTTCCTTTTGCTACTGATTTACTTGAAGAAGCTCTTCTTGTTGTCTTTTACATCCTTTGCCAGATTTAATTCCAGGAGGGCCTTAGTCTTCCTTGTTGCATCCCTACATACGTTGGCAACGTTCCTATATTCCTCCCAAGTGGCCATTCCCTTTTTCCACAAAATGTAGACTTCTTCCATTTGATTTTTTTCAGAAGCTCCTTGCTCATCCATGCGGGTGTCCTGCCTCCTGTACTTGATTTTTTACTCATAGGGATGCACCAGTCTTGAGCTTGGAGCAAGTGATGCTTGAATATTAACCAGCTCTCTTGGGCACCTCTACCTTCTAGAACCCTAACCCATGGGAATCCTCCAAGTAGATCTTTGAAGAGGCCAAAGTTAGCTCTCCTGAAGTCAAGGGTTGTAATCCTACTTATTGCCCTGCTTCTTCCTCATATGATCCTGAACCCTCATCTTGGTTTAGGGAAGAACAATTTTTTGCATCTGATTTCTTAGAAGTGCCATTCCAAAACATACGCTCTTACACATATGCCAATCTTTCCTCATTGCTCACTTCAGTTCACTGACATCTTTCCTGGTTTCAAGTGAGAGCAGCTTAGTTTCTGTATGGTTTAGTGTCTAAATCTTCTCTTTGGAGTATTTTTCCTCCAGTTTCTGTCCACAATGTGCAGATAGCAAGTACAAGGTGAAAAGAAGCCTTACTACTGTAGAAACCAGGTCACATGAATAAAAGGAAAGACAATATTAACTAGCTGCACAGTTTATTCAAATTGAGCATAATGAATGTGGAAAATGTGCAGAAGTAATACCATGAGTATCACAATTTCTGCTAATTCCAGAAAATTTATCTCAATCAGGTAAGAGCCTTAAAAAAAAGTAAAAGAAAAAGAAAAAAAGAAGTCACAAAGCTTCTGCTTGTGATACTGTAGTTATCGCAGCATCTTTTGAGGTATGTACTCCATAATTCAACGAGGTTCTTAAGCTCCTGCTTAATTTAGAAGATCTAGCTGATTTTGTGAGTATTCTCCTATGCACTTAAAGTTAAATGCATATTTAAGTATTTAGATTAGCCAGCTTCCTCATGAAACAAGATAGGTAAGGAATGAACTTGTAAAAATATTAAATAGTATGGTCAATAAGCTTCCTCAAAATCATCAAAGCAATAGCTGAATGTTTAAGTCTTGTAAAGGTACTAGTAGATAACCCATTTGACCGAACAGAACAAAAACTATGAAGGGACCAACCTGTAGAACATAAAGTACTGCAAAGAAATTGTTAAAGCAAAGAAAAGGTATATTAGTTTCTGAATTAGATGATGGAAGAGATATCTAAACTGCTAATTAGTTTACATAGTAACTAATTTTGCTAAAGAAGGAATTGACATTCAAAAGGAATGGGGATTGCAAGTCAGTGGTAAATAACTCACATACAGAATTAAAAAGAATTAATAACCAAGTACTTTATAGCGTATACACCATATGAAATATATATGAAGTGTTTTATGAACTTTACTTTCCTAAAAGGTGTGTAAAATTTGTATTGTATACTATATTACATACTTCCTCACTTTAGAAACTTGTTTATTCATATGTGTTTTGTTCTCTGAGGTCCAGCTGATATTGCTATTATTTGGATTGTGTCATATGTGTCCTACTTCAAACTTAGTGTCATAATGAGTTTCTTTAAGTGAATCCAGTGAAATCAATAGTTTTGTCTACATCAGGAGTAAGTTAGGAATTGCCCCCAAAAACAATCCGAGATAATTGAAATAATCACAATTAGAGAAGGCTTCTTGCATAGAATCTAAACAGAATAAAAAATAAATAGAACAAATAAAAAAAAGTCAGGTTCCTTATTTTACACGTAATTCTCACATAACAGAAAACTCACATTAGTGAGTATTAATATTGCATATTTAATAAGCTCTTTGAATCTACCAGTAGATGGGACCATACATTCATGGCTGACTTCTCACATGAGAATGTTTTTTGGTAAAACTACTGAAAAAACATGCAGTAAACCAATGTGATCTTTGCATAAGTCACGTAAATGCTTGCATTGGAGCAGAACAATATACACTTGTCATAATAGTATGAGAGCCTTAGTAGGCAAGGAGACTATTGGAGCTGGCCCTGGCCTTTAATGCACCCGTGTCGCTTAATCTTCTCATCAGTAAGGCTTTCCCTTAAAAATAAGGAAAGTTGTGTAAACTGTTTGTTTTGCCCTACTGCACATCATTGAAGGCTGAAGTTTTATCTTCAGAGATAAGACAAGAATTCCCACAAAGGCGTGTCTCTTCTTGAAGAGCAGATCCCCATAGATAGAAAATAAACACTGGCCTTCATAGAATCGTAGAATTGTTAAGGTTGGAAAAGACCTTTAAGATCATCAAGTCCAACCATTAACCCAGCATTGTCAAGTCCACCACTAAACCACGTCCCTGAGCACCACATCTACATGTCTTAAATACCTCCAGGGATGGTGACTCCACCACTTCCCTGGGCAACCTGTTCCAGTGCTTTGCAACCCTTTCTGTAAAGAAATTTTTCCTAACATCCAACCTAAACCTCTCTGGCACAATTTGAGGCTGTTTCCTCTTGTCTTATCACTTGTTACTTGAGGAAGAGACTGACCCCCACCTCACTACATCCTGCTTTCAGAGTGATAAGGTCTCCCCTTAGCCTGGTTTTCTCCAGGCTGAACAATCCCAGTTGTCTCAGCTGCTCCTTGTATGACTTGTGCTCTAGACTCTTCACCAGCTTTGTTGCCCTTCTTTGGACACAGGGTTGTTCTCTGCTGGCGATTATGGGCAGAAAACCACTCACAAAAAAATGCTCTGTCATCTTTCTGAATAGAGAAATAGTGAAGTACCTTGTGCAGTTTGGTTTTGTGATTGTTTTAGATCACATGTAATTACCCATCTACTGGTGGTCTCTGAAATGAAAACTTCTTTATAAAAACCAAACCACATACAGGCAAACAACCCCTCCAAGCCATTATGTGCTTCAACCATGTAACCAAACTCATGGTTCAGAAATGTCTTTGGTAATTATGGTAATGAGCAAAGTATGCTGCTCAACCTAAGTGGGACTCTGCTGGAAAGCAGGCAAGTTTGGAATGATTTCTGAACTCCTTGGTGGTTTTGCATCAGTGCTTTTACACAACTCTCATGAAGGATACAAAGGCAAGATAGTATAAAACTCAGAAAACTTCAGGTAATGTGCTTTCGTTACACTACATATCTGGGTTCTTTTAGTACACACTAACTCTGTCTATGAAATCTCGAAACTGTTCATATAGCACTCTGAAAACTTATCATCTGTACTTGTAGTATGTTTTTTTAATGAGCTAATGGCTAAAAGGGAGGTATTTAAATTGTAGATTAAAATGATTTTTTTCCTTTTAAGTAACTGTACATTGGTAACACCTTAGGAATTTGGGGTATGTGTTTAGGTATCTCTGGAACCAGATTATAAATTGGAGAGTATGTTTCTGACCTTTTTCACTGTAATGTTAACATTGAGCCTGAGCCTGGAAAAAACATTGGAAATAATTGTTGTTGTCATTATGAATACATAGCGACAATGGTTATTGTGTCAACTGAAAATACATTCCCCTCCTGCAGCAGTTGACTGTAATGCTTATCTGTCACTCTGTTACTGGAAGATGAAAAAGATGTCTTGTTATATATTTACCTAAAGAAAGAACAAACCAGATGAATCAAAATAGTTGGGGTTTTGGTTTTTTTTTTTTTTTTTGAGTTATTGCCTCTAACAGGTAAGAGAGATGTATCAGAGAGTGAAGGAAAGATAGCTGGTAGATGTGTGTGTGTGTCTGATTATCTCTGGGTATAAAATAATTTTAAGTGATATGAGGAAAACCTAAATATGAGTGGAAGGAAACTTTTGTTGTGACAAGTTTGGACATGAAAACAGATCTATCACTGTCAGGAGGGCATTGCAACTGACTGGGGAAGTATCTTTGTGTCAGAGAGTGAGAGGTCGCTGCAGTGGGCACGTTTGGAAGATGGATGAATCAGGATGGTTGCAACTTCAGAGCACCCCTTGGCTTGACTGACATACATTAGCAATTTGTGCTAATGGTTAGCTCTTACTCATTATCAATCATTATCGCTAAGTATTCAAACAGATGGTCCTTAATGATCATATCCCACATTAGCTGGATGTGTACAGACCCACTGAGCGGATGCTGTGCCATTCATGCTGGTGCCTGTGGTCTGCACTGGTCTCAGTTGCTGAGGCCGAGGGGCCAAGCTACCGCCCTCTTTGAGGGGAGCTGAAGCTGAAGAGCGATCTCTTCCTTTGCTATGTTACTGCCTCCATTAATGACTGAAATACTGACTCAAATACAATTTAAGTAAAAAATCAATATTGGCCAACATTTGCCTAGGTGAAGGAAAAACATGGAATATGAATGAAATACAGTATTCCTGTGCTATTCCTTATTTTTTTATTTTGTTTTAAAATCAGGAGTCAAGTCTTCCTTTTATATATAAATAGTTGGATTTTTTGGTTAATGATATTATTAATTTATTTCAGTATTTCTCATTGTGGAAAACCAGCAGATAACTGTGAATTATGGATTTCTGATTTCACTGCAGGATTGGGTGACATAAATTACCACAGTGTTTTATCTGCTGCTAGAACCTTGGCGAAGTGGAATTATAGGCTTATAACTCAGTTTTCTTAGTTTTTTTAATCTGATGTTATATATAGATCCAAATTCCAGACCCTGTGCAGCACAGCCTCCAACTCCTTCACTGCTCCAACTGCAACTCTATTTCTGCTTCCTTTGCATTTTTTCCATGCTTGTATCCCTTTCAGCTTTTAGTGTGAGATCAGCTCCTTTCATTGATCCATCAGATGCAGAAGAGGCAAGGGGTGAGGTGCAGGATAAGACCTGTTCAGGTGCCATCTGTATCTGGACACTCATGGATCCATATTCTTTCTAGTGGCTTAATAGCCTTTTGCTGAGATTAGAGCAGCAGGACGCAGTGGTTCAATTCGAAGCTCTATGAGGTCTGTGCTGAAGCAGGATTAAGCATTTCTGCTACCTCACTCATCCAGTTCCTCATTTCCACAGCCCAGGCAAAGGTGTGGCTCCCTTCTCCCCATACCATCCTTGTCTCTCCCAACTAGACTGGCCTTACTCTTGTGGTACAACAACAGATTTTTTCTCCCCAGGCCTTTCTGTGCATCCCTGTAGCTTCATTCCTCTTCTCTGTACTCCTTTTGGTGATATATTTATCAGCTATTTTCTCTCTTAATACCAGCAGGGTTTTTTTTAAAAAAATCAATTAAAAGTATGGCACACTTGGGGAAGCATGCATGCAGGGCAGCAGTTTCAGCTTAAATAACCAAAGTTGGAGAAACATCTAAGGAACTAGAAGCAAATATATCTATTCCAGTTGTAGTGAGAGATAGACAGATAAGTATGGCTCTGTTACTGTGAGAAGTATAGAAGCAGGGAGAGATGGTTGGGGTAAATATTTTCAATGTATAGTATCAGGAAAATCTGAAAAACAGGAATATGACAAAAAAAATCTATGTCAGTGAGAAGACGGGAATAAAAATTTAATACTATATAGGAGAAGAAAGAGGCAGGCTTTCAAATGAATGAGACTGCATGTACAGTACATTTCAAATGAAATTACTGGAAAGATTGTATGGGAGTACTTGACACCTGAGCAAGGAAATTCAGGAACTGAAGCATCTTTTAGAGAACCTGGAAGAGAGGCTGAAAAGTAATGAAATGTTCTTCCAGCTCTTCATGAGCTCATCAGTTCACACAACTTCTGGTATATGTGAAGTGGCTGCTCCCTGAGTTTAGAGGACAGTGAGAGCACTGAGCTTCTATCAGCTCTCCAGCAGAAGATATGGACCAAGCTGTAATTAAAATGTTTCTGGAAAAGTTTGTTACAGTGATAATACTTGACATGCTGTCCTTACGGCACCAGGGAATAGGGCTTGACAATCCAAAAGGTCCCTCCTGGTTGTAGTTTCCTAAATTTTCTTTTAGACCCTCAACAACACTTTTGAGAAAATGTATGTACTGGCAAAAGGTACTGAGTAAGCTTTTAATACAGTTTAGTTACTTATCTTAAAAAAAACAGTTGGCTGTGTTTGAATAAGTGGAACCAAGAGCGTTTTATCCTGTTGCTATGTAACGCTGCCTTTGTGGATCCAGGAAAGGTTATGATGTTTCTGAGGAAACATCAACATTTTCATTGTTTTTAGGAAACACAATACATGTGCAAAACCAAATTCCTATTTGGGCTTTTAGAACATTTTCAGAAATGGATAAGGTTTGAAGGGTAAAATATTTCTGTTCTGTTTTTGAGAAATCCATTTTGAAATTACAGAGAAGGAGAAATACAATCTGTATAGATTGAGGATAATGCATCGTAATGGAAATAAAGAGTAACTTGATATGCTAGGGTGAAAAACAGCCTTTGATATACTGCTCATGAAGCCCAGTGATTTATACTCTCAACAAAAATGCTCTAAGAAAATATCAAACTATTAAGTAGTTAACACAAAGGCATTAATTTTACTGGAAAATATGTTCTTCATGTCTCTTCCTGTCTCACTGACTCCCTGTTCAAAAAAGAGTCAATATGTTATTTATAAACAAAGGCTGCTCTTCTGATATCACTTACAGCCTGTTATCATGTGCATTAAAGCTGTGCCTAAAATTCACAGACTTTACTGGATTTTAACTCAGGTTTTATGCAAATTTAAGTCAGAAGTACCTTCCTAAAAATCACTGGTGTTAACGCTAGTGTAAGGCAGTGCAGCTGGTGGGCTAACCCCTATATGGGGAAACTGCACCATAATAACGTATTTTACCTTTTGAAAATCATACCTAGACTCCTAATGGCTTTAGAAAAAACATCACAACCGTTTGAGTATGGAAGTTGCGAGACCAGCTGCCCCTGAATGTGATGGCTGCAGTTATGGGCCTGGGAGCTCTTCTCCTAAAATCCAGGCAGAGCTTCCAAAGAAGTTTTGCATTTTCAGAGCTGGCTTCTCCATGTAACGGTTGGTTTGGCCTCTCTCTCATGACTGGATGCAGTGCTGTTAGCTAGTACGTGTGTGTATCTTATGCTTGGCATATACCTGTACACAGGCAAATTGTACTCCTTTACATAGATACGACAGTTTTTGGTGCATGCATATAGATAGAATAATTATAAAAATTTCAAAAGCAATGCATATATTTCTGTAATTGTCAGCATTAATAAAAAAAAGTAAAATAATTATTAATTTACAAGAGGAATGTAGAACAGGACACTATGATAAGGACTATGCTCTGTGAGTGATCCTTTTCCATTCCTGCTATTGTACAATGCTCACTTTCTGCAGGAATTCTTACCCCTTTCAGTCAAATGGCTGCAGAAGCAGAGAGGTTTAAATGTTCCTGAATTACCTGGAATGCCTTCTGTAACTGTGTGGGGTCTGGTTTGCCAGTGCTGAGCGTTCTAACAGTATATTTCTGCTCAGCTGCCTGTCTTCTTTGCATCTGCCACTACACAGATTGCACATCCTCTTTCTCAGTGTTTGCGCCACGCACAGTGGAGTTTTAATCCAGAACAGGGAATCATTTCCCCTGTCACAAAGTACATATATCACACTGGTTAATAAAAAATACCTTTCTTCAATGAATATCAGAGAACAACCCCATCTAATATTGCCTTTGTTATAAGAGTTACAAGACTGAAAAAAGGAGGTAAGAATTCTTTCCTCTCTTTATTTCAGTATAAAAGAGAAAGCCTTCTTCTAAAAATTAATTCACAGGCTTATATTATTATGAAAATGTATCTGAAAATGTTATCTTAAAATGATTACATGAGTGGGTAGTTATTTGGCAGCACCATTTATTCCTGTGCTGTTGTGAGATTTTTCAGGGAGATAATACTTCTGGTCTCCGAGGGTGAGTAGAACACTGACAATTTTTAATTTCAGTGATGGTGGTCTTTGTTTCTTTGGGAGTCGTTTTGGAGTTTTGTGAAGGTGGAATTTATTGCTTTATGTAATAGGCTTATCTCTTCTAGAAACCAGATTCTTCCCAAGGCTTTGTAAACCTATGACTTTCCAAAGAAAATACAAATACAGTGATGGCTTGGAAAAAAGTGTACTGACAAAATACATATATATATGCATATACATATGTGTATAATTGAAAGCAGAGTAAAAAAATCAGTTCTGTAGTAATTCTAACTGAAAGAAGACTTTGATACCAGAATATGAGTTCAGGATGTCTCTACAGTAGCAAGAGTTTAGTTTAGGACAATGTAATGTCCTAAACTGTCCCAACCATCAGAGAAGAGATAAAGTTCCGCCTTGGATATTGCTTCACATTTAGATTCTCTGTTGAACTTCTGTTACTTTGTGATATAATAGCTGTGTAAAGGCAGACTAACTCTGAAGGGAGGTCTTCATACCACAAAACCAAGTCAGCTCTTTCTTCATCCTTCCTCTATGCTGCCTTCATGTAGTAGATGGAAAATGATGTGTAATCAATGTTGCCTTCATTCTGTTGGTGACTGGTGGTTTATTAATTTACAGTAGTCGCTGATTCCTGTGGTATACGTCAGAGGGCTGGTGGTCGTGAATGATGTGGACAAGTCTTCCTGCGAGTGAATGATTTCGGAAGAGTACAGGTAAGTCAGGTAACAGGGAGCTACTGTGCTCTGAACCAATTCAGTCCAATGTGTTTTATACTCTTGCTTCCTGCCGTTGGTTTTTCTCTTAATCTATTTCACGTTGAGCACTCAGTTTTTCCTGATTGAAA
This sequence comes from Bucorvus abyssinicus, assembly GCA_009769605.1. NCBI lineage: Eukaryota > Metazoa > Chordata > Aves > Bucerotiformes > Bucorvidae > Bucorvus > Bucorvus abyssinicus. The sequence continues at coordinate 52,787,477 of CM020026.1, forward strand.
ACCAAACACCATAAAGAAGCTGCTGTGAGATTCCATCCCATCCCTTGCTGCTTTCTTTTAGATGAGTGACCACTTAATGTTTCAGCAGAGTTTAAGAAGAATAGAGACATTTTCTATGGCAAAGGGGCATTTTTAAAACATGGAAAGTAAATGAGATGCCTGCTAGTACAACCAATATGACTGCTTTGTGCTGTCACCCATACTTTTCGAAAACCAAATGGGTAAAAAGCCAGCATTGCTTAAAACAGCTTCTGACAGAACAACTTTTACATACCCAGCAGTGTGTTTGTTAAGAAGAAAATACATTCAGATTGAAGAGAATAAGCATCTTTATCTGATGTGAACAGAGAGAAGAAAGATGATTTGGAACAACTGAAGAATTTCTCCCACAGAAAATGGCTTCTTGATCTCTGAAAACAACAGGCTTCTTGTGAAGTGCAGTCAAGGCTTACAAACACATTGCCGTGGTACACTGAGTTTGAAATCCCAGCTGACATTTCAAATGATATTTAGAGATATGACAAATCTGATTTATTTGGGTCTCTCTCCAAAGCTGCCATAAAAGAAGCGCTGATTTGGTGACTTATTAGTCACAGCACCTTCAGACAGCTTCTTTTTCTAGTTGTGGAAATTGCTAGCAGATCTCTATGTTCTTTTCAGTACCACAGTTTAGTATTTTTTTGTGAAGATGTTGTTCAATTGACTGAACTCTTCATTCTCTGGTGAAGTCTTCACCAGAATGTATGTTTCCTTAGAAAAATATTCCGTTGACAACAATGTAGGTAATTGAGGATAATGCCTTGCAAAACACTGATTCGAGTGACTAAGAAGGAACTTACTTTAGCTCTGCAATGAAAAACTGTCCCTTGTGGTTTTATAATTTAAGTAAAATGGAATTGTAATTTATCATTAAGTGCTATTGCCTGAACAACATTTACAGAAATTTTTTTCAGACATAAACCAAAATCATTAATTACAACAAACATCCTCTTAGTAAAGAGACCATTCTTAACAAGCAGTTTCATTTAAGGCAGTATTTTAATGTGAAACTTGATTCCAGTTGTGATCGTAGGGTCTGAAACAAAGTTTGAATCACTAAGGGTGCCTGAGTAAAGGCGGCAATGAAAATATTTTTCCCCAGATGCTTTCGTTGGTTTCAGATAAATGAAGTGCCAATTTTTCCTGTTTCACTGTATAGTTTCTTACTGTTTATTGCTGAATCATATGCAATCTGAGCTGTAATGGACTCTAGACTTGATTTTAGAAAGATGATTTTAAGTGGGGAAATCTGGTGTACTGATTAAAATATGATTCTTCTCTGGCGTGGAAGGGAATAAGGGACTTTATGCGTTTTAAATGCAAACATGTTTGTGGATTGTTTCCAAACTTCTGCTTGTGGATTGAATACATTTCTTAACTTTTTTTTTTTCATTTTAACTCCTAATATCATAACAATGAGGTTTGAATGTCCTAATTTGTCATGCAAACAACAGCAGCTACTGGCCATGATCCTAAACATTTCATGAACACTTAAGAGGTTGAAATACTGAATTAAATTCCTATGTCTTAATGTTCCTACCGCTTCATTAAGTTCTGATAATGTATAAATCCTTGTTCCAGTATTTGCCTTTAAGTATTTGCCTCCAGTATTTGCCTTATGTACAAACACATCTTTCTGATGTGTTTGTACATAATAGAGCTGTACCTTCTCCAATGTAGACTTAGAATAGCAAGCTGAATTCAGTTCATGTTTTCTCTTCCATTTGTTCACTAAAGTGGTCTTGCACAATGTTAGACGTCCAGGTTGTATGCAGGGCAAAGCTTCAGTTGTGCTCTCTACAGTGGATCTTTCTTGATATAGGGACATCAGTTTCTTTTCCTTTCTCACTTGGGTCACTCTTGACTCCCAACAACAGCTGTAATTTTCTCATTCTTCCACAGATGCTTTCCTATAATGAGATTCAAAGTTTCAGAAGAAAATCGTGTCCCTTAATGCTTTTGCTTTCATTAATCCATGCTTAACTTTTGCTTCCATTAATCCATTTCTTAAGGTCATACAACTCTTCCTGCCTGTTATTCCTATTCCTTACACTTACGATGCCTTTTAAATGTTGGGAGTGTTTTTTTATTTGTTTGTTGGGGTTTTTTTCCCCTCTTGTCACCAAGATATGTAATTACAAGAGTCTTTTTTTTCTTAGACTGAGACCATTACTGAAGCACTAAATGAATTCAGGTTTAAGACCAGTCCTTGAGAGACTCAACTCTTGTCACCCTTTTCTTTTCCTGGCACTACGCATTGTCACAGCCTTTCACTCTTTCATTTTTGCCCCTTGCTAGAAATACACCTCAGCATTAGAAGGAAAAAAGGAATTTCTCTGTCTTGGCCAGAATCTTAGCGGACAGCTGTCTGTGCCATAAAGCAATCATATAGTTAGTCCTAAATATAATGAAACAAATTTAATTTGTTAATTTTTAGCATTGCCAGTGCTCCCACCTTAGATGTGAGACCGATGTGTGAGGACTTTCTAAATGGCTTACCATTTACAAAGTCATGTAGAAAATCTGCTTTCTTTTAAAAATTACTCTGCATAGCTAGTATTTTTCCTTTGCTTCTCTAGTACGAGTAACAGTTAACGAAAGTCATTGTCCAGATAATCTGTGGGAGTGATAATGCCAGTGAAGCCAAGATTTTTGCCTTCTCCACTGATGTTATGTGTGCTGTCTCTGTAATGCATTGTGTGTGTTGTTTCACTGCTGTACATTAAGTAGACTCCTGACAACAGCGGTCTGCCAAATGTTCAACAGAAGGGGACCGGAGATAGTTTGGTTGGTGGGTCAGTCTGTCTGTCTATCTAGCCATCCTAATCTATTCTGATTCCCTTTGTCCCTGCTGAGGCAAGAAAGCAAAGGCTCATGCATATAAGCAGGAACTTCTGGTTTTTTGAAAGGTTTCCAGGCTTGTGTCTCTTAATGGATGTGCTTAGAATATTCCTGCTGTATTTTCCAAATGCTACTAACACTGTTCCCTTCCATCAAAAATTGCAAATACCAAAATCTCTATAGATGTTCAGGTGAGAGAAAGAAATTTAGGTGTGAAAATTCTGGAGACTTCCTCCTTTTGCCATTATAGATGTTAATTCTATCAATAATTCTGCATGTTGGGTCAACAAAAAAGCTATTTCCTTGTCTCTTAACAATGCAGACAACAAAGATTAGTGATTGCTGGAAATTGATATGTTTAGCATGTCCTTCACAGTGCTTCACCCGACTTAGATCTGATCCTCATTTATATGGCATAACAAAAATCTACTTAACAGATGCTTAGAGGATGCATTTTCATAGATTCTCAATCTCTCTGGTGTTAATTTGCTTACATTGCTGAAAGCAGAGAGGAGTATATCTGAAATAAACCAAAAGAAGAAGAAAGAATGAAAGAATATGTTCATTTTGAATGAATGAATCAGTGAGCTGGTAGGCTGTTAACGGTGATACTCAGTGGAAAACCACCAGTTCTGCACTCACTGAGTAGCTCAGCAGTGCAGCATATAGAGCTTTGTGAGATTGCAAAGTATTTTGAAAAGTCAAGCAAGTGAGGGAAGATAAAAGTCACAAAGTCTTAGTCTTTGGTTTTTCAGCTAACATGGAAAGTGTGCAACTCCCCTGTCGCCCTGGAAAGCAAGGCTTGTGAGCACTGAGTGCTGGGACTGGTAAGGGAAATGCATGTATTAAATCTTGGAATAAGATCCATTCACTTTCGCGATGTGAAAGGCACGGCATCATCACCCAGCACCTCTATCATGAACTAACGAAGTCTTTAGAGTCAGTTGTTGATGTCAGCCATGCTGGACCTTGTTCTCACCAGGAAGGGGTTGGTGGGGAATGTGAAGCTCAAGGGCAACCTTGGCTGCAGTGAGAAGTGGTGGAGTTCCAGATCCTTAGGCCAGCAAGGAAGGTGCACAGCAATCATCTCACTACCCGGGACTTCAGGAGAGCAGACTTCGGCCTCTTTAGGGATCTGCTTGATAAAGTACCATGGGGTAAAGCCCTGGAGGGAAGAGGAGCCCAAGAAAACTGGTTAATATTCAAGGATCATCTTCTCTAAGCTCAGGAACAATGCATTCCAACAGAGAGAAAGTGAGGCAAAAATGCCAGGAGGCCTGCGTAGATGAACAAGGAGCTCCTGGACAAACTCAGACTCAGAAAGGAAGCCTACAGAGGGTGGAAGCAAGGACAGGTAGCATAGGAGGAATACAGAGAAATTGTCTAAGCAGCCATGGGATCAGGTTAGGAAAGCTAAAACTCTGATGGATAGAATTAAATCTGGCCAGGGATGTCAAGGGCAACAAGAAAAGCTTCTATAGGTATGTCAGTGACAAAGAGAAGATGCAGAAAAATGTGATCCCTCTCCAGAAGGAAACGGGAGACCTGGTTACCCGGGACATGGAGAAGTCTGAAGTACTCAATGGCTTTCTTGCCTCAGTCTTCACTGGCAAGTGCGCCAAGTACACTGCCCAAGTCACAGAAGCAAAGGTAGGGACTGGGAGGATGAGGAACCACCCCTATAGGAGAAGATCAGGTTCGAGACAGTCTAAGGAACCTGAAGGTGCGGAAGTCCATGGGACCTCATGAGATGCATCCCTGGATTCTGAGGGGACTGGTGGATGAAGTGGCTAAGCCACTATCCATCATATTTGAGAAGTCGTGGCAGCCCACTGACTGTTAAGGGGGAAACGTAACCCTAATTTTTCAAAAAGGAAAAAAGGAAGACCCAGGGAACTGCAGGCCAGTCAGTCTCACCTCTGTGCCTGGCAAGGTCATGGAGCAGATCCTCCTGGAAACTATGCTAGGGCAAATGGGAAATAAGTAGCTGATTGATGGCTTCACTAAGGAAAAATCATACCTGGCAAATTTTCTGGTCTTCTATGATGGGGTTACAGTGTTGGTGGATAAAGGAAAAGCAACTGGCATCATCTACCTGAACTTGTGCAGACCATTTGACACCGTCCTGCACAATATCCTTGTCTCTAAATTGGAGAGATATGGATTTGACATCCTCGGTGGATAAGGAACTGGCTGGATTATAGCACTCCAGGAGTTGCTGTCAACAGCTCAGCGTCTGAGTGGAGACCAGTGATGAGTGGCATTTCTCAGGGCTATGTATTGGGACCAGTGCTGTTTAAGATCTTTATCTGTGACATAGGCAGTGGGATCAACTGCACCCTCAGCAAGTTTGCAGATGACACCAATCTGTGTGGTGCGGTTGATGCACTGAAGGAAGTGATGCCATCCAGAGGGACCTTGAAAAGCCTGGGAGGCAGGCCCATGCAAACCTCATGAAGTCCAACAAGGCCAAGTGCAAGGTCTAGCACCTGGGTCAGGACAATCCCAAGCAGAAATTCAGGCTGGACAGTAAGAGCAGCCCTGTGGAGAAGGACTTGTGGGATATTGGTGGATGAGTAACCAAGTATGAATGGGTAATGTGCACTCACAGCCCAGAAAGCAAACTGTATCCTGGGCTGCATCAGAAGAAGTGTGGCTGACTCTTGTGAGACCCTATCTGGAGTACTGTGTTCAACTCTGAGGCCTCCAGCATAAGAAAGACATGGACAAGCTCGAGTGGGTCCAGAGGAGCACCACAAAGATGATCAGGGGCTGGAGCAACTCTAGCTATGAGGACAGGCTGAGAAAGTTGGGATTGTTCAGCCCGGAGAAGAGAAGGTTGCAGGGAGACCTTATAGTAGCCTTCCAGTACTTAAAGGGGGCCTACAGGAAAGATGGGGAGAGACTTTCTACAAGGGCATGTAGTGATAGGACAAGGGGTAATGGCTTTAAGCTGAACCAGGGTAGATTTAGGTTAGATATTAGAAAGAAATCCTTCACAGTGTGGGTGGTGAGGCACTGGAACAGGTTGCCCAGAGAAGTTGTGGATGCTTCATTACTGGAAGCATTCAAGGCCAGGCTGGATGGGGCTTTGAGCAACCTTATCTAGTGGAAGGTGTCCCTGCCCATGGCAAGGAGTTGAAACTAGATGATCTTTAAGGTCCCCTCCAACTCAAATGATTCTATTATTCTATGATTCTATGCTGGGATTGTACTAAAATTAAGAAAGCCATGATGGAATTTTTTTTTTTTTTAGCTTTGCAGAGGTGCTTGCTTAATATACTATGGAAAGCCCAAAATAAGGAGATCCTTTCAGATTTTCTTCAGCACCATTGTGGCCTCCCACAGATTGATCATGTGGTTTTTCCTTCCCCACCTCTTGATGCTGCTGATTCTGCTGTGAGCATTCAGATTCTTGCTGTATAATTTCAAAGATGGAATAGCTACAGCAGGGCCAGACCATCCATTGGTGTAAACTGATATTGCTTCACTGAAGCCCTCAGGGCTAAGCCACATAGCATCAGCTGAAGATCCGCTCCATAAAGTGTCTTGGGAGTTGCTTTTTCACTGTTCTATAAATTACCAGAACACTGCTGTAAGAGAAAAAGCATCTAGTAAGACGATACAGTATTTTGCTTTTGTTGAACTGTTAAGAAAACAAAAATAAAATGAAACACCAACACACAAGTGGCACTATATAATAGATGTTGGATTCTAAAGACGAAGGTTTTGGGTTTTGGTTTTTTTTTTTAATATTCAGGGTAGACACACCAGGGGAAAACCCCATGTGATTGATAAAAGGAACAGCAGATGGACAGCATGTACTGCCTAGGACTCCAGCAGCTATCAAGTGAAATCAATCTGACTTTTGTACATTCATGGCTCTTCACCACTGAATAAAAGGGAGAGAGGTGCAAGAATTATGGCACCATATGTCTTAATCCAGAGCAGAGACATTTCCCCGTGTCTGGCTTCCACAACCAGCTGACCCGTGAGCTCCCTGATTTGGTAGCTGGTTTCAGCAGACTGAAACATGCAGGCAGTCCAAGACAGCTGTCCCACAAGCCTGAAAGTCTCATTTTTATGAGCCTGTAAGATGAAGTTGCCTTGCAGATTCTGACATGAATGCACAGGCTAGGACTTCCAGACTTCTGCATTTTTTTAGCAAGAACCTGGAAAGACTTGAGAATCCAGTCAGATGCACATCACCTTGAAAACCTGTCACCACATCAAGGAGACAGGAAATCCATTTGAAACTGTTTTCAGTGCATCCAACCATCTGACATGAAGCTGAAACTACAGTCTCCTTTGAGATTTTGATAGCAACTGCAGAAATTGCAGAGTGCGTGGGATGTCCTCTCCTCTCCTATTTATTTCTCTCCTCATCTGTCAGTGGCAGGGGTTCTCAAGAGAAGAACCTGGCAGTCATGTCATAATAAGAATGACATGTAGTAGTTGCATGAAATATCTGGACCGAGACTGAACATGCGACTCACTAAGCAATGGCACTGCCCGAGTGTGTAAGAAATGTTGAATACATGAAGAAAGGTTCTGGGGATGAGGAGAAAGGGGAAAGATTCTTAAAATGGTAAATTGCTTCTACAGTACGTGTCAAGTTTGTAATAATTACTACTCTCTTTTCTTTAGCTTATAGGTTAAATCCAGCTGAAAGCCAATTTTTTCTCCATGCTACATCACAACACGCAGCCATTCGGATTCTCATATAAGTATGACTGCCTGTTCAGTGACAAGAACATTATTTGGTCACTTATACCTATGTAGAGCAAGAGTGTATTGATGTAAATATTTTCACTTCTGTATGGTACTTCCAGCTATTCCTTTTATTCCATTAATACTTGGCTAATACTACGTTTGTTTCTATCATACATTGTTCTTCTGTTGAATTTACTTGCTACTGTGGTAGGCAATAGACTTTTTCAAGAGTCTGTTATTTGTCTACAATTTCAAAGCATTGACATTCCAGCATCCTTTTTGCCTATGAGTTAGTATAAGGCCAAATCCTTCACAGCAGAGGTGCAGCACTCAGACATTTTTTTCTCCTGGTTATTGTTTTACTGAATGCCAGTGTGTCCTGATCTCTGCAGAAACAGTGAAGCACGGTTTAATGGAGTGCCGTAATATGAGAGTTGTTGGGTTTTTTCCTACACGCACGTAAGTGTGAGGTATCACTCAAGCCAATGAATCTATTCCTGATTTATGTTGCTGTAAAGAACAGATTCCCTTTTATCAGAATGACAACGACAATACTGATAAGAAGCCGTAGAATCAGCGTGAAGGGATCGAGCAAACAGTAGATTCTAAGGAATTCTTCCCTTTATGATGCTAGTGTATGAGCAGCACTCTAGTGGTACACATGGAAGCTGACTAAACAGAAGGGAGGATTTAAGGCAGTACTGCCATATGTGATATGCTTGAATCGTTTCAACATTTAAGACCAGGGGGAAAAAATATTCCTGAAATGTTGATTTAGCATGAGACATACTTGGCTCCACTGCTAGTCATTCAACTATTCTTTGTAATCCTGAAACTGTTATCTGAAGGGCTCATATATATTGAGATCATCGCTCTGGCACTCTTAGAACAAACTGAAAAGGAGGAAAGGAATAATACCAGAGGAAATTGTCCAAGAAAATTGGCTCTCACAGACCAAGGAGGATTTGTTATTCAGAGTCTCAGATCCCAGTCATGCCTCTGACTGCTTTGAGTTGCTCTAGTGACACTAGGCAAGTAGAAAACTGGCCCAAATGGCCAGTTTAGAACAATCCCTTGAAATACAGCTGCCTCAATGCTGTCTTCTTCCAAGCACAAAGAGTAGACTGGTGGCAAAGCTTTTTATTTTGCTTTCTTTAGAACAGCTGCGCTCAAGTCAGAGGTTGCTAGCAATGCATGCTTGATATAAAATGCAAGTTCCATGCATCATTAAATAAGGTTTAACAGACTGGATGAAAGCTCTGATTGTTAGCTTATGCTTACAGTAGTAATACATACTGTTTATTTTTTTCTCTGACATTTGTCTCTGACAGATGAATCCTCAAACTATTCCAAAACGACTATTGGACTATTGGATTTTTGGACTAAATGAATATTGGACTATCTGAAAATGAGCCCTATTTTCCTGTGTTCTGACCAAGTGTTGCAACATTGAGTAGTTACATCAAGGTGAATTAGGTCCAGACTGAACTTCAGGCATATTCAGGAAGGATATAAGAATTAATCATTATAATTATCTCAATTCTGTTAATGGGTGAAAATAAATAATCCAGCATACCTTCATCTGTTGTATTGACATTAAGGAACCTATATAGCTAGGGGTCTCTAAAAATGAGGAGAGAATTAAAAAGTGCCTAGTTTGCCTGTAGCATCTATGGTGGTTTTTAGTGTGTGATTTGCCAACCAGAAGAAAACTTTTTCTTCTACTTTCATTCTGAGCAAGCTGTAACAGTAATGGGACTGACCCTACACTGTCTATGCCTGGCAGTGTCCTACTTCAGAGTCCCAGGCAAGTGTGGACTCTTGGGAATAGCTGTACCGTTAAACATGCTGGGAACATCAAGCACCAGTCATGTCCTGTTTCCACTCCAACCTTAAACGTTGCAGCACAGCAGAAGAACAATGAAGCATTTCTTTCATTATCTGCAGACCTTCTGTGATACATACACACAGCATGCATTTTGTTTGACAGCATCATCTAGGACACCATCTCAACCTTCAAACCACCACCAGGCCATTCCAACTTCTCATGCATTTTTTTTTTTCTCTGTCTCCATAATACAACATGGTGAAGTTACAATAATATTGTCTTGTAAATGTCAAGCATAATGAAAAATAAGGGAAACTCAAAGGAGAATGTTGTTTTAGTTCATTCTACTCATAGACACAATGTGCATCATCTTCTTGCCCATCAGTCACTGCAGTGTAAAGGTTCTCATTCTATTTTCTCCGGTGCTCTTGTAGCAACAATGACCTATAGTCCGTTAAAATAACATCTTATGCAGATAGAGCAGGACTTGACACATCCCGATAACTAGAGCAAATGCAGCTTCCTACTTTTACAGATTTCTGCTGTAAATCTCAGATTTTTTGCAGGCAAATCAAATGTGTAAAAACTGAAATGTCTAATTTGCATCTCCTACCACTTAGCAGTATTTTTTTGTTTGCTCAAAATGATTGCTTGCTTTGTGGATCTCCACAGAATTATTAAAGAGATTTTCATAGCAGTATATGCTTTGTCTTCTACACTAAAAACTATGTTCCTTAAGCATTTGAAATAGCAATAACGATAACACCATTGACTCATTTAGACTGTATTTGAAGGATGCTTAATCTCATCCAGCTTCATAGAATGAACTGTATGTCTATGTTTTAAATAATACGTTTGAGACTCAAAAGAATGGTTTCTCCATCAAATGCCAGCTTGAAGAACTGAGAACAAAACCAGTATTTTCTCTAGAAGACTACCATTCATATAGTTGCAATTCTGCCCCCACAAGCTCTTACAGACTTTTGGTGTCATGTCAAAGATTTATGGGTATGAGTTGACCTATCAGTATTAAATTTTCAGTGTTCTATGCCAGAAGTATCATGTAATTCCTCATAACTACTCAGGTATTCAGCTTTATATATGGAGAGAGTTTGCAGATTAAGTCTTGATAGATATTTAGGAAGCATTACAAAGTTTTAGTGAGGCTCCTTTTCCTTAACGATTTTTAAAATGCATTTACCTTACTACAGTAAGTCTAGCTTTCAAGGCAACAGGGAGAGACAGACAGATGCAAAAGACTAGGATTTAAAAATGTATTATTATATGTACGTGAAATACATGAGTGGGACGGCACTAGCTTGTGATTTTTCAGTTTTTGTTTCAGATCTAGAAGCTGGTTCTGTGTGTCACTGGAAGATGAGAATCACTGGTATCTCTTGGCAGATACCATTCATTTCTAGCCTGACTGTCTTGTGAAAAAGTGCATTCAAACTTGTCACTGCTCCAGCACTGATTATTGCTCTTTGGTCACAGGCCAGCATGATGTTATAGGGAAAGTCTTCATTTATGATGAAGAGAGGAAACTTTTTGGCAACTTTTATTTTTAAAATTGTAGTGATTGGCAGCACTCTAAAGTTTGGAATATTATGGGTATTATCAGTAATCCCAGGATTGATGGATTACTGAGCAGCATGAAAGTGAGATAGTTGATGCTGTGTGGTAACTGCCATTTATTGAACAAATCTCTGTGTGCATATGTTCTGAATAGTACATTAATGACAACTGGCTTGCAAGGCATTTAACAGTATCCTTCAATGTGTAGGGACTTCATTATGAAGAACATCATTCCCTGAAGCACTGGCGTACGTGCAGGTCTTGAGCAAATATTTTTGGATCCCTTAAAATGAAAGGAAAAAAATTGCCCTAGGCAGCCTGCTTCTTCTGGTGGGCTTTTAGAATAGCGGTGAGTTTTTTCAGTTTTAAAAATCCATTGATGGCTAAGTGTCAACAGGGGAATAAAAGACTTGTGGCTTGTGAAGATAAAAGGGATGGGAAAATATGATTCTGTAAATATTTCAGCTGAATAGAAGTCTCATCCAGGGGCAGGTGTCACGTAACTAAAAAATAAACTATACAGAGTAAGTTATGACTTACTTCCTTCTCTTTGTATTCCTTATTAAAAGAAAATGAAAATAACACACAAATGTCTGTAATGATTAGAGTCAGGAGATGAAGTGCTGAGGAAGTAAGTAGTCTTAGCTTTCTATTAATGCTATCTTATTGTAATACGTATATGGCATACACTATATGATATGCAAAAAATCAATATGTCATCTGTTGCATAAATTGCATTTCTAAGGTGGAGGAAAAGCAACTGTGTCACTGGGAACTGCTAATCTGATAATGGTTTATGCAGCATTATCAGTGTTCTTCCCAGAGGACCCAACAACCTTACTAGCTAGCTTTTTAAGTTTATGAGTTATTCTAGAAATGCACAGTTTGCAAAGAGATCAAGTTTTGAGCAACAGACAAAAAGAAAAAGGTAGAATTTTCTTTTGCATCTGAAAGGGAAATTTTGGGAAGTAGAATTCAATTATGGTAATTGAATCGGTGAGCAGAAAAAGCCATGTGCTTTCAGCATTAGTGGGTTTTATTTTAACCTAAGGCAGAAAAAGAGGAGGTTGGAGGGACAAGGTCCAGCCTTTGAAAAGAAGCACCGTGTGTGTCCATACAACATGCCACCCTTACTGTTCCAAATGCACCTAGTTTTTAAAGATACTATTTTGTAGAAGGCAAGGTATATAGTACATTTGTTCACTAAATATCAGCTAAAACTGGTCGAATAATAGGAAGAAATGGTTAGGATTTCTTTATAAAGCTATCAAAGGGAGGGAAAACACTATACATACTATTTTGTGTAAAATTGTGATGATTGGAAAACAGTAAGTTTGAAAAAGGCTGAGAAGATTGAAGCATAGGAACATCTGATGGAGATGATGATGTTTGGTGGCAATATACTGCAGGATTATATTAGGATTCTTTTGCTACAGATGAGATGACCAGTCAGACTAATGGCATAAATCTTGCTTGCTTGGATGTTTGAAAGTGAAGGATAGATTGGCTTGTGGTGTTGTGATAGGAACATTTGGAGATTATTGCTGACAGAAAGGAAATAAATCTTCCCCAAAGCAACAGAATTAGCAACTCTAGTGGAAGCAGCAGTGAATAATTTACACGATTTGCATGTAGAACCAACCCAGCAACCCAGCAAAGCCAGCTGAACGCAATCGAGCACAGGAAAGGGACTTTTGAAGTAGAGGAACTTACTGTGTTTATTTGTAAACTTAAAGTAGTCCAGCATTATAACTGCCATAGCCTGAAAAAGCAAGGGTAGTTCTCAAATTCCATCCCAAATCTGGAAGGTGAGTCCCCAATGCACCATAAAAAAAAAAAAGGGGGGGGGGGGAATAAATCAGCTCTTTTAGATATATGTATTATATATATAGATATAAAAACATATTTCCTATGTTCTGCACAAACTGCTGTGCTCTAGGCCTGGCTCTTTTATGGGCTTCTCTATAGTACCAGCTAAAAGGGTCCTTGATCCTCCTAATCATGGGGTAACTGAAAGAGAGACTGGAGGTACTCTTAAGTCAAGGGCAGCTGACCAAGCCTGTAAGAAACTGCTAGAACTTCCTCTTGTGTGTACTGTTGTGGCTCCCCTTACCTTGTTCTCACCTGGCAGTAGGAAGCACTCTCAAGTTTCTCAGAGAGTACTCAGGAGTTCTCTGATAATCCTGGTCCCTGTGCCCAGAAGAACCAGAAAGTTCCAAAGCAGAACCCAGAGGCTGCTGTGCAATCTGCAGTGCCTGCTGAGTACCGTTGTTTGCTGCACTTTCATGCTGTCTGTGTTGTCACAAAATTAAACCAAACATGCCTCTGATCTGAGCGCATAAACAAAGAGTCACTGGAATTAGCAGTTAACTTCCCAGACTGTACCCTAGTGAAAGGCCAACCATCTGAAAAAACCTTGGACATACCCACTGTCTTTAAGAAGATGTGACTTGGGAGGAACAAGGGTTACAGTTTGTGTCCAGGTTGAGGTCCAGCCAAATTCCTGAAAGGAGAAAGGTTCTCTGTCCATCCTGAATAAAGATTGAGAGTTGAGGGTATTATGTCACCTATGTGATTTCCCGAATAAGCTATGCTTTTACTGCCTTCAGTTAAATCAGACAAAAATGTCTGTAGTACCTATGATTAATCTCACCCTTCAGCGTAGGGTCAAAATTAAGTTAAGTGCAGCAAGTTGTAAGTTCTGTCAGCATGTTAGACTGGAGGAAGACAGGAAGATATTTGCCTCTCTAAAACTCCAGAAGGGCTGCTTGAAATGTAATGGCTTGACATATGAAATGTTGTCACCACCTGGAAATTCCTAGAGAGCAATGGAAAATCTGTTGAATGTTATCTTTCAACACTGAGGTAGAGAGAATTGACAATGTTCCCGTGAGAAGCAGAGGTATTGTTGAACATTTGTCTGCTCTGGAAAAGGAGTTTCCAAGATTGGAGACAGTGAGAGTTAAACCAAGGAAAATTCCTATTTATGAAACGGTGTAGTTGTTTGTCACAGTAGACGGGGGGAGCTTAACCTGCAGGAAGGGTCACAGCAGCTGAATGGACCTCAGCTCCCACTTACCTTATTGAGCAATGAGTATAATGAAGTGTGTTAAATCATGGTTACAGAAAAGAATAGGCCTTTTTATCAGTCTTTGAAGAATGACACTGCAGAGTTTTGGAGAAAGAGATAAAGCAGAGTTTTCCAGGATTCTTTAACAGTGTCTTAAGGTGTTGAAATCTGTGGTTGCTGCAACCTAGGCAAAGAAATTAATTTTGTCTCAGAAAGTGGCACTGTATGGCATGGAGAAGTTTTTAGCATATACCCTGAGAAATTTTGGAGACAAATCAGATGGATGTGTTTTCTGACTGAAAATTTTTGGGAATGGCATTACTCACAGCTGATGGAACAAAGGAAAAAATATTCCATGAAGCATTGGATGAGAACTTTTGACTTGTATAATAGGTAAGAATTTAAGCCGTATCATTGCGTGTTGTTTTTAAACACATGCGGTTATGAAATACAGAAAGTTTAGTCGTAGTGTTTCAGTGCAGCTGCATTCAGTTTATTGCCAGTGCAAGAATAATTAAACCCAAAAAAGAATACTGTAGCATTTCCAGGAGAAAGTGTCTCTTAACACTTTGACCTGTTAGTAGTAACACCCTCTAAGGTAGAGATAGATTCAGTATGATTCTGGGTGTAAGAGAGGAGACTATGTACAGAGAAGTGTAGAGGGAGCGCAGATCTCTGTGTGAGGATTGGACAAAATCCTTGCTAAATAGCGTAAGAATTGCCCTGATATTTTTTGCACAAAATCTTTGTCTCAGAGGTATGACTAAGAAGAGAGAAGGACCTAGAAAAAGTAGAACAAGGGGTACACCACAAAGACACCTGGCAAACTTTATGCTTGCCTAGTGTGCCAGTAGACTTATGAGTCTTATCAACCCAATGCAGAGGCTCATGGGTTGCTAGGGAAAAAGCTAACAGCATGAAAGGTAAAATGATAGAAGAGCTTGTTTTTTGAAATCAAAACTAGTTATTACGTACAAGTTAGAGTTGGGTCTGAAGACTCTCCCAGGAGTATCAGTATCCTTCCTTTCACTTACATTGATTTTACCTTGAATGGACTCAGTGTGGAGTCCATTTCTTCTTGGCCAGTCAACTCATAAGATCATTCTGAAGAGTTCATTCAAAGGGACAGTGAGACACAAGTCCAGAGCTGGCTTGGGTGGAGGTGACAGTGTGAGGAAGTAAAGCTGAGGAGATGAGAGGAAAGTCAGAAAAGAACGTATTTACAAAATGTCTGCTACAAAACTAGGGCAAGTTATTCCCTTACTGCTGCTTCAGAGAGGCTCTGTTATTATTTAGGTAAAAATTGGTATTATATTTGAAAATTTAAGAGAGATGTGTAGTAACATAGAGTTAAAGGGGTTACTTACGATATTGCCTACGTGGCCACCACCTGCTAGTTTCCTGTTTGTTTCCGCAGAAGGTTTTTTCCCCTGTGTAGCTTATGGTACAATTAAAATAGAACAACACATTCCTGCATGACTGTGAGTACAGTTGTTTTAGTTGAAATGATTGACCCCTTTGTACAGTTGTTCTGTTTTGTATATATTCTGGCTTGTATTGATTAAAACTTTTTAATTACGTGGAACCTGATAATTTTCCATCCTCATCACACAGAAAAATATCTTAGCCTTGCTCACTTACTTAGGCTTAAGTTTATCTTGAGATTGGAGGTCAAGCTGAATTTTTCCCCCTTAAGTGAAGTTGGCAGGGATTTCTGCTAGTGTCATTGTTATTTTTTGACTGTAATATAAGGACCAGTCTTCTAGGATCATTTTGGAGTTCTTATATAACAAGTTTTCTGGTATTTCAGGAACCTCAAACGTTGTTCACGAGGCCTATGATTTTCTTGTGTATGGCTTTTGTAAGTTTCCTATGGAGTGGCGAGAACTAATTTCTACAGAGCAGAGTAAAAAGCAGCTGTTCTTCACACCTGGCTGAATGAAGCACTTATTGCCCAGACTCTTGTCATTGTGGAGTACTAGATTTGATGATCAAGGATTTCACTTCCAGCATCCATTTCTTATATGCAAGACACTAAATTAATTTTGATAGGAAACTTTGTGGAGCAAGGTACTACTCAGTGTAAACAGAATAGGCATTATCATGCCTCGGTGTTTTCAAATGCACTGGATGAATGGATACTGGGATATAAAGGCACCATTATTTTTTATAGATGTGATATATATTTCTCATGCTCTGTTGAAATGCCAGCTTCCCACACTAGGGAGCTTTTTTTGCTCTTCTAAAGAAAAAACAAACAACTCGTCAGATAATTATAGGTTGGTGTTTTCTACTCACTCCTATACTGGAATGTTTTAAAATTCTCTGTATGGCATGAAATACCACTTGACTAATCAAAAGTCCTTGGGGAAGATTCCTATAGATTTCACCACTCTCTAGAACTGTTTTAATTGACTAGTACCATCCAGAGAGGATTTTATTGTCTGCTTATTTGTTCAGACTATTATTGAACAATGAAGGTAGCCTAAAATTATTCAGAGTATTATTAGTTGGTTAGAAAGCATTTTTCCTGTTCTGGCAAGATGGTACCTGTCTGATAATCCTCTAGCTGAATGGGATAGCTAGAGGATAGCAATGGAATAGCTTAAATGTTGCTGCTTCTTTTTTACTTATTACTTCCCCCTGTTGCCACACCCTTTACTCTGTCCTTAGCTTGAACATGGAAACTTCCCAATAAATGGAGCTTAGTCTTAGCTGGCTATTGAGAAGACATGAGTGACTTGTGAATCAAGAGTGCAACTACATTTAAAAAAAATCAATCAGTTTTAAGACTTTGATGTGAAGACCATTAGTAGCAATGGAAAGTACTTCCCTGAAATTGAATGGGGTTTGCACTAGTATCTGTAATGATTTTCCTATCTAGGGTGCTTTCATTCCAGAAACTTAGACAAGCACTTTTAAAAAAATTTTTGATGAGCATGTAGTTAGGGTATTCCTTCTTGCAGCTTCTTGATAAAATTAGTCCCCAGTTTTCTTAGTGCATGCACTACAAGTAATGTATTATCTAATAGTACCGTGATTGATATCCACTCCCTTTTGAGTATCAAGATACATCTAACCACTTTGATGTTTACAGGATGCAAGAAAGAGACTTGCTGCAAATCCTTGAATGTGGCCAGGAGCCACAAAGCATGTCCATATGCATTTCTGACATAAGGATCTGCAGAGAATCTTCATTAACACCTTGCAAATTTCAGGACAAAATCAGAGAGCTCTTTGTAGTTCATGCTCTGGTCTGGCTCCTTTCCCTGGCAAATAATTCAGTCATGAGCCGTGGTAGCATTAGTGGACTAACTTAAATTGTTTACTCCCTCACCGTGCATGCCCACAATGAACACACATTAATGTGAGCAAAGCCAAGAAGCTAGAGGTAATACATCTCCAATCTGTATTACTTTAGTGGATTTTCTGGTGGATTATCGACCAGTTTGACATGGAACAATGCCACCAAGTGTGGTTGCTGCCTGGCTGCATTTCCTCTTGGCTAGACATATCCCCTGAAATTATGCGAAGCCCTGGACCATGCTGTGTTCATCCAAAAGAGAATTCACAAGCTCAAAGGGAAGATTATGATGATGCGAAGACTCCACTCTTCATCTGTGCTTGTTGGACACATTTGGTAAGGATTATCACCAGCTGACCTCCATCATGCTGAGCAGCTGGAGAAATGATGTCACCTGCTTTTTGTAAAGGAAAAGATGAGTCAGTCTGTTCTTAGCTGTAAGACTTAATGTTGTTTATCATTTATTTCCTGAAGAGTAGATAGTACTTGGTAGGTTCTGGAAAAGCCATAAATAAGGAAGTACATCCTTATTTAAATGGAAAATAGAAACTCTTATATCATTGGTGGTTTTCTTCCCCTTAGTTCTCCACATCTTGAAAAATTACTGAGGCATGTCTTCTGTGACTATCTAGGTAATAAATGCTGTCTATCATTTCAGTTTTCATAGCAATTGGATAGATTCCCTTTACTTGTTTTAATCCTGTGTTTAACCAACAGTGAGAAACAAACCATTGTATGCTGTTGTATATTTTCTTCTTTTGTAAAAATGGCCAATGCTGTAAACTACAAGTTCTTGAAAAACATAGACACAAAAAGAAAAATGCCAGCAAATACTTAGTTCCTAACTGGGATTAGCGCCGGCAATAACATAAACTCTTCTAATCAGGAGAATGCTGCAGTGTATTTTCCTTTACAAAAGCCAATGTCCAATCTGAATTCCATCTCCTCAGTAAGAGGAACTGCCGAGAGACAGAAGTGTTGCAGATTGTAATAAATTGTTACTATCTAAATTCTAAACTAATTGTTACTATAAAACAGTGTTGAACATACTAGACAATTTACTATAGCCCTCCCCATGCCACAACCTACAGTGCTAAGTTTAAGTATTAACCTGTAGTAATAACAAAGTTGTAGAGCATTGCTGATTTTTAGTTCTGAGAGGTGATTATGCTGGGAACATTGCTGGATTTTAGAGGTAGTAACTGTAGTAACTATTTTTCTGCTAGTTTTAGAATCTAAATTACTCTTTTTTAAAGCAACGTGATGAATAAGATCTTTGCGTGCCATTTTGCTTCTTTATCTTGGCATTTTTAAGGAGGAAATTGGTACTCATTTACTTTCCTTTCTCTCCAGAGTTCTCACCAAATATAAAAGTCCAAAGCTAGAGATCCAAAATCCAAAGTGAAAACTGAAATGTAAATGTATAGGAATAGTGGTTTTCTTTGTTATCTCTTGTGCCCTCCAGATTCTGTTGTACTTTTGAAGATGAAGTTTAGTTACTCTTACGAAAATTAAAGAGCAGTTTTAGCCACATGATGCTTATTTCAAACTTTAGAGCTGGCATTAGGAATATTGTGATTATGATACCAAATGTTGTGCTAGGGTACATTGACATATAATGCTCATTTATTTATTTTTAAATAAGTTGTGTTGGAAATATTGATATATCTTTAATAGGCTGTCTGTTCAGCTGTTGCCATGAGAATAGTGCAGATAGATAGCTGGATGATGAAATAGCAAGATAATAATCAGGAAATGGTTGCAGCAATAATGCATTTTTTTCCCCCTACTCCAGCCCCTGCCCCCAAGCTGTTAATACAAAAAATAATAACAAGCTACTGCATCTTCTTCAGAAAATGTGCATTTCAGGCACAGATGACAAAAAATTTCTTATCTAATGCTAATTTTCAACATCAATTTTCTGAATTTGTCTCTGCCAAAAGACCTGCTGCACAAAAAACAATTTTTTTTTTTTTCTGTTGCAGTTGCTTCCCAGAAAATAAAACTCCTTTACGTTGACACCTGTTTCCAAATACTGTACTTTTAATGGTGGAATAATAGAGGGTAATAACAGAAATTTTATATAAACCATAATAAATTGGACAGCTCATTTTAGAGAGATCTGTTGCTGCATGGAGAATGTGTGTTCCTCAAAACTCCCGTGTGCATCACCATCTGTTTCTAAAGAGTAATATACCTGTCTAGCCTCAAGCTATTTTGCCAATGACTGAAGCAATCAGATGAGGCATCCAGCAGCTTGATAAAGATAGCACTGCTGTCTACTTTAACCAGATGAGCAATTTAAGCTTTCAAATCTCAGGAAAGCATTAATTTCTGCATGGAAGCCATACAATAACACAACAATCTTTTGTTGGGTTGGGACATTTGAGACTTGAAATGAAAACAGCCTTTGGACTGTAAAATCAGTGGTCAGTGACCTGGCAACGTCATTAGACGCAGCAGAAAATATTTGTCTTGAAGGTCACAAATCTTAGTTTTATTTAAAGATTACTGGTTAAATTAATCTGTCCTAAATAGGGACCAATAGATATAAAAATGAGATATACTTTATCTTCTATGAGGCTGTTTCAAAAGATTAGGTAGATTGAAGGTAATATTTACTCCACCACAGGGTTTACAGAGGTCGCCTACTTAAGCCCTGATCCTGAAAAGCCAAATCTTAGAACTTACAAAGTCTGAAGTTTTGTGGCTGACTTGGCATTAGCAGGATTTCCTACATGAGGCATTTAAATCCATGGAATTGTAACAACTTATTGCAGTATTCCAAACTAAATGAAAGAACAGAATTTGGCCTTGTTTAGCTGATGATACAGTCACTGGCCTGTTTGAATTCTCCATACTGTATTACATGTGAGGTAGCGAAGAAAACAGATTGTTTCCTGGACAATGTGCGAACTTGGAAGTCTAGAGGTCTGCATTCAATTCTTAATTCTGTCAAAAAATATTGGTGAATCCATGAGCAAATTTACACAAAAATGCTTCTCTGGTGTATGTGCGGAAAGAAGCAGATATCTAAGATGTTGTCCATAAACATTTCTGATCTGGTTTGCGTACTTGAAGTATGTGCAGTTCAGATGGAAATGTTCTTCGATACTGTCCCTTCTCTGCAGTATTTCTCTACCTTTTATTCCAAGCTGAGACGCTACGTGCACAGTCCTCTGGGCAGTGGATGCATCATAACTCCACAGCACACATCTGCAAAGCTGCACTGCACAGCATCCACAGTGGTGGATGCTTTCTGTTCCCCACTGTGTACCATGCAGTTCTTTAGTCTTTGCATGCTGTCTTCCAAAGGCACGGTGGTCTCTGAGGAGTTAGGTCCTTTGACCTATTGTGACAAAGCTGGCTTTTGCTGGATGGCAAAAACACAATTTACTTTTTCTCCCAAGGAATCCAGTGATCCGAAATGTTTAGGTTAAGCGTTAAAGCATCCACTAAATCTTCAAAACTGAAAGACATCTGTAAGAGAATGCTTAGATTTTTAGCTATGCCTCTGCTGTTAGACAGCTCTGAAAGTTATTCCACCTTTGTGCTTCAGTAGCTCATCTATAAGAGGGCGGTTTATAATATGTTTGCTTCAGATAGAACTGGTATGATTCATATTTCTGCTACTTCTACAACTCCTGTGACTATCAGTATTTATGACACTGTTCACAGAATCAAAACTTATCGTGTCACAAGATATACTAGTGTTCAGCCTAAACAATGGACTATCTAAATAATAGGTGAACAGCAGCTGACTATAAAGATGAGGTTTATATTGTTGAGAGACAGTATAAGTTATATTCAGGAGGTCCTGAGCAGCGTGATGAGAACAGTATCCAAGCTGCTTACTTACTCTTGGTTTAAATAGGCATCATGAAAGGCACTAGTCACAAGGAGAAATTTAAAGCAGGACAATACATTGTCGTTGCTTATGTTTATGAGGAACTTGTTCCATGCATAAACAGCAGCATGAGAAGGCAGGCTGGAAAACGTGATATAAAGCACTATTTGCTGGCATAATTGGCATAGCGTATATCCATTTATTTTCAAGTGCAAGGTATTGAGATATTCTTGAAGTGGAGGCTGAGAGAATACTTAGGGAAAATAATGCTTTTCCTTCCCAAGCACAATGTGAGTTATTTTGAACAGCATTATTAGAAGCAGTAGGTCCAGTCAGATATTCTTTGTAAACTGGATGCTGATGATTTAAAGTACACAGTGAAAGCATATTTTTGGATTCATTTGCCTTCAGAAGCAATTATCAATCTTAAACAGTCAAGAAGTCAAAACTGCGTTTAGGGACCTCTGCTCTGTGTGGAGTGATTGGCGTGATTTATAATGATGTTGGATGACAGAACTAATATTTATTTTATTCCCTACTGACTGAATTGTATTTCCTTTTTGTATTCAGATGCTGGGTTTCTTTGCTCCTAATGCAGTAGTGAACATAAAGTCTATAGGCCCTGTCTCAAATCAGTGTAGATCTTCTCTCCTTTACTTTCCTCTCCAGATTGGAGTATCAACAAATTATCCTATAAGCATGTCATAAAATGTGTGCCCCTTGCGCAGCCATCAAATAACTTGGTGACTAAGGACAACCATTTAAATCTCATGTGCCTCTTTCAGTTACATCGCTCAGGGCAGCCTTGAAGACTACTGAGTAATTGAGAAATGTTTTGGTGTCCACCAGTATAGGGTGCTTGATAAAGGTGAAGTAGGAACTAAATCATATATGCTAAGACATTGTTAGGGCCTCATTATGTGCAGTGCTTCACAGCTGCAGAGAAGCAAGAGGATGACTTGAGTTGGGGGTAAGCTCTCTCTTTGCTACAGTGTATGCTTCTCCCTAGGAGCTTCTAGGTGACCCTGCCCAGCACAAGTGTGGGCAGACGAAGTGAGGGCCAAACCACACAGATTCTCACTGGCCTCTCCACCAGCAGCTGGTCTCTGCCCCAAGAGGAATGTCCCATATGCACTAACAGAGTAATGTAATTACTCTGAAGTAAGAACTGTTGGTACTGTCAGGTTGTGAGAACCAGGTTTGGGACTTAGAATCTTAGTGTCTTCCATATAAATTAGCAGAAGCTTTAAAATTGGCTTCAGTGTAAAAAAGCTCCAGTCAATCAGGCTCTACATTTACATTATTGAGCCTACAACTCTGAACTTATGACTGAAATAAACTGAAAAAAAATCTGCACTGAATTTCAGTAGAATTTGGATCTAAAATTTGATGGGTCAAAAGGTAAAAACCAAATAGACAAAAACCAATAAGCCCCAAATCAACTGACAGGTTTTTTTTAAAGCATCATAATAAATATAATACATTGTACAAATGCATTTTTGAAGCATTTTAGAGGCCTTCATGATGATAATACTCATCTTGCCAGAGGGCAAGAGGAGAACTCCAACTTCATTAAGTCAGTTTACTAGAGCTCTGAAGTGTCAAACCTTTGATTTACAGCTTATGATATTTAGAGATTAAGTAAGCTTGTTGAGAACATCCATAGTGGAGAATAAGCTGTTTTATAAATCTATATGCTGCACAAGTGTACTGTTATGCAAATCAAAACAATATTGACGCAAAGTACATTGATTGTCCCTGAGCCACTACCAGTTTTAATAATAGAATTGCTGCAGATGCATGTTTGAAGTGGCTTTGTTTAAAGCTCCTGTTTTATTTACAGCACAGATGAAAATTACCATGCAGTAATAAGTGGTCTCTTCTTAACAGTGTGTATGTGTTTGTTGATGCTGGTTACCTCCAGGTTCCTGATTTTGAAAGCGACTTTGGCTTGATTCATTGAGCAATTTATGCACCATTTACATGCAGTTCCCCAAGTGTTACTTGAAGTAATTGAGTACATATTTTTATGATCTATAAAACAGTCCTTTAAATTTGTACACATGAGGAAACTCTTTATGATGAACCTAAGAGTAACTATTCAAGTATGAATAACATCAAAAAATCAGGGGCAAAAATTTTCCCACAGCACTTCAAATGCTTAAAACTTCATAGTAATTCTTTCTTTATTGCCGTTACTTACCGTGCATATGATACTTCTCATGTGTGACATTCTAAGTGTTCTATCAGCAAAAGTGGCTATTATCTTCCCTTCCCACCCACCCCTTTTCACATATGGAGAAAGCAGAAGTAGATGAAGATTAGGCAATTTTCTGTCGTGTATAACTTCTGCCATAAAAATGGGAATGAACTTACAACAGAGCAGTGCTGATCCCACCTCCTCAGACACAAGACCCTAGCAAGAAGCCTACATACTGTGAAGGGACAGCGTGGAGAAGTGCCAGTGGGAAGGAGGTTGTTGGGAGTATAAAAGAAGCAATTTCAATGGCTGCACTTATTCCCTGAAAGGGAAAATATAACCAGAGAGCTTTGCTAAGAATTTTCAGAGGGCATGGCCTGGTTGTATTAAAGGTCTGCCTATGACAGGGAAACAAAAGTTGTTGGGTTTTTTTTTTTAAATAAAATTAAAACCCATACTCTCATGAAATTTTTCAGTTCAAATTTACAACCTTAGAGGTTGTCAATGGCTTTTGTTAAATATCTGAATGTTTCTCTGCTTTGTCAGTTTCTGCACTTGTTTGACCCTTCTGAAGAATTTCCTCCACTACGTTAACTCTTATGGTTTCTTTGTGAATCATACTATTAAACTTCTGCATGCAAGTCTTCTGTTTGACTACTTTATTTTTTTTAATTGCTATCTTTGCACTTATTTTATTAAGAAAGATATGTGTAATATTTGAGAAGCAACTAATTATAAATTTCCACTTCTTTACCAGTAAGATTTCATGCAAATAGAGTTAAATAGATGCATAAAGAAAAATGTGAGTGTGAATCCATATAGGGAAGGAAAGGCAGTATGTGTTCCGTTATTGATTCTTTTATTTTATTGCATTTATTGCAATATTGCCTATTACCTGATGTTATAATAAAAAGGAACTTTTTCTGAAGTCTCTTTCTTCCCCCTGAGAACCTCCCTTTTATAACCTGGCAGTGTTTTATGAAACTTACTCATTTGTGCTTCTTGACAAAAAACATCATCCCTCCAATGTATTTTATTAACCTTTCTGTTTCCAAGAAAACCTGTGAAGCTAATCTTGCATATATAGTCAAGAACTGCTTTAGGACCCTCTGTCTTTTTTACAAATGGATGGAAATGATACAGCTTTAAAAAGAAGAAATTCCCCCTGCTTCTAGAAGGATCTTTGTTTTGAAGAAACCCAGCTGGCACTGTGAAAGAAAGAAATCCACAGCAGGTTTCTGCACTTCCTGTTATCTATCCATCTGCTTTCTGTGCCAAATGTGTATGATGTTGTGAATAAAAGCGTTGAATACAAACTCAATGAAGACTTGCTAGCATGGTTCCTACTCATATATTCAGGTAGTAGGAACATAGTGCAGAAGCTTAGAAGAGGACTGCATTAATTAGTTGTCTTGCTGCCTTCAGGTGATCAGACATGGATTATCATGATGATATCATCAGGTGATCAGAGGGCTTAAGACCAAATATTTATGCAATCCCTCAATGTACTTTTTCTTCACTAATCTCCTACACCATTGTTTCCTTATAAACTGCATGAAGGAACAACTGAGAAATCCTTGCATCTTAGTAAGCACATATGCTTTGCTTTTTGCTTTTTGTTGTGAAATTTGAACACATGTTAATTTAGAAAAAGTTTCAGATCTCCATATGAAAAGAAAGAAATATTTCCCACACTGAGAAGATTTATAAATTAGAACCCTACTGCATATCCAACATTAAATGAAAGCACAATAATCAAAATGAAGTCCAGTGCCAGATAAGCATTTCATGTTTGAAGTGTATGACAGGTTTATTACCAAATTTCAAATTCAAGAAATTACTCAAGACCACAAAAATTACTTAAGTGCATCATGGAGAGGATACCATCTTGGAATCATGAATGAGTTACCTCCCTTACATTAATTAGGCAAGCCACAATTTCTTGATTATTAAAAGTGTATGCAAATTACACAACTAACATGAAATATTAACATGTACATTTGTGCACTTAGCTGTGTCAGATAAGCATGGGGAAGAACTGCAGCATTAAAAGGAACAATATTTCTCTATCCTGTGGAGTGGTCTGCATTTGTGTTCATGTGTACATGCATGTGTATATCCATTATGAACAAGTAAATACCAAGAAAAGCTCCTCAGTAAGAAATATATCCACTGAGTGCTGGAGATAAAACAATATCTTCCTCTTAATTTTTAAGCTAGTATTGCAAGACCAAGATCTTCAGTTAGGAAAGAATAGATCAGAAACACCTTAGATGTTCTTAAACCCAGTGAGTTTTATAAACTGGATGCTGAAGTCCCAGAAATCACATGATAACTATCTGTGAAGTAAGTGGGGTGGATGAGAGGATGGACAATAGAGCAAATATACTATTAAGAAAAAAGAAAAAAAAAGGAGGGCAAAAAAAGCAAGTATCTGTAGTTGCCTAGATTATAAGAGGGAAAAGATTACCACCCAACATGTTTTTTGCAAGAAGGAATATCTCTGTAATCATTCTATTTACACTGTGGGATGCTGACAGGCCTTGTGTGCAAGGAAAAGCAAAAGATAAAAAAATTAAAATTCACTAAGGATTTCGTCTCTCATAACATTACTATAAGCAATTTGAGAATCTTAACCTGTTTTAATCTGCTATAAGGTTCCCTGTAAAACTGTCTGGGAAACTGTTACCAGGTAGAAGTTATCAGCCTTGCACCATCAAAATGGGTGAAAGCTCAGTGGCATCTCTTCAGATTCCAGTGCTATTCAACATTTTTCTTAATGGCATGACTGATGAAATAATGCATGCTTCTCACAGATGCAGCTGACACCATCTTAGGAAAACTGTCAAATATTCTAAGAGGTTTACTTGCAGAATTATCCTTACAAATTTGGGATGTGATCTAAAAACACAGTTAGGCTATTTCAGTAAGTGCATGATTTTACATTTAGGTAGAAATAACCAGCTGAACAAGAATGGGATGGAAAAGATATGAATGTTGTAGTAATGTTCTTATAGCTATACTTGATCATAGATTAGATATGAATTGTCAGTGTTATTCTGTTATAAATGTGATATACAACACACTGTGATGAGTTTAAAAGAGTATAACCTGCAAAATGTGAATTAGTAACTGATCAGATGTGGTGTAAGTCATGCAGTTCTCCTTCAGTCAATAATTTACAGTCTCATAATTCAGGTCTGTGTTTGCATGATGAGCTAAGAATAGAGGGGTTTGATTTTTGATGTATTTCATTATGTCAAAGCTGTTAATATACCTTCTCTCACAGACACACACACATAACTAGAAATTTTTTTCCTTATTTGCAGTGTTATCATGGCATGAAATTGCTTTATTTATTGAACTGTCTCATTTATTTTAGTTTCAAAAGAATATTAAACAAGTTTGCTAATCGATAACAGTAGTAAGTTTAGACAAGGGTGAACCAGGAGAATTATTTTAAAAGCCTGTGTAAAGTTATTGAGAAGGGCTATATACAGATTCTCATTCCGTATCTGAAAAAGTTGTCTTGTGCAATTCAGTGTCCACAGATCAAGCTGTAAAGCTCAGATTGAATACCTGAGATCATCAGGAGCAGTATTCAAGTAATGCAATTTCTAATGAGCAGAATTTGTGATAGGATAAGGCTGATAAACTCCATTTCTTGTTAAAAATTACTGATATGTTCAGGTTCAGTATTGTGATTAAATAGGATCTTATTTGGTGAACATTTTGTCTAGCTAGAAAAAGAACAGAGTGGAACATTTTGCTTTATCTCATTTTTACAAGTGAAACTAATTTCTAATGTCCATTTTAATTTTGTCTTCGTGCATTTGATTCGATTTGATGCTAGAAAATTTTGTTATCAGATATGTTTATTCCTTGGTATAGCCATGTTTTCGACTTGGTTTAGCTCAGTCAGATGCAGCTGTGTTTTAGCTTCTCAGGGTTTGATTGCTGACACAGTGCCTATTCAAGTAGCTCCTGTCGATGACCCAGGAGGAGAGCATCTTTCATGGACAAATAAGAAAAGTTCTCGAGCTTCTGCCTCCGTCTCCCAGCACAGGAGTGCTCCTGTGCTGGCTGGTCTGTGCCATTGTTGTTTTAAGAGATACCCATAAGGACTTGAATTTAACTCTGCACCACAAGGCCTTGGTGTGTTCTCCAACATTCAAATGGACTGGAAAACACAGTTTATATAGGTAAAAAAAAATCTCCATCTTATACAATTGTTCTGCTTCAAGTGCCAACACCTCTGTCTCAGGACTGAAATCTGAGAGTTGAGTTAGTTGTCCTAGGAGATCGCAGCAGATGATTGCTCACAAGAGTGTTCTTTGTACAGGGCATTTTAGAAAGCGTAAAAGAAGCAGGTTTTCTTCCTTTGGAAGCTTACTCAATCAAGGAAATATTGTGGAAATTCTGCAAAATGAACCCTAGTAATAGATGAATGTAGCTTTGCTACAAGCAAATAATTGCTCTGAAAAGAATTACAAAACTCAGTTGACTATTCCAGGTTCAGGAAGCAATGATACTTGTGGAGGAAGAAGAGTTTAGAGCATCCTCCTTTAGTACAGCAGTACATGCAACTGCTTTTCTGGAGTACCTGCAACTTAGACTACTGTCCAGAGACACAGGTTATGCAGGTTACTGTGCTTGATTATTTCTGGTTCTGGAGAGGA
The DNA here is from genome assembly GCA_009769605.1 of Bucorvus abyssinicus. NCBI lineage: Eukaryota > Metazoa > Chordata > Aves > Bucerotiformes > Bucorvidae > Bucorvus > Bucorvus abyssinicus. The sequence continues at coordinate 52,815,573 of CM020026.1, forward strand.
TGTAATTAGTCATCCATCTTCACAAGCGGAGGAAACAGCTATGTCTCTTCACTTCTACTGGACCTCGTTTGGCTACATAAACTGGGAAGGGGTTAGGCAGTGCCCCAACGCCATATGCAGTTCATCAGCAACTCTCATCGTGGCAGGCTGACCCCTGATAAGGACAGGTAGGCAGCCGCCTGGCTTTTGGACCCTTCCCACTGCAGAGCTAGAAGCATTGCAACTATTTTGTCATCTGGGTGGGTACAGAAAACCATCTCAAAGTGGTGATGACACTGGGTCCTATAAAATATATAGAAAACAATGCTGGAGAAAACACACTGTAAAAAACTTAGCTCATGAGACAAACAAGCAGACCAGAAGTCCAGTAGAGAGTTAATCTTCCCATTACCTCTGCTTTCCATGATTTCATTAGCTTAGTTCAAAAACTTTGCTTTGCAGACTTTTTCCGTCTTTTTTGGATCAGGCAAAAGAAGGATTCATAAAAGCCCATAGTTATACATGTATTTATTGGAGAAGCACACCTTGACACGGACCATTTGATGTGCAGAAGCCTTCGCTTTCTGCACAGCTACTCCCTGCTCAACTTGACATGGCATAGCTACTCCCAGCCAACAGATCCATACCTGCACCTCTTTCACTAAAATGCAGTAGTCATTATTCTGCTGTATGAGAAGCCACAGGCACACTGAGGCTGCATGCAAGGGGTGGTGTGTGAGGGCCAGGGACCAGACAACCGAGGATGTGCACGTTGTGAGAGCTGGATCAATAGCAGAAGACTTAAATGCAGCACTGGTGGTAGTAACAGTACATTGGTTCTTTACCATTGCGTGTTTGAGAAACAGCACAGCTTCAGCAATCTTAATATTGTCCTCCTGCATTTTGATGAAGTCATAGAATAACCTTTTTGCTAAACAAAGAGCCAAAATGTATCCAACCCTCAGGTAGGAAAAGAGTGCCAGTACTGAGGTATCCCTGATGCAAAATCATGCTATCTGCCATCTACACGAGTCCTGAAACATCTAGCAGCAAACGTGTTGGCATACATAAACCTCAGATGTAGAAGGATGAGACTTTTATCAGAACAAAAATAATTCTGTTGACCTGAAGCTGAACCCATTATCTGTGTTGCTGGTTAAAGACAGCGTCTGTTCTTAAAGGCAGCACCAGGTAAAAATACCATGGGAGCTGTCAGGACAGACAGCAATAACCTTTCAGACTGCAGGGAGGGCTGTCAGGTTGGGCTGTGATCTCTTGAGAAGCAGCAGCCTGCTGCCATTGCTGCTTGTCGCATGTTAGGGCTGGGCTGGCCACTAGATGAATGACAGATGGTCTCGATTACCCAAAAGGGGGAAAGAGAAAAGGAAAATGGAAGATAGACTTATGGATTGGAAAAGAAAACTAAAACTGCTTTAATGAGAATAATTATAGCAAAATGATATATATACAAATATATACAATACTAATAGCAAACCCAAACCCCCTGATGGCAATCATGTCACTGTCACCACTGATGCTGCAGGGCAGGCACTGGGAAAGTCCCAGACTGGACTAGATGCAGAAGCTGGATTCTGGAATGCAAGGATTGGGATTGAAGGCAGAAGGGACAGAGTCATCCTCAGACACTGGTCATTGAAGGAGAGGGCAAGAGAACTTGACCCTTGTGGTCCCTCAGCTTCATACCAAACATGACATCTATGGGATGGAACACCTTGTGGGTCAGTTCAGGGTCACCTGTCCTGTCCACTCCTCCCACAGCTGCAGCCTCTCACTTACTGCAACCCCACCGTGGTGCACAGGATTTAGCAGTGACCTGGATCTGCCCAGGAGCAAGTGTAAGCCAGAGCCTTTCTGCACACCAATCCCTGGTAGTGGCTGTAAACATCAAGCGTTGTCACTGCTGGAAGCAGAGACTGTCTGCAAAAATATGCCGTTAACTTCAGGCAGTGCAGTCACTTAGAAGAGTCTGAGCTGGAAAGTAAAATCACTGAACAGAATTAGTTCTGTTCTAACTCAAATCAGGACACTGTTGCAAAGTGCAACAGATTATAGCATTTTCTAGAATAAAGTGCTAGTTTTTACTTATTCCCATCCTCCTGCAGTTAGAGGAAGGTGTTTAACCAGCCCTGTGTTGGCTGGTGCTCATCCATCTCTCTCGCTTACTGCTCAATATATATTTGCAGGGTTTTTCATTGAAGCTGAGGCCATCGTCTCCAACAGGTGCACATACTGCTCATCAGAGACTGAGAAGCTTTCAGTTAGCATCATAGAATAATAGAATGGTAGAATGGTTTGAGTTGGAAGAGACCTTAAAGATCATCTAGTTCCAATCCCCTGCCATGGGCTGGGAACCTTCCACTAGATGAGGTTGCTCCATCCAGCCTGGCTTTGAATGCTTCCAGAGATGGGGCATCCACAACTTCTCTGGACAGCCTGTTCCAGTCCCTCACCACCTACACAGTGAAGAATTTCTTTCTTATATCTAATCTAAACTCTCTTTCAGTTTAAAGCCATTACCCCTTGTCCTGTCGCTACATGCCCTTGTAAAATGTCCCTCTCCAGTTTTCTGGAGCCCCCTTTAAGTATTGGAAGGCTTCTTAAGGTCTCCCTGAAAGCCTTCTCTTTTCTAGACCAAGCAACCTCAACTTTCTCAGCCTGTTGTCATACAAGAGTAGTTGTTCACTTCCTAAGAAATGCATCCAGTGTGACATCTCTTCTGTCACCAAGAGGCCAAAGATGTGAGTGAAAGCCAAAGGGATTTTCGTTCACTAAATTCTCTTTATGTCATGAGACAGACAAGAAGAATTTCAGTGACGAGTACACTGTTCTTCACTTTAATGTTTCTCTTTACATGCTGGAAAGAATTAAAAGACTGGGACATTTCAGTTTTTTGAAATGAAGTCTTATCTTTTCTTGTCCACCAAGATATTTGAAAATTCTTGCTTTCTCTCTGAGATTAGGAAAATGCTTCTTGGTACTAGAAATGAACCAAGGCCTCCTCATTCATTCAGTTAGAATTACTAACAATCTCCTTTATGATCTCCAGATGCAGGGCAAATGAACTTTCTGAAGTGTTTCAGAATATAAACACTGTGTCACAAATTCTCTGGAGGTTGAGATACTCATCTTACTACTTTGCTGTTGCTGACTTGCCTGCCTAGCACTAGTGCTGTCCTTGAGCACACGCCCAGTTGCCTGGCTCCAAGTAGAGCTTGTGAATCTCCAGGACATGGCAGGAGTTTTCCACTGCCTTCCTTTAAGGATGGCCGTACCTATACTGAGTAACTGCCCACAGATTAGACAGGCACTTTAAAAAAATAATTATGGTAATGTGGAATCAAAATTAATTATAGATCCGAAATACACTATATAGGTTACTAGAAATAGAAGTTCATAAAAATGTGAGTGGCTAAAGGGAAGAAAATCAAACTTAAAGTAATTGAGTTTTATTAGTTAGTTTTCTGTACACTTATTGAGGGGAACCGGCCAACTAAATTGCAGAGTGGAGTTTAGAGGTGGCAGCAGCCAGCACAAAGAACTTGACCATCTCTTGGAAACAGCAATGTCCACTTAGTACAGTGGGTGTAACTTCTGTGCTTGACCAAACTACTAGCAAGCCATTAACCCACAGAAAGGAAAAATACTTTTAAGATGGGTTTCAGGTGAAGTTTTTCATGCACTGGAGCTAATAATTAACATAAAAATTTAAGTGAACATCTCTTCATGTTAAAAAATATTAATGAGGTCAATGCATAAGGCTCATTTCTGGCTTATGAGTGAAATAAGAGTGGTGCTTTTATCTTTAAGCACACTTTAAGTTGCTCTGTTGTTTTTCTGACCATAGCACAAGTTTTGATGTAGTTTCCTCTGTTGCCAAGGTCTCAATGACTCCTAAAAGATACTGACTGGCATTTAGCGAGTCATGAAAACAGTTTCCTACTTGGTCTCCTCTGAATCAGGGTCTCCAAGCACCTTAAGTCAAGTGTGATATGTCTGTGTAAAATAATCATGGCACTGCAAAAAAAAAAAAAAAAAAAAAGAAAAAGGTATGTTGTATTTGCTGGTCTTTAGGAACAAGAGAATAGCTTTATCTGACTGCGTGCATACTCCAGATGGACAGTCTGAAAGTGCTTCCATTACAGTGCCGTTGAAAGTCAAGCCCCGAGAATGAGTACCAAAATTGTATGGTTTACAAGACATAGCTGCATTTATCATTTGCATGATTAATTAGGAGTAGTCAGGATTTGAATGTAAGTTTCTTTCTCATTCTATCTCAAAAAAATATTGCTTGATAGGGTGCTTGTTTACTGCAGCTGTCTTGGCCTTGATTAAAAAATTGACGTCTGAACTAAGAATAGAACATATATTGTGCTACATGCCACATACAAAAATAGTTCTTAAATTGTGTTTTTTCCTTATAGTTAAACTAATCTTTCCTGACTTTTAGTTGTGCGAAATAGTTTTATAGTTAAAACAAAATTTGCATAATGCTTTTAAAAGTCTTAATAGCTGTAATAATTTTAGTCTGCTATGGAGTGTTTATAACATATAGTAAGCTGAAGCATTTAATTGTGTAAAAAGGAATATTAAGACACATCTTCTAATCAAAAGAGTAATGAGAGGTTTTAGTTATTTTTTCCTGATTGCATCTGGACATCCAATTTTATTATTTTTCTTGAGGACCGAATGACCATAAAAAATTAGTCTAAATCTTCACTATCAGAGAATGCTCAAATAAGCTCTATGCAGGTGTTTTATTTAGTGTCCTTTCTGGGATTGCACCAGTTGGTTATGCGGAGATCTGGTCCTACCCCTAGTCAATCAACTAATGTTTTGCCATTTGTGTTATTGCAGCTAGGTTCAGGGCTTCTCTTGTGATTGGTGGTTTTTATTTATTTACTGGAATATGAAAGAAAAAATATGAGTCGTTATATTCAGTGTGCTATTTAGTCAAGGATCAATCTCATCAAGAGGTGCAGCAGATCAGATATAAAGAACCTGCAGCTGTCCCTGAACAAAACACACACTGCACATAATAACAGCCCCGCACAGCTTTCCTCCCTCAAGTATCCAGGCAAGATACCATAGCATACAATCAATGCAAATATCCCAGCAGAGTGTAATCTAGTCATTTTTCAGGGATTTGATGCTATTCATCTTCTCAAGCAGATGATTTTTTTTTTTTTCTAATGATGACTTGAATTGGAAAGTCTTTTCTTTGGTAAGTATATAGAATTTTATGACAACTTTGTCAGGAAAGCATCATTTTGGTTCAATCTTGCCATCTTTGCAAGATTAGGTGAAACCTTGTAACTATAGAATGAAGCCAGCAAGATGGCAAGGAAGAACAAGATTTCCACCTGGCATAAGCAATGCCGTATGTTTGTGCTTAGGAAAATTCTGCTGTACTGTCTTTGTTCTCAGCTAATACAAATTGGGAATAGAATTCCCATTTTATCAGGAATTCTAACAATGTAAAAAATATATTCTGGATTGGAACAGAAAATTGATATTTGGCATTTCTCATAAAACAAAGTTCAGAGACTTTTGGGGTGAGGAGGGGCACGTGTTTCTTTTTTTAAATCTAAGAGTCAAATTCTTCATTGTAGTGTGATTATTTCTATCAATTATTTCTATTGAGGGATAAAATATATATTATATTAAAAAATTAACAGAAGGACTATTAACTGTATTAAATCTGATTTTGATGCAAAAATAATTTTTTCATTAAATATTTCCTTTTTTTAATAGAAGACTGTGAAAATAGCCTCAAAATCTTTGACCTGAAGGGAACAGCTTTTGATTATAAACAAATGGTTTACCTTTAATCTTTTGAACAACTTTGCATCTTGCTTCTTATTGTCATTTTGTTGATTAATTTTCTTCATATTTTAGTACAAATCAATGCATATTGTTGGTGTTTTCTATTAATTGATTGGACAAATTCACCTATATCTTCACCTTTCCCTTGGCTCTGTTTATAAGGAAAGATTAATACACACATATGGGTTTTTTTTTTTTTAAATTATATGCTTTTTAATAGGAACATAATATGATCTATGTTCTGGAGCTAGAATCTGCTAGATTTCACCTGGGAAATTATGTATGTAATTAGGGGATGATGGTCTTGTCTTTTATCACTGAAGGCAAGGCAGAAATTTCTTTTTTATAGACAATGACGATGTGCTTTATAGCATTTGGTATCAGTAAGTCCCTTAAGGGCTGAACATAAATGCAAATAAATTAGGAGCTTCTTTGAGTATTTGCAATTTATGAGCTAGTCCAATTTCACCTACCAGCAGAAATACGGTAAGGAAAGTAATTCTCTGTTAGATCCCTGACACTTGGTTTGGGACTGTAGGGAAAAAAAAAAATACCCAGGAGTAAAAGAGTTCCTGTTTGCACCAGAAACTTGATTTTTCTGCTGTTTATGATCAAGACTGAGTACAATTCTGAGTTTTTTTCTTCTCCCCATCTCTTGCCATTCTCACTTTTGGAAAGAAGAGTTGATAGATTTCTGAAAATGGACATGCTACAGAACTACTGTTTAGAAAGCTCTTTATTGTAACAACTCTGTATCTCATTTATCTGATAAAATTAAATCTACTTACATACTTAATATTATACTGTAGCTTATGGCTCAATGTGAGGTTTTTTTACAGTAACTCTTATTTTCTGCAGTCACTCAGATGCTTCGCCCAGGGGTGTAGAAAGGATCTTTCTCCATGCTTTCATAGTATATGCTTTGTAGTGGTATTGATGCAAATGAACACATTCAGTGATGCTCTTCTGTCCATATGGTATCCAGTTCCCTCCTTGTGCGCTGCTGCCTTGTCTTTGTAGACAGAATCAGCTGAGCTTGCAAACCTTTTCATCATTTTCTATTGCACTGACGTCATTGTTCAGCAAAGAAAGTTACGTTTTGGAACATAGCGAAGCTGAGGTGTGTGAGGATTCCCAAAGACAAAATGAGTTTGCTTGTGTGAAGGAAATTAAAACAGAAGCAACCTCTACTGGGAATGGCTTTGTAAAATCAGGTCTTTCTTACAACCTGAGTGTTTCAGATTCAGGTATTTTATTGAGGTTATAGTGGAGAAGTTTTGGAGACATCTCTGATGATTCTCTGCCTTCACTAACTTTCTACTGAGCTAGACTCTCTCTATATTTATTTATTTATTTACAGAAGCTGTTTTTCTGCATGTCCATATGTTTAACCTTTGAAATACCAAGAAGCTATAACCTGTAAATAGTCAACCTGTAACAAGCTGCCATTTTCTGGGTTTTCCAGCTGATAGAGACGTGCTTTGTTTCCTCTCCTGTATCTATTTTTTTATAAGACAATACATTCTTTTAGAAATCTTAACTTGGAAATATTAATGTTTACTGTTACATTCAATCATCAGATATTCCCAAGGGTTTTAATAAACATCTGCTTTGAGAATAACCATTCCTAGATGGAAAGATATTTTCAGGTTTACCCTGGCTTTGGCTAGGATAAGGTTAACTTCCACAGCCAGGATAGCTGGACTGAACCAATGGGATATTCGATACCATTAGGACATCATGCCCAGTATATATAAGGGAGGGGTTGCAGAGGGCTGGCAGTTTCAAATATTGGTGCGGCGCAGTGCGGCAGCCTCGGCAGTAAGCAGTGTGTTGTACCTTACTCAGTTTATTATTATTATTACTCCTGTTTTCTCCCTCTCTGTGTTGCTTGAGTAAATTCTTCTTATCTTAGCCCACATGGCTTTGCTTTACCTTTTTTCTCCTCTTCCTTCTCCCTACCCACCCTGGAGATAGAGAGGAGGAAGTGATTGGTTGTGTGGTTCTTAGTTTCCGGCTGGGTTCAAATCATGACAAGGGTGTAAGACGCTTTTAGATCGTTTCTTTGAATATAGGTAACTCAAGAGTAGCTTATTTTTATTTCTTCAGCCTGCAGCAAGAAAAATGGTGCCTTTACATTTGCTTAAGACATAACATAGTTTGAAGCATTTGAATGCGACATGCTGAAAATCCTCCATTTCTGGCTTTCCATTGAATCCAAACAGCATGCCAGTGCATGGTGCTCCAGATACATGCAAATATATGTGCACCTGTCTGCAGTGGAGCTCTTCACATTGATAGAAATGTTGCTGTTTACTTCAGTGATTGCCCATTGAAATAATGATAGTACATTTATATTTAGATAGTAGCATCTATTTCAAATGATCCTGAAGAACCTTATTATCGTCAGACTTTCTGTCAGTCATGCAGAATCCCTAGGGATTTCAGTGCATCATATTGTAGGGATTTCAGAGCATCATATTGTTTGGATTTTATCACAGGACTGGAGATATGGAGGTTTGGAGATTTGGGGAACAATCTTTTCAGTAAATTTACAATCTTCATTGCTATAAATGGAAAAATCTTTGCCAATTGTTGCAATTAAACACATTTTTAGTAACATGAAGCAATTTCCAACCAAAGTGGATGACAAGACGAGTGAAAAATGGGCTGGAGCAGGGGCTGAAATGGCAGTGCTCAGTGGTGCAAAGTGACCTGGTTGTCAATGGCATGCCTCAGGGACTCATCCAGGGGCAAGGACTATGTCATGTCTTTGTGAACAACCTAGGTATTGGGATGGACCATCCCAGCAGATTTTCAGGTGATACCAGATTGTGGGAAGTCTGTACAATGGAAAGCAGGGCCGCTATTCAGAAGTACCTAAAAAAGGTAAAGGTGGGCTGACAGGAATGTCATGGAGTACACAGAGGCAAGTGCAAAGTCGTGTAGATGGGATGAGGAACCCCATATGCACATCAGGTATATGCTTTTTTCTGCCAAGTTTCTTTCCGGCAGAAAGAAAAGCATGAATGTCCTTGTGGAAAGCAAGTTGAAGGGGAATCCTGAGTGTGTCCTTGCAGCAGAGAAGGTCATTGGCATTCTAGACTGTATTAGGAAGGTTGAGGGAGAGGATCCTTTCCCTCTCTCAACCCTGGGTGCAGTGCTGGTCTCAGCAGTACGAGATAGACATGGATATACTGGAACGAGGCTTGTGTAGAGACACGGAGATAGTGTGAGACGGCAGCATGAAGCATATGAAGGGACGCTATGAGGTGGCATTGTTCAGACTTGAGAAGATGAAAAGGCATCTGATTTCTGTCTACAGCTACCTAATGGGATTGTGTGGAGGAGCCAGAGCCTGCCTTTTCTCAGAGGGAATCAATGGAAGGATTAGAGGCAATGGGCAATATTTTAGATTGTTGCAGTGAGTTCTCCAAACCAATCATACACACGTACACTTTAGATCCAAAAATGCCTTCCAAAAGTTTTTGAAGGAATTTGGGTCTATATATATCTAAGAAAACTGGTGCTTTTCTCATCAAGTAATGTTGAAACTGCATTAACAGTACGTGTGTAAATATGTATGCCGAATGAAAGGGTTTTTAAAGTATGTTACATATGTATATCTAAAATGTATAATTTTATTTAAATACCTTAAGTACATTTATTCTGCATTAAAAATTACTGTGGGTTTTTTTGTGTATTGAATGTTCTATTTAATTTAAAGCTTGCTAATCTAAACCATAAGAATCCTTTTCACCGTCAAGTAATCATTTCTAAATATGTTTTTCTAGAATGTAAGAGGTGAGTTTTTTAGCAAACCCATTTCTAAGCTTACCTAGCTGTATTTGTTCATGTACCAAATGACTGGAGAAGAGAATAGAAAATTATGTTTTTAAAGACAATTCAGATTTTTTGCTACCTCATGCAGATGGAAATCTTTGGTATAAAACTGTACAGAAGAGCGTAAAGAGAGGGAAAGAGAGGAGCAAATTCTGGTATTACAGCTGTTATGTGGTGGGAGTGATTATTAAAGAGCTTTCCAGAGCGTTGCCTTTTTAATGCTGAGAAAAGGCACCCTCCAGACACAGCTAATAATTTTTTAGTCTAATTTGCTTTTTAAAAAGGATTCAAATATTAAAAGTTGCAATAAAAGCTTTTAAAGCCATTAATAGCTGTGGTTGTATTAGCAGTAGAGCTGCAGGGCAGCTACTGCAGCTGATAGATGTTTGCCCTAACTCACCAGTATCACTACAGAGGACGGTGAGTGTGGGTGTAACACTAGCTCCCTTCTCCATTGCCTCTAAAGGGCCCTGGACAAAGGCGACATCTTCCACAGTGTTGATGGCAGTTTGGGTATGTTATACCGGTGGAGAATAAATCCTTAAGCATAAGCTGAGGCTTTATTTTGGAGATACTCTGCCTTTTCACAGCCAGGCCTCCTGGCTCTGTGCCATGTGTAACAGGTCCATCCTGCCTCAACAATAGTAAGGACGGTAGAAAGCAGTCTTCTGTGTCTTCCATATCCCTAACATGCCTCTTCTGTGATGGGCAGAAGAGCACAAGGTGCCTAAGTTAATAAAGTGGTGATAAAATCTTACAGTGAATTTCATGTAAGAATATTACTGGGGGGGTTGCGGTATTCTGCTTCAAATAATTTACAGAGTAAAAATGCCATTTCATTGTACTTCAAAGATCAGTTGCCTTTCAATGCTGTAACTCTCAGCACTTTTTGCCCTTTTGTATTAAATTGCAGCAGCACTTTTTCAGTCTACTTTTTCCCTGTCTTAGGCCTTCTTTTGAAAATTTTGGTATTTCTAGAGAAAACATATGTTTTATTACTGCACCAACTTCCAAACTCCAAGGAATAGAGCACATCTAGACTTTTGGTAGCACAAAGTAATGATTTCATAGAGAGTAATTAACAGAGTTGAGTGAAAACTGCTAAATGTATCAATAAACAGTTGACAAATGTAAAATGAGTGCTTTAGCTGCTCCCTCGCCCCTCTTTTTCTAGCTTTCAGCAAACAACTGTTTACCATTACCATTAGCTCTTGCAGAAGAAGCATAAATGTGCTTTGTACTCAGTGACGTTATATTCTCCTTTAAGCTGTGCCTCCGAAAGAGTATTTTGAACTTGCAGATTTGAGTGCTTATACCAAAAGCAGTTTGGATGGGACAACCAATGAAGAGAAAGTAGTTTGTTCCTCAAAATTTCTCTAAGATTTCTAAAAGGGAACCCCTTAAAAAAACTTCTTTCTGGTTTCTTTGCACCTCAGACTGCAATATCATGAGATGCATAAACAATACTGAAAGAAAATTAAGTTTAAATTGATTAATATTATAATAGACTATATTTTTTTTAAAAAAGGCCTCCAGGAAAGCATGTAGGTGCTCAGAAAAGAAGTAAACCCCCTCACACAATATTTATCATCTTTCCTTACTTTGTTTAGATAGATAGTTCCTTTTAAGTAGCTTCCTTTTCATAGCAAAAGCAGAGATTCATCGGCTTATTTCAGGTCTCTCTCATGACTATGTTCATTCATTCAGAGAGCAAAAACCACTCTGTGATTCTCACACCACTCAGATACCACTAGAATTGTCTCCAGATATCACTAAAATGTATCCTGCTCCCATAAGAGATTAGTGAGGAAGCAGTGAGGAAGCAATTAACACGCAGCGGCAAAAAAAGAAGCAACTGTGTACCAAAGAGAAGGGTGAATGTGACATTTTTGGCATAAATATTCAATACTAAATATGTGCCTTAATGTGTGTTAAAAGGAGCCATATTGCCCATTTTCATCAGACCTTATCCCTAGTTAGTGAAATTCCCCAATGTGTTTTTGTCTTTCTCTATAGAGCTCTTTGGGTGCTTTGTTGTAGCTGAACACTAATACTTTGCTAATCAGGATTTCTGTACTCCCTTCCGAAAGTGTACGACATGATCCCTATATCTAGGTCTTATGTGTTGTGGGGGCTAATAAAATAAAAATTTTATTTTCTAATTCATAATAAAGAAATGCCATATACAAACATCTTTAAAGCTGAGTATGTAGCTGAGTCAGAGATCTTCAATCATGACAGAAAGTTCTTCTGCCAAAAAGGGGGTGGAGAGCAGCTCAGTCTTTGAGCTTGGCTACCTAAGTAACTGCCATATTGAATTGGGATCTAATTTTTCTGCATTTTCTTTATGTGATATTGTCACATTCCATCATGTGCTGTGAATGCTCGGAGGAAAATAGCAAAGTGTCTTCTATACTGTACAGGATGAGTGTACTGAGAGATAATTTTGGGAAAGCTAAGCCTGAGAAGAAACACAACATAAAAGTCAAACCACCTGTTGCGGCAAGTTGCCTAGCATTCAGAGGTGTTTCCACTGCTTTCAAAGTTATCAAGCGGTCACCATTTACTTCCCTATTAGAGGAAGCCCTTTGTAGACTCCTTCAACTTGTCAGTAGAGTAAAACTGTGTTGGGTTAGTGAGGTGTTTTTTTCATTTTGAGAGTGTGTGAATGCACATGCCTGATGGAATAAATTTGGTATTCCAGTTCTAGGGTGCCTATTCATTAGTGTCCTCCTGCTGTTCACATTTTATTAATGAAGCAACCCATCACCCCCCTACCAGCATACACTTAATTCCTTCCCAGAATCTATCTGCTTTCCAAGATCCTTTGAAACCAGCTTTTTATGGAATCAGCTTTAACAAAGTCTTATTTCCATGGTTCAATTAAATATCAAATATAGTTATTTCACAGCTACAGCTCCTTTAAAGTGTCTCTTAGCTGTGATTAATTTTAAGATGATTTCTGGGGAGGAGATTGGACAATCAAGATCCTGTTTTAAAAGAAATTTGTTCTTACAGCTGGTCATGATCATGAAGGTGGAAAATGAACTCAAAACGAGAAGATTAAGAGTGTGATCCTGCAGCCCTCCCTTTCTCAGGCCCTGCGTAGACAGATAATCACTCTGGTTGCTTATCATGGAGTGCATGATAGTTTAAAGATAGTTTTTAATTCTAGTGATTCATATTTCAAAAGTAATCGAGAATGCACATATGCATTTATGATGCTTATATTTGTTATAAGCTTAATAAAGATTGACTATACACATACAGTTACTTTAGGTGCAATGGAGAATAAGTGTATTTATAATATTTTAAGACTATCCATCACCCTTTCAAGTACTGAAATAAATTACGCTTATAGTCAGTATATCTTCTAATGGCATGCTATTGTATCAGCTATAAAAATATATATTTTAAATACTCTTTCCAATGGGTAAGTTTTTAACAAGTTTGAAAATAACTTTTTATATCTTCAATATTATGAATATATAAGAATTCATTCTAAGCCTTTATTAAATATTAAAAGATGTCACTTGTATGACCTCACTACTTTTAAAGGTCATTTTTATGCTTCAGGTTGGTGTCACTACTGAGGTAATAATAAGACTTTAATGTATAGTGGGGTATCACTGAAGAATGGTGACAGAAAGTTTTAACAGAATGAATGTTGTAGTACCTAAGAACCAGTAAAGTTTGCATTTCATTTGTGCTCAATGCCCAACTTTATCTTCCAGCTCAACATCTGCTGCTGAAGTTGGGGGAATATGTAAAAAGATTTGCAGTTCACCTCTAACTTTATTATATAAATTATTAATTTAACCACTGACATTCGGTTTATCCCTCTCATGTGTTTGCACTGTCTGGGATATTTTTAAGTTAAGGCAACCTGATCCATGGTATTTTATATAGTGGGTAACAGATTATGAACTGTTTCTAAAGCAAAATGAGGTGACCCGTAACTAAAGAGGAAAAAAATTGGTGTACCCGGTAACCATTGCATATGTGTAACTAATGCATTGATGAAAACTGCTTCATCTTCCTGTACAATCTGAGAGTCGTGACATTTGAGACCTCTGAAACAGTTATGCAGCACAGATGTATATCACAGTTCTCAGTACAGGGTTAAGACATTTGAGTGGTAGGGTTGAATGTACAATTATGTTTTGCAATGTTGCCAGTGGATTAAGTAAAATTCTCTTCTCTGGACCAGTTTAGATGCTTGTACCTAAACAGGACAGTGACAGTGGTGTTGGCAGTGGGAATGCTTCTGGTTTTTGTTCCCATGGTCACTCCTATCACCTGCTTCTCAAACTGTAGTGGTTATCTGCCAGTCTCAGCAGGAGCTGCAGTTTGCAAATCCTGAGCCTGAAAAATCAAACACGATTCTTCTTCCTTGAGATAATTCTGTCAGATAGGGTGAATATTTATCAACTGGACAAAAGGAAAAAGCAGTAATTGCTTCTGGTTTTATTGTAGGAAAATGTATGTGGGCTAACAATTTTATGCATTAAATTTGCTCTATACATGCACATGTACATACCTATATGCTTTATATAAGAATAAGAGTAAAAGTGATCTGTATTTTAGCATCAGGTTATCAGTCATGGTTCTCTGCTCATCATAGCAAAAAGATACTGTGGCTTTCAGGAGGTTTTTGCTAGCATTTCTGTTAACATGGGTAGTTCTGTAAAGCTATTGCTAGAATGTTAGAAAGGAGAATGTATTAATTTCATGTTGAGGTGCATAAGCAATGTTGGGAAGTGACCATATCCAGGCCACATCTAGGCTATTCTTGTGTTTGTCTAAGTCATTAAGTTTAAAAGTGTTTGAGAACTGAGTATGAGCCATGACCTCTGGTACAAATATTTACATTCTGTTATTATACTCTATAAACCCAGATTTTTGTGAGTAGCACCAAAGTGCTACTCCTTCTGTGTACACTGCTGCTTTATGAAAAGCTACAGCTCTGAGGAGAGCATTCAGCTGAGAGTTAAGATTCAGGTTCTTGACCTTCAAATGTATAACCAACATCCCAAGGTAAAGTGGAGGATTTATCACTATGGGGTAAAGAAATATTTTATCTCCATAAACATTTACAAACAAATTCTGAATGTAGAAAGGGAAATAATGAATAGATAGTCTTAAACAATGGAAAGATGGGACTTAGAAACAGAGGGAGATGTTTTGATATGTGCCAGATGTCTAACATAAATGCATTTCACTCTTCTTTAAGTAGACCTTGATTTTCTATGCACTGTGAAGGTCTAACAGAGTAATATCAGACTGCACAATATCATAATAAAAATTAGGTTTGGCCATATCTGGGATCATCCAGTGGCCATACAGCTAGAACCCCAGATATTTTTTTCTCCTCCTATTATTTTTTTGTTCAATACATCTCTATGAACACACTGTTTCTTAAAACAGCCTAATCCAGGTAAAACTTCAATGCCCAGCTGCACCGTATGTCCATACTTCTGTTCAAAAAACAAGTATGTATATTAATCAGCTGTTAACTGATAAAAATTAAAAAAGAATTCCTAGTGTCCAATGTTTCATTCCTGATTGATAGAAAAATAAAAGAAATCTGAGTATTTTGCATTGTCTGAAAAGGTTCAGGTTTTAAGCAATGAGTTAAGTCAGTTTAATGTCATATGTTTCAATTTAATAAGGAAAATATTTCTTTTTAACAATAGGAGACAGTATAATGGAATATAAAATGGTAAACATCATGTTATAATCAATACCTGAAGGTGAATGGTGCAACATAAGTCATATAATTAACAATCTCAAATCGAGAAGTTTATTGTATTACAAGTAGCATATAGCAGAGTGCCCTCAAAAATTTCACTGAGACTATAATTTTCCTTTACATACTTTTTATATTAACATACTACATTTTTTTTTCACCAGTTGGATTGATTTGGTTTAGTGGTGAATTACATAAACATTTTAGCATCTAAATACTGATTCTTCAACCAATGGGGATTGGATGAATCTCAAAAGAGGGTGCAGATGAGTCTGAAAAGATGCAAGTGAAGTAACTGTGAAAACTGTGGCCTTAGTGTCTTTGGTTATTGGTACCTCATTGTCTTTTGAGATAATGCTACTTTTTTCCCTAGTTCCCCTTCTTTCTTCTGAGAAGAATTTTCTATAGACTTATGGGAATAAATGTGATATTTATTCTACAGGTATTTTACAGACAGTTATCAGGCAGATTGTAATTTGTGTGATGACTTCTGTGTTGCAGCTGGATAGACTGAAAATTTATTTCTGTTTGCATGGTTAAAATAAGAAAATCATCTTATAAAAAAAAATCAGATTTTTTTCCAATCACAGTAATGCTGTTTTCTTTGTAACAAAGTGCTCTACAAAAAATGTAACTTCAAAAGTAAACATGTATCCCAGTGCCCCCTGCCAGGTATGCAAACAAACCACCTAATCACCAACCTGAAATTGCGTTCTAACCATAGCAACCTGAACACTTACCTTCTGAAATGCTTCCTTAATGAAAATACCAGGAGAATTCTTTGCATCTAGAAAATTACAGTGATTTAGAAATATTTAGTATTTCATTTGCAAGTTTCTAACGTGTAGGGAGTCATTCACTTTGGTCATTCAGCTTGTTATATTTTTGCTTTTAATTCTTTATATCTCTGCACTGATTTTAAGTTTGCCTTTATAATCTATGGGCAGAACCTGAGTCTCAACATTTTAAAAGGGAATATTCTAAATGTTCTGTACTTTAGAGAATTTGGTTGATTGTGGGTTTTTTATGTCTATGACTACAAGAAATATAAATTTAAAACACTACAACCATATAAAATGTAACACGGCCAAACTGTTATTTTCATGTTATTATTTATTAGCCTTTCTTGCTAAAGAAAAAGGCTAACTCTATATTCTTTTCTTTGCCTTTCCACGAACACAAGTTCAATGGCATACTTGAAAACTGGGGCCTCACACTCTGGACAATATGTCAAAAGCACAGTTTTAGTAGTGCAGTTCAGCAGCAGTAGCAGTTTTACCATCTCACACATCCCATGATTTGTTCTCACCTCTTGCATCAGCAGCATACCATTTGAAAAAGGAGAAGTAATCTGGTGTCCCCTCTCCTTCCAAATCCCCAATGCAGTAGCGCAACAGTTCAGCTTAGCTACTGAAAGGGAAATACTTGACAACCAATTATCGCAGATTATTCAGCTGTGTTATGAAGAAGGCAGTATATTGGATTATAGAATCAATTAGACTGGAAAGACCTTTAAGGTCATTGACATCAACCGTTAACCCAGCACTGACAAGTCCACCACAAAACCATATCCCTCAGCACCACATGTATACCTCTTTTAAACACCTCCAGGGATGGTGACTCCACCACCTCCCTGGGCAGCCTGTTCCAATGCCTAATGACCCTCTGTGTCAAGAATTTTTTCCTGATATCCAACCTCAATTTCCCCTGACGCAGCTTAAGGCCATTTCTTCTCTTCCTGTCATTCGTAACATGGGAGAACAGACCGATGCCCACCTCCCTACAGCCTCCTTTCAGGTAGTTGTAGAGAGAAATAAGGTCTCCCCTGAGCCTCCTCTTCTCCAGACTAAACAATCCCAGTTCCCTCAGCCACTCTTCATAAGATAGGTTTTCTATACCCTTCAGCAGCTTCGTTGCCCTTCTCTGAACCCGCTCCAGCACTTTTCAGTGCTATGTCTTCATATTACTTTTGATAATAATGAATTTAAATTGTACAGAAACCTTTTTTTTCTATGCTTGGATGTCTAAGGGAGCACAACAATTGATACACATATAAAATAAGAAGCTCCTGGCTGAAAAAAGCTCCTAATGGAAAATATTATTAAAGTATGGGATTAAGAAATCCCAAATTCCCTTCACCAAGCCTTAGTTTGGACTTTAGACAATGAACAGACACATCTCCTTCCTTCAGTTTAGCTTTTAAAACTGCAAGAACTTCAAATGGAGTAGATGAGAAGGAGTTTAAACATTTTTAGGACTGCTTTTTTGTTGACAAGAGATGTGGACTGCTGGAGTTATGCTGAACTCTGTGCAGAGGAACTGCTGATCTTGAAGATCATCACTGCAATACTCTGTATTGAACTGTCCCATCTGGATGAAAAGTGATCAAGGGGAAGCCTGGTTAGTGAGGTCCTGGCAGTGCAGAACTTGTCACTAACTGTGTAATGTGGCCTGCTTACGCTCATCTCAGTGGTGTGCACTTTCCTAAATGAGGTGGGAATAAAGCTATGAAGAGGATGAAATTGCTTTGGAGCTTTCTTATGAGAGATGAAATTACTAGTGGCTAAAACATGAAAAGAGTCTGATCAGAATGGAATGATGTGTTGGGGGAAATACAAGAAAGCAAACATACGTGAAGAGAAGAAATTAAAGATACATTTTTTGATGGCTAAAGAAAAGTGAGAAGATGATACTTAGAGAGTCTTTCTATGAATTTTTCATCACATCCTGAGAAAAAAAGCAGTGCCACAGCTATTTGGGCTTGAAACTAAGAATCTGGTGATAGCTGTGATGCCATGGATGCATGGATTGGATGGAGGCTTTGTGCTTGGTTAATACTCCATTTTTATCGTGCTTTAATCCTATTCTATTTACTGTTAAAAATAAAGAAATGAAACCAAAATTGCAAAAGCCAATCCATCGTAATCTCAGAGGTTCTGAGAAGTATTTTCCTGCTTATCTCATGCTCAGAAAGACTGGCTTCAGTATGGACATCGTATTTTTTAACATCAGCTGCAGATCCTGTGCTGCTCTTCCCTAAGCCTCAGCTGAATTTCTTTTGACAGTAAATACTGAGCTCAGGACCCTTATTTCTTCAATTCTGAACTAGGAAGTTTGAATATAAGACCTTTCAAAAAGGGAATGATGGCTATTTGGCCTAATTTATCTATCTTCTATTGTAACTCATGCTCCTTATCATTCTGAAAGCAACCCCATTTGCAAAAGAAAATGAAGCAAGGATGAAATTGCACAGGCCTGTTACTTTCCAATCTATAAACCTATATATTACACTTGTGTTACATAAGCATCTGCATATGACCGGAGTAGCCAGCAGATTGTGTTGTGTAGAAAAATAGGTGAAAAGCTTTCCCAGCACAGTGGCAGTGCAGAGGCTTTTATGCAGCTTGGGAGGCAAGCTCCAAGCTTCCCTTGGAGCAAAATTTGGTTTAAATGTCAGAACTTTAGTTGCACTTATATACATGGCTTATTCATGGAGCATTCACCAAAGCCAAAAATAAGTATATCTCAGCACATCTGCTTAAGACCTGGAAATTATATAGAAATGCATAATATTAGAAAGTAGAAGATTAGTCCAGTTTAATGCTGGCCACAATAATATGTCTCAATATGCTTTCAAAATTGAATCATTTTCTATAACCAGAGTTGTTCTTTCAGGTACTTTTTAATGTATACTTTTATCACATAAGGTTTAAAATATTTAATATAAAAAAAAAAAACTTGAAAAACATTATACAAGCATTAATAGTTCCCCTGAATTTGTTAAACTTCTTCCTTGTTAGAGGGAATTATGATGTATAATGCTTGATAATTTCTAAGAGAGGACATAATTTTAACTTCAGATGTGTCATTTCATTCTATGAAGCTGCTTATCGGTAGTAGCAGTGGAGCCTTGCAAGCTTTATGCATTATAAAAAACCAAAAAATATGAGCTGCTGTCCAGGCTCATAATAGTCCCTGACATAACAAAGTGTAGGTTGTAAGGCTATGAAAACCAGTACCCGTCAACTCAACAGGAAAAACACGGATGCAACAGCTTAAAACACTGATTCATTATCTCCCCAATCTGTAAACTAATTTGCACTG
Source organism: Bucorvus abyssinicus (assembly GCA_009769605.1). Classification (NCBI taxonomy): domain Eukaryota; kingdom Metazoa; phylum Chordata; class Aves; order Bucerotiformes; family Bucorvidae; genus Bucorvus; species Bucorvus abyssinicus. The sequence continues at coordinate 52,835,092 of CM020026.1, forward strand.
CATAACATTCATTTAAGTTAAATATGAGCCTTGGGGTTCATCATAGTCTAAGTGTAAGCAGAATTCCCAGTAACTGAGAAAACCTTAGTCCTAAAAAGCTGAAAAATTTTATCCTAAATCTCAGTTTGTCTTCTTACCTGCACTCCCACACACATCCAAAAGGAACTCTGTTGAAGAGCCTGGAGTTTTGCTGGTGCAAGTGAAGGGCAAATATTGGCCAGTGCATTTAATCAGAAAAGCACTGGTGCTCAGATTAACCCAAGGGTAGTATGTGTTGCTTTCCTGGCCAGAATGACATAGCACATATTTTTGCATGACAAGTTGCATCAGGCTGCCACTGAGAGCAAACAAGTGAAATAGCAAGTGAAATAAGAAGTCCCCCTGGCATGCCGTGGTATAAAATCTGTGACCCAGATTGTCCTACCTCTGCATGTAGCACAGGTGAAAAGACAGGGGTGAAAAGACAGCCTTATGCTGCTGGAACCTCATCTGCCTCAGGGAAGATATCAGGAGCTCACCTGTACTGGGACACAGCAGCTAGGAATCACTAGACTGTTGGAAACTACTGTCCAGTCCTTTCTGCAAGTGACTGAGGCCACTTTCCAAACTGTGTACCTGTGGGAAACAGTGCCACAGCATGTTCTTTAGGGGAACACCTCTGAGGATAGCTGTACTGGCTTTGAGGCTGTGGGGAAAAACACAATATAAGGTATTGCTTCTAAGTTCCAGGAAAAAAGGGGTGAAAAAGAGCATGTGGTACTGCCCTTCTCCAGTGCAGTGCCATGATGCAAGGAATGTATTGCAGCAGAGTGGCTACATTCTTTCCAATAAGCTAGAAGGTTTTTGAGACAAGGACATTTTTTGCATTGAATTCCTCATCAAATAGTCTCTACAAGGTGTCCCAAAGTAAAGCCTAAGGGCAGGTAGGCTCATCCCTCTTGATGTTACCAACAGAAGTGCTGTACCTGTGAATTATCATTTCTTTCAGGGAAAAATAAGGGGACCCAGAGAGACCAGAGTAGACTCTGCAACATCCTTGGCAGGAAGGATTGATGGCCTTTGGTTTGTGGGTATTTGTGTATTTTCATCATTATTAACGTCCTGATTCCGGAGAGTAGGGAAGCCGTTTCATAATTTTCAGTGCAAGAAGATCCTAATTTTGCAGTGAATGACCTCAACTAGAATACCTCTCTGAAGTACTGCAGAGCATCTGCTATTTCTTAGTTATTCCCAAGTGTAATAATATGTAACACCTGAAGTGATGTTTCTGCTTAAAGCACCTATCAGCCCAGCATAGTCAGCTGTAGTTTAACCTTCAGATTTGGATTCAGTTTGTGTGACTCCCCTCTAGTACACTTCGAATATACATAGCATATTCAGAGAGCTTTGGTGGTCGTTTTGGTAAGGAAGGCAACAGCCTCTGCCCACATAGGCAAGACGTTAGCACAGGGAGGGGATGACATGAGAGCACAACAGTATTAAAAATGCATTATTGGCAAACCTTCTGGACTGTGGTGTTGGACAATTAATATCTCATTGTAAATATAACATACTGTATTTGCCTAAGCTTTCTAACAGCTCAGTGTGCAGGTGATTTCAGTTACAATATAAGGGAAATAAAAGCTGTACCTTACAGGTCAGTCTATACCTCTGCATACAGGATTTAAGAACAAAAAGCCAGCCTCTAAAATAAGTCATTCTGATTTGTCCTTGAAAATTGTCAAAGACTAATTATTCTGCTAATGTTGTGTGACTTACTCAAAGGCTATTTTTACCATGAAATTTTCCTCACAATGAGAATGCTTCATTCTTCAGTAGTTAGTGATATGTCCTTGAAACAGAGGTCTTAGGTTTTGAAATTATCAAGGACTTTCTAAAGTGCATACCAGTTTATTTTGTTACTGAACTGGTTCTCTCTCTTTCTGTCTTATTGCATTTAACAAAAGCAAATTTTCATAAGCAAATACAGAAAATTACCACAGCGCCTGGATTTTAAAACATATGCGCTTATAAATATATGTACCTATGTGAAATAATAAATAACAATATTATAGGAATTTGTAAATATAGAGATTCTCTGTACAAGATACCAGACCATTAATGTTCATTAGTAGATCCAAATATTACTGTACTGGAGCATGTTGTCCTTTCCTTCTCTTTTTGTTTAGAGCGTTTGGTTATGAAGGTAGTGGTATGATGTCTCAATGTCAACAAGCACTCCTTAAATGGTGCAATCAGGCATCAACATGCTGTTTTCATACAAAACGTGTTGATTCTCCCCAGCTGAAGGCAATTCATAATTTATTTTTCTAATGTGGACGTTCCATAAAATAGAGCTCTTCCTATCCTGTAAGATACAGAGATCTTTCTGAATGATAGAAAGTAATCACATATTTAAAATAGGGATTAAAAATTCTAAGAACATTTTGGGAGGAATTTCTGAACAGTGGTCATGGTTGTTCTTACCAAGGAAGTAATACTGTTGCATTTGCTTGGACCTGAATGGAGCTTTCAGTATTGGAGAAAAGCAAGACCATAGTGCATGTGAAAAAACCTTTCTGTTTGCAGCGCTTTAGCTTTGGGCAAGGATTTCTAGACAAGCCTCTTCACCTAATTCTACTGAACTCCCGTGAATGTCCTGGCCTTATTTTCTGTTACTCTCAAATTCTTATTTATGTTTCTTTTTGTATGTGGGTGGAATGGAAGAGTACATGGCTTAACTTTATCCAATAAGTTCTCAAGAAAGAACTCAAGTGGGAAATAGCTGCTGATGGAAAAATACTGAATCAAAGTGATTTATTTTTTTGGCATCTTCAGGCAGTATTTTTCTTCAGGGCTGTTAATTCGTGCCCATATAAAGTTATGAAAAAAGTTTCTAAAACATTTAAAACTACAGGATAGAAAGAGTGTGGTGGAGAAAGGTGATCCTTCTTCTTGACACTGGCATTGATGGTCTTGTGGTAATATAGTATCCCTTGAATAAGAGTTTGTCAAGTCCCTTTTGAAACTGTACAGTAAACCAGTCTCTCTCTGGAAAAGTTTGAAAAGATGTAGAGAATGTTCTACACAAATACCTGGGAGATAATTCCTGACCTTTTCTCTCCAGTCATCAATCACTTCAGCTGGGCCAAAGTGACATTGTCTGGAGGTCACTCGGTTAATGAGACAGCATTAACCCTTTCCAGAATTATGTTATACCTCCCAGTCATTAACACCCGTATCAGATTCCCAGCTACCAGTTCTTGCCTTTAGGAAAACTCCCTTAGGGGCTTCTACAGGGACCAGCACAAAAGTAGAAATTATAAATGTGTGGCTTGAAAGCTTGGAATGAAGAGGAATGATGAGACACTGTTGCTTGCCACTCTTGGTTGTAATTGAACCAGGAATTATAATATTATTACAGGAGGCCATGTGTTAATGAAGACACCTGAGAGGGGAGTTGCAATATGAGTATTGACATATAAACCAGGGTATTTATGGGCCTTAAGTTAAGATAAGCAATATTAAACACGTCACATTCTGCAGTTCAGATAAATAGAGCAATTTTTGTGTTATCTGTTTCAGATAAGCAGGTCTCTGAGAAATGTATTGTTGCAGTCATCTGTACTTGATAGCTTAGAGCTATGACTGTCCATTTGGCACTAAACCACGTAATGCAGCCTGTGGATCTAGAGGACACGTAGAACGGAGTTGCAGTAAAAGTAAAATCTTTTCCACTTTGTCCTAGCATGGGTCACCGTTTCATTTAGCACTGAGGTCTGGTCAAAATGTTCATCTGTCTTTAAATTAAGCTGATGGGATTGCTTAGCTATGTCATGGCTAATGTCTTTGTTTTTAAAGGGTTTTTTTCTGAAGTTGACTGTAGATTAATTAAATGGCTTCTTGTTTTTATTCTGTTTTTAAAAAGAACACCTCATCTTTAAAGGTAATTATTTTCAATTGAACTCTGAGTTTAACAAAATGTTTGTAAGGGAATTTCCTTTTTTACTTGTAAAAATCGTAGAAAATGAGGACCCTTAGAGATATCCTAAGATTCTCACAGAACTGTAGCTTTGATTTTCTGGCCAATCATATTCTGCTAGCCAGTCTCTGCTCTGTTCTCTCAAAGAAGAACATTTTGTTCCTGTACACTCTTTTATGCATGCAAAAAGTGGAAAACCTGTATTTCAAATAGAAGGCTTTCTTTAGATCAGCCTTTATGTCCCAAGAAGCCTAGAATGACAAAATGTAAGGTAAAAAAGCAAACCCCAGTACTCGGCATCAAATGTTTGGGGAGTATCTGTGCTTCCTTTACAAATACCACAAGTTAAAACTAGCCTTAGTAAAAGTGAAAGCTAGCCTTATGCTAAAAGCTCTGTTGTAACTTGCTTCTGCCCAGCTTGCAATTCTTTGACATGGGTGAAAAGACTGTCACCAACTTAATTAGGAAACTTTAAAGTGAGCTATTATTTAATTGTGGCATCCTAGAAGGAAAACAAACAAACATAGAACAAGTAAGGGAAGGTATTAAAGATATTCTTTAAGGGGTTGTGAAAGTTTTATTAGTTAGGTGACTTCTGTGAGGATGACTTCTATTTGTTTGCTTGTTAATTTAGGTGCTTTGTTTCTTAATTTATTATCAACTACAGTCTTCAGCAATTTCTTCCAATAAAAGTCCAACCAGGGATCTCCAAAGTAAGTTCTGATTTGCTCCTGTGTTCATGTTGACTAGCTTCAAGTTTTATTGTACATTATTCAAAATGCAAATTTTGTTGAAAGCGTGGAAATTGTTATAAGCTCTGTTTTGAGTAACACATACACCACCAGCTTCCTTTCCAATGGATGAGAAGTCACTCAAGATTTCTAGAGTATGGATAGCCATCAATACCAATAAACTACTTTCTGGCAATTGGTACGTGGAAGGAATTGGCATTTCTAAATTGTAATTAAATTTTACTTTCCATAATCCATGCAAGACTAAAGAGAGTCCTTCTCTCTTACACAGCTAGCAGGGAACTCTGCAGGCTGTGAGTAGGATCAATCAATCAGCCTACTCATCTTCTCTTCCAAAAGCTGTTTCTTGTTTATTGTGATGAACGTGGATCTGAAGAAGCTATGAGGACTGTGCAGAGCATGCTGATGAAAGATGGTCAAATGGTCAGGATGAAAATTAATATTTATGTTTGCAACAAAGATGCACATTTCTTAATTGCAGCTCTTTTGAGGAAATTAATACACCAAAAAGAGATTCCTGAAAAGCTCTGGAGGTTCAACCCTTAAATGTCACATCTTCACCACACCTCCATTTTCTCAAATACAGAATATGGAGTATCTGAAACCAAAACCTGAAAAGCCTCTAAGACTACAAATTGCTGTTAATGTCGATATGCATGCAGAGGAAACCAGTCTAGTTTGCCTGTTCAGTGATGTGCTTCCATTCGTACTCAGACCTATTTATATAGGAAGGAAAAAGACATTTTATCTTCTATTTATAGAAAGAAAACCAGAGTAGTTAAAGAAGCATAAACTGCAGCTATTGTAAAAAAAAAAAAGGAAAAAAGAAAAGGGGGGGAAAGATGGTGTATATGTTTTAATTAGGTAATTGAATGTTCAATGAACTGTTTCTACCTATGATACATAGAAAGAATACAGTTTAATACCCAGATAGCGTAAAAAAATCTTTAGGGATCAAGATAGTAAAGTAATCTCTTTACTTGTGGGTTGAGGATTTTCTGACTGTTGTTAGAGGTTCAAAGCAGATCTCAGTACTTGTGATGCTCATGAAACTTTTATCTAATTTTGCTGCAAATCCTTTTTCCCAGGTTTCTCCTCTCTTTCGAAGTATCAGACTTGTATTTTACTTTCGATTTTGCAGCCTTTAGCAGAAATGTTACCCCAGACTTCTTGGATAAGCAATACCATTGTTCAGCATAGATATTAACATTGATTTTAATATAGTTTAGTCATAGATTTTAATATTGTTTAATCTTAGATAGCTCTGTAAACTGACAGAAATCCTGACAATTATCCCGAGTTCTCTCTCCTCTGCCCTATCACTCCTTTAACTGTACCTTGTGAAGCGTGTTGATTTGATCTTTCCTGTACTAGCTTGCCAAATTGTGTAATCTAACTTAGAAATGTTAATCAAAACCGAAGGTGTACATTAAGGTTTCAGTCCTGCAACTTAAAATTGTCCTCAAGTCACTCAGCCAGAACATTCAATATACAAAACAAAGTGGTAGTTGCAGTAGGAACCTACAGAAAATAACGGGCTAATGTTCCTGAAGAAGAATAGACCTGATTCTCCCTTTCTTGTAATCATTTGAAGTTTAGCAATTATTTAACAAATATGTTTTTGTGGCTGGGTGTGAACAACTTGGAACAGACTTTAAGATACGGTGATGGTGCAGTATTGATAACTGGTAATCTCCCCTCACCCCCAGCATTCTGATTATTTCTGTCTCTGGTTTTGATTTTTTGCTTCATTTTTAATGTAGCAGGAGCATCACATTTCAGTCAATTACAACAGTATATATTTTGTTTCCTTCTAATGGGTTCTCATATCTTTCCAATGCACAGTAGCTATATGATAGCTCTTAATGGCTCGAGGTCATAGACATACAATACCAAGACAGACAGGCACGACTTCACATTAAAATTCTGAATTACATACATCCACAAGAGAAGAGACATCTTATTTCTGAGCTGCATAAGAACTGTCCTCTACTTCCTCCTTGTTTTGTTAAGACTTTTGTATGTTGCTTAATGAAGAGGTGGTGCAAAACCAGGAAGAGGTCAAATAATTTAATCGTCACAATTCACTATGTCATTCAAACTTTCATGTTGTGCAAACGTAAAAATGGGTTTGACTGCTGTTTTACATAGGAGGTCATGTTTAATGTTCAGTGAAATTAATAAGAGCCTTCATATTAGTTTCAAGATGTAGTGGATCAGATTATTAGACATTTGACACATGACATTTAAAATGGCTTCTATGTGATTGAATGCGAAAATAATCCTGAAAACACCTTTTGCCAGAAGCACTGGGAAAAACAAACAAACATGCTTTTCTAATGCATTTATGATTTTAAATGCTCCAAATTACATTTACTCCATCAAATCCTTGTCAGGATGAAAGCCTTGCAGGTTGTGGTTTTGGAGATAATGAATATATTCAGGGAAAATATGTAGTATGTATACACCATGCATACTGTAGTATTGTCTTAGACGACAGGAATATCTCAAAATATTAAATAACCTTCACAAGACATGAAATATTCCAATTTTATTATTGGAATTTTGGGTTGCACTTAGTGATGTTCTGTTTATATTTGCATGTGTTTTGTGGAGAACCCAAGGTCTTGCAAGGAGAAAAAAGTTTTGAATCCTAAGTTATCATCACTAGAAATATGTATTTATTCCTCTGGTATTAAAACATCAAAGATTTTCTTTGACAGTGCCATACTGTAATGATGTCAAGATCTTAAAAAAGTACCATGGCATTAAGAAGGGAGAAGGCGGGTTTAATGGAAGAGCCATTGATAAAATGCCATTCTCACATAGTAAATAATTGTTCTTAAGATGAGGCACTAATGCCTCAGGTGTTTGCTCATGTGGGCGTAACTATAAAAAAATCTGAAATACTACAAGCTGTTTATCACTAACCTGTGGAACATCAGAAGTGACTAGCCTATTACTTATTGTAATTCACTGACTGCAGTCAAGAATTCTGACAGGCTTTTAGATTTTAAAATATTTTGAGTAAACCTCAACTTGATACATTAAAATATTTTAAAATGAACAATTATGTAGTAAAAGAATACCACAGATACCCCGCTCACTTAGATGGACAAAGAACTGCTAATGATGAACTTTTACAAACAATTATTTTTCCAGAAATATCTGAAGGGATTTACTTTAAGAAGTAGCCCAGAGGTGAAGAAAGCTGGCAAATGAAGGTCTGTCCGCAATAGTTGTGATGATTCACAGTTTGATCTCCACCGAGATTCTCAGAGGCAAAGAATCCTTTTAGAAATAGTGAGGGAGGAAATGTGAAAAAGTGATTTAGAAGCAGTCTTGTGCTGAGGTAGGCATTAATTAGATTAATTTGAGGGAGGAGAGAGGCTTGAATAGGTTTTGTTTTGGAATTCCCAGTATTTCCCTCATTCCTGCCAGCTTGGAATACTACAGGGAAGGGGCTGTTCTTTCACAGGAGAGCTCTCCCATCCCCACCAGAACCTGACTGAGCATCCCCTCTGTAACAGCTGAGTTCTCTTCCCTTGCCCTAAGCAAGTCAAGGGCTCATACACCAGCACCGTGCCCAGCATCACTGCACACAGGAACTGAAATACAAGGTGCAGTAACCCTCAACAAAAAAGGATTCCCAGCAGCTAAAATGTATTTGAGCTTACACTGCTAGTAAAATAATCCTCTCACTTTATTTTTCAGTTTCTGACCCAGTTTCAAGTCTAAAACAAATGTCTGCTTTAAGCAGGTGGGTAGATGAAGGAAGTTATTCAGGTGTTTTAGAATCTAAAAAAAGAGAACAGATCAAGTTGAATTTAAAAAAATATCTGGGATTAGAGACAAAAGGTTTAAATTTTATTTAAACTTTATTTGCCTTAGAAATGATCAAAATTCCTGTTCTGCTGCAGGTAAGTGGGATGTTCTTCTCCGTTTTCATTTATCTCAAGTACCAGAAAGGATAACATCACCAAGAGGCAAATGCGTCTATTGAAAGAAAAAGAGTACAAATACTAAAAAATTACAGAAGGATACATACAATTTAGTCAAAAAGTAATATGTAAATGTTGCGTCTGTACAGTTCTATTGATTAAGAATTTCATCATTCATTTGTGAAGAATCACAAATTCTTTCTTCATAATTTGAAGAATTTGTTATAGTACCAGAAACTTTACAGCACATTTCTAACTCAGTCTGTTTGGAGTGTTGCTAAGCTTAGTCTTAATTATTAATTTCTGAGGTCATAATGCATGTTTAAACATACTTACAACATCCAGTAGTGTATTTTGCTCCAAATCATAGACATGTGTGTTCATGCTATCTTGCAAAGTAGTACAGTTTCTTGGGGGAAGTTTCTTTGGTTCTTCCTAGATGAAAAAACGTCATCTCTAAGCACAAAATAACATGGAAAAACCACAGTGTGACCACTGATACATTCAGTAATTTGAAATAAGAAGTATCATTTTTTCATCAACTTTTTAGCATTGTGGATTCAGTAATCCATGCTGATTTTGTAATCCCTGCACAAAGCTTCCTGTGCAAACTAGCCATTTTAACGGGATTGAGAGATGCTGTGTTTTGCCAGGCTAGTCTTTCACTTTTTCCTGTGCTTTAAAATGCTCCTGGGTTTTGCGTCTTCTGGCTTTCTTTAGTTTGTATACCTGACCACATACCTGTGCAATCATATCTCCACAAATACACACAGCTTCTTGCATCCCTGAATTTCCTGTGCAAACACCCTTCTGTTTCTCTCACCTGCTTCATTCATTTTTGCACGTGTATGTACACTGTCCTCTCCCTTTCCTCCACCCCAGACATGATAATAAGGTTCAGTGGATAGCTGTTCAGAAATAATAGGTTTTAAAGGAATGGTCCATTTTTGCAGTTATCTAAAAAATGCTTCTGTGCACAAGAAAGGACTCCTTTCAGAGTGATCAATCAGCAGTGCCTTGCGTTCTCAGAAGCTGCATCTGTACTGTTCAGTCATCATGGCTTGGCTTCGCGGACGAAGATTTGGGAAGGGCTTTGCCCACGCTTATTGCAAGCGCGCTGATGGCTGAAAAGGCCAATGCGGGATAGGCAAGACCGGTTGCAAAGAGCACACCGGAGGGTCTCCTTGGGTGGTATTGCCGTTTCATCCCTTGCCTGTCGCTACAGGGCTTTGCAAACGTGAGTACACCCTTCAAGCCTGCGCGGTGGATTTTTTAGGTGAGGCGCAGCGTGCGCGAGACTGGCCCCACCCTTTACACCTGAGGTTCATCTGCCAGGGCCTAGCGAGCTTGGACGGTGACAGCGAAGTCCTCAGGTCGTAGGTTTGGTTAGAGTATCCTTCTCTTAGATGGATGGCCTTACAGGGCTAAACGAGCTCCATCTGCCCGGGTTTGGAGTTAGAGTTGTCCTTCTCCTAGGATGGTTGCCCGAAGGCTAGTGAGCCCATCCTGCCCATGGACACACTTTGTCTGACCCTTCAGTTGAGACCTGTCAGGCTTGGGAGACCCTACCGGAGGCATATGCCACCACCAGCATAGCTCTCAACTTCACAAGGGCATGCAAGCTCTTTCCCCATGGCAAGGGGGTGCCCGTGAAAGACTGTTCAGTGGAGCACAGGCTAAAGAGCAATCTAAAGCCTGGTGTGGTGTATAATCTACACACTGTGCATCCACATACCTCACCCCAGCACAGAACAAGCATGACAGTCTACCTACAGCGCAGTATGCTGCTGCACACACCACCAGGACCTTTGCAGAAAGGAATCACAATCTTATGTGCTGCCCACTTACGACAATATGGTACTACAAAGATACACACTGCACTTTCAGGCCAAGGAATTGCACCTATATGCGTGCCCACCATGTTCAGATGTGGAGATAACGAGGAGATACATTACTTATATCTTTTAAGTTTTATTCTGTGCAGTCTTGGGTTTAACTTAGGTGTGATGCTGAGCTGAAGGGGCAATGTGAATTTAATCCTAACTGAGATACACATAGGGAACACAGTGGTCTTCTGAGCTATGAAGGTGTAGAGGCTGCCATCCAGTCTGTCTCAGAGTGGCCAGAAGTGGAGCTCAGCTTTGGTTTCAATCCCACTGGGGAAGAATAAGAGATGACAATAACTTTAGAAGAGGCTATGCTTCACAGTAGATTTGGAGTCGACTATTTATCCTTTAGAGTGCAGTAAATAAATAACTTTTTGTTACAATGAGTAAAAAAGAATGGAAGTAAAAATGACTTTAGCTCTGAAAAATCGTAATGTAGCCTGTCTATAACATTTCTCTATTTTAACTATATCAGAAGTCTGAAGTTTCAATGTTATTATTACTGAGATTAGTTGGGCATTGAGTATCTTAAGTTAATAAATTTTAATTAACGGTAATTCCTAAAAGAATTAGCAGATTTCTGATTCATTCTGTACAATTAATTTCCTAATGAGTCAGTGTGGCAGTTTTGGGAAAGATACATTGTAATTTTCATGCCTATGAAGAGAGAGAGACCCTATTAACGGCAGTGCTGACACCAGTTAATTTTAGAGCTATCCACAACCTCCCCATACTCTGTGTGTTTATACATAGAGAGAATCTAAATGGATGGATCTATACTTGGCATTAATTTTTACTGTTATTTGAAGTTATATACCAGGGTTACAAATAAGCAATTATGTATTTTCTGGGATTGCCAGATACTTGCCCTTAACTTCCCAAGATACATATTTCACTTTTATTTCCCTGTAAATTCATATGTATCTGGATAAAAGCTGTTTTCCAACTGTATATGCATTGTCCATAAGGCTAAAAAGCTGTTAAATGTCTGGAAGATTATCCAGAGCAGCAGTGCAGTTAAGCTTTATGTTCAGGGAAGTGTCATTTTTCAGGACAGTAAAAATCAAGGAATATTAAATGGAAACAGATAAAAAGGTGTTATTACAACAGTTCTTTAATTAGCTAGTTTGATTTCCTTTTTGATCTTTTCAATTAGCCAATAAACTGTCTTCAAAGTTACATTATTGAGCAAGTACATTATGGAAAATCAGTTATTTGAAAGGATTTTAACAAACTCTCAGCCATTTTTACAAATGTAAATGTACTGTAACCCTTAGCCAACTGGCTAAGTAGCCATCTGCTGTATAGATGATCGCTCTGATTATGTGCAAAGACAGCAGGTCTTTACTGCAAGACTTTATTTTATTTATAAGGCTATATACATTGGCTTCCATTCTAATTAGATTTGCCACAGCTATAGCAATGTAGGAGGCACTCTAATAAAAGCTCAACAATATTTATGCTTCTGCCAAGTTGGCTTAATATAATGAGCTGTCCTTTACAGAAATGTTCCAGAAGGGATTGTAAAGGGATTGTTTACCACTGGGTCTTGTAAGGAGTTCACCAGGAATCTGTAACAACAGAGGTTTGTAGATGAAAATCACATGCTGAATTTTTACTTGTGTTGCACTATAAAACTCACATAAAACTATTAAACTGTGGAGACACATGGCCTTACATATTAATCATTCTTGTGCAGAACTTCTTTTCTCAGATAACACCATCTTATATTAATTGCAAGTACAGGAAATGTTTAGGACCCAAAAAAACCCATTTTTGAATGTGGAACCAGTAGCTGCATGACTGCTTCGGCTCTTTTACTGCTCTGGAGGTATGTGATTCAACCCTCCAGAAATCACCACTGCAAGAGATCCTTGCAGGGAGAGCCATTGTGATGACTAGACAGTGAAATCATAATGATTGTTCTGTGTCAAAGCCAATAAGCCTAGACTTCATCTGTCTATTTAGCTGGCTTTCGTGCTAGAAATCCTGATTTTTAATGAGGACAATTATCCATTAACTGGAGTAATTATACAGTTTCGAGACCCTCTATCAAAAAGATGAGTTGTTAAAGAAGCAAGGTCAAGTGGCTGAGGACCTACATGTCAGTTTTGCTAGACAGAAATTTTTCCAGGATGTTTGTTATTCCACTGAAAACCATGTTTATAATTTTTCTAAATGTGGAAAATTTCAGTGAGGTCAGTGTTGTGCTTCTGAATGCAAGGAAGAAAATGTAGTTGCACATAAAAATGGGTAACTGACCAAACAATGAAACATCCAAAGCAAACAGTGTGCAGCAGCTATTACATTTTTTTATACTATTTGTTTTATCAATAAAGGTGAAATTTGCTAGTGTGCTAGGGGGTGCCATTTCCACAGTGAGATCCATGGGAGTGTTTACTTCATAATAGCTCATGACAAAGACATTATGAATGATAATAAAACTCATTCACATAATTAAAGGTGATACTTTCCCTTTAAGCCTGGAAACAAACAAACAAAAAAAGGTCAAATGAAAATATATGCAAGCCTAGCAATGAGGGGCAGATAACAAGCATGACAATCAAATCTCTAATCTGAATAATACTATTTAAGTTGAACATGTCTAGGTATTAGGTAATAGCCCTAATTTGCATTAAAATAGGTTTAAAAACCGTGTTACAGAACTACTACATGATAATTTTATATAAATGGTCAAGGAGGGAATAAAAAGGTTTAGAAGGTTTGGTACTTATTAGGAACTAGCTAAATGGTGGCATCCTCAGCTTGCCAAGAGTGAAGCAACACCACAAACATGTGATACAGTATGATGGAGCGTAATCATAGCCGAGACAAAATTTAAGCCTCTTAAAGTAAGAAATACCTGATTGGTTTAGCATTGCTGCCAAAAATAAAGTCAGTGTGTGCTTCTGGGTAATCTGGATGTACAAGCAATTGAAAAAGAAATGAATATAATGGCTCAACTGTTCAAAGGGTTGCCAGTTTATTAAATTTTAAAAACCATTATATCAATTCAAATAATTTTTCCCTGCACTTTTCATTGTCTTGCCTTTCAAAACTCTCATTTTGTGGTGATCATCCCAATCTAATTACTTCTTTGTGCAATTACGCCTTTTTCCCTGTCAGAATTTGACAGTCTCTCTCTAGAATGATATGTCGTTTGGAGAAATACAGAAGAGGGGAGCATGCTGAACTCTTCCATGTGGCCGCAGGTTCTGTGCGGCGTGCTGGCAGCGTGTACTCTGAAGTCCCCAGCCTTAAACACACACAGCCTGTTCAAACCCAATCACTTTATGTTATAGCTTTTTAAGTTTAATAGGCAACTTGAGTCTGGGGAAGGAAAGAGCAGGGAAAGAAAGAGCAGTCCTTTATGCTCAAACAGCTTTCCAGGAGAGAAGTATTTCCCTAGAGGTATTTTTCTTTACGTCGTGTAGTTTAAGTGTTTCTGTAAGACACCACCAGGTGGATTCAATTTACATAGAACATCTCTGCCTTCTCTTGTTTTTTTCCCCCTACATCTGTGTCCTCACTCTGTAACTCAGATACCTCTTCAACTGTCCTATAAATACTACCATGCATTGCAATGAGGCAATTGAAAGTTACATCTGATATGTAACTGCTTTCTGGAAATAGGCAGAAAATTAACAGGTTAAGTGAGCGAGTATGCATCAAAGAACAAAAGGGAAAATGTTCTGATGAGCATTTTCCAAACCCCAGAAGCTGAGTGCAATTGCTTATATTATTGCAGCTGAATAGGAGGGGGTTTGAAATTGCATCAGTGTTATTAAGTGCTTATGATTAATTTTTTTTTTCTATTTAGTGTTTTATCTCTAAACCTAACACAATTATGAAAATATGGAACTCATAAACTCCTTGGAGGGATAGACTGAAATGTGGGCAGCATGGTCTCATCTTCAGAGACAGGAAATATTATCATAAACAGATTTCATGTGTGAATCTTCATGCTGACACTATAAAATCAGAGATTTTTTTCCTCCAAGGCCAATTGGTTTGTATTTTAAAATATTGAAGATTCATGGAGCTACAACATTAGTACAACATAGTGTCAAAATATTTTTCATATGCTGGAGATTATTAGAAAAACTACTGTAAGCTTGAAGTTTTAAAGTACTACGCTTACTGAATATTTTCCCTAAAGATAGAAAATGTCCCCTGACTGTTCCGTAGACAGTGGATATCTCAGAGCAGACCTTAGCTGTAAAACATGGTGTTTGAGTTTTAAAACCACACTGGACCGGTACGCCAAGGAATGATCAATCTAACCTGCTGAGATGGACATGACTGTGTAAACTGGTTGGTATTTTCTGTCTTTATGTTCTTTGATTCTGTGTTTATGATTATAAAGAGAAAAAGAAAGAATATATCAGTATCTTTTGGGAATGTTCTAAATAGAACATGAATATAACAGGCCAGATTTTAGCTAAATTGAAATTCCTGATGTAGGGCAATATCTAAGACTAGAAAACAGTCTTCTATACATTCTGGTGATTTCAAAGCCATTTGGACATCACTGATTATTTCTCTTGATTTATGACGTATGTGTTGCTGAATTTCGTCATTTTGGCTTTGTATGGCAGAAAAACCCATACATTGCATGAAAACTGATTTGAATTAAAAAAATAAATGCATTATCCTCTTTTTAACTTGCACGGCAGTGATTGATAGGCTAAGTTTGTGGGCGGATTTTTGTCTTAAGAGATACTTTAATTCACTTAGAATCTAAACACTTTTTCTGAGGGCTCTTAGCTACCGAATGCACTTCTTGTGAGACATGCCGTCCTTGATGTACATACAGTCCTTGGCAAACAGCCTGGATAGATTCCAGGAAGACGTGATTTCACTTCACAGAGTCAAATATGCATAAAAAGAGTATTAATAGCTAGACATTTGGGAACATTCTGAAAAATATATTGGTTTAAGCTTGTTCTCAATTCTAAGATGATGTTATAAACAGCAATTTGAACCCACACATGGATTATATGAAAAAGAAAAACTGTACCATGGTAATAGAAAATGTGATACTTCTCAGCTATTGGCTTTTATGACTCAATACTGAGGAAACAGGTAATGATCTCTATCTTCAAGGTGCAGAATCACTGAGCATTGTCCACAAGAAAAGGAACTTTTTTCCATTTCTATCTGCAAAACATCAAAATAACAGTATCTAGCTACAGAGTGATCTGTGCATTTAACTGATAGATTTGCACATTTAAATAATAGTTTTATTTTTGCTTCCTGATCTTGTTTTTCAGTTTGACTATAAGTATATCTGATCCGAAACATTTCAATTATAATGATGACACCTCATGGTTTCCTTTGACCTAGGATACCATTCAGCAAAAGACTTCATGGGCAATTATCCCAGCCATACTGAATGTAGTTCCTGCTCAGTAATACATGCTTCCACCGATTAAGTAGGAAATGAATGTGAAAAAGTTGTCATAAAAAGTTCTGTGAATGAATCTCCTAGTTCCACATTTTCTCTTGAGTTTCATGTCTTTTTTTTTTTTCCTGTTACAAAACCTTTTGCTTGCCAAACACATCAACTGTTAGCATCTTAATGCAGCTTGGTAATGGAATGGATGCCCCACTTTCTGTAAAGAAGTATCTAGTTAAAAGGGAACTTAAGTTTGCAGAAATGATAGACTTGACCCTTACCTTGGTCTCACACAGATCATTAACATAGAGTTTGATTTAGTGGCATCAATAATCTTTCTACTGGCCTTCCAGTGTGGAGGGAATTAAATTCCCAAATGAGCAATTTCTTTTGGACAGCATACCAAGCTTTTCTCATCTATGTAGCATTTTACATTGTCTCTTTAAGATCATCTATTAATGTAAAATGGCTGGCACAGTGATGCATCAGATATATCAAGACTAATAGCTATTACTTTACTTTTTTTTTTCCAAGAATTTTACATTTTGGCACAGCAGACAGGTGACTTTTGAGTGAAAACGCGATGGGTTGGTGGAAGTTGTACCTGATGCGGTGGCTATTATCTTCAGTTTTCTCTAATAAAGTAGATCAACCACCGTGACTTAAACAGAAATATAAAAAAGCCGTGGATTTTCATTTTCCTTTCGATATAAATATTTCATTTTGGATAATGTATAGCCCTACATTACCACTGTTGCACAAATAAATGGTAAGTCAGAAGTAATAAGCTTCAATTATTTAAGCTCTAGTAAAATACATACCAAAGTACTTTCAGATGAATCATATTGTATGAAATTCTCCTAGTAGTTGCTCATCTGTAACTGATAAGGGAGGCACAAAATAAATCATAGCAATATGATTTGTGCCAAATTTTCTAATGAACCTAAATGGCAGAAGATCTGATTTTTAGAGCATTGAGCTATGCAACTATGTGGTCAGGCATTGACTAGAATGTAAATGCAGATTCAAGGAGGATTTAGCACTTTATCTTCTTACAAGCATTTGAAAATTCTGTGATCATTTCTCTGCATCTTCTAAATGTCTAAATACTTTTGTAAATCTTGGATTGTAGAAGTCAAAGTGTGAAGAGACTTAAAGATTCACAGAAGTACACTCTTGAAGAGTATAGAGTTTGATTCAAGAGGAATTGAGGGGACAAGATTTATGATCAAAATATTTCAGATACTTAAAAACCCAAAAGCATTAGTGCCAGGATTTCCCCAAATTCCTAATGTTCTGTTCTGCATGCACAGAAGATCTCAATCTTATACTGAGCAGCTTAGGTCCTACCTTTTGCTTAAACTGCCTTATTTCTTTATCTGCATGATATCAAGGAACCTAAAACATAAATCCATTGATACCTTTCGGTTTTAGTTCAGGCTTTATTTCCCTTGGTTGTCTACTGTCTCCTTTCATTGTAAAGCTATCACAGATCCTGATTACAGGAGTATATTTTGTTTATTTGTAAGCTTTCAGAAGCTGCTCATCGTTATTTTTCTCATCACCTTTTGCAATAATGAATGCTGCTTTATTATATATTGGAAATGGAGCAGAGAAGTATTCTCCCAGTTCTGAAGAAGGAATGAAGTGGCGGAATTTGTTCTAGTCACGCAGCCAGGCACCACATCAACCGGATTATGAACCAGATGTTTACATGGTCCTTACCATTGCAGCACCTGAGCACCTAACCACCTTCTGTGCACTTGCCCTTTATAACACCCCCATGAGATAAGGAAGTACTATGATACCCAGTGTACAAATGAAGATTTGACTTACAGGAAAACTAAGGGCCCAATAATGAAGGCACATAGAGTTTTATTATCTTGAAAATTTCCAGAAAGAAAATCAACTTGAAAATTTCCAGGAAGGAAATAGCTGGAGCAGGGAATTAAATCTCAGTCTACTAAGCCTTGAGCTAAAGGTCAAATTGCTGAACAACTTTCCTCCTCCTCCTAGGAAAACTGCTATTCTATATCATACACTATCTGAGTCATATCCTGACTGAGCTGGTACCTTTTCTCTACTGGCATGCTGCACAGATACCCATGCACAGACTGTTTGTTAAAGAAACTGATTTATTGGGATTATCTGCAAAGGTTAATACTAGCATAGGGAATGCCATTAACAGGTTGGTCATTCACTATCTAGACGGTCATGGGCATTTCCATCACAGACATCTTTGTGACAGCTTCTTCACCTGGATCAGGTGAGACTCCCTGAACTGTTGTCCAGCTGAATTATTGTAGTTCAGCTACCCATGCTCCTACATGACCACTCTGTGGTCTATTGGCTATCTCAAGCTATGTACAAAACATATCTTATTAAAATATACTATGTTATGAAAATATATAAAGCATCTACAAAAAGTGTCCTGTCCAGCAATAAATACATCTGAGCAGGAACCCAGGGAGTTCTCCAACAGGGAATTCCTGTCAGTCAGCTGCTGATGATGTCTATGTGAGGCCAGGCCTGCCTTGCAGGGGTCCTCTATCTATCCATCAAGAATCTCATCTGGGCAGAAATGGACTGGAGAGCAATTGTTACTGCCCCACTGATGACTGAGTGCGCTGTGTGCGTAGGCACAGCCCCTAGACCCAGCTGCGTTATTGTTATAACTAAAGCATACTTTTAAATCCACGGGTTTCACCACAGGCTACACCAGCATGTTTTTTACCTTTTTGTCGTTTAAAATTATCCAAATTCATATCCCTCATTTTGGAGGGCTTCCAGCCAGATAGCCGTTTCCTTACTCAAGGCTCAGCCAGTCCTTTTAGGGCAGCACTATTTCTGCATAGCCCAGCTTTTCAGCAGCACCTGGGAGAGCAGCAGCAGCTGTTCTTTTGGCAGAAGGGATATGTGGAAAGAACGAGCAGAGAGAAAGCATTTTCTAGCAAGCTTTCCCTTGCGTTGCTGTATCCAGATGAGTCAAATAAACTGCAAAGATTCTTGAATAACTGCATGTGCTTTTGCATATGTTTTAATGTATATTCCTGGGGAGAGGAATCAAGTTGTACACCAGCCTTTTGCAACACAGCCTTTTGTTGTTCTTGGTTTTGTGTTCATCATATTTTATTTAAAAACAAAAAAAAGCTGAATTGAACTCATTATGCCTCAGACCTCAGAAATTGCTTTGTTTTCCTGACCAGAAACTAAGTAAGAACTTCAGAACTGGACCTAGTGGTTCTGTAATTACAATGTATTATTATCAATATGATCTTTAAAATGTCAGCATGAGGAGAAAAAAGGCTGTGGGATATTATTTTCTCATTATTGCGGTGCTCCTTCTAATAGTGTAAAAAACATCAAACACATATTAGAAACAAAGGCGGACTGAGTAAATGAGATCACGCTGAGGTCTTTGTTGCTCTGGCTAGATTGTTTTTGATGTCCAAACGAGCTCAGTAACTGGCGTTATCTCTATCTGGGACGGCAATGCAGCCTGCAGCATCAACATGCCTGGCCCCACAGCCAATAATCGTGGCTGAGGTTCTGACCTTTTCATATTTCCTCACAACTAATAAGCAGTTAAGTGAGAACTTTTTTCCTCTCCAGAAGACACTTCTCATACAATGCAGAATACTAGCAGTATTATGTTTATGAAAAACTCAACTGAAGTTTTATTTTACTTTTCTTCTTAAGAAGTCTTATTATGGAAAGCACCTGATTGTATGAAGAAGCACTTCTTTGTTCAGCTGCCTTTCACAAGCCGCAGGTACGGTTCCCTCACTGCTCTGCATTATGGAGTGACCTTTTCAAACAAAATGCATAGATTTCCAAAAATATTTTAGGGCATTTTCAGTGTTGAAACTAGATGTTCAGTAGTATGTGTCCACCGAGAAGTATCTGGATTTAATCACAGGAATTAATAGATAGTACTTTTAAGACCGACTGATGAACAAACTGATTAACCTGTTTCCTCTGTTGCTGCACTCCTGGTGAATAGTTGTCATTTATTTACTATGGCTTTAAAGGATATAGTCTGTCAGTAATTTGGTCTCTCTGTTGCCTTTTAGGTAGGAGAACATCTGTCTTCAGTTCTTAAGGATCCCACTTTGAGCCTTGCATCTTTAAACACTTGCAAGTATATTCCCAGTAGTTCTGAGGCTCCAGGGTTCTTACTTTACTAACTGATAAGGTTCACTTCAATGTCTTGTAAAGTATGCATATGATAGACATAATAGTCTGGCCAAAGCTAATACTCATCACTGAATGCTGTGAGTGCTGTAGGCCTAGAGATGATAAGGTTAAAAGCTGGTATGCCTGGTTTCAACACGAGAACTGAGAAAATACATTAAAAATCTTTGAGAAAGGAGACTTATCCAATTGCATAAGTAAACTCTTCTCATCTGTTCAATTCTCAGCTAACAACTTGCAGGTTTACAGTGACTTCGTGATTCAACATGCCTATCAAATGCTTTATTGAAAATCTAAAATGTGGTAACTCAAATCTAAGCATCCCTTTCCAACTTTATTAACAGTAAATGCTACGGAAGACAGGGAAAAAAGCTGTAGAATTGCATTCCACTCTTTGCAACTGGACCTGCATATGAGAATGATACATAAGAAATAAGAGATTTGCTCTGAAGCTTTTTATCATCTGTGATTGTTTATGAGATGTGTGAGATTTCTTAGGCCTTTCTTTAATTGACTGGAATGCTTCATGGAATAAACCAAGCAACTGAAATACGTAAAGCCATCTTCTGCCAACACCATGCATTTTCAAATATTTTCAGATTTTTGTAAATGCTTGTCTTTTCCAATTTAAAATTATTTCAAAATTGAAATAAATACGTAAAAATGAAAATAATTATTCCTTGATAATGTAGAGGGTTTTTTTCTCTGCTTCTGTTGCTTGCCGATGTGTCTGAGTCCTAGATGCGTTGATATGTTATTGTTGAACATGGAAAAACTCTTGCTTTGAATAGAATAACTGACTTGAGTTGATGGATGGATGTTTGAGAATATGGGGAAATTGTGGAACCTTTCCTGCGTCCAGACCGGTGATTTGAACAACTGTAGAGATTGAGACATTTGCTTTGGAGTAGCAGTTAAGGTACAAAGCTGAAAGAGGAACAAACTTGCTCTTTTTCTCTGTGTTCATCATTTGAGCTCACTTTTTGTCCCTTACTCTAATGTAAATGTGCAGCAACTGTGTTGAAGCAAAAGTCGTCTGCCACTATGACAGAACTGAGGTCAGTGCCGCATCCGTTACTAATGCAGGCACTCTACATCCTTTTTCCTTCATTTTGACCTGGAAGACCTATGGCAGTTTTCATCCAAAATTGCTTTTCTCCTTCCTAAAAACTATAAGTAGTGGGAACAGAGGAGGAGTGGGTGGAAAAAGAGAGGGAAGGGCCTACTTCCGTGTTCTTATTAACAAACATTTTTCCTTCTAACAGTGACTAAAGAGATCCTGATCAATGAAAAGTATCAATAAAACTTTCATAAAGGATGCCTTTTTTTTTCTTTCTCTCTCACGTTTTCAGATCCTGTCTCCTAACTCGAGAACCAGGGAAGGCTGTGTCTAACCATTCACAGCCGTGGTGATTCTGCATGATCTTTCTGATACCCAGTATCCATGGCCAACTGTCGAATCTGTGGTTAGCTCCTCTGGGTGAAGATAATGGCACCAGGAATTGATGGGAGGTGAATCCAGAACCTTTCCATCAAGTTCCAGAATAATTTTGCAGTTACTGTGTTCAGATACTCTTTTGTTCACCCTGGGGATATTTGCCTGTACTTAGAGACTTGGGGTACTGGTTGAGCTTAAATCACAAATGCACCATGCATGAACCCTTTCCACAAGGCTTTATTTGCACAAACAGATATTTGATGAAAATGTTGTTTGCACACATGTGCAGTGCAGGATGGCTTGCAGTTGCGCAGGGTTTATCACAAATATCACAGCGCATCTTTATATAAAATAAATATGTTAGCAAGATAAGGAGCATGTCCAGTAAAAACAACTTGCCTATTCTGAATTTGTGGGTGGAGAAGAATGGGTACGTGTAAAAGGCATGTATTTGTCACTGGGCCAGGGATGAAGCGTAGTGACTATAAAACAGTTAACTATTATATAATATAGGCTTTCTATAGTGTGCCTGGGTATATAAATATTTTATGTGATGATTGTATTACATATTTTAATTATACAGTGAGGATATAGTTGGGGATACAATACTAGCACCGTAAAGATTGTCACTTTAGCACAATCCAGACAGGTTGCTGTAGGAATTGGCTGTGTGACAATGGACTAGCTTTTGAATTAGCTAACGTTGCAAATCGTCTTATGGAGAGAGTAAAGCTCCATAACAGTGTGATGTATTGTTATCATTAAAGAAAGAGCAGAAATTCTTTTGTTTACCTCTGCCAGAGGCAATCTTTTCTTGCCAGGACAGTCAGTACAAAGGTGGATCTGAGTGCTTAAAATCGTGTTGCCATAAAAGCAGGCTGCTGTTTTCAGTAGCTGGTTTCATAGCTATCCCAGAATGATTAAGACTTTTCCCCCTTGGTTTGTGCCTCCACTTTTGATCTGGCCGTTTCTTCTAACTAGGAAGGATCCTTGCTGACTATTTGTTGAATGAACCTCAGCAATGAGACACATGTATTTTCTGCACACTGAGAACTCAGCTGTACTGCATACTATTTCTGGCTACTTCTGAGATCCAGCTTTACACCGACCTTAAGGTGTATATGATATCTGCTCTATGGTGATGTTATCCAGCATTCCCATTTCTTCTGCAACGGGATAATGTGAAGCTATTGTCTTGAGCAAATGATGTCGTAGACCAACAGTGGTTACAGATTATAGCTGTATTTTGAAGTTCAGTGAAATTCTGTGTGGTTTTTCTGTCCACCCAAGCAGACCGTGTAATCTCTATTATGAGGAAAAAATCATTTGCACCTCTTAAAGATTCGCCCCCTCAGTATTTTTTTGAAAGATGACACGATTAAAGTTTCAATTGTTTTTTATGATTTAATACTAAGATAAGGAGACAGCTTTTTCACTTCCCTCTTCTCCCACAACTCTTCTTACTCATCTGATCTGTCTCTGCAGTGAAAAATGCCAGTTGTTTTAACCTTGTGTAATAAGACACTTCCGATAACAGTGCTAAGGACACAAGAAATGTTTTCCTCGGAAGTGTAATTTTCTTTTTGAACAAAAATTAACACTACAGAAGACATGTTTTCTACCTGGCTGGCAGCAATTAATCGGAAACTCCTGAGTACTAATTCACTGGAATCAGTTTGGAGTGTGTTATCTGATTTATTTTTAATTGAGTGTTCAGACTTAATTTCTTTGCACAGATAAAGTTACTAATGTTTCCTGTGAATTTTCTTTGTTTTGAAGAGGAACATTTTTAGTACTGGTAGGTTATTTGTGGGGTTTTTTTTTCCTTATTAATTACACCATTGAGGTTCAGGCAGTGTTGGGACCAGGAGGGAAAAAAGCCACTTTTCCTGTTTGCAGCATTCCCGGCCAGGCAGATGTGCCCTGAGTCTAATTCTGTTCCCTTGCCAATTGCTGCTAACATGAATGGGAGGAATCACTTTCTGCCTCCTTTGGCTCTGTCTTTATCAGCACAGATGCTTTGAGGGCAGTCATAAAGAAGCGCTATCTTAATGACATCAGGAATGACCTTAATGGACTGCGAGATGGTTAGGAGTAACTTGCTGTTTGTGATTAGTTTTGGAATAAGGGGAGGGGATCTCATGTGTGCAGCAGAGAATAAGCCAGGGAACTAGTGGCTACCCAGATGAGGGAACAGGGGGAAGGGAGAGTGAAAGGATTCAGTAGAGCTTTAGGGAAAACAGCTTTCTTGAATGAAACAAAATGAGTTAATTTTCTTGAAACTTCAGGCTCTTTTGCAGACACTGCTTGTGTAAGATTGAGAATGAAGACAAATGTTATAGCAGACCTTGACTGATCCCACTAGTACCAATTGATTCTGCTGGTGTAATTTTGGCTTTTATAGTAAAGAGATTCTTTTTTCCTTTCACCTCATAATTTCTCTGGTTGCGTTCTCAAGTTCCTCTAAGGCATGTTTTACCCAGTACACATACAGGAATTATTAATTTTTCTGACTAACCATGTAGATCCTGTCTGATAACTAAAGGTGAATTCCTTATGTCATGTGAATATGCCAGAATAATAAATACTAGCAATAGATCCAGTTTTCTCTGAGTTGATATGTCCACCTTTTTCTTATAATTGAAGAGCTTTGCGATGTCATCACTTTAATTATCCCCAGCTTACAGAAAGACATAGGCCTAATTATTTTGCATTGGGCATGTGATGATTAGAACTTCTGATGTGATGACAAGATTAAAAAATTTTTGAAAAGAAAGAAAAAGTAATACCTAAGTCATTTACTTTATTCTTTTCCTATCTGAGCTGCTTTAGAGGTATTGTGCTGTCAGAAAGTAGAAAACAGATCAAGGGGAGGAAAAGCAGCGTTTCAGAATCTGTAGTTTGCTTTTTTAAAAAACAAATATTACAGACAAATAAAAATGTGTTCTTCAGCATAAAGTTGGGTGGCTTAGGCATTTTAAAGTGTAGACATTTATCGGTTTGTGGCCAGTTTAAATCTGGCCCAGTGTGGCAGAAATTGAAGGTTAGCTTTGGGCTTGCTTGTGTGAAACAAATTAGTGCTGTCAGCTTTGTTCTTATTGCTGAATTGCTTTTAATCAAGAGCCATGATCACAAGCGCTCTTGTTCATCAGAACATCTGAGAGGGCCACTGTCAATTGTGACATGAGTATGAACTATGTTCTCCCTCTTGGAAGAAGCCTCTTGGCCACAACTGGTGAGACGAATGGGTCATTGTGAGGGGACGGCTGCATAAACTCTTGCTGTCTGTAAGTGAGGAAAAGACATAAATCTCTACCGTCTGGCACCTGGCCTAATCATTCCAACTGCTTGATATTAAGAAGAACTCTTGTGTGTTTTTGGAAATCAAATACCACTCCAGTGAAAAGCATCATAACCTGTGTCTATATTGTTCACTTGCAGTAGGTAACAGCAGCCTGAGAGAGGAAGTAAGAATATGCTTGATGATCAAACTTACTGCTAGCTCTGAAAAATCCTGGAAAATTTCTCTGTTGACCTACTTATCTGTGAAATTGGATGTATTTGTTTAGGGTAGCACTGCGCTTTAGAAGAGTACAGTGTGGGAGAGCTGTCATATGGTCTCGTGTCTTTTCAGTTTGTCACAGGGGTACACAGTCCTGTTTTAATATATTGTAACTGCTTTTCCCATGACCTGTGTCCCTTTGCATATCACCTTGAAATGAGGCCAACAGACTTGTGTGTAATCTAGAGAAGAGGTTACATCCTAAATTAATCCTCAGTTAAAGCATGGTAGTTACATCATCTCACACATTGCTGTTAGGATCTTCCCCAACTGCACTGTGGAGGGAACTCAAACGCTTAGGCAATAGGTGAGCAAGGAAAGCTGTTACAGTGAAGTAAGTGACTTAGCATCACAGATTCTGAGACTAAAAATGGTCTACTATATTTAATCCTGCCTTTCCCCCTCTGTAGATTGCATAGGATCTGACTCATTTAATTGCCTCTATTTTTCCTTTTGTCAAAGCTGGGTTTTCAGAAGCAACAAGCATAAGCCATAACCCCCAATGTCATAAGTGTAAATACTCCATGTCTCTGAAAACAAGATCGTGCTTTCTAACTATAGCATGTAAGTCTACAATAAACTTTCATCAGTAGAAAAATTTGATCTGAAGAGCAAGGTGGTTTTTGCTAGATGATGTCCTTATTGCACTGACTGTTTTGAAGCGAGCTTTTCTTTCATACTTAATCTGGTTCGAACAGAAAGGATTTAATTATTATCCGGTAGCATTATAGATGTTGTCTAAACCTGAAGAACCATAAATAGTCTTTGACATCAAATAGTCCACAGTTCAGAATTAAAATCCTTAAGCAGGTTGGTTTTTGTTTTTTTTCTTGGTGGGTGTGTGTTTTTTGTTTTTCCTCTATGACGTTATATTGTTTCCATATGAAGCAAGAGTAGTTTCATTTGTAAGAAAATGGTATCTTTCACATTCATTGGATGAAATTCCAATTACTGGAAATTTTGCTAGGATTTTCACTGGGGCCAGGACTTGTTAATCCTTAATGAAAGCCAAATTGTTTTTGCTCTGAGGCAAGTGTATGAAGGCAACAGTCATGTACAAAAGAAATTAAATGATGACCAAATTATTCGACTCCTTCCTTTACTTGGCCAAGATTTATCAAACTTTAATAGCTCCCTAGAGCTCAAAACCTTGTTCTTATAAGTGTTCACAGTTTGCACTTTTGAGCCTGAGATGCAGTTCCTCATACTAAGCAGCAGTAGACATCAGGCCTTTTTCAGGATTACTCCATGGAGTTAAAGAACACAGCATGAACAACATGCTTTGAGGTGATTGCAACCAATAAAGCCTGATTTTATTTTGTGGATTCATAAATAAGTAAACTTAGTGCAGTAGGGGTCTTGAGCGTGTACCAAATTTTTCTCCTATTTTGAGATCCTTAATGGCCAGTGAGCTCAAGGTCAGGCTGTTGTTCTTCCCGCTGGCAGGACATTGACCATCTATCTCCATACAGCTGCCTATGGTATTTGAACTTGTGTAACTTCATTAATCCTTGAGATCTTTCATGTTCCATCCTACAAAGCTGAAGTAGTCCTGTGAGTTAGAAACACACACATGCAAATGCAGACAGGCATGCACATGCACAGGCACACAATGAGCATGATCATGTAAGCTTGCTGAAACTGGAAGCCGAGGTGACAAAATGGGATAGTACGGGCAGAGAAAATATTATAGCTGAGAAGTTCCAGGCTTAACTGCAATCCTTGTCTAATTTTTGGTATTGGGCAAGAGAAAGTGTTTCAGTTTGTCTTATCACTACATTACCATGATTTTATACCCTCTCTCTGTCTGCTCTGGGCAGGACTGACCACCTAACACAATGACATCTCCCCCCTGATCTGCACTATGATTGTACCTCACTTGACAAAGGCTTGCATGGATTTTCTTCTTTCAATGAAATCTCTCTCCGGACAGCATGTTCCCCAGCATGTGTACAAATTCCTGGATTTTTTCTTCAGTGCTCTCTTATTACTGACATTGTCAGTGCTTTCATTTTATTTTTTATTTGGGAAAGTGCCACACAAGATGGTCTCAGGAACTGCCTTGAATGTTCATAGGAAAAACACTTCTCCTGGGTAACATTAAAAAAAGAGAACACGCACATTCAGTTCTGTGTGGCTTAACATCAAAGACCTGCGAAATCATCAAAAGCCTTTTCCACCTTCTTTAGCCCTAGGCACACTTCCTGGGCTGCTTGTGAGCTTTGGCAGAATTTGTTAGCGTTGCTCTGAACGGTCTTCCTCATACTTTGGAGTTTAGTAATATAATATCACTATTGGCTGTATGTAAAATTTCTTGCCATCATCTCAGGGATAAAGTTACGGGAAGCAAGGACTACAGCACAGCTTTAACACAGTCGCTCCTGCTGTTTTCAAGGTTGTTGTTTCTGAGCGTTGTGAGTTCATGTATTTTTTTGCCTTAGATCTGCTTAGCTCTGGGAAAAAATAAAACAATTTAAACTTGATTCACAAAAGCTATAATTCCATAATCTCTTGATATCCAATTTAAGATACTGTTCTGCTTTAGGTACAGAAAGAGTTTGAGGGGTCAGATGTGATAGCAGCTGTGACTGAAACCAATAAAAGAAGGATGAAGGATTTGTTCCCTGATAAGTCACTTTCCTTCAAAATAAAATAATCCAAAACCTTTATCTCTTAGAACAAGGAATGAATTTAATATACGAGAGATAATAAATGTCATGTTATACTGCTAAATGTTTTGTGTCTCAGTATTATTGCTACAAGTTTATTCAAATCTGCTTATGGATCACTACTCAGAATTCAGTGATGCTGTGTAAGATTCAGTAAGTAAACTGATGCAAGTGACGTTGTAATTTACCAGTTGTCGGGTGCTTTTCATCTGGTTTTAACCATTTCATTCCACTTAATTAATACCTAAAATAACACATATTACTGCTTCCATTCCTATGAAAAAGCGAATGAAGATATTATCTTTCGTCCATAATGTTCTCCAACTTGATGATAACCAGGTGAACATATAGGCGTTGACAAAAATGCCAATTTCAATGATTTGAAGGTACTTACATGTTTGTTTGTTTGTTTTTTCTTCATTGTTGCATTTATTACAGCCTTCACCACTACATTGTATTTAGTGTAGTCACCACAGGAGATATCTTACTGGTAACCCACCACCTCAGAAGGAAGTACTGTGGGAGTAAAGCAATTGTGAGCTGAGCTGTGGGATCTGAGGAGTGGAAAACATGAACAAAGTGGTGGTTTGGGCACTGGAAGAGGAGTTTAGATCACAAATCAATGACTACTTTACCATACCATTTGGGGTAGTTTCATTATTAGTGTGAATTGCTTAAGGGGAGCAGAATGTCCCCTCTTCTTACTTTGGAAGTCATTAATACCATATGTGAATCATTTGTTCTGATGAATTGACCTCCTCTGACTTCGTTTTTGCATTGTTTGCTTTTATGTGCCACATATATGCCATCCATAGTAGTATATTTACCTATGCTCCTCCTGCCCCCCTTTATTTAGTTCACTACTGTTTGCATTCATCTAGGAACTGACTGAGACCTAGTCAAATCATTGGTCTAAATCTATGTGAGTCCTCTGAAGAACAAGACTTCAGTTCAGAGCAGAGATCAGAAACAAAGTATATGCATGACTAAGCAGTATTTTCAGACTAACCGAGCTCCAATGCAGTTATCAACTAAACTTGAATTAATTGAGGTGTAGGAACCTGCTTTGCAGGTGTTTGGAAGTTATCCTAAAATAAAAGAAAAAAAAAATCTAACAACAGGTGGTTTCCTGTGTGTCAGAAAGATGAGATGAAAAGAAGCAAAGAGAGTGAAGACATGTCTGCTTAAATGAGCAGTGCTAAAATAGGGTGATTATAATGACATGACCTATAGCTCTTTAGTAATGAGAACATCCTTCAAGCCCAGTGTGTGTTTGCTTGTGCTGGGCTGAAGTCAAGCATTGCCTCAGTAGGTTTTTAATACCCTGGCTGTTGTACTGAGTACAGAGGCTGGGTAATGTGCAAAGTGTTGGATTTCTGAAGTGAGCAGGCTTCAGATAAGTACCACAGGATGATAAACACAGGTTTACCAAAGCATGCTATTGATTATTTTCTTTTTATGTTCCTGCCTGATTTACTCTGCTGGTGCTTGGTCTATAAGAAGTTTCACGTGTAGGCTAGAAACTCCATTCAAGAAATTTTGGGATGTTTAAACAAGTCTTGTTTATCAAAACTTCTGGCAGCTCTTTTCTGTTTGAAGGAAGCTCATATTATCCCTGCTGGTGAGCTGCAACAGGAAGCCTCTCATCTGTGGAGTGTTAGGCATCTGTGCTGAAGCAGGGATGGAGAAGCCCAGTAGTGCACTTTTATTTTTTAATTTGTGAGGCAGTTACTGAAGTCCTGTTCAGACTGAAGTGGATCACAATAAGGTCCCCGCGCTGCATCCTCTTCCTGCTTCACTGTGTAGTGAAGACATAGACATGGTTTTCACGAATTGACGAGAATTTAGTAGAAGAGATAGTGACAGGCTTAATCATCCTACCGCAGTGTCACCATGGTGATTTTCATTTACCACCAAAAAAATTTTTTTGTGGTTCATTTTTTTTTGCTTGTTTGCCTGTTTGGAAATTTCACAGTGCCACAAAACAAGCCCTTGGGCTACACGTTAATGTAAATTTAACATTCATGAAAATGTTTCCAGGCACTGAAGACAAGTTGGGGGGAGTAGTTCAGGTCTAGTAAGCTGTCTTAGCCTGCAATACCGAGTGGCTTTGAGCAAATTCCCTGCTGTGATGGGCCCCTGGAACAAGTCTAACCACCAGTCAGGACTTGAGACTCCTCCAAGGAAGTGCTAGTTAGAGCTGGCTGAAGTTGTGCTGGGGAATATTGTCCACAGTTTGCTATCAGAGGGGGTCACTTGCCAATGCAGTTCAGGGTGTGCGGAGGGGAAGCTGAGAATCTTCTGAACTAGTTGAGTCACTGCCTACTGGGTTTGCTCTATTTGGCATTGTCTGTGAGACACCCTAGTAGTTCTTACTCTGGGTGTCATGTGAACCTGAATGGGCAAATCCGATTCTTAAGTTTGGAATATGCACGCTTCATTCATGGCGAATAGTCCAACAGTACAGCTACAGACCTTTTTGCCGATTGGATTTATTGTTGGAAAATTTTGTTCCTTTGCTGTAGTACTGTTGACAGCTTGCTACTTGACTGTCTTTGTTGTTGCTGTTGTTGCTGTTTTATCCAGTGGTGCAGTTTGTACCTGTTATTTGGGAGAACTGAACTATTTAAGTCTAGGTTTTAAAATGAAAACCAGTCTTTGCAATAAGTTAGGGGAGAAAAGAGACAAGAAATGACAGACCTCCACAAAGGCCTAAGGTCCTTCAGGGCTGTCTGCAGTAAGTGCAGCTTGCTCCATCCCACAAAACGATTTACTATTAAAGTAAATCATCCCTTGGGTTTTTCTTTTTCCCATTATACTGCACCCAGTCTCCCATTTGGTCTCTTTTCTGTACTTAACTAACAGTTTTCATGGTTTGTTACAGTTTTTCTCCACTTACACAGACGTTGCCAAATACGTCTATAGAGACAGTAATTGCATTTTTAATTCATTTTAGTAATGCCACTTATTTTTGGAAAGCCTTGTGCAGATACCACACACTGGCTTTTCTCTGAGCAGTGGGCCTATTTGTTTTATACATGCATTATGTGGAAGAATGTGACACAGCACATGATCGTTTTAGACATTAATAGTCAGAGATGTCTATAAATAAAAAGCCCTTGCAAGTAATGTTGAAGATCATGACTTACCCTGCCAGGTAAAAGGTCACGCTGCAATAAACACTGTGTACAGGACAAGAAGATCAGGAGGCAGGTCTTTATTAAAGCCTCAACTAACAGCTCTTCAGGCTTTTATCAGACCCTTGATCTTTCTCACTAAGTTTTGATGTAGGCTACACCGTATTCCACATGAAAAGGATTTTTGACCTTTCCATGCATTAAATAGTAACCACAGAATATTTTATTGTAGTTAACTTGTGTCAATTCAAACACCATAATGCCTTGCTGACACTTTTAAAATCAAGTTCTTGCCCTGTGTCTGCAGTATATTAAAAAAAAAAAAACAACACCCTCTTCTAAAAAAAACAGCCCTAAGCCTGCTCAGTACCACACAAATACCACAGAGGTAGATTTTAAGGTTGTTGCTTTAAGCAAGGTATTTCTTTAACTGAAGTTGTCTGTCTTCAGGTGTCTAACAAGTCTCTGGACATCAGAGAGAAGTATTTCTGCATGTGTTCCTGACACACAGGGACGAAGATCTGGAATAAGTTTATTCTTTTTATTCTGTACCATTAGTACAAGAAACTAATTATGGAAAAGTAATAGGAAACACCATTTTCCACTTTTGTCCCAAGTGTGAGATGTGAGTAGGGGTACTGCTGCCTAGAAGAGAAAGGTTGATAGTAATTTATTCATTTTATGAATCTACCTAGAGGTGGAACAAAAGTGTTCATCCAACTACCTGTCGAACCACTAGCACACCGCTTTCTGAAATACGTTCTTTCTAAGAAGCCCCGTTAGATAGATATTCCAGGTCCAGTGAGTCACTGCAGCAGACGCACAAATACGTTCTGGGTGCTGTTTTCTAAAGCACTGCTTTGCAAACGTTAACTGGGGTATGGTGCCATTCTTAGCAACTTGCAGAAGTGTGTTATTAGAAACATCCAGCCATGGAAACATGAATGAAGAGTATCAGAAAGGACAGTGCATGATTTCAGCATTGCTTAGAAGATGTAAAGCTATGTTTAGCTTGGACATAGGTCTTGTAATAGGTAAGGGCCAGCAGGCCTTATGGTGATGGAAATGATATTATTGGTTCTAGCTAGCAATTTCTTCTCTGCTGTGTTGTAGTCTTTTTAAGAATATACTTCCAAACGCATTTCACAGAGTGCTATATATTTAACTGCCAGACATACATGTCAAGAAAGGAGCGTAATGTAGGCAAAACCTCAAATGAAAAATTAGATAAATTGCTGAGCAAACCTTTGGCTCCTTAGATACAGTCTTGCATTCATCTGCATTGATCTTGGGTGTCTGTTGGTGAAAGATGGCATAATGTGCAGATAAGATTTTCTGTGTCCCCTGATGAAATTCTCTCTCTTGGGCCTCTTTGCTTTCCTCTGAGGCATACAGAGAAACATGACAAAATTGGGGGGTCCTTGGTGCTGAGCTGGCAACTGGAGTGAGCTGAAATTGAGTTTGTGGCAAGATCCTATCGCTTCCTAATTCCATTTAGTCCAGAACTATTGACACAACAGCCTACCTTGAGGTCTTTCTGAAGTCCCATTTCTTGATGAAATAAATCAGGAAGTGTGATAACAAATAAAAGTAGTAATAAGAAAGAAACAAACAACCCTTAGTTCACAAAAGAGTAGCAAGATTTCCCTGTAATACAGAATGGAAGAAAAACTGCACGTTGAGCTTGAATTTTTGAACAGAGGTTTGAAACAGCCCTAGGTTAATATATGGTGTAGACCAAATTTACAAGTGGAGTTAATGAGCATAGTCCCTGTGTTCTCAGCTGAGCTGTTACCATGTAGTGCTATATTTTGTCCTGGCTTATTCTTGCAGTGTTGTTTCACATGCAAGCTATTCATACAGACTGTTGTAGAGTGCATTAAAAAAAAAAAAAATTGCTTTTTTGATTTCCCAGTGATTTACATCCTCTTCGCATGTGTAGAAAGACTGAAAGGTAGTTTATTATCAGGTCTGTATCCTACGGGAGGATGATCTTTAAGCTTTGTTGCACTGAGTGGTCTCTAGTTAATGAACCTTGTCTGTGAAGCAGCTCAACACATGATTTTGAAACAGTCTTCTAATTCACTGCATTGAAAATCAGCAAAGTCATATGCACTTTTGTAAGGGCTTGCTAGGTGCTGGGGCTTTGGGGGTATTTGTTTTTAAATACAAATTAAAGTTCTACATTTTAGGCATCTCAGATACTAATTAAATTTTAGTGTTGCTTGATGAGCTCCGTACTTTTGTACTGTGAGAGTTCTTTTCATTATGTGTCAAAACACAATCCATTAATCTTTCCAGTGCAAATGTATTCATTAGTAAGAAAAAAATATCATAGGAAATCTGAGGAGCACAGTCTCCCTTTTATCTTAAACTAAGTAGGTGTTGTCTGAAAATTTAAGGTAGCTCAATTGACTTGTCACTGCCACTACTGCCTTTTGACAGAGGATATTGACCATTGTGGTTGAAGAGGAAATAGGTGAACAAGAGTGCCATTTTTCTGCTTTCCCTCTTGTCAATCATTGCATAATCAATAGAATGATCAAACGAGGGATTTTTTGGTGGCAACCAGTCAAGCAACGAGTAATAAAACCTTGAGAAACTCATGATGAGGAACTCAATATCTGTGAGTACTTTGTCCAGTGTCAAGGGTGAATCAATGTTAATGCAAATCCTGGCACTGAATAATGGATACCATGACATCATTTTTTACAGTTAGGCTCTTTAAGAGAAACTCATCAAATCATGGCAATCTGCCTGGGCTTAATATTGATATAATTCAGTTTATCCATACCAGATCACATCTTCTCAACCAATCCAGGTCCTACTGGGAGGAGAAATTAAACAAGAATTTTATTTTCTTCTGCCCTAAAAGAAAATAATTATTTTGTCTTGTTTATGACTTACTGGTTTAGGTTTTCTGAGTATGTTTTACTTTCCATAACCTAACAACACATGTGCACAGATAATTCGTCAGGAAACTTGAGAGATCTGGAAAAACATCCACAAAACACCTTCTTTTAATTATTTTAGTTTTTAGCAAGTTGTTTGTAGCAACTTTGGCACACTTCTGCCAAGAACTTTAAGTATTAAAAACATACTGTATTTTGGAGAATATTGTTAATATTCACTGATATAATTTGACATATCAAAGGGTACTGTAAAGTCTGCTTCATGTCAAGAGCATATTTTCTTCTAGCAGACGGCTTTTGAAATGCTGCACTAGATATGCATGCAGGAGAGCTTTCCAATAGAAAACAAAAAAAGGCTGAAAAGATTTGACCTAAAAAAGAAACACCTGCCCTGCTGAGATCTGCGTGGCCTTTAGCCAGCAGTGCAGCGCACTAGTGAAGAAATGGGGTCTTTACTACTTCCCAGCTATCATTTGGGTAAGGAGGAGCAGCGGTGCCTGATGCCTGGGAGAGCTGGGGCTGGGCTGCATCACCCTCCCACTGTACCCAGGGCTCTGCTGCCCTTCTAGGAGGAAAAGCAAGGAGTATGCACCACACGGTGCTTTGACTTTGCTACTTGCATCTCTTGGTATGGCATTCAGCAAACTGCTTGGCTGTGCAGGGGCATGGGAGAGGAGAAGATGAATGTGTCCTGACAAAGGAGTGCTGTTTTGGCAGCGTGCAGCCTGTGGGTTCCCAGATGCTCTGAAGCCACTTCCCGCACCCCTGCTGAAGGGCTGTGTTTCTCAGCTGCTCTGTACTGACTTATAGCTACAGAGTGACATCTTCCCTTAGGTCTCAAATTGTAGATGCTGACTCCCAAATTCGAACTCATGCTAATTAGCTTACCAATAATTTTTTTTAAATGAGTATGCAAATCAAACATGTGATCCTCTCTTTCATTTCTTCTTTTTTGCCTTTTTGTTGTTGCATCTGTGAGAATACATATTTAGTTGTTAATTAGATATTCACTAGCTAATATTGTCACAAACTGCTAAATACCAAGGTAGAAATGATAGTGGTATAATGATGTTCTGATAATGGAATATCAGTGACCAGTGAAAATATAGGGAGTTTTTAAGTATAAGGGACATGCAGGTGCTGTGAAAATCAGCTTAGTTTCCAGGTCGTCTCATCTTAATGGATGGAGGACTAGAGAGAAATAATCTTTTTGTCTTTTCCATTTGTTTGAGAGTGCACTGGCTCCAGTGACAGCCACACAGGTGCAGTAACGGCCAGAGTGGGTTCATTTAAAAATTCAAATCAATATTAACAGAAAATGTATATGTTATTGGCTCAGCCCCAGTTATTACCCAGTTCTGCACAGGAGGCAAAGCCCTGAAAGTAGGTTTTGGCAGGTATATAAATCTCTTGGCTTTTTTGCATGTTTATCTGTTTATTGCTAGAGTACACAAAAGGATGCTGTTAGTGTGCTGCTGTGCCATGTAGGCTCAGCGCAGCCCAGGCAGAGCTGCCTCGCTCTAGAAATCAGGGAGAGGGTTGCAGGCAGAGGAAACTAGGTCTAAGGCTATCCCTATGTGCAGCATGGCTCGAATAGCAGAGATTGCAGAGACTAGGAATGGGTATTTACTCTTGTGCAGACTGGGGGGCCTCCTCTGCACAGGTTTTTTGTGTCTGATTTCCATGCTGCACACCATATGACCCTAATCTGGATGTAGCATCATTTTAAACCTTGTTTTGCAAATATACATATTGCACTAGATGAAAGCAATAGATTCTTGTCTCCACTCTGTGGGCAAAGAAGGTGAAACGTTTCTGCACCGCGTAAGGAGATACTGAGCAGCATGGAGCTTTCGTAGGCTGTGGCTACAAAGAGGACAACTGCACTCCATGTCATACCCTACACTTTGTTGGCTGCAGTGATGGAAGTTATATTTTTTTTACCAATTTATCAACAATATGCCTGATCATCATCCATTAAATCCCATGAGACATTGCCTAATAACTCCCACCCCAGAATGGTCAGAAAGATACAGTGTGAAGCCGGTCACTGAGCTTTATTGTTACTTGCTCCTTGCAGGATTGAGTTTACTTGTAGTGTTACTGCAACTATACTTAGAAAACATGCCTGGTTAGCACAATAGCTAATTTAAGAGCAGACACACTCTTACTGCTGTATTATACAAAGCTACACCATAACTCGAGGCTCCAGAATCCTCTATACAGCATTCTGGGCTTCATTAATCCCTTCAGCTTTGGGATCTTTCCTGGACTTTAGTGACCATACGGGATCAGCACTTAAGTGACTATCCAAAAAGCTTTACTAATATGTTGTGATTAAAGAACACAGTGAACCTTGCCAATATGAGGCAAGTCTGTAAGCACATCTCTGATTAAAACCCATTTAGTGATACAGAGTCTTCAAGAAATGTTAAGAGGTTTTTTTTACCTGTAGTACACTGTGGGATGTCAACAAAAGAAGTCATTAAACACCTCACAGATTTTCGTAAGCTGAAAATGAAAATGTTGAATTTAGGCCCTTGCAAAGTATTTCATTTTCATTTCAAACTTTTTGCTTCTCGTTTCATTCTCTCTCAAGAATGTTCATGTCCAATTAATTATCCTTCCAGGTTTTCATCTTGAAAATGTAAAACCAGGGTGGTTTACAAGTTTAAAACTCTCTCCAGACAAACAGAAGTTTAGTCATGCAATCTATGAAAAGAGCTGAGATCTGCAAACTTCTCAGTTCCAATAAATCGACTTTTTTTTTTTTTCAGTACAAAACCCTTAAACAGCTTTTAACCAAATATCATACTCTTTCTTGTGCGTCCTGAATTCTGTTGGTGTGACACTAAAATGTCAACCAGCATGTTAGTTTACATTAAAATGGCATTCAAATTGGAGTGGAAGAATTGCAAGTTTTAGGATCACTGCAGTTTCATGGGTGCTTTACTTACCACGCCCCTTTTTGAATTCTTGCTTGATTATGTTAGGACGTTTGAAGGACCATCCTTCTTTTAGTGATACCTGTTTACTGGAGCACAGTAACAATGCAAACAGGCTTGTGAAAGAACAACAATTAAGTAGCTAAAATCAGCAGTAAAAAAAGAAAGCATTCTTTGGATTTGTTGTGCTGTAGTGATGCTTTCCTGTGTCTAAATGATATTGACTGTTGTTCTTATTGAAGAGGAAATAAGTATGTGCTCCGAGCTACTCAGACAACTATTCATCATTCTGTCAGGTGACAGAAAGTATCGCCGTGCCAGAATGCAAAATCCAGCGGCAGCTACAGTTGTAGAAAATCAGAAGCCTCTATTAGAAAACTCACAGGCTAATCAGAGCCCAATTTCCAGGCACAATGCTCTTCTTCAGAACCATTGCTTTAGGACATAACTCAATTCTCAGAACACCACAGTCTGCAACTTAATTCAAGCATTTAGGGGGAAATGAGGGTCTTTAAAATATATGTTTTATTCTTTATTGCTTTCCAGTGAAGCTCTGGTGGAGTACTGTAGTGAATGATGATAACTTTTCTTCTTAAAATCCGATGCTGGCTCAGACAATACGGCAAAATAGGATGAGGAACCCTGCTGTGAAAGTCGGTGAGATGCCATTAACATCATTTTTTATATGGTAATAGTGAATATTGTTTGGTAAACCCACTGTTAATATCTGTAAAGGTAAATGACTGTTGCTTGGTTACTTTAATCTGTTGAAAATATTGATTTGTAACCACTGACTTAAATCTGACTGCTAGTACAGAACAATAGGTTAAAACCTATGTTCCTGTATTTGTTGCCTTAATTGGAGTCAATTGGGAAAATTGACTGTAAGAAATAAAGAAAGTAGATACAGGCTGGAAGATTAAGTCTCAAGGGTGTCTAGACTTGCAAAGTTTACACCGTAGGCTCAGAGAATCACAACAGACTCTCAGGGTGCAGAGAAGATAGAAATCACGCTAAACTATATTCTGGTCATAGCTTGATTTACATTCTCTTGGCAGCATATGGAACATCCTTACTCATATCTTAACCTAATGTTTCTGTATTTACCCCTAAATACAGACAAATACAGAAAAGGATAAATAAAATCTCTTGGACATGAGAAGTAGAGTAACTGGGTTAAGATTAGCACCTGCTATGGAGTACGCTTTCTGTCACCATGGCTCAACCTCTCATTCATTTTTCATAGACTTCTATTATTTGAATTTTCTAATGAGAAACACTGTTTCTACAAGATAGTGCCAAAATTAAAACAATAAAAAAAGTAACCATTAAACTATCTCATTCTTAACTGGATTTGAAAACTCTGTAAGATACTTGTCATTGCTGTTTTTCATATATTATTAAAAGCTTCATATTCTTATTGTAATGACTATAGGAAATGTGGAACCTCATCTAAATTCAATAAAATGTGGAAACACAAAGGCTTTATCAAGAAAAATGAAAGCACTGCTTGGAAACAAAAGCTAATTAAAAAATTCTTTAAAATGCCCTAGAGAGAGAAATGTACAGATAGTAGTCACAGTCTGTTTAATGTTGGCAAGTAGGTCTAACATGACAGCACATTCAGACCAACCTTTGCCTGTGCAATCCAGCATCTGGCATGGTTATAATGATTAGACTTCATAACATTTATTAGAAGTCTTATGCCTGTTAAATTACATATAAAAGCATGTTATATTTAAGTATTACTGTTATTTCCATTTATCAATAAATATCTCACAAAGTTTTTCATATATTGTATTCATGTGTTAAATCTTATATTAATTTGAGGGAGTATTTAAGTGATACAGCATTAATGTCATTTACTTCTATAAAGAAACATGGGAAATTTCTTGTTCCTCTTTGAAAAAACAGTTGAAAATAAATGGGTTCACGTGAATGCTTAGTACTGCTAAAATGAAAATACAAATTACTTTTTATTCAAATTTTAGGACTTCTCTAATAGTTTCTGCTTTAATATTTCCTTATTCACTGATCAAATAAAGGCATCTTGCTCCATCTTTTTTCTAGAGAATATACAAAATCACCCGATGGGACTATATGAAATGATTAACATGGCACCTTACGGCTTACAATCTCCATTATTTTATTTCCAAATGTGGAATAAAATATTTAATATTTTTTTTCTATCTCTAGCATCCATCATTGGGTGGGTAGGTGTAATAAAGAGCTATATTTCGTATCTCTAAGGAAACACCTTTTCCTTTGCCAAAATTCCACCCACAAGTTATCTGCCACCGTGGCAAAAATAGTTTATATAGTTCTTTTCATTATCTTTCTGCAGAAACATAAGTCCTTTTTAGAGAAGTTGTTAACATATTCTATAGTCTATGTGGGGCCTCCCCCACAGCAATACAGCACATCAGATCATATCATGTCATACTTCACATCAGTGTAACACCGGCAAGGCCAGTGCTTTAAAGGCATACAGCTTTTCTACATGGTGAAACCTGAGTTGAGGCCCTGAGTGCACTAATGAGTCTTAATGGCCCTGACCAACCTCACCTGGGTCTCCCCACACCCACGGCTCCGAGGGCTTTCCCTAAGCTCAGCTTGGGGCTATATAACAGCGCTGTGCCCTGTTAGTGTTGGTTCCTATCTTAAGACAAAGCTTGTCCTTTGGGATTAACTTTCTGTCTTGACTGCAGACCTGCCTCCTCATCATCATGATATTGCCATATAATCTGGACTCGTGGTTGAACCTGGCCACCATCTTCAGGACTGTGCTTCTTGCCTTGCTTGGTGCTGTCTGATGTACCCTGGCTGAAGTGGCCTCTGCCCCACCTCCCCTCCTCTGAAGGAGCAGTGCTGCTCTGGCTGCTCCCTGACACCCAGCTGAGACAACTTCCCCCAACAAGGAAGGTGGAATGGGTGCTGGGGTTGAGCATGCTGTCAGGGAGATGCAAGAGGTAATTTTATCTGCTTTTTCTCTTCTCTTTCTCAAAAATATATTTAATAGTTAAGCTGGCAGCCTTTCCACAAAGCAAAGCTTTCTTTACTTGTATGCCTTTAAAATACAACACTAATTATTCTAGCTCTAGTACCCACCTTTTAATATTAGGAGACAAAATGCTTTCCCCTGATCACGTATCTGATTGCAATCCCAGAATCTGACTGTTCAGTTCTGGAGAATGTTGTTTTCCTATGGAGTACACCTACCTGTGTGCTTACACATTGAGAGGTAAGTAGGTGGATGGATGCCTACCTGTTCACTTATTTCTGTATATCTTTATATTTTAAAACCTAACAAAACTTGTTCTTAAGTAATTGTAGAAAATAAATATCTTTATTGTTGTCTAAAAATTTTAAGAGATCTTGTGAAGAAATTGCTTCTGACTTTGACGTTACAGTTCTTTCTAAGATGAATGCTGATAAACATACATAAAATAATAAATTTATTTTGGACTTTTCTCTTGATAATTATTAAAACCCATAAATTCTATTACTGCTAATTTTCTGTGACTTTCAATGTATTTTCATGATTTCCATGAGTTGAAAGTGTTGCGTTAATACAACCTGGTTAATAATGGAAGTTAAAAACAAATACAGAATTTATTTCAGACCTCTAAAATTTCAGAACTTTGATACCAGTGATATAAGATGTTGTTCCTTCTCGGTGGTAAGCAAAAGACTTACCCACCTACACCATCTCTGGGAATCCTCCTCTGAGGCCAATATAGATCTAATTTTAATTTTTTTTTATATACTTTTTGTTGAAGTGGTTAAAAAACAATAGAGCAAAATTAAAGGTTTTGACTTCAGAGCCAGATATGTTGCAGCAAAGAATAGAAACAGCAAAACTACAATTGCTGTGAAGAACTTAGCTGTAATCATGGGCTCTGGAGCCTTACCCATAGAGTAGAAGCTGGAATAGGAACTGTTTACTTTTTAAGCCAAAAACCTGATTTCACCTCCTGTATTTAACCTGTAATAGCTATATTTGAGGAATCAGCTCAGCTGTAAAATGTTCTAGTACAATATGCTGTCGAGAGCTGTCTACGCATACTTCATTTCACTTAACAATGACGTGTACAGACATTGCCGCTAACCAGCATGGCATGGATCTTACTGTCAATCATTTTGCCATGGCTCTACTGTGATGGAGCTGGTGGTATGCATGGGAGAGCCCCTGCTTCTGTCTGCATGTAATGCTGGAGTACTCACTGGAGAGCCAAGTCACTTATTTATTTTTATAAGAGGCATAGTACTGTTTGTATTATACTCCGTGTTTGGAAAGAAGTCCTCTGTACTTTTCCCATTCCTCCTTCTCTTCAGTGAGCGAAGGTGAAATTCACTCCAACTTCACCTTTCCTGGGGTTTATGTGTTAAATTTACCTATGAATATTAAGCTTAGGATTTTACACTGAGCATCATGTCTTTGCTGCCAGCAACTGAAGTTGGGTGCAAGAAGCAGAAAGCCCTGTTTCCAAACTGTTACCTTTCTTCTTTGTTGCGCTCAAGTAGGAGAGGAAAGGGGTTTGAGCAATAACAGGTCATGCATCCAAATGAGATTGCTGTGACCTGTGTTCTTTATTCTGAGAGCAATGTGGTGACCTATACAGAACAAAAAGAAGATAATAATGTTCATAAAATGAATGTTTCATGTTTTATCAAACATGACAGTAGACATCTTTGTACCTTTAAGAGAATACATTTAGCATCGTAAATGTCATGTTGTCATTCTGCTAAGGAATTCCTTCGCAATCTCAAATATGGAGAGGCTGAGAACAGTCTTTCTTCTTCAAGGTATGAAAGTGAAGAGAAAATCCCCACCAGTATAAATATAAACAGCTTGTTCCTGGAGTTAACATTGGAGTTGAATGCAATTGGATGTGTGTTATCCAATACATGTTCTTGTTTGTGCTGAGCGCTTCCTTTGTGTCATGTAGAAACGTGGTTGTAAATCAGCTGTACCTTTAAGCACATACTTCTGATAAGGAGCATTCCTCTTGTGGTTATGAATGGCCTGTGACTGAGCAGACTACTCTGGGTAGTACCTAAGGTCTGTCAAACCTAGTTAACTTTCAGTTCAACACTGAATGGTCAAGTTTGCAATTAACCTTATGCATAACTATGGGTAAATCACTTCACTGGAGTGTTGCTCTGGGTTTGCCCTTTTCTTTCCCCGATGTGTCTGTATTGGAAGTCTTTTAGAGTAAACTCTGACCATCGCTATGTGATGTGCATCAAAAGCAATTCCAATTGCACTTTGAAGCCCTAACCAATACTGGGGTATAAGCAATATCTATTTATCCTCAGGATTTATTAGTTTCATGAATATTACAAACAAAAAGCCCAGCAGCTGGCTCCCACATGAATTCTGCGCATTTTTTTTTTTTTTAAAAAAGATAAATACTGCAAAAAGGAGATCCTTACCTCCCCCTCTTCATTTTTGCTTCTGAGACTAACAGTCATCAGAATGTCAGAGTTCCTCTGCAGGTAGAACAGTGTGGTAACATTCACAAAACAGAGAAAAATATATGTTGAAATGCAGTGGGTACATTTAAGTGCTGGCAAGGAGCTGGATCTTGTCAAGGTTTAAAATAACCTACCACGACTTGGCAAGCTACTGCTGTCATTCATATTCACTACTTCAGTTTTTTGTAAAACCAAACAGCAACAAACCTTTTCAGGCAAAATCAGCCTTACACAGAGATTGCACTTTGTGTCCCCCCATCATTAGTAATTACCAGAAGCAAATAAAAAGTAAGCATTGGTAATTACTGCAAGAAAAAGAAAAACCAAACAACTCGACACTTTATTCTCACTCCCATTTGCTTGCGTCTAACTCACAGGATTCCTTACAGGCCCAACCACATTCTGCTAATTTTGCTTAGACATTAGAATCCCAAATATGAGACAGCAGGCACCTGAAGGGAAAGTTTGGGGATACAGTGGCAATGCTGGCTATAAGCTCGAGTCGGTTAACAACATAGTGATCAAAGAGCTACTTGATCTCAGAAAAAATAATGAAACTGGTTTATGCTGACAGCCAAGGAACACCTACTAATACGTATCACTTGTTTTCATTACTGATAGTGGATTTGGCGAGATGCTTGTCAAGAAACAAAACCCATGGTTTTATTTGAGTATTTTTTGTTTGTGCTCTAGGAATGGCTCTGGCAAGTAACGTTGCTGTGGATGACGTGGTGGTAGTCTGGAAAGGGAGGTAAGCACTTAACACTTTGTTTTCAAAGGACATGAAATATACTTTGTGGAAGTTTACTGGATTGCTGCTTTTAGAAGCTGAGTGTAGTTCAGTATGAAATCATTGTATCAGCAACAGTGTGGCCAGCAGGAGCAGGGAAGTGATTGTCCCCCTGTGCTTGGTGCTGGTGAGGCCACACGTTGAGTACTGTGTTCAGTTTTGGTCCCCTCACTTCAAGAAGGACACTGAGGTGCTGGAGTGGGTTCAGAGAAGGGCAATGAAACTGGTGAAGGGTCTGGAGAGCAAATTCTATGAGGAGCGGCTGAGGGAACTGGGGGTGTTTAGCCTGGAGAAAAGGAGGCTGAGGAGAGACCTTATCACTCTCTACCACTACCTGAAAGGAGGTTGTAGAGAGGTGAGGGTCAATCTGTTCTCCCCAGAAACAAGCGACGGGACAAGAGGAAATGGCCTTAAGTTGCACCAGGGGAGATTTATGTTGGATATTAGGAAACATTTCTTTAAAGAGGGGGTTGTGAAGCATTGGAACAGGCTGCCCAGGGAGGTGGTGGAGTCCCCATCCCTGGAAGTGTTTAAGAGGCATGTAGATGTGGTGCTGAGGGACATGGTTTAGGGACCCTGGAATTGCAGGGTGAACGGCTGGACTCGATGATCTTAAAGGTCTCTTCCAACCAAATGATTCTATGAAATGTGATATATTTTCTTTTAAGCCTCCTTTTAAGTGTAGTAGTCCTGTTTATGTATTAAAACTATTGACATCCTCAGTTACATTTATGCTTAAACTTCTTGGTAAGTTGGAGCTTTTACCTCCAGTATTAATCACTAATTTTTAACATTTACTTTAATCTTTTTAAAGTTTAAGTATCAAAAATATTAAACATTATTTTCAATCTATTACCTTTTTAACAATTTCAAGGGTAATCCATGGTATTTTGAAGATAGTTCTGTGTCTTTGCTGTTATGTACACAGATGAGATTTATAAAGCAAGCCACTCATTTGTAGAAAGAAATGGAAAATGAAAATCCTTTATTAAAGATGCTTCTGTAGATATTTCACAGTAGAGGAAGAAAAAGCACGAAGGATAAAATCAGAGAGATTAATTCCACAGATTTGTAGTGAAATTACAAACCTGTATTTTCTGCATGTAATATAATCCAGGAAGTTAATGCTACATTTCTGCATGTTCTTAATAGCATTAGGTCTTAATGAATCAGGAAGTCAGATAACAGACTGTGCAATAGCTTTATCCAGGCTGAGGGTTTCACAATAAGAATGTTTGATTATAATTGTGAAATAATTTACTCATCAAATGGTGCTATTAAATGTAGGATGCCTTTAGAGCACTGTTTCTATTGTTGTTTTCACATTCTATTTCGCTGGCAATAAATCATTTTGAAGCATTTCATTTTTTACACATTAAGAGATAGACAGCAGATCCTGAACTCAGCAGGTGACACATTAAATTCAGAGACATGTCAGTCACATTTAAAGCATATGGCTAACTCCTAGAGCAGATCACTCCAGCGGAAAAAACAGTTTCTATGCAATTCTCTATCCATGTCAAGCTGAAATAGAATTTTATTTTCCTTCACCTAGATAAAGAACTCCTTATGAATATTCTGTGCTTTGTCACATAGTAGTAATAAAAGACTAAGCAGTATCAGTATATAAAGTACAGAGTTCATACCTTGACAGGCCAGTCTAGAACTTTTGATCAACACCACCTTGATTATACAATATTTGCTTTTCGCAGCTAAAAAATATATAGGAAGAACAAAAATCAAGAATGTTATTTCTTATTGTAATAAAGAAACATAACATTTCAGTCATCCCCACCATCGGTATCCGCCTTCGGCTGTCAGCTGGGGTGTAGGGAAGAAACTTCTGAAGCCTTCAGGCTTCAGACTGAGAAAATGTAGGGAGACTTGAACTAGCCTGGAGCTCTGCT
Source organism: Bucorvus abyssinicus (assembly GCA_009769605.1). Lineage (NCBI taxonomy): Eukaryota > Metazoa > Chordata > Aves > Bucerotiformes > Bucorvidae > Bucorvus > Bucorvus abyssinicus. The sequence continues at coordinate 52,880,062 of CM020026.1, forward strand.
CTCCTGCAGATTGTAACACTCACTGCTGAACAGGAGTGACACCTCCAGCACTGTTCCTCGGGCCCAGATTTGTTTGTAGGAATTTGTTTGTTTTGATAAACCATGCATAAATAAGACTGTTTAATGAAGTAGAAAAATCTCATCAAAGATAAGCTTTTGCTGGCAAACTATCATGTTTGCATTTCTGAGCTGGTAAGAAAGTTAGCTGCATGTTCGTTTTAACGTATTTAAGGAACTACTCCTGCAGGGTGGCATGACTGGCCTGACTCACTCAGATTGGTCAGTATCTTCATTTCATGCGGGCAAATTTAGGCTGTGGCATAAAGTTGCACTGGATTTTAGATCTGAACTGTCCAAACCAGTTAATGTTAAGAGGTAATTTTGCACCTTGGCCTGCAAGGGATGATAAGTAGTGTCTGCAGTAATTGTGTATGTTTCCTCTAAGTTTCTGCTGTCTCTTCTACTTAGTGTTAAAAGTTTGGACTGCAGAGGACTGTGCAATCTTTTGCATCTATTATTTCAGCTAATAGTTTTAAAGGGAAACCTTACAGTATCACATGTTGCACGGCATCAGTGTTGGAGTTTTTATGAATATCAGGCAGAAATTCCAAACGTTGCTGAGCAGCAGCATGTTGTGATGATCAGTTGCTGTTTGCTGTGTACCAAGGATGTGCAGATTTTAATAGGTGATGTCCTGAGTACTTCCTTTATTGTAATTATAATTCTAGTGGGAATGTGTTTTGTTTTGTTTTTTTCTCTCTAATGAAGCCTTCCTCTGCTGCGAAATTTGTGGTGAGTGTATTTCCTTTCTTCGACGCTTATCAGCTATCATTAAATTTATCTATAGATGGGAGTAAAAATGGACACAAATGTGACAGATGTGACTTTCTAAGTGGTATTTATGGTGGAAGCTCATTGTACATTTTCATATCAGAACACCACGAGTATTTCCCTTAAGTAACATGATGACTCTTGTCAAACGCTTACCCAAAAGGTCGGTCACATAGGCTATAGCTCTTGTTCTCCCCTGTTGCTGCTGCTCACATTCCATCATCAGCTGACATTAGAGTGAAAGCAAGTACTGTAGCCGTGAGATCTCTGCTTCACCATCAAAAGATCTCCTTAAGAGAGCAGGGATGGGGACTCCTTGTATCTGTGGTGTAAGGCGTGACTCAAAAGTGGCACAGCAGCCCTATGACTGCTCTGTTTGTCAGGAGGGCCTTTTTGACATATGATGCAGCATCCAGCCTGCTTTCCTTTATGCAGAAAATTAACCTGCCTCTCTTTACAATCCCTCCAATGTGCAGCATGTACTCTTTAGCCAGGTGTGATAATGAAGGTGTTGTCACGTGCCGATACTGTGTGTTTCCTGGGGGGTGTTTCTAACGCTTCCAGTTAAAGCACATTGAACGCTAAGCATACATCAGAAAAATCTGTCTGGAGCTGTAATAATCTTTCTATACATTTGATTTCATTGCATGTTACTTAAGTGTTATTGCATGTTTTTTAAATGTTATACGTAGCAGGCCTCTGGTATCTACAACATGGTATGATGTTCCGTCTTTTCCCATTCCTTCATGAAGTAAAACTCAGGATCTGGGAGCAAATGGGAGGGGAAAGCAAGAAAGTTTCTTGTCATTGAGCTTTATGCACATTATATTATGAGGGAGGCTAAATATCTCTGTCTGAAAAGTAGCCTCTTACAGAGCTGAAGAAAAGTTTTCATAATTCCATTAGAGACAAGTAAGAGATTCTGCAGAAGTACAGAATGGTGCAATCTTCAGTCAAATGTCCAGAGAGCAAGTAAAGCTAATGTGGTCAGGCAGGAGAATCAAGGGCATTCCTTAAGCTGTGAAAGTAGAGTAAGGTACATGCAAAGATTTCTAACTGCAGACCTGAGAAGTGCAGATGGGTGCATTTATATCCAGTTTTTGAGATTTATGGTGACAGGGCATATGCTACCAATTCTGGGAATTATTTTCCCCTGACATAAAGGTCTCTCAATAATTGAAATTTGACCCGCATATGAGGGATTGGTTGGGGTAGTTCAGTATTATCAAATTTTCCATAAATTTCTTGAATGGATTGACCTTTAGCATCTTTTAAAAACTCTAATGTTTCCCACTGCATCTCTGTGATGGCCTAAATGTATATCTCTATTCCTGTGTAGCAGAAGATGGGGATTGAATGTGTGCTCGTGCTTTCCTCTCCCCTTTATCCTCTCCAGTAAAGTTTTGAAAACATTTGGTCATAGGGCAGAGTTTTCAGCCTTTTAGCAAGAGAATTGGTGAGATGAGTTACATCTAATGCATTAACATTTTGTGATTAAAAAATCTTCATTTACTCTGAGTCATTAAATTTTTGTACTTACTTTTTGGTGAAGATAGTGATATCCTCGCCCCACCCCCTTTTTTTTTTTTTGTTTTGTTACTGTTGTTGCAATATACAGAGGTGTTTTTTCTTTTAATTGATGCACATCTATTACACGCATGCGAACTATTTCAGTACAGTGTTTCTTCGTTTGTGGAGTTCATGACTTTCACGGTCAAGATATTCAGTAGGTTTTCATATTTGGATCAGGAATTTCTCCCTCTGGTGCTGATTTTCAGTGAGAGTGTACATTACAATCCCACATTTTTCCCTGTAATTTTTTGGTGAATGTCTCTGAGGACCAGAAATGTGAGTTTACTTTTTTGGAAGCGGTGTAATAATCTGACTGTCTCTTAAAATTTGATCATTGCTGGCTACTGCTGAAGATCTTTCATCTTAGCTCTATTTCTAAACAATGAAGAATTTGTGCTTTCGAGAAATTTTAAGCAGGCTCTTGTTGGTTCAGATTCACAGGTGTCACCAGTCCGGTCACTTCTTCGCATGTTCAGTGCAGTTCTTGCAGATTTACATATTTATAATTTTTGACAATGAAATGCAAACTTTGGTTTTTTTTAAATTATGGGTTTTTTTCGTATATGGGGTTGTTTGTGTTTGGTAAACATGCAGTAATACAGTTTTGCATAAATATATAAAAGGTGTTTTTCTTATCTCTCTGAATATACATATTGGAGCGTTTTTTAATAATTCTTTGGTAAAAATAGTTGTGGAAGGTAATATCTGTATGAGAGTTGAGTATTGTGTGTCTGTCCTGGCAATATGCATCGACAACTCTTTTCCAATTTCACTTCAAATCTTAAGTTTAGGCATTGTTTTTCCTATGAGAGAATGCTTCTTTCTTTTGAAGTCCAAAGTTCTGTGGGCAGGTTTGGATCAAAATAAACATATCTGGATTAGAAAGCCAATCCTTCATTTTTGGTGAAATATGGTGTAACACAGGAAAAGGTCTGTCTGGAATAACTTGAGATTTAAACGCTTACTGTTACTCTGCTTTTGGTGGTGCTGCTGCTCTCCAGGTTTACAAGATTCTGTAATTATTGTTGTGAATATCTGGTTCTCTTAAGATACTTCTTGGAAGATTGTAGGTACTTTTTGATTATTTCTGTATCACTGGATCAGTAAATATTTCTGAAAAGATCTATGCCCTTTGAACTACAGTATGTTTCACCATCTTTTTTAGCACTCTGGGTGGAAGACTAGAAATTGATTCTCTCTTGTTTACTAGAATGGCCTAATCCACTTCATTATGAAGTAAAGTGAGTGTCTTTTGAAAGCAAGTGGCATTGGAACACCATTATACATTACTATTTTTAATACCTGAAATCATTTATCTACCATTTATTATTTAAGAGACAAATTTTAAAGCTCTTTTTGAAAATTCAGCTAGGTCACTATTACTATATGGAGACTATATATCCAGGGAAATTGCATTTTATAAGTCTGTTATTTGCAATTCAAGCTAAGTAAAGTAACAGCCTCATTCATAGTTGTCATAAATTTCCTATTTTCATTAGTACCACATAATATAAGAAAAAAAATCTAGATTTGACTGTTATAAAAGATTTCTGTGATTTGACTTAATTGCTTGTACAAATGCTGAACTGCAAATCAAACAACAAAAAAGAAAATTTAATGTGTCTTTGGTCATGCAAGCTCTGCTAAGGGTCATGAAGTATCTGATAATTGCCTTATTTGGCAAGCAGTCATTAATAGCAGATACATTTTTACTTTACTTTTCCTATTTTTCTAACTGGAGAAGAATGTTCTCTGGCAAAAAAAAAATCTGTTTTGTTTTAAACTGCTAGTCATTGCAACATAGATTATTTTATTCCTTAAACACAGACAAGCCTTTGCTAAGTATATGGCAGAAGAGATCCACTGCAGCCATTACTGACTGTATCAGTAGCGTACCCAGAGTGATTTTCAGCAATCTGTTCTAAGTGATGTAATTCTACTCTGTAAATCTCTTTTACAACTACTGTTGTGTTGTGTGCTAATTATGAACTATGTTACAATTCCAATGGAACACATTTTTATTAACTATAAATGTTAGTTGCATATGATCTCTTCCTGGACAAATAGTTTTTTGGCAAACTTAGGGGGGTTTTGTTGTTTTATTTTTCTCATATATTTCCAGAATGCCTTGAGTTACTTTAGACAAGCCATTCATTTGCTGATAATGTTTTTTGTATCAAACCAATATACAGTTAGTGTATTCTTGCTTCTTAGACACTTATTCTGACATTTTGTGTTCCTGTAGATACAAAAATACTTATTTCAAAGCAGTAAAAGTTACTTTATTGTATTTAATCCGTGACAGCTTTGTTTTGTTTGTTGACTTTTCCAATCTCTGATTAGAATGTGGTTGTTTTCAGTGTTTTCTTTTGTTGCTTGTTATTTCTTTTGCTTTGCTTTTATAACCTTTTTTTGTGGGATATTTGTATTTGCCTTGGAATTATATGTCTCTTTTTTGCTCTTTCTGATCTGTTCTGTGTAGTATTGCCTCAGTTTGTTCTGTACTACATACTGGTTTTGGTTTTCCAGCTCACATAATCTGTCTTCCTCCTGGACACTTCTTATCCCATTTAAAAATAAAAAAGAGAAAAAAAGAAAAAAACCCCACCCTGTATTAGTATACTAACGAACAACTTTTTTGTGATATGGTCAAAGTTACACTATGGCAAGGACTATAAGTAAATCTCTTCTCCATATCCTAATAAATCACTCTCTAATGTACAAAAAACAACAGAGGTAACAGAAGTTCGCAGTTCAAGTAAGAGTGAGGCTTCTTGCCAAATTTTAAATGAACTTCACAATATCGCTTCCGCATCGTAGGTTTTACACTATGGGTCCATCTATGTCTGATAGACCTGGAATAGTTCTTCTGGTGTGGAAAATGTTACTAGGTTTTTGCCTTTTTTTGAGGGGGGGGGAACCAATAAAAACAAACAAAAAAAGCAAATGTTATCATCAATATGTTATATATTCTCAGTTTCCATCTTGTTTGTTGAATGGAAATTTTATAGATCTTATAGATGGGGAAATATGTCAATATCATAAAGGGTACCCAGTGCCTTATTCAATAAAAGTGGTACTGTTTTAAGATGATGACCTGGTTTCTCAGTAATTAAACATGGCCAAGCAAAGATTTGTTCCTTAACTAGAAAAGGAAATCAAAATATCAAGCAGAACCCTAATGAGAAACATGCATTTAACTGAACTGCAAGTCTTCAGGGAAAGAGACCATTTTGATCAGATTTGGAACTGTTCTTAGCTCAACTAGATCATGCCCAACGATCATCCTCATTTACTACTGCAATACCTCCCACGATAGACTTGGTCATAAATGCGTGTAAGTGTCCCAACTGTCTGGAACTGGGAAGAACAGGGGGCAGTGTCTTTGAGCAAAAGACTTTTCTGTGCCTTTGGACAAAACCTTATTCTGACTACTCAGTTTACCAGGCAACTTCAGAGAGCTGAGGAAATGTTAGACTGCTGCCCCGAATGTCATTGCAGGTGCGGACAGGCTTACAGGTGCCTAAGTGAGGCTATAAATATACATATATATATACACATACACTGAAGCAGTGCTTCATCGCCATGACAGATGACCTCTCTGAATCAAACAGGTTCTCTTAGTCCTGTTGTTAGCAGTACACACCGGTATTGCTGCAGTGGGGTAGTTACTGATCCACATCCACCTGCCAAAAGTGTAGGGCATGTTCTTAATCTTCCTCTCTGACTGAGATGCCGGGCATCTTCAACATCACTTTCTTTAGCTGTTAGACCACTACTGCAGCCTTCTGCACAGGGCTGTGGTCCTTTGCTGAAATCCCGGTAATTTCTTTAATCCAGTATGTGGGATTAGCATCAGGCCTGCAGCTGTTCTGCACAAGAATGTCTGTCCAAAATGCTGCCTCGCTGAATGGTACTTTCTGTCCTTGTGAGATTATTTCCTTCCTCTCCAAACCACATCACCTTTATATACCTGAATGAACTAACACGCAAGTCCTGCTTGCGATCCTGTGGCTGTGTTGCACCATGTCGACGTGGTTTTTGAAGTAAAGCGTTCTGTACACTAATGAGAAAAGATCTTTGAGTTTATATTCTTATGAAGAATTCGTAGTAGATTACAGACAGGTAGCTTAACCAATTCTTTACATAATTTAAAGGAAAAAATCACCCTTTTCATAGCCTTGTTGCAAATGTTTAATTCTACACTTCAAAGTTTACTGAGTTTTCTGAGCTATATTGAAAAATATGAATAATTTATATCTGAAATTATTACTGTTTTTCAGGTAAAAACATCTTTACCAGACCTTTACATAATGTGGAAGGAAATAAATTCAATTTCTTGTACAACACTTCTAAAAAAGATTTTGCCATGCAAAAATGCATTTTAGAAGATTAAGCCAGAATGTCACCTTAACTAGTCTTCTGTGACTCTGACACATCCTAATCTGAATTTGTTCCTAGGGTCTCACGATTTTACTAGTCTATAAAAGCAAGTTATTATCACTGTACACATTCAGAATAGTAGCACTTAGTCTTTAGCTAATGATTTATCATTTATTTCCCTCCACATTACACATGCTCATTCACTAGACCTCATTGTATGCAATAGAACAGTGTTATTAAAACCCAATTCATAGGTACTTGGGGCACACAGAGTTTGAGGGCTTTGACTGCTGACTGGTAGCAAGTCAGCTTTAATGAGGGATTGGCTCTGACTGTCTTGTTTTTCAGTCAGGTTACGTATGTTACCCCATATAGTGTATATGTATAGTTCACTTGAATTTGAAATCATGCTGCTAAACAAAACTCTCTGATGCTGGTGTGCCTGTGAAAAGACCATGTCTTCTGGAGGTGGAAGGTTTTTTTCACTGTGAAGAAGGAAGTTAGGGCTTGGCCATGCAAGGTATTCCACTGAATAATTGGAAAGCTTTAGTCTGTTTTGCTCTAAGACTGTAATCTTTATTATAGTTGTAACCTGTTATATAGTACTCTGCAGTCTTCATGATAGTGATTTTCCTCTCTTTTTAGTTAAGGCAAATGATCTTTCATTAATGTCAGTCATATTCCATTTAGAGAATTGCTGGTATACTGGTATGTTATGTTGGTTTGGGTATTTTAAAGGTCCCCCTGTCATCTGCATACTGCGCAATTTTCTAGGTCACTGAAATTTTCTTATGGAAAAAAATAATTCAAAACTTGTATATGCTTAATACTTCAGAGCAACACTGGTGCTTACAATCTTACTGAATTCTTCATAACAAACTTCTGGTTAGCTAGTTAGGCTGTTGACAAGTAAGACCACCTGCAAGTAATGCTGTAGAGACCCTATTCAAATTCCTCCCCTATTACCTGCCAATCCCACTTTGTTCACAGTCTCAAATCCAACAGCTCTGAAGCAACTGTTTAAAACAGCCTTTGCTCATGTGTAGCTGTTACGTACACCCGGTTATTTGAGTACCAGTGTTGTAGCTCTGTCGTAGCCAAGATCTACTGGAGTAAAGCCAGGCAGGCACATTAGAAATTGAGACAGGTGGTTGGGAAATTCTATATTTATGGTATGATATATCTCACAGTACTCTGCAGACCACATTTTGTCCTCAATTACCATTTCTCCTGCCACTATCCACTACTGAAAGTGAGAATTATGGATGAGAGAAGAGAAAGAATTAGAGAGTGTTCCTATCCACTGAATTTGTTTCCCATGTAAGTTTGCTGTAGATAAAGAAACTGTGAATTAAACTTGTTCTTTGCTCTGCTACAAAGAAGAAAACAGGTTGATCTGAGCTTTCTAAGGACAGAATTTGACCACTAGGTGTATTGGTCTAACTATGTATTGAGTTTACTAAAGGAGAACTATTTGTCAAGTGGACTATTATTTTGGTAGGCGTGTAAAACACTCTTTAAAGAATCATATGCAACAGATTTCTTCTTACATGTATTGTACGTATATTGTCAAGGGTTAGAGCTGGGCCAGCCACTAGGTGAATGACAGATGGTCTCTATTACCTACTCCCCTTCCCCTCCTTCCCAAAGAGAAGAGGAGTAAGGGAGAGAGATGTATGGATTGGAAAAGAAAACTAAAACTGCTTTAATAATAATAATAAAATCCAAGATATACAAATATATACAATACCAATACCGAACCCAATGCCCCTGATGGCAATCACGTCACTGTCACCACTGATGCTGTGCACAGACACTGGGAAAGGCCCAGGCTGGGCTCAGCAGCAGTCGGGAACCAGATGCAGGAGCTGGATTCTGGAACTGGATTCAGGAATGCACGGATTGGGATTGAAGGCAGAACAGAGAGAGCCCTCTTAGGACACCAGCCATTGAAGAAGAGAGCTTGACCTTTGTGATCCCTCAGCTTTATACCAAACATGACATCTATGGGATGGAACACCTTGTGGGTAGTGTAGGGTCACCTGTCCTGTCCGCTCCTCCCCACAGCTGCAGCCTCTCACTTACTGCACCCCCACCATGGTGCACGGGATTTAGCAGTGACCTGGGTCTGCACAGGAACAAGTATAAGCCAGAGCCTTTCTGCACACCAGTCCCTGGCAGTGACTGTAAACACCAAGTGTTGTCACTGCTGGAAGCAGAGACTGTCTGCAAAAACATGCCGTTGACTTCAGAAAGTGCAGTTAGTTAGAGAGTGAGCTGGAAAGTGAAATCACTGAACAGAATTAGTTCTAACTCAAACCAGGACAATATATATGTATGTGTATAAATAACATGGAATTGCAAGATGAGGTGGAAGTTTTAGCTCAAATCTTCCGGAAAGCATGACAGTTTTTAGCACAGTTTCTTAGGGAAAGAAACACATTGTACTTTTTTGCTTTGAGAATGATGAAGAAGGAATAACACTTACTGGCTATTGAATATGAGCACTTCTGAGCCCATTGTAAACAGCACGTGCTAATCACTTCTGTACTATAGAATACCTGAGTCTCTGTTCTTGGATGATGCGTAGTTTGAAACAGTGTTTGTAGAACACTGGCCAGGTTTTCTTGGTGCGCTGTCCACAAGTCTTTGAAGACAGAGGAAATGCTTTATTAATTTTAGTAGTTTGTCAATAAGCTAGTTTATGGTCACTTCCCTAATACCTTAGGTGACTTGAACTGACTTCGTCAATCAAAAATATAGTTCCTGCTGTAGTAGCTATTATAGAAGTGAAGCAGATAACATTTATGTTCCCCTGGGTCAGTGAATGACAGATCAGATCTGTGCCACTTAGAGCCTTGCTGCCATCAAGGGCTCTTCAGAAATTCTATTTTCGTCTTCCTGAAATTTACTTGAAATTTGACAGCAGTATTATGCATCTTAATCTTTCAAGGCTACTTAAGAAAGTATTTTTGAAGAAAGAGCTTAGGAAGTTGGCATTCAGTCTTTTCTTGGAAATACTCTCCTTGCTGATTTGGCTGCGTTATCCTAAGATGCTTTTTCTAACAACTCTGAGTCGAGAAAAAAATATTTATACTAGACCTGTCTTGTGACTTGCATGTTTCCACCAGCAGACTCAGTGCTTGTAAAAGGCATTATGTATGGCTCTTTACTCTTGTCATTGGAGAATACTGTCTTTATTGCTTAGTTGTTTTTTGGGTTTTTTTTTTGGTAGGATTCTTATACTCATTTCCTGTGTCAGTTACAGTCTGCCTTTGATTTCTGAATGATTTCTGAATTAACTTTCAGTCAGAATCTGAGTTATATGTCACTTTGTAACTTCTGAAAATATTACTCAGTTCATGTTATGTTCCTCCTTCCACATAGCAAAATCAAAACTCGAGTTTTTTATTAATATCTGTTATCCAAGGTCTACTTTTTTAACTTCCTCTGAACCCCACTGTGGTTATGCATTTCTGTAATACTTTTTTTTTAATGTTCATTGAGTTTAAGAATATTAAGAATATTATTACTAGATGAAGGTAAGTGTGAGACAAATTTTGCATCTCTCCTCATTGTTTGAATTAATGACTGGCCTGCAGCCATCCTTCTTTATCTTCAATATTCTGACTCCAGTGAAGCACTACTTTTGCCACCACAGGGGACTTATCATGGCATTTCCTTTTCTTCCTAGTGAGGATGGTTCAAGGGTATGACCATTTCTTCAGGTTTCTGACAAAAGAAATAACTATTGGAACAGACCTGAAACTGGTTGGATCCTTGAGGAAGTTAAAGGTTTGGAGCAGGCAGTTTTGTATCCTGAAAGTATTGAGGGGAAAGTGAAACCATTAAGGAACTTAATGAGGTGGTTCTGCAGGAGTCAAGTCTCTCCAGTCATGTTGTAGGAGCTCTTGGCAGTAAGTCAGCCCCATGAAAACATAGGAAATATATTGGCCAACATCAGCTGGAATACACTATTTTTTGTGAAAGAATTAACTACTAAGCTATTAGCTGTTTTTCTCTCTAGAAAGGAACTAAACTGTCATTTTCTTATAACACTTTCTCCATTTGTGTCTTTTCTCCCTACCTCTTAGTTACTCTGTATGCTGCAGGCACATTAAGCAGGGTGAATCTTATGGGTTATCCTGTAAACCTAAATTCAGATAGGTAATGTCCTTCTGCTTTGAATTCATATTTTGTGTAGTTCAGTTCCTATAGTTAATTCACTTACCTGTCAGTCTGCCATCAGAGAAAGCATGTCCATGACCCTTCTCTCTGCAGGTGCATTCTGCACCTTTTTGGTGATACAGGGAAGCAACAAAAATTACCAGGAATTAAATTATGGCTGTGCAAGTCTGAAGAAAGTTTTGTATCCCCTCCACATCCCTAAATTGGTAGATGGCAATAACTGCAAAGGAGGTTGCTGAAGTTCTAATTTTTCTTTCTACTACCATCCATTGAGGAAGACAAAGTGTATTCTTTTGCTGTTGCTGACACATAAAGGTCATTTGCAAGAGCCACAGACTCAAGAAGTAGTGTCATCATTAATGGGAAGAACAAAAAGGCTGATACTTGGGTGTATTTTTAATAGCTTTCCTCAAATTCTGTAGGCAGCTGCAGTTTCATTACTTATTCTCAAGTTCTGAATCTCCAATAGTGTTTATAGAGGCAGATAAGGATTTTCAAAAACAAAGCTTAAGGCAGAGCGGACATACTTGCAGATGCTGATTTCTCTGACAAAGTGCTGTTTTCAGGCAAGTTTCAGTATTTGGTAGTAGCAAGACCCTGTAAAGAACAAAACACTAGTTAATAAGATCTGTTTTTCATTTCTCTGTCTCTACATGGCACCCCATGGATCTAAATATTTGATATATTATTAAACATATAAAACTGACAGTAGTATTCAAGCTCAGTAATTATAGAACACCCACTTATCTCTACACAGCTCTAAATCGGTAGCACGATAAACACTTAGGAGAATGTTTCATCTTCAACAGAACAGACAATTTAATTTCAGTGTTGTACGATGTATTTTCCTACCCATGAAGTACCAAAATGCTTTACAAAACAATGAAATAAATAACAAAGTGAATATATGGACAAACAGCAACTTGTCTCATCCTCAACAAAGCTAAATGGCTGTTTCCCTCCAAAATGTGGATGAAATTCTTCTTGCTTAGTGTTTCAGTGAAAATAGAAAGCTCATGGGTTTCACTTCCGTTTGGCTGACTTCAAGCTATTCCTCCTTACTACAGCGCAGAATGGTTTGAATTTTTTGCAGAGTTTGAAACTTAAAGATACAAGGAGCAGAAATCAAAAGGCTGATAGCTTGATAGCTGGCTATACTGCAACACAGTGCTAGAATTATTCACAGCAACTATTAAATTAACAGTATAAAATATGCAATAAATGAAATCATAGAAACCTCTACCATGTTCGCCAATAGGAAAAAAGGTCTGCATTTATGAGGCATATCGTCAGCTGTTATGTACTCTTCTTTCTTGAGAGACCAGAGGTGTCCTGTGTAGGTTTTAATGCCTTTAAAGCGTAGCTGGATATTCACCTTCCATGTAATCAGCTGCAAAGAGAAAGGAAAAGGGAAGCCTGGTACTTGGAGTAGGAGTGCTGTTGTCTGAGATACAGGTATGTAGCCTTACAAGTGCAGCCCTGCAAGTTGATCCCTTGTAGATGTGCAGCACAGTGCAGTCTGTGAGTTGTGTTATTGCTGTGGTGAGAATGCCGCTATGAAACAGCAAAAATCCTGAAAACCAAGACTTTATAAATGAGTTGGCATGAAAATCCTTGATTAAAAAAATACTATTCTCAATATGCCATTGTCAGGGAAAAAGATACTGTTTGGTAAATTAACAGAACAACCAGACTTGTCATACTTACCTGAGAATACTTTTTACCAGTACTTTTTACAAAGTGTTGCAAAACACTTTGCAGCACTTCTGACTGAAGGGACTTGCATCAGTTGAGAGCCTAGTTCCCAGTGACTTTCAGGTTCAGGGGGTACCCAAAATGCAGATCTTGGTTATTACTGATCTGTTATACCTATGTAACTTATGAAATGGAATTTTTTTGATACCTTGGTTAATCAGGAACCTAAGCCGAACATTACATTAAAGTTATTAAATTTTCTGTTTTTCTTTTGAAACCACACAAACCAGAATATTTTTTTATTTGGTTGCGTTATGAAAGCATAAACTAGCTCCTCTGTTGGCCAAGCATGTGGCGTGTGCAGCACACCAAGGGGAAAAAAAAAGAAACAAACCAACCACAAAGGGAATATATTGCTGATTTGTATCTGTACTTCAAATAGAGATTACTACTCTCCTTTGGAAATACAGCACACATGTGAAATAAGAAGCACTGCTAACACTAGATTGCTTTATTTTGGCACTGACCTTAGTGTAACACCCTATACACTACAGCTGCAGTGTCATCTGCACTGTGGTGTTTTCACTGCCGTTCAGCATCTGATAGGCAATTGTATAGCAGTCCTAAAACTGTGACTGGAAAAATTATCTAAGCCTGATATAAAATTTCAAACAGTGTCACTCTTCTGTGTTTGAGGCTGACTTTTTGGTGATGTGCTTTGTTTTTCTAGACATCGTTGTGACTATCTTTACAAAGTTTTACTGGAAATGAATAAATTTACTGCAGGAATCAAAGATTAAAACTAGTGGGAAATTATTAATACAGTATTTTTAAAGGAGCTTCTACCCACCCGGCACTATTTGAAGAATCTCTTCATATAATGAACAACCTGAAGGTATTTTTAAAAACTGATAATAGGAAAAAGTTGGAGCTTTTGCAAGGAAACATACTATCTCACCTGACAACTGAGAAATGTGTGGCATCATACTCCTAACACTGTCAAGTAGAATCACTTCCTCTGCTTGTCACTAGTTAAAATATTTTGAAACCTACTGCTGTTCACATACAGGATAAGGATATGGGAATACAGTAGTTAATTATAAAACAAGATTTGACCAGAAAAGGTACTCTGATCCTAGGACAGGTCTTGTAAATTTATATAGCTTGCCTTTAAATTCCAGTATCTAAACTTGTGATTTCAGATGCCCAGCTAAAGTACCCAGAGACGGATGCTGAAGTGTCTCATGTCCTTCACAATACCTACTCTGTTCTGTAAAATCACTACTCGTTTCGACACCTTAAATACTACTGAGTCTATTAAAAAAACTATACGCCACTGTCCAGTGCTATATAGATTTCTAACAACTTTCTCTCTTCTGGAAGTGTTTCTTTCCTATACAGAATTTATAAACCGTGGCAGCCTGATTTATGATTTTTATGATTTCTGCAAGTGCCTACAATGGCCTAAACTGCGGTCACACCAGCTGTTTTTATTTCATGCTACTTCATATATGAATGCAAACTGTTGTTTCAGGCAAACCAGAAGTTGATTCATCCATTTTAGTTACTAAACTGATATTTCTTTGGGTACTGTGCGCTGTCAAGAGCGATCACTTTCTAACAAATTGTCAGTGACTACAGGTTGAGTTTCCCTAACGGGCATCAACTAGACAGTGTTGCATGGTAGCAGAAGCAAAACAGCGATTTCAAGTTGTAGGAATAAAATATGAGGTAAAATGTGGTCATGCCAGTGCTATACTGAATGACGGTGCTGACAGCATGTGCCATTTCTGAACCACTCGTGGGGGAAAAAAAGCATTTTTTAATCTTTTTACACTACCTACCATGTTCGTGGCAATATGAACTACTCTGCAGGATAAACTACTATAAAACTGGTTTCCATACATTCCTTTTTAAAATGTTTATTGTTCATTTCTGAAATGAAATATGTCTTAGTTACATCTCAGCCTTTCTGTACTGGTATTCAGATCCTGGCATATAGCTTTCATAGCATCAATGTTGTATCTGTTAATCAATGATGTATTTTAAAAAGCATTTAATACATGAATTCTTTATTTTTCATCAAGACCTCCTTCAGTAATTTCCTGGAGTAATAATGGAGTAAGCACCTCAGAAATAACAGCAAAACTAAACAGTAGTCAATACTGCATAAGAGGTCGGATTAGCTGGTATTATTCGTTCTTGTTTCTGAGTTTTCTAAATATTTTATGAGTTTCAATTTTGCAGTGTTTGAATTAATCTGTCTCTAATATTTTATATTGCGTTCTGTGCAAAACTGTACTTTTCTTTCAGGAAGTTCAGTGAATTTTAAGTAGGCATTCTGTTGTTTTCATCTCAAATTAAGGTGCAGTGAAAAGTTTGTCCTGGTTTTTGTGGTGTTTTTGGGGTTTTGTTTTTGTTGGGTTTTTTTTAATCCTGAAAATAAGATGAATCAGCATTTTTTTAATATATGGATTTAGGATGAGAAGTCCTGAATTATTGAAGGCAAGTACCACTTAGGCTTTTGTGACCTTTCCTGACATCTAGATTTATAAATGGGGCCATCTTACCCTTGGCTTTTGTGGAGCCTCGTAATAAATGTGGTTTCTAATAACAGCAAGTATAGAAGTTAGGAGAAAGGAACTTTCTGTTGTCTTATCAAAGAAACAAAGCTGATGGTAGATAAAATCTGTGCAAATGCAAGCCCTCACCTTCAATAATTAAATAGTGGGAATATTTTGAAAACAGCTCCACAAAAAATAGGATCCCTGCAGATTTTCTACCTGCTCATACTTGTAATTTTATTTAGGAAACTTGTTTATGGTGTTACATAAAAGTGACTTTTCAGCACAATCAGCACTGTAATTATAAGAGAAACAATCACTAAAATGTAGGAGGAGACATGCATATTTAAAGCTTCTAGGTGGCATGAAGGGAAGTACATGTAAATAGGAAATGAAAATGGATGCTGACTAGCAAACACAGCAACAACAAATGTGCTACAAAAGCCAGGTAACTAATGTGGTAGCACGCACTCCTTTGTTGTCTGTGCTAGTGTATTTAATGGCTGCCATTTATACATCAGTGTTGAAGAATTAATCTAATCACACCTTTTAATTTCTACTAATGTTCTTTTTAAAGGAGACAACAGTGTTAGTTTGTTACTGCACTATTGTCCCGTGATTCTTTCCTGCAGGTGAAAAGTACCACAACAAAGGATTTGCACTGGCCAAAATAAGCTTTTCCAAGAAATTACGAACAGTAGAAAAAAAGATGAGGGAAATGAAGGAAGCTAAGAACTGAACTTTCTAACCTTTATCTCACCTCCTTTTCATAGTTGTTTTTTCAGCTCCCATAGATATAACGAAGAAAAAAGCCTAGCAGAGGTTGGGTTTGGTTCTGGTTGGTTGGTTGTTGGGTTTTTTTTTAATACAGAAAGAAATCACATTGGTTCAAAATCAATACTTATCACTGCTGGACTCAAATGATTGATTTCTTATAATGAACTGTACTTTCTTAATCATAAGTCAAAATGCCTCACTGCCAAAAGTTTGCACATGATGGCCACTGTGCTGCTTGATAGGAGTTGCATTTTCGGATTTGCAAATGACTGCACTTAAGAGAAAGGGTGTTCTCTTGCAATTATTCTTCCTGATTGCAAAAGTGCTTTCTCCCACATAGAGACCAGAATCCTGCTTCTGTGTGCTGTCCTGTTATTTACATAAACTATTCATTGCTTGCCTTTGTATTAGCACGGGTTTAAGATTCAGTGAAGTCAGAGCAGAGTCCCACTTCAATCTGATTCTTTGGACTATGTCCTGTCAACTGGGTTAGAAAACAAGTGTATATTCTTTCAAAATGCGTGGCAGCGTACACGCAGTATGGCAGTCTCAAATTTCTCCCTTTTTAACTCATGACATTCT
This sequence comes from Bucorvus abyssinicus, assembly GCA_009769605.1. Taxonomy (NCBI): domain Eukaryota; kingdom Metazoa; phylum Chordata; class Aves; order Bucerotiformes; family Bucorvidae; genus Bucorvus; species Bucorvus abyssinicus. The sequence goes on from CM020026.1 coordinate 52,896,654, forward strand.
CATTAATTTTTTCATGTATGCATCCCATGACATCACTGAGGAGCATGTTTTGTTGAGTATGGTACCTCTTCTCTAATTTTTAAAAATGGATTATTTTGAGGGTTGTATTGGTCTTTTTTCCCCAAAATTTATAAAATGTTTTAATGTTCCAGTTAAGTTCTTTGAATACTCAATTATATTTCAAAAAGTTGTATCCTGGTAAGGTTACTTCCTATTAAATTCTCTAGCAATTTCTGTTATCTGTGAAGTAATTCTTACCATGTTGTTAAGGAAAGCATAGATGATGTGTGGTCCTCAGCTGCTATACACAGGTGTGCCTTTGATAACTTCAAAGAATGGTGTTAGTTTTCAGAAACTGCAGATGTGCTCTAGCGTCATACAAAATACTTTGCACTAAACTGCCGCTGCCTCTCTAGATGTGCAGGAAGTATTGCAAATACAAGGAAAAAGTTGTATTTCATACAGCAGTGGAAAAGATGTTATGAGAACACCACAACAGCACTGGTGCACACTGCCTCGCAGGGAACAAAGTCAAGCCTTCAAAATACTCAGACAAATACTGACAACTGGCTGCGTAAACTGAATGTTCCCTCTGTGCACTGTAAGTCAAAAGTTATCACGTACTGTTTCCTGACAGAAATTTGTGTTTCACCCCAAACGCATGATACCACCTGCTGAACTGCTTATTGTTTTTCTTGGATAGATGGGAGGAGGTGTTGGGGCAGGAACGATGGTCTGGAGCTTTTTAACTCGATTTTTTTCTCTCAGATGTGTAGTAGAATGTGTGTACATATATTTACATATATATGCACACCTAATACATAACCAGCTGAAATACCCATCATTACTGCAAGGGTCCAATGTTTCTTATTGAAAGCAAACCATAAATCAAATGATTTTATCTTTTTGGATTTTACTATTTGCAGCATAGCATCCTGCATATTTTTAGCCTACCAACACACAGAATTATTTTACTGAGGTTTCTTTTCTCACTGGCATTTTTGCCAGTGTGAATGCGGTTCTGAATGACTTGTTTGTTCATGTTTGTGAGTGAGATGCTGGAAGAGAAAAGGAATGTGACAGGCAAAAGCTAAAATAAAAAATCAGAAACAGCAGAAATCTTGACTCTGTTATTAGCAGTCTGCAAGCACCCTTGCTGAGCATAATTATGCTACCAAAAATATTTTTTGGTATCATTCATAGGCCACAAGATAATTATTGAGAAAACTTAGTAAAAAAAAAAAAAATTGGATTTCTTTTCGCTTTTCTTATCTGTGTGGATTATGCTTATGCTTTACGCTTATAAGAGCTGGAAGATCATTGTGTTAAAACATCACATAGTGCATTTGCCAGAGCAATACAGCAATGGCAACATGTTGGTGGGCAGCCTGCCTAGGGCAATGCATCGTATCCTCAGTAGGATGTCAGGCACCCTACATTAACCTGTTTACTCTGACACATTGCTGTAGTGGGGACCTCAGAACTGGGCAACAGTGGAGTACTTGTGTCAGGGCTCCTCAGACAGTGAAATAATTTCTTCTGATCTGCTCTTTTTCCTGTGTACATCAACTGCAACCTTTTTCTGTTTTTCTCAAACCTTTTTGCTGGAGATTTTTTCAGAAAATAAATAGTACTTCTCTTTCCTAAACTAACAGCTTTGGATAGAACAGTCAAAATACTTCTCTGATCTGAGCATTTATGCAGTTCAAATACATCGTTAGACCATTAAAGACCTGCAGCTAATGAGACAGACCTTTTACTTTCTTTTCATGAGATCTGGGGTCAGCCCACTCAGGGAACTCCCTCTGCTGCACACTCAAGAGCCTAGGTTTTGTAGTACTCTGCATCCTGTAGCATAGTTCTCTAAATAATGGCATCTGTTAGCATTTTGATGTGACCCTACAGGCTTCCTACTGCTACTTCCTTGTACCTGTCTCCAGACGATGTGACATTATGTGCCATCACACACTCTCCAACTGTACTGCCTTCTGCACACCGCCTCAGCCCATATTCATGTCTCCAGCAACTCCCAGTACCTTTTATCCTTCAGTTTTCATTCTGTTGCACATAGACCCATGCTTTCATCTTTTATGTATTTTTCACATATGTCACCCTAGGAACCTGACCATCAAATGCCCATTTCCCTCCTACTGATTGCCCTCAGCTCCACTCCCCTCCTTTTCTGCCCCATGTCTGCAGGCAGGTGTGCAAGCCCTGTCTCTAACTCAGGTGCCCAGCAAGCAATGGCTCAGCTGGGGCCATGCAGCCTGGGAGCACTTGTTTTAGTGAGAAGAGTGCACAACTTAGCCAACTTACCACAGGAGAGCAAGTTGCTGTGCATCACCTCTGCCATGGTAACTACCCCAGTGCAGGCTTTTGCGTTTTGTAGTAGGCGCCAAGTAGCTAGTGAGTATCAGTTTGACTCTTATTTAATATAAGTAAGAGCAAGTATTCAGATGGTTAACAAGATGCAGCTGAGGAGCGGTAGGTCTTGACTAGGCAGTAGCCTGTTCAGGCTGCCTTACACCATTAGTGGCTCAAAGTCAAGTCTGGTGGAGGCAGGAAGCATGCTGAACTGCACTGCTCATCTGCTGCAGGAAAATTCATCATATGAGCAGAGACTGAACTGGTACCAGTCTGCTGGGCTACTGCTCCTAAGTCTTGTCATTGGCCTGGTGGTTGACCTTGGCTAAATCTCTTAATATGCAAATACTTGGCTTTCCCTTGCTGTGAAATCTGGTAATGCAATCAAATTGCTTGGAAAGCACTCTAAGATCTAGTCATAAGTAGGCAATATAAGAGTTAGGTCTTACTACTTCATCATTAATTTGCTTTCCTGTCAGTCATTACATCTAACTTTGGGGCTCACTTTCTTCTCTGTTACTTTGAAGTTAATTGCTCTACTGGTGTCTTGCATTTGTGTGGCTGTAATGTTGGATGTCAGTGCATAACCAGTTTCTAAATGTAAATACAGGCTTACTGACCTTACTTTTTAGAATAAACTTTCTTCAAGTATTAGTTGCCTGCCTAAGGACTCTTTATAAAGTCTTTTGTTATTAAAGTTAACAATTTTCACTGTGAAATAGAGCAAGGGAACACAGAAATACTGTGTCCTTGAGTGTCTGCTTGAATTTTAAAATATGCCAGCATTTTGTTTTCTTCTGAACTCTGTCCTGCAAGCTCATGAACAGTCTTGTCCTGATGGTTTCTAATGAACTGCTCTTTTATTTAAGTGTTAATAAGATAAATATGTGCTTTGCTGGATTGGCTTCTGCTGGACAAAGCCCATTAAAAATCAGATTTTTTGCTACGCTAAGTTGAAATTCATTTCGTACTGAAGGTAATGACTGAAGTCACCAACAGCAATATTTAAACACTTGAAAAATGATACATTTAATTTCTATCTATCCAACTTCTTGTAATAAAGATGATATTGTGTTAGGCTTTTTTTTTTTGTTAGAAATTTGGTTTTTGAAGGACTGTTATATTACTATATATGTATTATATATATTACCAAAGAATGTGCCAAGGAATTTTGTTTTCCATAAACTGATATGAATCCAGACACTTACCTTATAAGCTTAATTTTAGCCTAAAACTGATTTTAATCTCTTATGGAAAAATGGAGATCTGTAGCACAACGGCTGGCACATCCTTAACTATCGCACTGCTACTACTAGGTGCTGCTATAATACAGTACATATTTCTTTGTGAAAGAACTGAAAGCTGCAATAATAAAGCTTAACTTTATGGTATCGAAATTTGCTGTGTTTGTACCTCCAGGGAGAAAAACAATTAGAGAAAGACAATCTACCTAAATAGGCTGGGAAACTGAATTGCTCTGTCTATGCTTCATTACCCTCCCTCTTTCTCATCTCACACTTTCCACAAATAGCATGATTATGTTTACCTGACATCTTCATGCTTCCCTGCTGAGCAGGCTGAGGAAACCTTGCAGCTCAGAGCAGCAGTGCTTTCTATGGGGAGCAACTTATATTTTTTATTTAAAGGGTTCAGTTCTTAAGCCGTTCAGTGAGGAGCTTCAGAGTGTCCCTGAACTCAGGTAGGGAGCAGAATACACGAAATGCCAGTAGGCATTTCTGAAAAATCACCCTTGGCAATAACAAGTACTAGCTTGGCTCACATTATGTGGATACATCCTTAGTTGCTTGATAGAAAGGCACAGTCTGAGATACAAAACATAAACTTGGTGACCTTCATAATAAGAAGAAAGCCTGACAAATTTTTCTGGCAGGTGCCTCTGAGCACCAAAACAATAACCCGTTAGAGTGGCACTGAAATGAAATGCTCTTTTATGGATAAATGCTATAATACAAAGCTAAAAGTTGTTGAATAAGGCGTGCAGTGAGTTGTCAAATGGCTCTTCAGTAACTCCTTTGAAGAACTGAATCATAAATCCAGAACAGCAAAAAGACTTGAGAAATATACAGGCTGCTTTTATAAGGATCAGGTATTTTATTTTTCGGACTTTTCAGGTAATAGAGAAGAATTCAGCACTTTCTTGTTCTGAGTTACCAAGATATAAATTGGAATAACTAAACTACAGATAATTGGACACAGTTCCTCAAATTAGAAACCAATATTACATGTGAGAATTAATGACATTTCATTATGCATTACTGTCTACATTAATAAACTATGACTATATTAGTCTTAGCAGCAGCATACAAGCCTCTTTTTCTTGTAGCCCCTGGGATCTTGCTCTAAATCTGGTTTTAATCTAATGCTGTATGAGCTGCAGAATAACTGAACTTGAATTCATCTGAACGTTACTTTGAAGCACTCAACAGCACTCAGTCAAAACACTGTCATGAAATATGTAGATACCTGTGTATCTACATGTAGTCTCAGAATCTACACTATATAAGCTTGGTATCAGTAGCCTAAAATCCTGCTGGTGCATTTGGTTTCCTAACATTTGGAAACACATTGTCTGGAACAAGGGTTTGGGATTTCTGCTTTTCTGCCCGTGAGTCTTGCAATAAATGTGACCTGGACCTGCTCTTCGGGTGCCAAAAGCTTATTCTAGTCTCAGAGTCCTGAGTAACTAGAACTTAAACTTTATTCCATGTTTTACAAAATGTCATTAAAGAGAGTGTGGAATTAATAGGCACCCTGGCTTTTCTGTCCTTTCCCTTGTACTTTCTCTTACTTGTTACAGTTAAAAGCACTTCACTAATACAAGGACTAGGCAGCTGTCCTGAACTTTCCTTAAAACATGGACTATGTTAAACTGAAATCTGCAGGGTGTCTGGTTTTTTTGTTGGTCGTTTTTTTTTTTTTCCAAATGAGCAGAAATATGGATCCCATCTTCACATTAGTGAAAAACCTAGGCCAGGCTAGTTCAGATCAAAATGATTAGCCTGGGTGAAGGCAGGATTCCTTTTCTGACCACGTCTGAGCTCCTGGTCCACCAACTTAAAGCTACTATCTCCTGTAAAGTTACAAGTTGCTGATGTTACTGGCCAATAAACCTGGATCTGTTAGCAGCCCTGCATTAATCATTTTGGGTGTCACATTATTATAGGAAAAGTGTGCATAGACAGGCAGATACCTTAACAAATTCATACATCATTCATGTTCATGATTTGTTTCAGGATAAACACTGCAGGATCTAGGCAGCAATTATGGTCGTCTTTGACCTCAGACAATAATAATGTCAGCGTGGTTCCCACCCCCAAAACTCATAAGATAAGGAAAGATGTCTCAGCAGACCTGGAAGTATCAGCAAGATAGTTATGATTCATTTCATGTGCAGTGACCAAAGCCAGGCTATTGACCCCCTGCATGTGTCACAGCAAGTAAGCGAGGAGTAGCTATGGCAATACAATAAACTAATGTCACACGACTTGATCTCATGTACTAACAATACCTGGAGGTCTACATATTTTATAATATGCTGAACTAGGCTCAGGTCTTTCAACCACTAATTCAAGTAAAGGAGTTAACAGAACAGACTATTACTGCATTTTACTATATTTGTATAAATGTGTAACTTAAACTGTTTAAGACATTTTTATAAACAATACAAAACAATGTCAGGGACAAGACTGTCAGCTGTGATTTGTACCTCTGTGGCTTCTCTATTGTTAGTGCTGCTATAAACAATAATAACCGGTTGTGGTTTCAAGGGGTTTTCATGCCAGCTAGCATTACCTGGAACGCAGTGACTCTTTGGACTTATGCCCTGTCTCTTGTCCATGTATTTTTCCTCCTAGTGCTCGGTATTGATAGGAGCCAGCACTGTCATTCACAGATTACCTTAGACCTTGGAAACAAGCCACTTACATGAACTCGTTAGCCTTTCCTCTGCTTTTTATCCAGGGCAGCGCAAGTTTGCCAATACAGCGTGTGGCCTGACTTTTTTTTGTTCTCTGGTGGAGGTTCTTTAAAAAGTTATCACATTTCTATCATGGCATTTGACAGCATTGAATTTACTGGAACTTCTTATTACCCAATGAAAATGAGCGTTAAGAAATGCTCTGAAGTCAAACACGGACTGCAGAGATCTTTGTCCGTACATGGAGTTAACTTGTAAGTGAGCCTTAACAAATGTGGATCTCTCCACTAGGCATGGAGTTGTCAGCTGAGGGTCTAGATCTTAAAGTAGGAGAGCAAACACTGTGGGAGGTATGACCTAGCTCCGAAACAACGACCTCTAGAACTAGAAACTACATGGCTGCCTTCGTGGGGTGCTTTGCTGACCCAGTTAGTCCTGGCAGAAGGCAGCACTGATGTAATTTTGCTGCTTTTAGAAGCCAAGCTGACACTTCTGTGTAGTGAAATGCTCTGCCAAGTGGGTATATCAGGTCATTCAGATCTAGAGAACTAGCTCAAAGATTTCTACGTTGCAGCACGTTTCACAGTGCTACGCCTACCCAGAGAGTCCTTCCCAAAGGCATGCACTGTGCGCTAAACTAGGGACTGGTTGGATGCACTGAATATTTCTTAGGTTTCTGTTGCTATTAAAAAGAAATGAGAGAGTTTAAAAAAAAAAGGGGAGAACCACACCTTGCGAACCCTGTTGCTCGAGAAATAGCAATAAACAAGTTCCTTATTAATAACCCAATAAAAAACTTCTGCACTAAATATATTAGGTCAGCTTTGTGATGGGTGTCAGTCTGTCTAGTTCCACTGATTAAAGTGCAGTGATCTCCACCTGTGTTGACTCAGCACACTTGCCCTTGTAAGTAGCCTGTGATAAAATAGACAAATAAAATAAAAAATCCTGTACTATATAGATATTATTTAAATAATTCATTATAGCTGCAGGCATAGAAGTAAATACAAAGAAAAATGCTTGCCTTTTAAGACAGTAGCTAGAGCAAAGTCTTTTATTTTTTCCTTGCAGGGGTAGCTAATATTTTCCTGCTACTTGCTCTTCAAGAACTTATAAAAGTGCACAACCCTTTAGGGGCACACTTATCTATGTGGTGAAGCTGATATAGTCCCATAGATTTAAACCCTGTTCACATCTCCTAGCACTGAAACAAATGTGGCCATGCAGCATATAAAACTGCAGTTCGTTTATTAAGTCAGAGAACAACTCTCTGCTATTAAACCCCCATCCAGCTTCTTGATGACGGCTCGCTGTTGCTCAGCTTTCTTCAGCGCTGTGATAGAACTGCACTTCAGCTGCATCACAGATGTGGCCCTTGCACCTGATTATGCAGTATTCAGTAGATGGCTGTTAAGCACCGTGTAGCCTTAATGCTAAATGGTTAGTGTTGATTGCATAGTAAAATAGAGAGGGGGTTCAAATAAGAAACTTACCAGCCTATGTTTATGTGCACCCTGTTTTTAGAGGTGAATGGCTCAGCTAAATACAAACTGATCATCTGTATGGCCCTGCCACTTTCGAGGGGTGATAAAAGCCATCTATTAAGAAAACAAAATTTTAATTTAGGTCTTTGTGAAAAAAAAAATGGAAAAGATTTGTATAATATCACTTCAAACATTTGAGGTTTTGGGGTCAAGGTTTTTTGGCATTCTTTGAATGCCTGAAATGTTGGTTAGTTTATTTGTGGTGGTTTTTTTTTTTCCCATGAATTACCTATTTTCACCTTGAAATCTACAGTAATTTATATATTCTCACTGTAAAACCCAGAAACAAATCACTCCCAGATCCCACCCTGAATAAGCCAACTGATTGGTTTTAGCATGTGAAAAAAAGAAAAAAAGGGAAAAAAGAAAGCTTTTATTGATGAGAGGCTCTAATTATTTTTTGATGTATTTAGGGGGTCTCTGCTTAAGTTTATAGATCTCATTGATTGCATCCTGTTCTATAGGAATCAAGCATAGCCAATATCATTAGAAATAAAGTTACAGCAGGCTTTTCAGTGACACTTAACATGTGGGTTCAGAAACATATGCAGCTTTAGCCCTGAGCAAGTGACTCAGGACATTGCTGTTTAACCAACAGCATTTTTTCTGCCTAGTGTTGAGGGGAAGAAATTTGGGTGCTGTAAGCTCTAACGGATGGATAGATTCTGCCTCACCCTTTCAAGCAGTTACAGAAATGATGGGATAAAAGAAACCTTTGTCTTTCCTGTAAGTAGGAGAGAAGGTGCTGTGTGTCAGTGGCATCACACATTACCACAAATTAAATTCAGAGCAAGATGTCGGCATTTCTTCATGTTTGTTTGCAATAGTATTTTCCACCAGCAATTTTTGCATAGCTGTCTGCTTTTTAAGAAATAAAAGGTTTAAAATGGAATTCTCCTTAAATAGTAAGTCAGCTTTAATGGTGGTGTGCAAGCAAATGTAAGTGTGACCCTCTTATAAGTGCAGGCCGTTATTCAGTTAGGTTTGTTTGTCATGTGCAGAATAATACTGTGTAAAGAAGTCTAACTGGTATAATTTACATAACAAAGCATAAAAAAGAGGATGGGGAAATGTGGTGTTTAAGAGCTACCACATTGCTTTAGACCAACATCTTGTCTCTAAAAGTGTCAGAAGTAGTCTAATGGCGCAAAGAGGTAGTGGAGCTTCCCTTCTTGGGTCTTTCAACAAGGAGAAATTCACTGAGCTCCTGAGGCAGAGGTTACATTCAGAAGACCGTGTTTAAAAACTGATCTGTTTAATAACTACTAATCTATTTGCCATTCTGAATTTTTCTCATGGATTTTTTGCTATCAAAATGTTCTGTGGCAGTGGAGTCCACAGTTTAATTATGCCCTGTATGAGAAAACGTTGCTTTGAATTCATTTGCGTTCCCTCTGCTTGTCGCGTTATGAACAAGCAAAAGACCTGCTCCATCTATTGTTCACAAATCTGCAGACTTCTGTCGTATTAGTCATCCTGGTCCCAGTGGGAAAGTTTTAGTCTGTTTGGACTTCTTTCAGATGGAGTAGGATGAATACCTCTGATCATCTGCATGGTCTTTATTGTGCCTTTTCTGACTAAAGAAGTCAAAATATGCAAATTAAGCAAGGCAGGGGTACATGCACAGCATGCTTGTCTGTACTCTGCGTGGTCTCCAAGGTGGGCAAAATCCATGCAGCCAGAGTGCTGACCTGGGGCTAGCTAGGCTACTGAGCCTTAACGTCTTGCTAACATCATCATGTGGACTTTGGATTTGGGGTGGATTGTCATGACTGGGTGGGATGTGGACAGAACTGTGCTCACCTTCACAACTGCCTGCAGTACCGTTTGTTACTATAGGTTGATGTTATTCTCCATCAAATGAGTTATAAGGACATAATGGTGTGACAGTTTCCTATGGGTAAGTGGTTTAAATGCAGTGAGATAACAGTCCTTAACCTCAGAAAACATTTGGGCCTCTGAACCAGGGCTGTTGAGTCTGATAGGAAAGTAGTCCAAGCACCTTCTCTTTGTCTCCCTCAGTTTCTTTCTTTACTGTTGTAAAGGCAATATATTTAAATAATAGATGTGAAATCTTAGCTGTCTTTAAATCAAAGGAAAAAATCCCACTGCCTTGACTTTGGCTAGGATTTACGTGAGGATATTTATTAACTTATTCCATATTCCCATTTATAAGTTCTGCTATAGAAGAACATCACTATACTGCCCAACAGGATCACAGTAGCTGTAAGATGTATGTTTTTTCAACACCAAATACATGTTACCTGTAAATAATTGCAGAAAATTTTCATCTTGTTCTATATCTGCCCACTCCTCCTCCAGTAGTGTTGTTGCCAGCATCTACATTTTCTTTTGCTCTCTAACAGGATTGCCCAAAAGCAGCTGGGAAAGAGACACAAGTGGCAACATGAAAGACATTTTCTTCCTGCCAGGTGGCATGGTATTTTCATGTGCATAACATTCAGTGGAAGTCTTCCAGTCCTCAAACAAGGAGGGCAAAGTCATGGCAAGACAGCATAGATCAACAGATAGCTCAAGGATAAATGATGTGGGAAGAGTCTGAGAATATCTGATCATTGGGAAGCATTCATGGAACAAGAGTTCTTCTGGACTGATGGACTCCACTGGAGTAGCTGGGCTTGTAGCCTTCATAGAATTATAGACTCAGAATGCTTTGGGTTGGAAGGGACCTTCAAAGGTCATCTAGTCCAACCCCTGCAGTGAGCAGGGACTTCTTCAACCAGATCAGATTGTCTAGAGCCCCACCCAGCCTGACCTTGAAGGTTTCCAGGGATGAGGCAAATACCATGTCACTGGGCAACCTGTTCCAGTGTTTCACCACCCTCATCATAAAAAATTTCTTCCTTATATCTAATCTAAATCTCCCCTCTTTTACTTTGAAACAATCACCCCTTGTTCTGTCACTACAGGTCTTGGTAAAAAGACTGTCCTCATCTTTCATATAAGACCTCTTTAAATACTGGAAGGCCACAATAAGGTCTCCCTGCAGCCTTCACTTCTCCAGGCTGAACAACACCAACACTCAGCCTGTCCTCACAGCAGAGGTGCTCCATCCCTCTGATCATTTTTGTGGCCCTCCTCTGGACCCCCTCTAACACGTTCATGTCTTTCTTGTGCTGTGGACTCCAGAGCTGAACAGAGTACTCCAGGTCAGGTCTCACCATAGCGGAGCAGAGTGGCAGGATTATCTCCCTTGACTTGCTGGCCACACTGCTTTTGATGCAGCCCAGGATACGGTTGGCCACTTGGGCTACAAGCACACATTGTTGGCTCATGTTCAGCCTTTCATGCACCAGTACACTGAAGTTCTTCCCTGCAGGGCTGCCCTCAATCACAATACGGACCCCTGAGGGACACCACTTGTCACTGATTTCCATCTGGACATCAAGCCATTGACCACTACCGTGTGGATGTGACCATCCAACCAATTCCCTATCCACCAAACAGTCCACCCATTAAATCCACCTCTCTCCAATTTAGAGAAAAGAATGGTATGAGGGACCTTGTCAAAGGCTTTACAGAAGTCCAGTTAGATGGCATCCATAGCTCTTTCCCTGTATACCAATGCAGTCACTTCATCATAGAAGGCCAGTATGTTGGTCTGGCAGGACTTGCCCTTGGTGAAGCTGTACTGGCTGTCTCAAATCACCTCCCTGTTCCCCATGTGCCTGAATGTTAAGGCTTCTAGGAGGATCTGTTCCATGGTCTTCCCAGGCACAGAGGTGAGGCTGACAGGTCAGTCGTTCCCAGGGTCCTCCTTTCCGCCCTTTTAAAAATGGCTGCTATGTTTCCCTTTTTCCAGTCACCAGGGACTTCACCTGATGGCCAGGACTTTTCAAGTATCATGGAAAGTGGCTTGGCAACTACATCAGCCAATTCCCTCAGGACTCTGGGATGCATCTCATCAGGTCCCATAGATTTATGTATGTTCAGGTTCCTCAGGTGAGGTTGAGATGATGAACATGGCTGTTAAAAACCCTTCTCAAATATACAGAGATGGCAAAATAAGGATATAACAAAGGGTGAAAGTATACTGGAAAGCAGAAGGTTGAGCATTAGGGGAAAAACAGTAGTTCTTGTGAGTCATGATGAGACAGACACAGTGAAGGAAAATTAATAGAGGTTTCCCATTCAGAAACAACTGAAATGCTTTTGTAGTGATGGAAGAAGAATGGGCAAGAAGGTGGAAGAAGTAGAATTGTGGGTGGAAGATGTGAAGATTGAGTATCACAGGGTAACATAAACGTGGGTTCGCAGTACAGGTACTGGGGGATACAACTTATTAAGGTAAGAGAAAATTAAAGATAGAGATCATGGCGTATATTAATATGGGAATAAATTGTTAGCAATACCACCCATCTGGGTCAAAATAACTTGCAGCAGGAAAGACATGAGGGCATTGGGGAAGTTCAACTCTAATGACTATAGAGACACAAATGATGTAGATGATAAAGACAAGTCAACTGAACTTAGTGTGATTTTGAGAAGGTTTGGTATTTCCTAAAGTCTGGAAAGCCTGTTGCAAATGAAGAGGCTTTAGTCTTCATGACAACCTATGGAGATATTACGTAAGAGCAGAAAACATACAAAAAAGCGTATAAATAGAAAAGAAAACTATGACTTGTTGAACGCACGGATCTAATAAGACCTGCTCTAGGTCTAACTTGTGGAGGAAATTGAAACAGGCATTGAAAGACATCTATGTGGAAAAGAAGGGTTAATGACTAGAAGTAAAAGTTTGTTGTGACTCCAAACCCAAGTGAACTTGTTGCCTAGGATGGCTCATATGATTAATAAGTATGTTGTAGTAAATGAATGCAAGGAGGGGTTAGGAAATTAATACTATCAAGTCAAAAGCAAAATTGCAAGAGCTAACACCGTCTGGTTCATGGGAAAATTACATAATCTTCGTTCCAGGACTGAGAGGGAGGCAGTACATAAAATTACAACTACCATCACCTTTCTTTCCAGCCGTCCTCTTTGGATCTGGTTCTATGTAACACTGTGCCACTGGAGCTTTCGCTGAAGTTTTCTTGCACTAACTGATCATGGGTTTTTTTAATTGGAAAGGAGCAAAGCCTGTGGATTATATAAAATGCTTTTCTTCTTACCACCTGGTGGATTACACCTCTAGGGAATCTACATGAAAAGTAACGTTCCTGAAGTTTTCCTTGAAAACATATCTGATTTTGATTCATCATCTAACAGTACAGTTCATAGAATTTAACAGAAAGCTTGTAAACACAACGGATGTTTCAATATAATTTTGTCCTTAGAGATATCATTTCAACCTAGATTCAGAGTACTCCAGCTTTTATTTATCCCCTCTCACTCTCAGCAATATCCTGATCAATCAAAGCAAGCCTGACTTATTTAAATCTCTGCAAGCTCTGTAGTGATAGACTGTGGTTCGCTGCTTTCAGATGACTGCAGTCATACTGTAACAAAACATTTCCTTACCAAAAGTAACCCCTTTCTCAGAGTTAACAAGGCCACCCTCAGGCCAGCGGAGTGGCGGAAGTACTGCTTTATAAGAGTCACTTATTCGGACTGAAATTTACTCCTTTGTAAAAGGCAAGCTCAAGCCTCTGGGCTGGTGTAGCCTACATGCAATGTGTTAGTTTTGGGCTGGCCCTCTGGAATATTTTCCTCTCTATCTTTCAAACAGTGACTATATGGGGTGGGTTTTTTTCTGTTTCCTGGGGCTGGTTGCTGTTACTGGAATATAAAGTGTAATAATATTGCACGTCTTCAAGCATAATGGATCTTCTCAGTCTTAGGGGAAGAGGCTGGCATTTGACGTTTCTGGTGAAAGAACAGGTATTTGGCAAAAAAAGACTGCTGAAACACGGGTCTACAAAATGAAGGTATAAGCTTTGATCGCACTGATAAGGTTGTGACATTGTTGATCATTTTCTGGAGTAAGCTAGGTTAGTATCTCTCATGCTAAGTCATATGTGTTCCTGGATTTACTTTAGTAAACATTTACTTGCAGTTCATCAGCTTCCTCATGTTCAGGTGCATTCTTGTAAATGTTTGTCAAAATGCTTTCATTTTGTGTTTGGAGAATTTGAAGTGACATGACAGTATTTACAAGTTATTGTGTCGTTGTCATAGTAAGTTAAATAAAAGCTCATTAGTGGCTTAAGGATGTAACTGGGCATGTGGCAATTTTGAAAAAATATCCTCGTATGCTTGGCTGAGGCCATGAAACAGCTGCCAGGCTGCTCTGCCACCTCTGCTTCTTCTCAGACAATAGCAAGCAAGCATGTGTACACATGCCTTCGTATGAGAGGGAAAAAGATAGAGATACTTTCTTTGTATTTTGACTGAAATTCATTGTCTTATTGCCAGATAACGTAGACCAGGAAAAAATAAGTCAGAATTTTTCTCAACAGCCGGGAGACAAAATACGAAATGTTATTTTCAATTTCTTAATCTGAAAATAAGTCTCATTCTGCAGATTGTGCACGTCTCCACACGTTCCTCCCCATGTCTCACTGATCTGTTTTCAGGATTGTGTTTTGTAGAAATGATGGGGAAGTGCCCAAGAACTAGGCTGGGTCAGGAGCTGCCACAGCGATGGAGGGAGGGAGTCAAGCAGGCACATTTATGTCAGTTTGACATTTCAGATAATAGAGGTCACTCCTTCAAGTCACAGTCCCCCTGAGATGAGCAGATTTCTGCTGGTGAGTGTGGGAAGAGCTGGGGCCATTAAATTGTCCCTTTGCTGCAAGTGAAGCATGGTGATCAGCTGGAAGAAAAGAGTTCCTTTAATTTTTGCGAGGCAAATTCTGCTCCCTTTCTGTTGTGGGTGAATGATGAATGATCCCACTCATCTCAGTGGTCATACCTGCAGCTGGAAGAACAGGATTTGAATTTCTAGAATAAAGCATAATGTTGTGAATGAACCGGAATGAGATGGACTAGCGCAGCAATGTAAAAGACTTCCCTTTCTTTTGCTATGGCGACTAAGATCTTGAAAGATTGTTTTCTGTGAATGCTGTTTATGACATCTGAGACCAAATAGATTTTTTCCACTTTTTAACAGGTTTTGAGCACTTTTTCAAATGAACACTCAATAGTGCCTGGTCTTTAGAAGTACTGATGAGCCCTGTCCCCCCAAGGTGTTACTGCTCTCTATCTTGGGCGCTTTTCCTAGCAGTTGCAGAAGCTAGT
The DNA here is from genome assembly GCA_009769605.1 of Bucorvus abyssinicus. Taxonomy (NCBI): domain Eukaryota; kingdom Metazoa; phylum Chordata; class Aves; order Bucerotiformes; family Bucorvidae; genus Bucorvus; species Bucorvus abyssinicus. The sequence continues at coordinate 52,911,699 of CM020026.1, forward strand.
AATATGCAGTGTGATAACAGTATTAGTGCAAGGTTTATAGTGTAATGTTTGCTAAGTGTTTTGAAACTGGGACTTGGGAAATGCTCTGGAAGAGCAAATAAATTATTATTTGTGCAGTCCCTTTCATTAAATGGTATGAGAACCTTCTTATAACTTTACAACAATATCAGATTTAATAAACTATATTAGCCTTTTTTCAGAACTGGGGATAAAACCCCCAAATAAACAATCTAATGAGAGTCGTCAAATTAGAAATATAGCTTTATTTTTTTGTTTGTTTTTAATTAAAAGTAGATTTTTTTAAAAAAATATCAGTTTGTCCTTGGGACTTCTTCCACTAAAGTATTCTAATTACAACATCAAGGGCTACTTAGCTTACTGCTATTTAAGTGTGAATTGCCATATTTCTTAAATATTTTTTTTTTTTAATTAAGAGTGGAGAAAACAAAGAATTAAAAACTCGATTGCTGTAGAAAAAAGAGGGGGAAATCAACTCTACGTTCACTTTACCTTTTAGATATCTGTACTGAAATCTTTATTCCACAGAGGCTTAAGAAATAACTTAACATAAAAGCTTGGCTGTGATATGACCCATTGGTAGCTTGTTATAAAGAAGCAAGAACCAAAAGTGGTGGAAAAAAAAGGAAGTGTAATAATAGTATTTGTGATTTACAGTAAGCTGAACTGTAGCATCAGCTACAATTGCTTTTCATGAAAAAACAGGAGCTGATTGATTCCCTTGGTCATTGAATTTCTATAGATGTTATTCAGAAAATTTAAACAGGTCAGGATTGAATCTGGAGGAAATTATCCACTTCCTGTCTAACTGAAGACAAAACATTTACTAAATCTTGTAATCTTTTCTTTCTTGAAATGAAACCCCCACATACAAACTTCTATTTAATGTGCCACTTCCTTTACATTTCCTTGTGAGAAGCAGTCTTGTGCTTAGCTAGATTATATGCCTGAGAGCCAAGTATACACCAGGAGCTAAAATATGTGCCTATGAGCTAAAAGTGAGAGATTCTACCCTTGTCTAATTTCTTCTGGGAATAAGTGATATATGAAAATAAAAAGCATATTTGTGTGGTAAATATACAATAATTACATCGTGTGTGTATATATATATTTATGCATCATATATAGCTGTGCAACAGCTCCTTAAACATTTGAAGGGGAATTGAAAGAGACTCTGAACATGTTTGCAAACATGGTAACTCTACTAGGGAAAAGGGAGGCTGAGTTTTCTTTCTTGCTGAACTGTTATCGAATCCTTAAGGTCAGATAGCCAAATTTCACAATTCTGCAATTATCTAAATCTTTAGAAACCCTGCATTACTCAGGACAAAATGGACTCTTACCAAGATGTGGATTTCCCTCTAACCTGGGAGGGAAAATATAGAGTTGCTCTCTGAACCCCCAAATAGCACATGTACTTTTATTTTGTAGAGGGTTAGTTTGTTAGGTTGCAACCTACTTGTACACACTCTTTTTACTTGTGTGATCTTTCTGTAAGAATTATTGCGTCTTGACTTTTAGACTTGCAAAAACGGAGAGAGGAATCATGATAAATTTGAAGATCTGGAGAACATAATTCTGATGAGCTGCATTCTTTCCCTACCACCCTCCAACGGTACAAACATCCCAGGTGTGAGTCCTTGTGCAGCAGCCTTGTCACCGGGACCTTGCAGCCCAGCCCAACTCCTCCAGAATGCGGTTTCTGGGAACAATGGGCACCGTGAACAATATGCCTGACAGTGGTTCGTTTAGTTATTTTCTTGGATCATCATTGTCTCCAGGGCAAATTAAAATTTGCAGGAGTTCTTGGCATTTGCAGTAGGGAAGAGCTAAGGCTAGAAGGAGTAAAGCCAGGAATTAGGGCAACTAGGATTCTTATATTTTGTAAATACCTTCAGATGACATATCACATCATATTACTGCCTTAATGACTACATGTGTCAGGAATTTCCTATAGATCTGACTTCAGTGAAATTATTAACTCTTCAAAACCAGGAAAGTCTTGAAAAATTAAGAAATTACTTAGGATGAGAAAGAGCAAAGATTAAAAGAACATAGTGTTTCTTATGGAGGGCTGTGTGATTACAAAGCAAAGCTACTAAAATCTCTGTAGAATAGCTGCTATGTGTTACTAATGTCTGTCTGTCTATCTAACATTCATTATCTTTTGTCCATTTCAGTGTGGTATTAAGGTTTGTTTTTCTTATTGTACTCTCAGAGCGATTTATTGAAGATGCACTTTACTATAAATATTGTTGCTCTAACTTTACTGCTTTTAAAGTCATGCTCTAATGATGGACAATCAGAATCACAGTGCTGGACTCCTTTTCTTTTGCACTTCTTGAGAATTTTTATTCTTGTTGCTTGTCTCTGCCAGATCTTCTCTGGAATTTATATCCATACTTGTTAGAAGTTTATTAGCAGCCAAAATTTCATTTTTTCACATAGATACTCCTTCACTTACCTTTTTAAAATGGGGCATAGAAGAAACTCTTTGTGTACTTACTCTGAAAAAAGATTTCAGAGGGAAGAGAGAAAAAAGTTATTGTATAACTCTTTATTCTGATTTGTTACAGCAGAACTACAAACAAAAAAGTGAAAGAATAAATGTAATTTGTATGAGAATATTGTTAAATCTCACAAAAACATTGATATATCATCTGTGTATTTATACAGAAGGGACTTGAACTAGATGGACATAAATTGCTTTTACTCAAAGAATCCAATAATCTTAAGGTCAAAAGTTTAAAATTCAGGCCTGATCCACAGCCCAGCTGAGTTTTCCTTTTGGCCTTAGTACTGCCTGGATCGGGCTCAATCAGGCATTTTTTATTGTAATGGATTTTTATCTTTTTCAGGCAAAAAAGGAACTTAATTCTTTTTGTAAATAAATATTACCTTATAGATTTGACTCTGTAAACTGTGTGTGGAAGATTGATATTCTAGAAATCTGTATGATTAAACTGGGGAAATGGAGGTGAGAGCTACTCCGTAGTTCAAAATGCCCAGGCTCTGATGCCATACTATGCAACATCAAAGGCTGGTGATTAACGTCTCCTGATCTGTGATAATACTGATTACACTAGCAAATTCCTTTATTCATTAAATGTTTTTATTTATTTTCTTTAACCCAAGCCTAAATGCAAAAGTAAGCGAATTCTCACGTAGTCGTATAATCTTTGGACTTGTTGCAGTCAAGTTTTCTAGGAAATGGTACATCTTGTTCCTGTCCTGGGTCTCTGTTGCCATATTGCCATCACTTATGTTTGTTATTTAATAGTTGGACTTAGTACACATAAGCTATGTCTATGTTAGCAAATACTGCAGCCTGTACAAATGGATTTGTATAGCAAAAAAGTGGCAGCTGAGAACCCCAATTCCATGGTGTAAATATTTCAAGAGGTTTACTTTGCAGTGGTTCTAACCCCAGTCCCACAACTGTCCTTTAGTGTCTGGAACATATCAGATGAAACCCTGGAGCAATAATTCTAGTTTAGTTTGATTCGAAATCCAGTTTGTGCTGAGACCAGCCTGTGATATGAACTGAAGCAGGGACAGTTGATAGACGTGATTCAAAACTGCTGAATGCTGAGCAGTGATGTAGATACGCCCGCAGATGACTGGAATGGGAAGAGCTTGCCATAAAGCAGATGCACAAAGATCTTGTCCAATTTTCACATGGTGTATTATCATCTTTACTTCAGCTAAGATCTTTGTGGTTTGATAGGCAGCAGACTTTGATGTGCCCAGATCCTTCTGCCACCATTTCCTAATGAAATTGAAGACGTTCCGTTCATTGGGATGAGCTGTGAAATATGGTGCTGTTGGTAAGACAGCAAACGTGAAGGTGTTGCAGCACCATTTCCTCAGTATACTTAGTTTCCATAAAGCCAGATTTAATATCAATATATAAAGATTTTGATATATTTATGACGTAAAATAACAAAGACCTGCTATTTCAATTAAGCAAATTATTTACAGTAGCTGGCAATTTGGTTGGTAATTTCAAAATACTCTGCTATGCACAGTATCTCTTCTAGGCATGTGTGTGGTTTCCTGTTGAGGAAACCATCATAAAAAGATCCCTTATCAAGTGTGTATTGTGGTATGGATTGGACAGGTTTAGTGTTACTTCTCGCATCACCAAACCAGTGATTTATCAAGTTGAATGGAAACAACAGGTCTCACAGCAACCTCAAGGTGTGGGGAATGACAGGCAATATCTTAGATGAGTTGCTCTGACTTTAGTGTGTATGAGAAATCTTGAGATCCCTGTGTGAAGTTCCTGAAAGAGATATTCCTGTGATGAAATTTGCCCATTAGAGCATGTAAAAAGATACAATGAAGATAAAAATATAACAGCAGGTGCTTAATTTAGCCCCCTGAAATCCTGTGAATAACCCACTTCCTATCCTCTGGCCAGGCTACTAAATGAGGCATGGTCAGTAATTACTGAATTATCCCTTTCAGCAGGGAGTAAGCAACATGGGTGCTAGGCTTTTGTTATTTTACATTCACCCCTATTAGTATTACTTGCTGCACCTAATAGGCTGATAAATGGGGTGCTGCTACTGTCAGTGACTAAATGGCACTTAATATTCCATTTTGAAGTTCAGGAAATCAGAAGAAGGAGGGAGAGGCTTTTGATGGCCGTTTGCTCAGTGACACGGACTTATAATCAGGGAAATTGATGTTGAGGGTTCAGTTACACAGATCACAAAATGGAGCTGTAAAATTGTGCAGTCTATGCAATGGACTGCAGCAGTACAATCCTTCACCTTATTAGCATTACCTCCAAATATAGTGTTAAAAAATCGAAAGAGACCCCAGTCTCTCATTCCTGCAACATTACTTCAGTATAGGTAATGAAAGAGCAAGAGTTTGGACCAGAATGCTGCATTTCGTTGCGGAATATAACAGGCCACTGAAGACGGTTTAAGGTGACAATTTCTGCTTTGTGGTGCTCAAAGGCTGTGAGCAGGCACCTTTGCTTAGGGCAGGGCAAGGAGAACATCTTCAAACAGTCACAACAATGGCTTCTGCGGACTTGCTCTGGGACAGCTAATCTGCAGTTGTTAAAGCCAATACACGTTTGATACTTTGTAACTTAGCAATTGCTATACCTAGGCATAGTTTTATCTTTGTAGCAGTTGAGATAACACACTGTAGCCACTCTGAAGAAAAGGAATTCAGATCCAGACAGGGAGAGCTTGGTCAGATGGATCTGAATGCAAGTCTGGGTTTTAAACATTCCCATTATTCAGAGATGTTCGTATTTGGACAGCTGGTTCTGGCCTTTTTTGGTTCTCCCACATAGAATAATATTGTCCACTGATTCATGAGGAAAAGGCAATGCAGCAAGCAGCTTAACAGTAGACACAGTGTGGACAGGGTAATGCATAAGCTGAGGTTTTATAGTCTGAGAGAAGTAGCTTGGTCTCTACTGGGTTACTGAAGTCCTTCTCTTGGGTTGTGACCTCTTTTCTGACCCAAACGTCATCACAGGATTAGGTGGATTCAGAATCTCCATGCTCTCCCTGCCACTGAACCTCTCTCGGTCTGAATTTCACCAATGTTTTGAGAACTGCCTTCTTAGCAGCCCCTACCATCTGGAATAGCTTCACTGTGGCTCTCTGCCTCATTGACTTTCTTCTTCATTTTAAATCTCAGTTGACCATTTATCTTTTCTACCTTGCCAATTTCTTTTAATTTCCCTGTCCATCTGCTTGGTCTATTTAAGTCTGTGAAAGCTTTTAGGTTACGTATTTTATAGTAGATGCACGGGAAAATGGCACCATATTATATATGAACAACTTCCCCAGCTTGAGCAAGCGTGCTGTTAGCATCAGCTGTAAAATCCTATGTCTCCCCAAAGTGCTCAGTGTTTCAATTCACAAAGTTAGAGGGGGATGCTGAGATTGTGTTGGCAGCCAAAAGAGTATACTTACTTTCCTAGAACTGCAGCAAGTAGAGCAGATGGTATTTCCCCCCACTCCACATCACTCTCTGTCCGTTCCTTCTTCATGCCCCATTGTTCATTTTTCACACCTCTCTGTCGGTTTGGTTCACATTCAACAGCCACTGAAGTCAATGGAGAATCTCCCACTGACTTCATTTGGCTTTGCATCACGCTTCCTGTGATCTCTCCTCTCTTCAGCTATGCCTGAACCAAATCCCTACTCTGACCTCTTAACAGTTTGAATGCTGTCTGTGCATCATCTCTCTTCTCACTTCCTGCACTTTGCCAAGAGCCTCAGCAGAGCAGTGATGGGGAAAGCTGTGTGGTATAGATACTGCTCGGGTCAGTAGCTGGAAAGAAAACCTGTGAAAAATGTTCAGTTTGGATTACTCTGAAGCAACATTTTCTCTAGCTTTTTTCTCATGGAACCAGAAAGAAAACAGGAACATAATCTTGAGTTAAATATTATGGAAATGAAATTGAAATGTTTTGGTTTACTTTGGTTTTTACTTTTCATTAAAATGAAAATTCCTGTCAAAATGGAAATTAAACCCCTCTGCTGTGAAAAAGTCATAGTGAAATACCTTGCGTTTCATGAAATAATGCAGTCAGTTTTCCATAAATCACTTTTCCCAAAATTCATTGGTTATATTTATTAACCCCAGAACATATATTCGTTTTCTGATGAATCAACTACTCAGTTATTTGATGCTATTTCCTTTCATGTTTTTCTCTATCCCAAAGCGCTAGCTACCCCCTGTCTTGCTGACATCCTTCCTAATCACCTATTTCTTTTATAGACTAGAAATAAAAGGCAGGGGGAAAAAATGGGAAAGAAAAAAAAACCACAGGAGAAAAAAAGACAGGATTGTTGTGGCTGTTCCTCCAACTTTTGTTGTATTGTTTAGGCTGGTGGTGATTCCCTTGATTTTTCAATCTAGTACAAAACTGGAATAATTTGCATTCTCCAGTTCATGCTGCCTGCAGCTCCATCGAGCTTGAGAACGCCGTCTTGTGAGCTCCTGTATGGTATCTCACTTCAGTAATGGCTTTGACTAAAATTTCTATGATTTTTCTCTCAAAGGCTTTAGTCTTTTTCTGAGTGTTCAGTTTCTAAGGACAAAATCATTGCCCCAATGAAGTCAAATGAAAATTTCCATCAACTTCATGTAGTCAAAATGGCTCCTTGTATATCTAACAACCTCTGCATTACTTGACACTTGAGTCACCCCAGAAACAAAAATTCTTCTTAACACTACTGTTATGGTTGTCATAAGCAGTACCTCAGAAGCAGCTCTCTGCACTTTGCTACCCCTGGGAATTGTTTTGTGTTTTAATTCACATCCTTAGGAGTTGTGAGATTTCTCAGAAACTTGCAGGATTTAGCCCTAATAGTATTTACAGTAATTAAGCACACTAATTAAATGTCAAAACAACTAATGACAAATTGATTCAATGCCAAATAAAGGACTCAAATAAATGCTTAATTAAAGATGTTAATAAAATCTCCCTCAGCCCTTTACAGCCCGCTTTCTAGGGCTAAAGATGACTTTCTTGCTCAGATATCTTTATGCCCTTTACAAGCCCAGTCTCTAGGGTTACTGCCTTCTTTAACCTCTGGATTAAATGCTTGTTAGCTAAGCACTGTATAAACCCATTCAAAATGCTATGAAAATAATTAAGCTGTCTCCAGAATGCTCTGTGTCCTCCAGATATGATATGCCATGACATTCCCATCTGCATGCAGGTTCCCATTTGCTAGGGTATGCAAGGTTGTGTCTTATTTTGAGCCTACTGGACAGGAGGATGTATGTCTGACCGCAAGACCTCCTAAATCAAATGGCATAAATCACGTGCTTCAATTTAGGCTAAGTACCTTGATGAATTGAAGCCAAAGTGAGAAAGAGCATAGCCATAATGCAGTCCAGTCCAAGTAAAGCAAGACAGCTATTTTGTAATTCATTACTGATTTTGTTGTCTTATGCAGAACCTAGCTAGAAAAATATATTTTTTAAAATAAATGTATTGGAGAATGGAGCTGCCATAAGAAATGGCTATTAAGCAGGACTCAAAGAGGAGAGTTCTTTAAGTTGCTATTCAATATTTCTTTCACATGCCAGGAATCTCTCTCTCATTCTGGCAGATAGCCTCATTAGATATTTCACTCCTTAGTGGTACATATAACTTTTTACATTTTGTGTCAATAATGATAAAACAAATGCTTATAAAAGTAGAAAATGAAGAGTAATTTCCCAGCCTCTCACGGAAAGATGACTTGCAGAAGACAAGTCGAGCAGACAGACTGCTGTGATCACCAGGGACACAATATAAAGTGCATGGCAGTCCTTTCCCTTTTATCTGTAATGTTGTTTTGTGATGGGATTGCTGTCTTTGGGGTTATCAGCAGATTGCTGATCTCAAAGTTTTCCTTTCTCCCTCTGATATGTTACATCCTTTCACATTATCTCATCTAACAAGCCAGTGTGATTTCAGATAACACTGTATACGTTTAACTTGAGAAGAAGCTCTGAGCCCAGCTTGGGTTTGTCTTGGTGTTATCCAGCTCCAAATCTGGGGCAGATGGAAGTGAACAGGATGTCAGTGAGAAGGAAAGTATTCCCTACACTTGCATAAGCTACCTCTATCTCTGCACTGTTTGCATATAAAAGAAAGCAGGTTGTGCAGCCTGTGAGGAAATTACTACGCTGATCTGAGTGATACAATTTGGAGATCGCTGGAAATATTAACAACATGTATCCTATATGCCAGCTTTAATTGTGGGGGAGGGAGAGGAGTAGAAATGGAGAAGGAGCTAATTCATATGAAGGTGCTGCTTGCAGTGTGCCGAATTACCTGTTGGATATCTGAGTACTTGCAAATATTGCAAATAACTTGCACTTATCCCTATGGAAACCCAAGAGAAAAAGCTTGCATAGCCATCAAGTTAAGAAGTATGAAAACAAATGAACATGAAGGAGGCTTAAGAAAAAAAGCCCCAAAACAAAACACAAAACCCTGAAGTGTGAAAAGAATTAGAATTAACAGCCTTATCCAAAACAGAGTTGCTCTAACTGCTGATCTTTCTAAACTGCAACACTCTACATCCTCCAATTATGTTCGCATGCTGCTTTCCATCAAGAATAAAGAAAAAACCCCAATCCTCCAGGCAATGTTATTTCAAATGATTCATCACATCATGGGACAATTTACTACAATGTCAGATCACTGTTACGCTAAGTCATGTTCTGACCCATCAAAGATTCTTAAATTTCCTTCTTGTTTTTTCCTGGCTGTTTGTTAGAGTATCTACTCTTACTTTGTTTATATCTTCAGTAACTTTAATTAGCTCTTATTTAGTGTCATGCTGGCATTTGTGTTTCCCACTGTTATCCTTCAGCACATATTACACAGTTTGGGTGGGTTTCTTTAGTTACTATGTATGCATATTTTTCAGACATTAGGAAGGGCCCAAAACTTCTGTGTTTTTTAAACTCTAGCTGCTGCTCAAAGAAAATATACTACTTATACGTGTAGCCTTTTACTGTTTATGTCCTTAGACCATCGTGATTAGAACAGCAGGACTGTAGAGCATTTTAAAACGCTGTCACTAATGTCAAATGCTATTTTAAGCCACTGTGAGAGATTGAGAATAGAAAAAAGAGCTCTGGGTCATGGCTTGTGTCTATTAGAAAAAAATATTTAACTTAATTTCCCTTCAAATTTGTAAAGCGCAAGAACAACAGCAGTGCTTCTCTGCCAGGAATTTGTTTTGCTGGAGAAGAAATATGTGGGGATCACTGAAAGTATTAAAAGCAAGGGATTCTTCTGGAGTGCTGCATCCATGTCCGCAGGAGTTTTGTCCTTGGCTGTTTGCGATACAATTCTGCAAAGTGAAGCAGAGAGTGCAAAGAAAGACAGAGACAAAGCTGATGAAAATAGAGCATCTGCAAGCTCTCCTTAAGGGACTTCCTAATATTTGTCTGTGTGTGTCTTTCTCTGTCCTTTGTTAGTGCTGTTGATGAAAATAGTGATGTCTGTTAAGGTAAATCTATACAAGCAGCTTCACATCCCTGGAGTGAAAGGGGCTTCTATTCTTTACATAGCCTCGGGAGAAGTTGCACGACAATTCTGAACCCTAAGTCTTTGAGCAATTATTTGAATTGTTCTCAATATCATGCAGTATTTCCATGGCTAACTTGAAAAACTGTTCTATTATCACCACGGGAAGTAGCCTAGAAGGGAAATGCTACTCTGTAATAAACAAGACGCTGTGTGGCATGGCTGCACTAAGATGAAGAAGGAAAAAAATCACCATACAGTTCAGCGGTACTTAAAAGAAGCAAAATTACTCCAATCTGAGCAAAATGTTATGGTTGTTTCCAGAGCGTCTCAACATGGAAACATGGGAGTACAAGATAAAGCTCTGCTGAAAATGGTTGTGTCTCCTGATAGCTTTAGTCAGCTGTGGCAGGAAAAACAAAGGCATTTCTTGCTGTGCTGCAGAAATTTGTACTGGGCAGTAATAAAGGAATAGAATTAGGAAGTCACACTCACATAATAATGCAATGCAAATTTCATTTGCTTCAGTAAAAGCATAACAAATTCCCTGTATCCTACAATAATTTCAGTTATTCTTTTAGAATTCTTCCATTCTTCCATTGAAGAGTAAGTTGCAATAGTTTGAGAGGTGGAAATTGCATCATCACTGCATGAAAATACGAAGATTAAATTAAGCTTTGTCCATAAAAGAAGAAAAAAGAATGTCTTTAGTGTCAAAAAACTTGATTTCAATAATGCCATAGAATTGTTAAACATTTTAATGGAAAAAGGAGAAATAAGAGTTTGAGAAGGACATTTTCAAGAAATGCGAGTGCCTAGCCATAATTTTCAGAACTAAAGTAATTTTGATCTCCAAAGTTGAGAGCATCTGGGAGATCTTACCTGTTCACATTTCAATAGAACAGTTAAGACTTGGAAACTATTAGCTAAAACAGAGGGGATACAGATTAGTGCTAATAATCTAAATTGAATACATCCACAAAGAAAATATTTAAAGTTACAAGAAGTCACGCTGAAAGGGGCCAGAGGAAGTTTCCCAGGAGACCTTCACTAGTCTGATTCTGCGATGGTGCAATTCCCCATGCCCCACTCATGGCCACTCGATACAGGGTGCGACTCTCCTCCCTGGGCCACACAACAATATGCTGGAAAAGCCAAATGCAGGTTGTGACAGGTACCAGGGCGTTAAGGCCCCCGCTTAAGTTTCTGGCTCCTGCATCCCCTGTTCTCTGGGGACCATAATGACAATCACCTCCTGCAGTGGACCAGAAGGTTGAGGCGCTCCCTCGGCACAGCTGGTTCCTCCTCCCCTCACTATTGTCCTGAACCTTCTTACAACCTGGTACACATGGTCATGGCCAAAGGTGGGGACACCAGGACCCCAAGATCCAGCAAGTTCTGAGCATGCCCAGGCCAAAACACAGCATCACTCGAGTTAGGCCGAAGCGGAAAAGTACCTGACAAAAATCAAAAGTGAGACCCTTTGAGGCCTCCTGGATCACACCGGCCTGCATCCAGCATCTCCCCTGAGCTGGGATGCCTCTCAGGTTCTTTTGAGGCCAACACAAGGCCTGGGCAAGGACCAGCCCTTCAAGGCTCACCCATCACCCGTTGAGTAATGCCGATGCGTTGTGAGTATTTTCTCTAAACTCGAAGAAGGAAATGTTGACTATAGGGTGGCCTCTTCCTCCCACCCCTCTGCCGGTTCTGGTGGTTTGCTTTAAGCATTTGAGAGTGGGCTCCTCATCCAAGTATTTCTGTTTGTTTGTATGTGCATATGTCTTGAGTTTGTGTATATATATATTTTTTTTGATTTCAGGTACCTTGTAGTAAGTTAGTGTGAATATCGTCATTCTCAAATCTGTAATCAAGTCACTGTTTTACTTTGCTAAATCACTTGCTGGCTCTTAAATTGGTCGATCATTAAGTGCTGCTAAAATCCAACTCTTTGATTTACCTTATACTGGCAGTGAAGTTGGAATTGTCACATCAGAGCGCGTTAAATGTGTTCATTTGTGACAGATTCCTCAAGAGCATATCATGGAGCTGTTCTGGATTAAAGTTGGTGTGTAACCAGGTGTGTTAGTTAGAACTAATGTAAGTGTCTCTACTAATGTCAGGTAGTGTGGGGTAGTTTGCTGGGGACACAGCGTTAAAGGTGCCATCAGTACAGAGAGGAAATTGGGTACTTTTCGGAAAGAACCAGGTGGCCTGGGTCATCACAGTGATAAAAATTTGATGAAATATAACCATGAAAATGTACAGTTAAGTAGTCAGTAATGTATAAGCCTCTTTCACGGGCACCCCCTTGCCGTGGGGAAAGAGCTTGCGTGCCCTTGTGAAGTTGAGAGCTATGCTGGTGGTGGCATATGCCTCCGGTAGGGTCTCCCAAGCCTGACAGGTCTCAACTGAAGGGTCAGACAAAGTGTGTCCACGGGCAGGATGGGCTCACTAGCCTTCGGGCAACCATCCTAGGAGAAGGACAACTCTAACTCCAAACCCGGGCAGATGGAGCTCGTTTAGCCCTGTAAGGCCATCCATCTAAGAGAAGGATACTCTAACCAAACCTACGACCTGAGGACTTCGCTGTCACCGTCCAAGCTCGCTAGGCCCTGGCAGATGAACCTCAGGTGTAAAGGGTGGGGCCAGTCTCGCGCACGCTGCGCCTCACCTAAAAAATCCACCGCGCAGGCTTGAAGGGTGTACTCACGTTTGCAAAGCCCTGTAGCGACAGGCAAGGGACGAAACGGCAATACCACCCAAGGAGACCCTCCGGTGTGCTCTTTGCAACCGGTCTTGCCTATCCCGCATTGGCCTTTTCAGCCATCAGCGCGCTTGCAATAAGCGTGAGCAAAGCCCTTCCCAAATCTTCGTCCGCGAAGCCAAGCCATGAATGTATAAGCAGAATGTCTCCTATATCGTGGGAGCTCATTAGTCAGAAATTATTAAGGATCAGAAGGATCTGCATCTACTAGTTGTTCAGACAGTGATTAGGAGCTGCTCCTGTCATGTTGCTATTAAAAAGGCAAATACAGTTCTAAAATACTTTTGACAAGCTGTTTCCAGGAGAGCTGGCAATGCCAGTGGATGTCTCACTGGTTCATCTGGAATACAGTGTGTGCCATTTTGTGCACCTGCATATTAAAAAAAGAAGAATTTAGGCTTAAATAGGCATAAAGAAGGAGGCTAGAAAAATGAATAAAAAGAAATTAAGGTGGAGTGGCTTTGTTCGCCTAACAAAATAAACACTTGAGAGAGAATGTAATTTGTTTCTGTGAATGAATTGAGAAACAGGTACCAAAGAATCTTTAAAGGTAGAAAAAACAAGTTACAACAAAAACGTGTATAAATTAATACCATTAAATAAAAATATGAAGTCTAAAAATCATAATAGTGGGGTTCTGGATTATCCTTCTAACAAAAGATGAAGAAGAAGCAGAATTAATATTTTTAAGGTGAAGCTCTATTATTTTATGAAGGGGATAGAAGTTGCAGCAGGGTGCTTGGCCTGGATGGAAATTGAGAGTGCGTCTATTATAACATTTTAGCTGGAATCAGAAGGGCACTTTTGAAGTGGGCTCCCCAGCATCCCACAGCTGTGCTTTATTTCGCAGTGGAGTGGTCTCACACTGCACAGTTTCAGATGAAGCTGAACTGGAAGGTGCAGTCCAGAAGTACACTTGGTGCTGCGGCTGTTGATGGCTTCTCAGCTGATAGGACCAGGCTAGAGCTGCTAGAAGGTAAAACCCTGAGAAGCGCATGTGCTGTGCTTCTTAGCACAACGGTTTCACTGTCTCTATCGGCTACTGTTCCTGTAACCTGACTGAAGAGGAAAAACGGTGAATCTGCGATTCAGTCTCTGTTGGATTTCTTGCTCATAGCTCAGAAGGCTAGAATGAAATCCAACTTAATGTCAAAGGAAGGCATTTTGTATTTATTTATATAAAGTTAGTGGTGTACTGGTATTTGAAAAGTAGAACTGAAGGTTTTAATGCTTTCTAGGTAGAACCTTCCTTATATATATTTTTTTATATACATACACACACATTGCACACGCAGATATATATATATAGGCACAGTATCCTAGAGAGCAAAGTCCTATATCACATCACAAATTCCATAAAGGAATTGACAATTAATATGGTCTTATTTATAGCTTTTTATTTTGCTTACAATATTTATTCAATGTCAGTATACTATATTAATTGCAAGGACTTAGCCCTCCTTTGCTGCATTAGGATATAATAATTAATACAAAGTCTCAGTCCCCAACTAGCATATTGACTCCCAGAATAAAATAATTTGCTTGATGTTGTAAGATAGTGAGAGCAAAATTTGGCAGCCTGTGGCTGGCCAGGGACGCATTGGTCCACAGAGATTAAGAAAAGCACCCTACACATATGTACAGCTGGAATGTTTGGTGTTTAGAGAGTGCCTGGTCATGTGATCTACACTTAAGCATCTCACTGTCTTAATTTTCCAAGGTACATGCAGTAACTGTAAAAACAGTTGTTTATTTAGCTAGATAAGTGTGAATAGGAAAGGTCTGCTATCAGCACCTTTTTTAAAAACATCGGAGTTATATTCTAGAAAGAGTGCACGTACGTCTCATCTGTGCACCAGGTATGTATGCCGTAAGGTTCCTAATGTTCATTAAGTATTTTGCTGCTCGTCCACGAGAATGCTGGGCATCTGAAAAATGTGAGGGGTCTGTGAGAGGTAGATATTCTCATCTAATACAACTTCATTATTCCAAAACTTAACTGCCATATAATGTTTATTCAACTATTTAATAATGAAAAGCACGGTGCAAGTGTTTCCCGCTCAGGTCAGTGCCGTTAGCAGTGGGCTGGTAAGTCAGGCACAGAGGCAGGGAGACCAGCTGTGGGGTTCTGCGTTGGGCCAAGCCATCTTCTGCTCCTCCAGCTGCCCTGAGCTTGCTTTCTGCAAGTTCCTTGGGCCGACTGGCTCCCCTGAACAGGAGGTCAGCAAGTAATCTTTGTTACCGTTGCACAAACAACTTCTTGCAAACCAAGGCCTTGCAGGATAATGTAGCTGAATCATTCATGGCTTGGCTTCGCGGACGAAGATTTGGGAAGGGCTTTGCCCACGCTTATTGCAAGCGCGTTGATGGCTGAAAAGGCCAATGCGGGATAGGCAAGACCGGTTGCAAAGAGCACACCGGAGGGTCTCCTTGGGTGGTATAGTCGAGGCACGGTTCTTTCTGCGCTGTCTTTTCTCCTTGCTCTTAGTGGCCCAAAACGTTGCTGATGAGATTTCATTCAATATAGGTGGACAAGTAAATCGAAGCACTTGGGCAGCTAGAAAATTTATCCCCTGAAATGTCTATAATTCCTTCTAAGAAGAGCCTTGTGTTTCTGCCAACAATCGATTTTAAGCATTATTTTTGTCTTGAAGAGAACTTATCAGTCTCCACCCTTCTGCTCGGAAGAGGTCAGTAACACAGGGGACCACAGAAGACTGATTTTTAGTCAAAGTTTGCTGCCTTATTCAAGTACCGTTCAGTTGTGCTGTGTGTTTTTTCAAAGAGTCAAGAGCCTATAGCATTTCATTCTCTCCCTTTCGAGTATTAAATATACTCTGGGTTTGCCAGAATATGGACAGAGATGTGTTGTGCTGTTTCTAATTGATCTTTCTGTTTCTGTTTGGCCTATTTTACATTTTGCAAGTAGGCAACTTTGGGAGTGAAAGGAAAGAAAAGATTCCACTAAGTTTAATAAGGAGAGATCGAATTTAAAATGTATCACTCCTTTTCTCTAGGTATCTGGCACTTCTGTATGTTCATCAACAAGGGACTGTCATTTATAGTAACTGAAAAAGGGAGCCATCACTGTCAACTTACTTTTGAAGTTGCTGCATGCAGGACTGTGGGCAACCTTAGACCACACAAAATAAGCTTTTCTTTTTCTTTTATATACAGTTGTCGTGGCAGCCCTGTATTGGCCAACACCAGATACCCCACACCAACAACAATTGCTGTGCAGTTAAGTCTGAGTCTCTTTGTTATAAAAGTCTGGGAGGCTTTTGGAGATTTACAAAGACAGTGAAACCTTCACTCAGTATGCTACTGCATCTCAGCTAGATGTCCTGTGATGGGCAAATCACTTGCTAAGGATTGCTGAACATCGTAATGCTAAACTGCATTCGGTCACCTGAATATTTCCAATATTAATTGTAATGAAAGGTATTCAGCTGTCAGAGCTCCCAGAGCGCTTGTGCCAAAATCTGACAGGCTGGGACTTGAGGACTGTGGCTTGTACCACACTACCAAGGCATTCTCTTATGTTAATAAGCAAAGTTGCCGTAGGATGGTCGTTAACAGACTTTATAAAGTCAGTAGTGTTTCCTTTCTTTTCTCACTTTCAGGCAAGCTGTAGGATGGCAATTTGCTTTTCTCTCTGTTACTTGGGAATTAGAGAGCACTGTGGTCAGGAGTCATTGTGTTGTATAGGGAAACATTTAGAGAAGGTGGTCTGATACCACCACATGACAGAGCCAACACTGACTTTCTTCCAGAACTTCACAGGAATAGTGAAGGGGGCTAAATGAGTAATTTTGAATCTCTGAAGAGTATTCTAGCAAGTCACTGACTGATGTTCATTCATGTGTCCTTTGTGATTCACTCACGGCAGAAAATTTGAGTATTTAATAAATGCTTCTAGTATTTAAAGAACTATTTACCCCTTTATTAAAAGTGTTCTACACTTGTATGCTACATTTGGATGCTGTAAGAGCTGTAAGAGCATTTTGAAGCATAATAAGTGCTTTGTATTGTTGGTTTGATAGAACTATGTGTTTACTCCTCAGAATTTGCAATGTGGTAAGCACCCATTACAATAAAATGAGAAAAGATCCTATCTATGATTCAAAACTATGCTCGTGAATGCAAGATGACAGGCCAAATTCATTGCTCACCTAGCTTTTTTTGTCATCTGGGGAAAACTGGGTAAGAAAAAGTTTGACTTAGCAATAGTATAAGAGGTATATACCGCCAGGATTCCTCTTTATGATTGTTAACTCTGGGATCTAATGCTTACCTTACCTATATTGGTACTGTTCATAGTTGTTGAAGTATGTAGATAGATGTAGAGAAGAGCTGAAGATCATAGGTTGCACTTTGTTTTCATCCTGAATATCAGATTAAACCTCTTTTACATACCTTGTCATTGAACAAAGAAGTAGTCATCACTCATAAAATCAGTAGTGGGAGGAATATTGCTCTTTTTCACCCTCTAGCACTATGGACATCCTCTTGTGTCATCAGAGGTCTGAGCACAAGTTTTCTCCTTGACCAGTTCAAGAGTAATTTGAGCCAGAAAACAGTCTTCGTTGGCTTTAGGAGCTCCACATTATTTTTCATTGGCAGATTCTGTTAAATCAATTCAAATACACTAATTCTAGATCATCTAAAACTGCACCTAAAAAATGGTACATACCAACTTGTTATTATTGTGCAGACAATTTCTGAGAATAATTAAAACCTAAATGAGATGTTTCAAATGCTCCCCCAGAGCATTTGGTAACGGCTAAGATTTACTGAAATAATAAGAAATAAATCTTTTCGTGTCTATATTCCTAACACTCTCGTGAAGAAGTCTCCATACCACATGAAATAAAGCTATGTCAATACAATGTCTGTGGGGGACAGGCTAGAATTGTTATATACGCTGTGTTCATTGATAGCCTTCCTCCGAGCCCAGTCCTTGTGCAAACATGCAAGAGAGAATCTCTAACATGGTAAGCTTGAGGTGTAAATGGGGAATATGATAAGGCATTTCAGGCTTGTGTGTGCACCAGGCTGGTTATGGGGAGGCATATTAACCTCAGCCTGTGCATATGGAAAGGAGACATCTCCAGGTGAAAAAAGAAATTTGGAAGAGGGTGTCTGGCACAGAGAGGGGAAGGGAAGCAAGGAAGGCAAAGCCTGAAAACAGGAAAAGACATTGAGCTGCTTTTAAAAATTTATTTATTTACTTCCTTTCAAGGATATAGGTTTGCATAAAATGTCCTCATGCTGGGAGGAGTTGAAACTGAACTTGAAGCATTGCTGAGGTAGCAGATATCCAGAAACATTTACAACCTTCAAACTTCAATGAGTCCTCTAACTGCATAGGATAGATATCCAGGATTTTTTCACCTGATCAATGAAACAACTGATCCTGTCAATAAAGGTGTTGGTCCACCTCTGCTAAGGTTCTCAAAATAGTAATAGGTTTCTGGTGTGCTGCTTGATATTCTTTCATCTGTTATATAAACAAGTAGTCAAAGACAAAGCAAACTGTGCCATCCTGTCTTACAAAGATAAATAAAGATCAATCTTTTCCGACATTCTGCCTAATTAAAAAGCAGCAAACAAGTCAGAGAGAGAAAGCAATCCAAAAATGTTTTTAAAAGAGAGAGAGAATAAGAAATAGGAGACAACTGTCTGGAAAGATATATGTTCCTTATGAAGAAAAAAAAAAAGGTTGAAACTGACAGCTCTAAGTTTGAAGGATATAGAAAATATTAATTTTCTTGTGAATTTCAATGTATATTGTCCTAATTTTTGCCCCCCTCTGTTTAATTGCCTGCCTCTGAACACAAAACTCCTCTAAATACCTGCACTGTGAATTAAAGCAGCTGAATTCACAAATGAGTCTTTTTCTGAGTGAAAAAGGACTGAAAAAAAATCAGCATTTCTTTCTCAAGTGAGTTAAAATCAGCTTTTTGTTTCCTAGCGTTTGGTGTATATCTTCATAAGTGTATGTTGAAATAGGATTAAAAATAACCTGTGAATATTAATTGGTGAATTAAATTCCCATTCTGAAAAACTTTTAAAATTTGGGAGAAAATGGATGTGTGATTTAAAACTACCCCCCATCCATTTTGTGAATGCCTAATGTGAACTGTTTTCATGGATCAGTTTGACCTTTTGAGAATTAAAATAATGTAGGTAATAATTCTTTATAAAGGCAGTGCTCAGTAGATGTTGAAATTAATCCTCTCTCTGTAGTGCTCCTCATTCTCCTGTTTTTCTCTGTTAATATTCTCTTTCCTGTTGATTGTAAATTGCTCATAATCTATGTACTCTTAGGCTGTGTCCCAGTGATGAACTAATTTTGGAAAAGTTAAGCAGTACAACACTGCGTCATTAGAATTATCCTTTTGAGGTAATCACCTAATGTCTTTAATCAGTAAAGGTACCTCACTGCATAGTGTGAATTATGCAAACGAATCAGTCGTGTGGCAGACAATGAAGCATATGAATAGTTTTACTCACGTAAGTAAATGTATGCACGTTCCTGAGGGTTTGCAAAACCTGACATTATGTCATGGATCGTATCTTGGATTGAATTTCCACAGATCGTAGAGGAGTTAGAGTACAGGAATCCATATGTGAGTTCAATGGCTTTTAGTGCAGAATCAAAATATTGCTAATTTATCTGAGCTTGGGAGAAGGGTAGTGATATCCTACCCATAACAAAGCACAAATTGAAAATAACTTCTGTCATATCTGCCTGCCAGTGTTCCCATTGGAATGATTATTTTCATACTGATGAAATTTCATTGTATAATGGGGCTTCTAAAGTACTGAGTAAGCTTTTTAAAAAAATATTTAAATTTTAATATATAAAATAGAAATGGATAAATTCTGAAGAATTTTTCCCATCTCTTTTTGTCAGTCGTTTTTATACTGAGATAGTGCTTTCTTTTCTTAAAAAATGTCCTTTCAATGTCATAAAATTCCAAACCGGAAATAAATTTTTGTCACTCTCTAGTTTTAAATTAAGAAAAGTCTGTTTTGAGAAGTCTATGAAAAATAAAACCTCATCATGTCATGAAAGACACTGGCTTGATCTCTTATAGGAGACTATCCCAATTCTCAAAATGGCACTGAATTTGGAGGTAAAAGGTAAAATAATGCTATGAAAGAGTATTATTGACTCTAGATGAACATGCTGACTACTTTGAACTAGAAGCGTCTTGATCTTGATCTCTAAGTAAAGCTGCACAATGAATAGATTTGCCAAATGAGGCCGCACCTGTGGGGAGGAGCGGACACGACAGGTGATCCTAAACTGACCAGCAGGGTGTTCCATCCCATAGACATCATATTCAGTATAAAGCTGAGAGATCACAAGGGTTAAACTCTCTTCTTCAATGGCCAACCTCTGAGGAGGACTCTGTTCTGCCTTTGATTCCAATCTGTGCGTTCCTGAATCCAGTTCCCTTCTGCTTCTGAGTCCAGTCTGGGACTTCCCCAGTGCCTGTCCTGCAGCATCAGTGGTGACAGTGATGTAATTACCATTGGGGCGTTGGGGTAAATATTGGGTTTGTATGTATTTGTATATATTCCTTTTTATTGTTATTATTTTCGTTAAAGCAGTTTTAGTTTTCCAATCCATAAGTCTCTCTCCCTTATGCCCTTTCTCTTCCCCTTTGGGGAGGGAGAGGTGTAAATAGAGAGCATCTGTCATTTGTGCAGTGGCTGTCCCAGGCCTAACCCTTGACATATATGAGTATATATTCATGAATATATGAATGTATCTGAAGAAGGGCAGTGTCCAAAGAAGAGCAATGAAGCTGGTGAAGGGTCTAGAGAACAAGTCCTTTGAGGAGTGGCTGAGGGAACTGGTATTGTTTAACCTGGAGAAAAGGAGGCTGAGGGGAGACCTTATCAATCTCTATTACCTACCCTAAAGGAGGTTGTAACAAGGTGAGTGTCAGTCTCTTTTCCCAAGTAACAAGCGACAGGACAAGAGAAAATGGCCTCAAGTTGCGCCAGGGAAGGTTTAGGTTGGATATTATGAAAAGTTTCTTCACTGAAAGAGCTGTCAAGCATTGGAACAGGCTGCCCAGGGAAGAGGTGGAGTCCCCATCCCTGGAGGTATTTAAAAGACATTAGATGTGCTGCTTAGGGACATGATTTAGTGGTGGTCTTGGCAGTGTTGGATTAACATTTGGACTCGTATTATCTTAAAGGTCTTTTCCAACCTAAACAATACTATGATTCTATGAATATATGGAAGACAGGTGCAAGTTGTTGCCTTCTATTTGATCCACAAATAAGAAAAAACCCAATCACGTATCTTACATGCTTGGCTCTGCATTTTATTCCTTGATGTCTCAACCCGGACTCAGGACTTCTAGAAGATAAAAGGAAACTCATTCCTATGCTCGGGCAGTCCCTAAGTCCAGAAGTTTTAGAACAATTAGTGTGATGCATGATGATAGAAACCAGTTTTATATTGTCTTCTATCCATTCACTTCAGGAACACTAATGGTCTAAGACAAAATGTGATGTTAATCATGCTTTAAAAAGAATTCAGCCAAGCACTACAAGAAAAATATGTAGCAAGTCAAGAACAACAAGAAGAAAGAGGTTAGGTCTAGATTTCATACACAGTCTACATTTAAAACTGTCATTACTGAGATAACAATGTCAAGACTATCTAAAACAGAACCTTTTGAAGGGACAAAGGTGCCTGATGTCTGCTAGCTTTCAATAGGAGCTGGACAACTAAACTCCGCTTTCTGACTTTGAGAAATTCTTGCAATTACAAAATGCTATGAAGTATTTTTCAAATATATTTTTGAGATGTCTGTCTCTTGCTCTATTAATTTTTATTGATATATATGTATAGTAGTTTTAAGCTACTGTAAAATACTTTAAAAATGTCTGGTCAGTAGGAAATGATATCTACTACCACAAGAAGCATTTGAGTTGAGAGCTCTCCAAACACCATTACTGGTCTAAGCAAATCAATAAAAGTAGTATTTGCTGTATAAGGTTTATATAACCTCTTCTCTGGCAGTGTTTTTAGCCACAGTATTGGGTTAAAATCTTAAAAAAACTCTAATTTTACTAATGTATTTGTAAATTCACAACTAAATTAATTGCAGTTTACAGCAGCGCAGCTATTTTCAGAATATGGTCACATGAGGTATTACTTGTGTGTAGTGAAAATGAGTCGATGACTTACCCTTTCTTCTTAAGAAATAAAGTGTTACAGGTCTAATGTTTTCTAGTCAGAGTAGATGGTATTTTCTCCAGTTTGTTATTACAGGTGTGATCTTAATTAAATAAAATCAAGCAGTTAATTAGAGAGTGTTACATGAAGGTTGTGCAATGGCTAAATAGACATGCAAGGCAAATGGCACACAAGTGTAACTGTAGTCATCTTTCCCAGCTAGGAAGTCATCTGAAGATCTGCCTGATTGCTTGATCTCTCTGTCAAGCTTGAAGCTATGTTTTCTCTCTTCAGCAATTCTATTTTGGAATTATGCAGGAAAAGGAAAGACTCTTTAGGCAGCCACTGAGTTTTCGTTTCCCTAGTTGAGTTGAGAGCTCCAAGGACCAAAGTGCAGTTTATGCACAATGTATGCAGGAGATAGGGGAAGAACAGAAGTCCCTTTGTACAAACATTAGTCATGATTTCATGTCTATCAAGTCCCTTGAAAGCTGAATCAGTCACCTCTGCCCAGTACGGCTGCTTAAATGGTTTTGATTCTCTGTTGAGAATTTGCAATGATTTAAAGGCAACATTCCCCTTTGTATGTTCCTATGAACTACACTTTGTACGGTTGGAGGTACAATGCTTTTCAAAGCAGAAAGCTGCACTCTGATGTTTCAGCTAGTTAGCTGGGTTGTCTACCCATTTCCCTCTTAATGACGACACTAATTGTCGCTTATGGTTGTGCCCTTGTACTCAACCAAATTCAATACTGAATTTTCCTTATACCTGAATGGCAGATAGTTTTAGCCATCACACAAATTACTATCTTGGGAGAAGTGTTACAACTTGGTACTTTGGTTATGGTTTAAGTTTGCAAGTCAGAGGAAATCCTAGGAGAAACAGCTAAATAGGGTTCTGACTGTAATCTCAGACAGAAATCAGCATATACTTATATGCAGGTCAGTATTCCTGATAGCAAAAGCATCACCCAGAGTGTTTTACATCAAGATTGAATCCCATTTAAAATGTCTGGTAACTTTGTATTTGGAAGACCCAGAAAAATCCCATAAAGGTGAAATAATACGTAGTTATCTGTAAGTGGCATTTTTCTTTTCATCTTTGTACATCTCTTTCTAAATATAGTAGTAGTAATCTGTCTGGTTTAATGTAAGTACTTGCTTACATTTGCCTATTGTAAAGAATAATTGCTTGGAAGCTGGTCCATCCCAGACGTGCCCTCTTCAAGTCAGTGATCTATAGAAATACTTGATCTTGTCTTCCCTTACTTAAGCACAGGCTGAAGACAATTTTTGCTGCTAACGCGCTTTGTGTAGTGTTTGAAAGTGAGAATGATGAGTTCAGAGTGTCATTTTTCAGTGTTACTTATGATATCCTATTGCACAAATGGACAGTATGAAAAGTACCATAACTGAGAGATCTCCTGTGTGTCTCCTGTGAGTTTGCAACAATACCCTTTTAAACTCTACAAGTAGCATTTGTGAGACGATGTTTGCATAGATTCCCTGTATAAATGTTGCTTTTCCAAACTATCTCCTTAATTACATTACAGATGAAACGTCCTGGATGAAAACCTGGTTCCAATAAAAACATTTATGTTCTTGATAACAAAATAACCCAGCCAAATTCTGTGCGACCTGAAAGCCTGAAGCTATAAATTAGTCTTAAACCCCACGGTGTGATGGAGAAGGCAAAATATGGAAGAAATTGAGTTAGAATTGGAGATGAACTTTAATGTTCTTTGGGTAAAACATCCAAAATTCTGTTCTCATGGTATGTTTTTCTCACACAATACTTCTAGTGTAAAATTCTGTTATGGATGGCTTTCTTGGACTTGCATCTTTAGAAAACTGCATCTAAACTGTGCTGGTTTTCCTAGTCAAAAGTAGAATGAAAAATTCTTATTTACCGACTTTTATTTCAGAAAAGTACTTTTAGCAGTTTTCCCAAAATACTTAAGCTTCCATGAAATCCAGCAAGCAACATTGTCTACCTCAGATCCATCCTTTAAAGAAAGACACTGGTATTGTTATTGTTAATTGATATTGATAGATGCTACGTGCATTCCTTTGCCTTAAGCAAACATAAGTCCATACCATCAAAAAGAAAACAATAAGTTGCCTAGATCAGAATAAAACAGGCAATGGAAGAGGATGTATTTTCACAGCTTGTATTTTCATTATTCATTTGGCGTTTGGTGTTAATAATACATTGCATTGCAGAACAAGGTAATACAACTCATAGAGTGCCTTATTAACAAGTATCCTCAAGGCACTTCACAATAACATCAAAAATACAATACCTCATCTATAAGAGAGGCTTAAAGCTTTTGTTTAAAATGTGATGAGCGGGGTCCCATCAACTTCAAAAAGAACTTTGTTTCGGGCTATGTCCGTCCCTTTCTCTTTTGGTTTGTTTGTATCATTTACTGTATTTCACAGGGGGAATAGTATCAGAAACGGGTGGGAAAAACAGCTCTTCTAATGGTAATCTGCCTGGCAGTGTTTGCAGACTTGTGGGAAAAGGAGTTTAGTGGGAGTTCCATAGCAAGGCACTGCATGTTTGGTGTGGAAGGGAGCCCTAGGTTGTCACTGCACACTGTCTGTAGGTATTACAGTCCAGAGCTGCAATAGATGAGAGGTTACAGTTTCAGGGAGCTGCCAAATCCAGTGATTCTCTGATATCAGAGGCAAGGCAGCTGCAGGTCTGCTCCAGATCCAGCCAGTAGCGAGGTTGAGCATGTATTCCCGATAGGTACACGTGCAAAGGCAGATGTAAAACACATATATACACAGCAGCCACACTGATCAACACAGGCAGAAACACGCAGTATTCACACAGAAACAAACTGCCCCAAGAGCCTCGTTCAGTTCCCCTCTCTGACTGATCAGGATGAAGAGCTTTTAGAGGGAAATTCATAAGTATTTACCCTGTGGACTGCTCCAGCAGCTGGGCTTACGTACATGCATATCCTACTTGCTGGCTAGTCTGGTTTGGTCTTCATTAGCAGTCACACATTGGCTTATGTGCCCTTGCTACCTTTAGTTGCTGGCACAACAGGCACATGGTCACCACTGACTTGTGGTCCTCAATCCATCTGCTGGCACTTAGACCTCCATGCACATACATGGACATAGAATAGGGATTTTCCTCACCCAGGAAATAAAGTTTAATGAGAAGACAGGACTGACTGTGCTAGTCACATACAGGGTACTGACTAGCACCCTGCTTTCAAGTAACTGGCACCTTTTATCCCCCTATCCCTCATTTCCTGCACTTGTTCCATAATAAGTCTTGTACAATCCCAAAATGCTCTTGCCTGCATCCCATAATGTGCCCCATGCCACTCAGAATGTGAGGTGCTCCAGAGAGCCTTTCCCATTGACCCATGGTGCTGGATTTCCCAGCTGCCCTTTGGTTCTGATGGCTCTCTTGGGACAGCCTCACGGAGTGCTTGGGCAGGGCCTTCATTCCTGTACCTGTGTTACTGAGGTTTCTCCACCTGCCAGCATGCCGCATTGTATGGACTGATGCTCTCCTGTGATGGGCCAGGGTAGGCTGGTATTCAGGTTCCCCACCTCCTGTTGTGCGTCTACTCCTTTGCACATTTGCAGATGAGCTATTTATCACACAGCCGAACATAAAGGAGCTTGTGTTTTAGAGATTTGTTATAGTTGGCACTGAAATGTAATACAAGTAAGGAGACTGGAGAGCGGGTCCAAGGTGCCACTCTATTTCATTCGTCTACATTAGCTTTACACAGTACAAAACTGCAGTCAAAGCTATTCTGCATGTTAGTGCTCCAGAATTAATGATGATGAGTCAGTCTACACTGCAATTGCTGTCATCACTGCAGCTCAGTTAAAATATACATGAGCCCTACTTAAATTAGCTGCAATCTTGCAAAAGTTGCTCTTGATGATGGATAAACTCATAGCTAGTTAAGTAATGCTGCTGGTGACCTTGAGTAGTGATGACACACAGACATAGCAAGGCTGCTGAAATTCTCTTTGAAGATCATGCTGTTATGTGACGTCTCCCCTGAGTCAAATGGGGGCAACTTCACTAGTAAATGCATCCATTTAGCAACAAATGGCATGAAGTGGTTTGTGGGCTACCAAGGGCTTAGACCTCGTTTTGCACCACTCACGGAAGCTAATATAGAGGCTTTTGCTGACTAACGTCACAGAAAGAAAGAATCTCTGGGATAATTCTAAACATATTTTCACGGAGCAGAAAGTGTGGATAGATTTTCAATAGATTTAGATCCAGATTGCCAGTGTACTAAATTCTTTACACTTAGCGAAAGTGAGGATTTAAAACACAATTCACTAGGCACTGATGTGTTTAGTCAAAATCCTGTTTACATGGGTGTCGTGGTGATTGAATGAATGAGATCAAATATATAACCACTTTCTATTTCATTAATACCCACAAGAAGATAAAAGATTCTGCAGCCCATATATCAATCTTAATTATGCCATTGTAGCCAGGATATTAAGCTGGATGCTGCATTAGATGTCTAATAGAAATCTAAACAAATCTGGAGGCTGACACTATCATCAGGTTTGGAAAAGAGTAAAGTGCCTGAACTGCTCTTTATGCTGTTTCTTAACCAGAATTTCAAATGCCAGGGTGCGGAGCATAGGTGAATGTAAAATGTACCAACTAATTAGTCAGAATGCACAGATCAGAGAATTTTGCTAGTACCTTTAGCTAAGAGCCTGTCAGAAATTTTTATTGCCATTTTCCATTCCAGGGCCCCTATTACACAGAAGAAACTCTCTTAGGTGATTTTTAAAATTTGATATAATCTTTTTGACAGTATACCTTTCATGAGTATAAAAAGAAAAGACAAATTTTGAGGTCACTGGTGCACGTGCAAACTTTGTTAACTTCATTATGTTTTCCATGACCAGGAGACAGCAGTGTGGATGAGACATGTCTGAAACTTAATGAAAAAGCTGCTTTGATTTATTCTGGGACATAAGGGACAGAGTGCTTTTTGTCAGTTGAAGCTAAGGGATGAAAGTCAGTATGACTTGGTTTTAGATGAGTCATAGCTTCTCTGTCCTTCAATTTACCCGCCTGTAAAATGGAAATAATGGAGAAGGGCAAAAATACTGATTTGTGAAGACTTAAAACAGTGTTTAAATGACTGTGTTTAAAGTTTGTTGCATTGAAAATGGCAACAATTTCCATTAATGCAGAAGTACTGGCAGTGGTGGTGGTGGCTAAAACTTTTTCAGCAGTTAACAGCATTGTGTTCCCATAGGAGAGCTTCCCTGTAGAAAAAGTATCTTTTCTAAAGTCAGCCATAAACCAGTTCAGAGCAGGCTATTTAGACCTGAGTTTCTCTACCCGTCTTATTTATTTACCCATCTTATCCTTAACAAATTTCAAAACCATGTCCAAAAATCAGGAGCAAGTGATAGAGCCCATTAAGAAATCTCTCAGAAATCTTGATACTTAGGATGGGTATCTCATCATATATGACTAACACATACTTCACTATGTACCTTGTGATGTCATTTTGTATTAAGGTACTTTATCACTGGCTTTGGACATTCAGCTTCCAAGGGTTTCTTTTGGTGAGTATATTCAGACAGACCTCTCGTAAGCTGATAGGTGGAGCTGAATTAGTTGAAGAAAATAACAATTCTGAGTGCAGTTTTGGAAAATATTGCTTGGGAAATACGTTTGCATTCATCTAGATTATGTGAGATTGAAATGGGCCGGTCACATGAATCAAAACAAAATGCTTTGATAAGGTAACATGAATCAGCTGTCACCTTGTTCATGTGATGGATGGGCAGTAGAGAAAGTAGAGAACAAATTCTATTTATGAGGAATATTGCAGGGAAAATTCCTCAAATTATGCAGGACTTGGAGACTTGTTCTCAGAGACAACCTTAAAAACAAGAGAAAAAAAAATCAGTTCTGAGCATTGCAGGTAATATTCCCAAACTCTAATTAAATCTTTGTTGTCTCCTATCAGTCCTTTTCATAATGTCCAACTAAATGAATTTCTTTGCAATTACCTCTTATTTTCCAACTTTCCTTGTTCATTAAGGAATTTCCCAATAAAGTCTGCTTTTACTTTGGGCAAAGCGAATGGCAGGTTTGCTGGAGCCTGCAGGGTAGAAGACATTGTTCCTAGATGAGAGAAAAGCTGTTCTCTTGCCTCAGCATTATCTGATTCAGGCATAAAATATTGATTTCAATAGAGTAAAGGGTTGTGGTTACTCTTCAATACGAAAAAATACCGTGGAAGGGACCAACTTGAAAACAGATGCAGTCAAATGACATTTAGGATTTATAGATTAACTTCAGTGAAATTTACGTTCTTGTTACTTAAAATCTTGTTTTCTCATGAAGATGAGAGTGATTGATACATGGTGCCTAATGAAGAACATTGTTCATTATTTCCATCTGCATTTGACAAGCTTCCAAAGGCACTGCTAGAAAGATGAGATTTCTGAACACCACTGTGCTGTCAACAGAAAAGCAAAGTTGTGTGTGAAAGTGACTGTTTAAAATTATTATTTATGTTCTATATTTATTTTTTAAACTTTATGCTTAAACAGAAGAGTTTTCTATTGAGGGAAGAACAGTTACTGTTACTCAAAAAAGAAATGCCTTTCTGTATCCCTCTGCTAGGTAGGTTTAACTCTATAACTAGGTAGCTGTAGCATTGAGGGATATTTTAGAAATCCTTTGCAATTAATGTGCAAGCCTTGCCCAGGTTAGGTTTGTACCTGTCAGTCTCACAGTTTCAAACTTTGCCAGAGTTATCAGCCTCCTGTAGGGAAAAAAATTGTTCCTGCCAGCTTCTTTCATGATTTCAGCCAGCCCCTTTTTCTCACTCACACACCTACTTCTGCTGCATTCATGTGGGGTTCTCTTTTGAAGTGTTTATTTTTGCACCACATTTGAGTAACAACCTTTTATTCTTTCAGGACCTTAGGTTCATGGTTTGGATCAGTCAAAAATGAAAACTTCCTATTATAGCTTCACTGTAGGTGTGTTTTATATCCCACTGTGCCACCAGTAAAAACTAAAAACCTTGCTCAACTTTAACTTCACAGCATTATAGAGACATTATACTAATACAAAATCACTCAAATCCCCAAAGCGCACTGTGAACTAAATTAGTGATTTGAAGTTCTCTCATTTAATGTTAAATATCTTTCCAATTTCAAAGGTACCAGCTGAATGCACTCAATTATAGCTTTTTGAGCCCCATTCTTAATTTCTGCATATTATGAAGTTTTCACCCCATTTTTATCAATTGTTCCTTTTCTTTAGTTCAGCAATATAATAGAGTAATTGAAATAATTCACTAGCATGTAACCACTTTACATTAAAAGTTACTAATGATAACAATTGTGACTTATTAAGGAACCCTTACTTTCCCTTCATAGTCACAGGGCTGTACTTATTGGCTTTAGAGCCTGTTTGAAGTGAGCAGTTATTTCACAGTGAGTCCTTAAGTTGCAGGTCTTGATATGAACAAATTTACATGAAATTTCTCAATATAACTTCATTGAAATGATTGTGTAATTCAGTGTAACTACATAAAAATTACTATATAGCTGCTTCCCAATTACGTAGTGGTCACAGAGTAGTCAGTGTTTCAGTGTAAAATGTAATTGATTCTTAATTATTCTGTCTTGGAAGAAAGACCACTGCTTGTAATTTTGTTAAGGTCATAAGAAATGACTCTGCAAAGGGAAAGAATCAACCACATGTATACATTCGTTTTTTTATGTTTGCTGGAAGTACCACTTTTTGATTTACCTGTTCTGTCAGGTGACGTTTCTAGAATAGTACTCTATTTTCAAGTTGAATCAATATCATCACCAGAAAAGGAGCTTCAGGGCTGTTGCCTTGGTGTGGGTTTTGGGTTTTGTTTTGTTTTGTTTGGGGTTTTTTTGCTTGATATACACTTGTTTACTGTCCCATAATCAATTAGAAGATAAAGCAGTACTGTTAGGCAAGTTATTTCAGAAGAAATAACAATACACAATAAAACCAGATAGGTAGCTTTTCTAGCCAGAGTTGAACCTTATCAATGACAAACTCACTCAGCAAGCAGAAGCGGGCTACCCGTATTATTGTCAACCAATTCACCGTTTTTTCCTGGCCCCCAAGGCACTTCCTCTTTTCTGTCTAGCAAAGACTTGTGCAACCTTCTTGACTGCAGCTCCCACTGGACTCTGCTCCCTCTGCCCTGCAGTCAGGGCATAAAGGGCAGAGTGCCTGAGGGCGCAGCTATAGCCTCTGTACAAGTACTCTGGTCACTGTACGAGTCAGGTGTCTTGCATTATTTGGATTTTTATAGAAATGGAGAGTTAAGCGTTGTGGAGCTGGCCTGGCTGGTACTAGATGGGGAGATTCCTGCAGAACGGCAGTTTTCCCATGATCTTCACCACCACCATCAGGGTGTTTCATTTCATTAACATGGTAGATGGGAGCCTTTTGCCCAAGGGGTAAAGCTATTCTCCATGGTGAAAGCTGGGTTAGGTCTGAGGTTACCTTTTACAATGCTTGGAATAGCGTAAGAAATATTTTCTCTGTTATTGGTCTACACTTATAGTGAAAACGTGTCCATGCTGCATGCCTTTTGAGGTCCCATAGTAACTGTTACCAATAGGTTTTTTCAGGTATGTACACTGGTCAGATTACAGGACTCTTATTCAAATGGAAAATTTCATTTTGACTGTGCAGCCAAGTTTCTGTCATTCTCTTACTTCCACATCAGAAAATAATTCTGAAGGCCACCAGCATGAGGTTTACAAAGGAGAGTTGTCAGGTGAAATGCTCTTCCATGGAAATTAAATACCTTTAAACAACAAGTGAACATCCTGAAGGAGAAATGGCCTTCATGGGTGATTACCTAGTGATGAGATCATCCAGTGCAAGGCTGACTGACTGGCAGCTCACATTTGCAAGTCTGTAAAAAGTCAAGTTTTTCCAGATTGGGAAAGGGAGCTGCACAGGGAGCATTTTCATTAGCTCAAAGGGAGAGAAACCTTTTTGGTGGCATGGGAGTCCGTTCCATCTACATAGAGAAACTTATAAGAACTCCTTGAAGCTGGCTGAGACAATGGCGGGGTGGGGGTGGGGCGGGGCACTATGCCTAGAACAGTTTTTCCTCATTTTCCTAACTTTTTAATTTACATAAGTTTAGAGATTCTCTACAAAATTTGTTTCATGCCATAGTTAAACCCCTACTGCAGCTTATGCGTAAGTTGTGCTGCTGCTTAAACTAGATTTATGGTGGTCTCCCCAAACACAGACACATGTGCATAAGAAAGAGAATGAGATTAAGTAGAAGGAGAGTCTGAAGTTGTATCTATTGGGGTGAGGAAGGGCAGGCTTTTCAGATGGAGGGCCTACTGCAGTCAGAAGTGACTGTGTAACTAAGGTCTCATTGTGTTGGCTTGTACATTACGACCACCGAAAGGCAAACAATAAACCCTCAAACGCCCAGGTGAGTTGTGTTCAGAGAAATATGTGTGTTTTGCAGAGGATGGGAATTTAACTGTGATCCCTGTTCATAAAATAAACTGGAAGGTCTTCTGCATCAAGAGTGACCATGGTGGTCACCACTGAGGGGCACTGACTAAGCTCTTTAAACTCCTGGGAGTTAAAATGCTTTTATTTTCATTTGAAGGAGCTACAAAGAATTTAAATGACGCAAAAGTTACTACATGAACTTTTATTTTGGTTTGAACAAAATGGTTTAGGTTGACCATAGGTTAACCTTTTTTCTTGTCTCTTCTGAAAAATAAAACAGCCTTACTCCGATATCTTAGCATACTTTTCCAAGTATGGTCTGCAACTATATTTTGATGGTCTAGAATTACATTTACTATGATATTTAGAATTGTAGAATCACAGAATGGTTTGGGTTGGAAGGAACCTTTAAAGATTACTTAGTCCAACACCCCCTGCCATGGGCAAGGACATCTTTCTCTAGATCGAGTTGCTCAAAGCCCCATCCATCTTGACAGTGAACACTTCTGATGATGGGGCATCCACAGCCTCTCTGGGCAATCTGTTCCATTGTCTCACCACCCTGACAGTAAAAAAAATTTCTTCCTTATATCTAATCTAAATCTCCTCTCTTTTGGTTTAAAATAATTACCCCTTGTCCTGTCACTACACGCCATGGTAAAAATGCTCTCTCCATCTTTCTTATAAGCCCCCTTTATATTCCGATAGGCTGCAATAAGGTCTCCCCAGAACCTTCTCTTCTCCAGGCTGAACAAACCCAACTTTCTCATCCCTTCTTCATAGGAGAAGTGTTCCATTCCGATAATTTTCATGGTCCTCCTCTGAACCCACTCTAAGAGGTCCATGTCCTTCTTTTGCTGGGGCCCCAGAGCTAGATTTAGTACTCCGAGTGGTATATTTGGAGTATTTGGTAAAATCTTTTAAGAAGAAAGGTGCACCAACCTTGCTTTACAACTGTAGGTATCAAATTTTCCTTTGGCAGAGCAGTCTGCAAAAATTGACAGTGACTTTATCTTCCAGTTAGCTCAATGCAGACAACAGTTTCTGCTCAATGCAGACAAGTTTCACCTATGCTTTGTTGTCTTGTGTACATTTTCTTTATTTTTACTTATTGATACTTTAGCACCTTAAGCCAAAAAACTTTCACTCATTCAAAACATATCTGTGCTTTCTTTGCATGAACTAAAGAATCACAGGATTAAGCAAAAACAACTGTTGCACAATGTCCATCAAATTGTTTTGGTTTTACAGCTTTGTAAGTTGCATTGCCAGAAAAAAAAAATAAAACAAAGCGGGAAAATACCTCCTTTTACCTACCTGAGGTGTGGAAATCTGATGCCTTGTCATCTGAGATAGGATTTTATTTTCCCATGTGAAAGCTGGTGGAGTTGCCAAAGCGGAATGTCCAATGAAATTTCCACTTGGTACCTCACAGAACAAAACTACAGTAGTAAACTTACCTTCATCCTGCAATGACTATGCTTGTCCTCTTTCCTGTCCCATTTCAGCGTTCAGATATCTGTTGTTTCCCTCTCATCATAACAGCCTATCTCCTGAATCTTTTATCATGTTTTTGATTCCTTATGATGATTTCTTCAAGACATCTCGAATCACTTCTAGACCCAATCTGACCTGTCTGCAGATACTTGGTGATGGTATTGAGTGCCTCACCTGCATGGCTGGTGATAGAAAAAGCTCTGGCTATCCAGAGCTATGAAGAGCTGTGACTTTGAGGGCTGATATATTTTCAAGTTGTTATCTAAAGAATAGAAGGACAAGATTTTTTTTTTGTATTTTCAGATTTATTCTGTAATTTTTCCCTGGCAGTGTAACGAAGCCAGCTGACAGGCAGCGGTTCGCTGAGTTAGGCTTTGTGCCACATACCACCTGATATCCCCGAGTAGCAGAGAGTACCATGAAAGGTAGAAAACGGGCTTAGAACAGCTCAAAGGTGGGACAGAAAGGCTAAGTCTCTTGGGGACTTTGTGATGGTAACAACTTAAAATAACCTCTGAAAATATGTTACTTTCTGCCACTTCTTCTCTGACCATTGCAAAGAGTGGTGACAGGTTTCAGAAAGTGGGCAGAGGGAGGATGGGGGGAGGAAACTGCCGCAAGAAGAGTGCTGCGCCAGTGGGGTTGTTGGTGGCTGTCAAATGTGCTCTGGTTGTATCACTGCCTGCTGTGTAAAACTTGACCCATTTGATCGCACTTATCCACCTGCATCAAAGGAAAGAGGAAAATTTAGCTCAAAGGCATCCTGGGATGACAGTGACAACTAGTCACAAGTAGCTGATAGCAGCTCAGTAGCCAGTGCTAAAGATCATTACCTCATGTTGGATGTGTGTTGGATAGGTATGAAAACCATCATTGCTGCAATTAGAACTCACTGTGACTCTTTTTGTGGGCACCAGTGTCAGCCCAGGGGCAGAGCTCCTGTATTACACCTGTGCTGTAAGGAGAGGTGGAGAAGGGGCTCAGTTACTTGTTAACATGTAAGCAGTCAACTCTCAGACAAACCAAAGGAATGAAGGTCCCTTCATCCCAGAAACCTTGAAAAGGTATATACAGCATAAAGTCTTACCTTGTATCAGAAGAGTCTTGCTTTTTCAAACACATATTTGAGAGCAGACCTTTTATTTGTGTGTGTCATTTTTGGGTAGGTGCCCAGATCACTTAAAATAATTTTGTCCTTTATTTGCATTTTTGTACAATTTATTGCTTATGAAAATATATTCTCTTTTAGCTAAAAACAGTGGATAAAAATCTACACCTAAAATGAAGGAAGTCATAGTTGGTGACTGTAATTGTAATTTCTGGTTTAAGCATTTATGAATCATACATAATAATTTATCCAAGACATAATCAGTGCAAAGCAGATATCTGTCACAACCTTTCAGATTCAATATTTTTTTACAGCTGCTTTGCACTCATGGTCACATATTTCAGTGCGTCTCTACATCATACACCATACCAGATGAGCACATAGGCAAACAAATCAATATTTGGCCATTAAAATGCAGAAAGTGATTTCAGTTGAAAATTGTCCATGAATTTGAGGCACAGGCTTTTCTAAAAAATAGCACTGTTTCAAGTTCTCCCTGTTGTGTGGAACCTGTACAATCTGAAGGAGTAATGAGCTTTTCTTAGTGTCTACTTCCGCACAACTCCAGTCCCCACTGCTGACAGGTAAAAGCTGCCCACAAAGTCCTTGCATCCGATGTATACATGGTGCTATGTCTGTATCAGGTGCTGCATAGGATGCAGGGCACAGGCAACAAGTGAATTTAAACATTTTGCCATTCAGTCCTTCGACAGGGAAGACTGGAAGGGTTTTGTCAGCTCTCAGCACAGGGGAGAGGGGTCAGAAAAGCCCCCAAAGTCTGTACTCAATCATTTTGGCCTGGGGGCTGCCAGCTGGGGAAAGGGCACTGAGAAATAGAGAAGCATCTGCATGTATCTGAGCATTGTCTTCTGAGTTATCTGAACCTGAGCTTGAATTTGGAACATCTCTAGTAAGAGCTGTGTTGTGCTTAGTGCTGTGTGAACGCAAACCAAGATGACCACTGTGCATTGGAGTCAGTTTTAATTTTTATGGTGGTATTCCTTCACTGTGAGGGAGGTGAAGCGCTGGAACAGGTTGACCAGAGTAGTTGTAGATGCCCCGTCCCTGAAGTGTTAAAGACCAGAGAGGATGGGTTTCTGAGCAACCCAATTTAGTGGAAGGTATCTCTGTCCATGGCAGCGGGGTTTGAACTAGATGATCTTTACCTTCCCTTCCAACCCAAACCATTCTATAATTCTATGATTATTTCCTTTACGTCATACGACTTAGTATAGTAGGAGTTAGTTCAGAGGTAATAAAGACAGTTCAGAATGAAATCTTTGAGTCATGTGCTGCTTTTTGCTCTGTTCTGTTGTGGATGATAGGTTTTTTTCTCCTGCTTTTACATATGTTTTAGCAGGAGAAATTCAAATGTGGCAGCAAGTCTGCAAGAGCAAGTAGGGTAGCAGGAGCAGTAACTTTTCTGAATCTATTTGTTTAATTCAGCTATAGCATACTGTACATATTATAGATAAACAGAGACTTGACTTCACTAACACAAGCTGCCAATCCCACCTGTCATGTAATTCACAGTTTTTATGTGCTTTATCTCAATCAAATTCCGCCTCTAGAGCACACTGCTGCGTATTACTGATCTGCTAGTGAAGCAATAGCTATATGGCATACCTTTCTGATTCCAGCATACACAGAACAAGCACAAGTTAAACATTCCCTTGACAAATTTTATGAGCCGGGCTTTATTTCTAGCCAGAAAATTATCAGTTTAGCTAAGATGAGAGACATCTAGGTTATTCTGCATCTCAGCTCTGAGACTTTGTTGATCTTCGTTGGTTTGCTGGTAGAATTATTCCAAATACCAAAGAAACTGAGGAGTTCTTCTGGCAGGTGGGACCCTCTAGTGTCCACAAGAGACAAGAAAGAAGGTGCAGGGGTGGTCCCTCCCAGGACAGCTCATGACAGGCCTTATAGAGATCTGGAGGGTGGCTTCCTGCAAGTAATGCAGCCCATGTCCAGGGCAGGAGGAAGGTGAGGAGAATGGTAATCTGCTGGTAGCACACACTCCAGCACTGGACATTGAGTTCGAGGTTGGCTGGAAGAAAAGCGATAGTGTTAGAAGCAAAGTTTCCAAACTTCCAGACTTTTCTTTTTGCTGTTCTCTGCTTCCAGCTCCTGATGCAAGTCAGAATCTTCTTCACTATACTCTTTTCCAACGGTGCTGAATGCTGATGAGCTAATACTTGGCTGAACATCAGCAAGTAATTTCATGGTAATTAATTTACCTGATTTTTTTCAGGTAATTTGCAGGTTGGGTAACTTATCAGAATCAAACAATTTTAGGGGGTACCCAGGAGTACAATGAGTAATGGTTATTTTGAGTCTGGCTTCCCTCAGTCTCTTTCTCTCTCTCTCTCAGCATTAGGGTTTCATTGCTATTATAGCACTTTGCATATAATTACCAACAGCTTTAGGTTATAATTATATTGTCATTTAGTACATTTGTAATGGGAAAGAATGAAAAAAAGCAGTGAATTAAGTATGTGATGACTGTTGGTGTTTTGTGCCTTTTGCTTTCTTAACAGCTTCATTAATATTTTGCAATGTTTATGAAGAGCTACCTGGAAAAACAGCCATTGCATCCATTTAAACATGTAACAAGTCTAGGAGATAAAAGGAAAAAAATAAACAGGATGAGCAGATACCATTTAGGATTTAGAATCTTTTAATATGGATTTTAAAAATTACTGCAATCATTTGCATATTTATTTCACATGATATTTTCAAAAGACAGCAGCAGTGGGCTAATGCTGCAGTAAGTGGTAGAACTCCTGTTGACCTCAGTAAGAGCAGATGTAAATAGGCACCATTCATTCAAGAAAATACCACAGGGTGCTCGCTGTTTGTGAAACAGTTTGCAAGTTAAAGCATACCGAGTTTCTGTCTTTGTTCTCAACATAACATCCAAACTCACTATCTGTTTGGTATTTCTGCTGGTGGTAACCAACATAAAATATAGTCGAACAAGTACATTTTGCCACCATATATGTGAAATAAACTTAATGGTTGTCTCTAGGAAATCTATAATGGCTCCAGTTTACAATTACAAATCAAAGCTTCATATAGACTTGTTAATGGTTCATATTTTCTATGTATATGTATAAATGTAAAAGTGTATTCAGTTGTATCTGTATGTACACATACACACACACATATATATAGTTACAGAATTAAAAGTCAAAAATTACGTAGCGCAGGAATGGCAAAGACAGTGCTAGGTCCCAGCTGCCTGACTCAGTGGGTGATCGCAGGTGTGGCGGATGTCAGAGGGTGTTTCACGTCCTTGTCTTCCTCCGACGTACCATGTTACGTCTGTGTCACTGACACTGGTTGCAGCAGAGATCACGGTGATGGGTTGGCACAAGAACCAGTTCAGCAGCAAGATGGAGTTTATTACAGCATTGGTGTGTTACCCACCATAGTGGGCAGCACTGCTGCTTCACTGAACGCCTAATTTGGGTCCCCTTCAGGGACTTAGGACTGCAGAGTTCTGGCTGATGTGTGTGACTAACTTGAGACAACACAGATAGTTTTCAAATATCGTGGGATTTTTTTAATATCGCCAGAATATGTCAACACCATCTTTGCAGGACACAAAATCATTGCCAAATATGATGGTCAGTTTTTCCGTTCCTATGTACTCTACAAGTGTAGGCATGAAAGAAACAGTGTTTCTGGATATCTAAACAGTTTCATGTTACCTGTGTGGTCACAAGAGAGCTATCACACTTAAATCCGTGAGACTTACAGGTAATTCCAAAAATCGAAAACAAGGCAAGCATAATAGATTTGTTTTGTTAAATAATAAACCTCAGTACCAGGCTTATCTGTCTCTCTCTGGTCTCTAGCTAGAGAATACTGGCAGTAAGATATCACTGATATTACGGAGATAGCATTGTAAAGCATAAAATATATCAGATACTTTGGGGACATCTGCTATAAACTCTCAATGCCATATAAGCCTGTGTAAAATACACCTTTCCCGATGAAATTCATTGAGCTTGCAGTTATCAATAAAAATGATGAGTATTTAGTAAAATAGCTGGTGCTTGTAACATATTTCAACTCAGTGTGAGAGGTTAGAATTTGACAGCATGGATGGAGATGTTTCTAAAGATTTATCTTTCTGGTGATTTTGTCTCTAGATAGGATAGACACCTCTGTATAGTGCAAGCATGGGTTTTCCAAGTGAAATCTGCAAGTTGGTTTGTAAATAAAAGACAATTTACAGAGGAGGAGAATTCATTTCATTTAGAAACCATTGTCAAGATAAGTGAATCAGCTAAAAATAGTTAGCCATTGAGAGTATGTAGAATTTCTTCGTATTCAAATATTTAGGATTAAATGCTTTACAGTGTTAACCCTTCAGTTCTGTGTATCTTTGCATAGTGCAGAAGAAGGTAAGAAGGTAACAGCAATCAAACACAAGTGGAAGCACTGGTTGGTATTTCTCAAATGCAAAATTTTAATGAGATTCCTTTCAAGCTTTTTACATGAATGGAAGAGTATTAAAAGGAAAACACATAATATCTTCTGTCTTTTACCAGCTAGAGGAGTTGAGATCAGTATGACTAAGTAGGAATCATCATACTTTGTTCTATGTAGAAGCCATAATACTCTCAGCAAAAAGTTACTTGCAAAAAAATGGAATAAAAGAGCCTTGGAATTGGAAAGCCCAACTCTCCACCATCAGGGAATGACACGATTAAGGTTGTGAGCAGATTCTTCAAAGTCACTCCACCAGATTGTTTACTTGCTAGGCTTTATCAGTGCAAAAATGCACAAGGACTTTTTTAAAACATGGATAAAATATTTGCTCCTATTTCTGAGGACTGCTGATGCAGAAAAACTAAGAAAGCACTTTGCAGCGAACAAGTAATATAATTTCAGACATTGAAATGTAGGAAAATTCTAGGTGCAAATGAAATACTGTAATGGGAGAATCTCACTGATTTTGTCATGCCCAACTGCCTTAAGGGATCTGCCCTAGGGACTTCAGCCTAGATGACAAATTTCTAAAGTCGTATAGCCATTGGTAAGCTTTTAGTGTTACTTGTCCCTGAGGTAGCAAACATCCTGCATAAGCACTGGTTAACACCAAGCTGATTTAAGTGCTGGACCCAACACCTTAACCCTAGCAGGATTCTCAACACTGAGACTGCTTTATGAATCTTTTCTGTGAAACCTGATGAAGAAGGATTTTCTGAGGGAATGAAATCCCTGTGAAGGTAGTGATAATAAGCCATTGAGTAATGTATTGCTTAGAATAATAACAGAGTGTCATGGTCTCCAATTCAAAGCTTTCTGCTCAAATTTGAAAGCTGTCTTTAGTTGAGAACCTGATTACGAAATAAGCAAGGCTGGAAAACGGGTTCATCAGTTGCTTCTCCTGATGATGAAGTTATAAAATTGTTCGCTCTCTTTTTTCTTCTTTCTGAATCAATGAGTACACAGTATTTTAATGTGATCGAAGTTAATCTCAGTTTCAGGATCACTGTTATTACTTAGCTAATCAAAGATTTGTTGGTTGAGGGTTTGGGGTTTTTTTTAATAGAAGGGGAACAAACCCAGAATTTTTGAACTATATTCTTTTCATGAAAAGATGTTAGAGAAGTCATTACCTTATGACTATTGCGTACCAACTAAGAGGCAAGTTTTCCTTTTCAAATTTTATGTCTAAGACATAAAATTCATTGATAGCAGCAATATCCTGCCAGCATGGTCTCTTAGTAAACAAGATTTCAGAAGAACTATGATTTATAAAGTATCTTTGATAGATAAATGAATGCCATGAAAGCTAAAGCTCTGCTTAATGGATGTACAACTTTCCCAGCATCCATTAATTTGTATATGAATAAGCTGTAAGTATAGGTGGTCTTCAAGTCAATTGTACTTCAGCTAAGCATGACACGAGGAGCACACAACGAAACAGCCTCCTTGAAGATGCAGTAATGGTGAACTACAGGACAGATAATCATGAAGGATTATCTTACTGGCTCATAAATCCAGATCAATGCTGACAAGTCTCAGCTCTGGGGATGACAAACATCCCCTTTCTCTTGTGATGTTGACTCGAAGATGCCAGGCTAATGGTCTTGCTCCATTAAGCTTTTTCCAATGCCATCATTTGATGGGGTCTTGTTTGAATGCTTGTATTCATCTTAAATTATCAGATTACTTTTAAGGCCTTCCTGTGAGAAGTTTTAATCCGAACATTTGCTATTGTTTCTAGCATATTGCACTAGTCAAAGGGTGGTCATTCCATGCTCTTCTGAGGCAAAAGTTGGTATTCAGTTAGGACTAATGAAAATACAATAAGAAACGAAAATGAACATCCCCTCCCCAAATGTTACTGAAACTTCAGAAAGATGGTTAATATGATTGTTAATTCATCTAACTGTTTACTTGGTAGGTTGGTAGTGTTCAAAATTACACTGTTGAGAGGTGTTTTTCTTGAGATTTCTTCTTGCCATATTATTAACAGAAGTTTGATCTAATGATCAGACCATTTTCAATTGTTTCAGAAGGGATTTTCAGTCTTTCCATGTATAAAATCCTTATCTCTGATCATTCAGTGTTCTTCTCTTACTTATCCATGCCTATTGCATCTGTTTAAAGAGAGTGTTACTGAATATCGTATTCAAGGTAGAGGAACACTGCCATGTTTGTTGTTATTAATACATTTACAGATCATTCGTATCGTATTAATGTGACTAGATGATCTGCATTTTCTCATGTATTCTCTGCTACCTTTTGTTTTCTCACAGTGAATT
The DNA here is from genome assembly GCA_009769605.1 of Bucorvus abyssinicus. Lineage (NCBI taxonomy): Eukaryota > Metazoa > Chordata > Aves > Bucerotiformes > Bucorvidae > Bucorvus > Bucorvus abyssinicus. Next base: position 52,952,625 of record CM020026.1, read on the forward strand.
TGTCTTCGTGCTGCCCAGCTGCCTGTCTTTGATAGGTTTTTCCTGGCGTCTGTTCTGCCTAGTCAAAACAACTTTGTATATATATTCTAATTATAATATATACTAATCTGCTGATCAATAAACTAACAACAGGAAGGTTTTCTATAGTCCCTTTTCATCCAAACTGGCTTGATTTTTGAAGCCGTATATATACATAAATTACATCTAAGACAAATTTTGTTGTTTAAAAGGTGAAGTGGATGGTATTGTGGTGGTGTGCTCTCCTGTTGTCATGTGTTAATGAACACCAGCATTATGCAGATACTGTGTTACTGTCTACTTTAAGTCAGTGGGTATTTGTCACCAGTGCAATGGGTAAATGCTTTGCTAATGTAGCTAACAGGTATGCTCCTACTTTCTGGAAACAAATCAATATGGCATTAGGGACCTATTTTTTTCCCCCTCAGATTTACCTACCCTCATCTATTTACCTTGTCTGCCTCTATTATCTCTGTATTAATATGAGGTCTCAGGGGTGAAACTGAGTTACAAATGAGTCCTAGTGTCCTGTGTTTAAAAAATCATATGAATCACAGAATTATATGAACCCTTGGTCAAAAATTAAACCCTGAATTATCTTACTGGCTTCTGTGTACCTCCTTCTTATTTATTTACATACTGTTAGAAAGTAACACTGAAAAGAACATATTCTCAGAAAAGGGACTTTTTTTTTAATTGTCATTATAAAATGTAACAGGACAGGTCCTGAAATTTTTCATCTTCAATTGTGCAAACATTGGCGGCTTCTTCAGTATGGGAGTTGGTTGAAACTGGACAGTGAATTAGAAAAACAAGGGGGTTTGACCTTGTATTTTTACTGATATACAAGGGCTATACAGGGTAAAGAAGCACATAGGCATTGATATCTGTTAAACTTCTTTGTTTGACATAGTTGAAATATATGATCCTAAAAACATTCTTACTTTTTCCACTAACTGTACTGTTTTAGTCTTCCCTTTGTACATACCTCAAATTTCTGAAGAGAGAAACAGCCTACACATTGCCAAAGGGAAACTATTTGTGAAAAGTCTTGGATGAGTCTGGCTTGAAAAGCTGCCATGAGACTAGCATGCAAACTCTTCTGTTCTGGGATCTTGGCAAATAGTTAAAAGAGAGTGCATTACTTCCTCTGCCCATTCATTGCTCAGTTTTGCCTACTGAAATGGGGTAAGGAAGAGTCTAGAGAGGTGGATAGCTTAGCAATACAGCATTTCTTCTACATTTGCATGCAAATTGATCTAGAAATCCATCAGCTGACTCTGTTAATGAGGCCAAGAAAAACATGCAGAGTTAATCAAACCCAGCTATAGCTTTTATTGGTAACGGTCTCCAGGGATGGAAACTCAGGAACAAAATTTTGATTCAGCGCTTGCAGAAACACCTTGCAAAAACAGCAGTATTGGAATTTAATTTCATTGAAGAGCTGCCTCTGTTTTCCCTTTTGCACAGAAGTTAGCCATGCATGTCAGTCCTGTCGTTTTAATTGAACTTAAAGGCATGACTGGCACGTGGTGGAATTTACTCTGTCAGTATAACAATAATACATTATTGCAGAAGGTTTGATAAAGAAACCAGGACTTTGCAAAGTAGAATAGTAAGGAATTGGGGGTAGGAAGGAAGATGTTTAATGAAATACAGCTTTGCCTGCCAGTCAGCTTCTCTGTTTTGTCCATTTATTCTTGTCATTTTGCTGGCTGTTGTTGCTTAATTATTCCAGACACTATACCCATCATATTCTCTATTATAGCTATTAATCAAATGGTTCAATCTTTTCCAGTCTGCCTTTCAGACAGGATAATGTTCCTTGCTACTTTTACAGCTTCTCTGATTTTTCCACCATTTTGCTTACACTTTGAAATGAATTATAGAAAAAAAGATTTATCTTGAATCCATGAAGGATATTAGGGGGGAAATTAATTTTAACTTTGAATCTGAATATCCCTAGAAGATAATTTGACATTGGTAGTTGTGACCATGTGGCCTGAATAAAAACCATCATGGGTAATGCCTGGACTCATAAGTATTCTAAGTAAAGTTCTGCTGTAGTCAATGAATTCCTGAGAAGTGTATCCATAGAGGCCTCCCAAGTCTGAGATGCAGTCAGGAGAAAAGTAGTAGGGTGCTCATTTAAGCACACATGTAACTGAAATTGGTGCCAAGAGTTTGTGAGAAGTATGATGGAATCATGCAATGAAAGGCCATGCCAATGAGCATGTAACACCCGATGTGGTAGAGAAGGAAGAGTCAGAGTATCTGGAAGAATGACACTGTTTAACCATTGTTGGCCATGTTGCATAGTTTTATATTTTAAGTACTGAGGACCCTGTCTTGGTCCCAAATCGTGATAATAAGACATAGTAGCTATTTTTTTTTTTCAAAAGTGTATATACCAAAATATTGTAAAAAATACCTCTTTAAGGCAGAATTTAGACTTCTAAAAAATATTAAAAGGTATGTGGACTTCACTGCACTAGCAACTGTCAGAATTTTTAGAAGCCTAAATGAAGGTTTCCGCACATATGCAGAAACATCATAAGTTCTTAGATGCCCTTTTGCTGCATGCCAGATGTGAGGTGAAACATCACCCAAAAGCAAAGACACTCGAGAAGCCCGGCTTTATCTGCTAAGTGTGCCCCTAGCAAATCTACTCCTCAGCAACAGTCCCTGAGCAAATCCCAGCATCCGCACTCCTTCCGCTTTTCAGTATGGCCCAAGGATGAAATGATAATAGTGAATTATGCCTCAACAGTTTATGCATTTTATGATAAACAAAAAAGAGGCATGAAATGGATTTAGTCTCAGGAGAGACCAGAATAACAGGTTGTCCCACACTGAGCTTAATATCCTAACTGCTTGGATACTGAGTAATACTTCTTGATTACTGTCATGAGTTTTGTCAAGTTTAAGAGTATTATTTAGAGATTTCCGTGAGTAAATGACTTCATAGGGGGTTTCTCAAATTGTAAAAGTATTACCCAGAAAGCACAAGGATGCCTGTTGGAATAAGTGGGCCAATGAGATTAGCCTGAGTTAGTAGGCAAAGGGAAGGTTTTAGAGATTAGCAGAGTATGAAGAATGAGAGGTAGTGGGTTGATTTAGATTAAGGTGACACCCAAGATAGTCATTAGGCAGGAAGGACTGCGTTTCTGCTAAAGAGAGCAATATTGAGGTAGCCAAGACATGAAACCAAAAGTTCCCAGGAAATTATTTTCTCTGCATTAATGTGTAGGAAAGGCACAATCTTAGCAATATTACTCAGACAGAATGTGGAAACTTTGTGTTTTCAGATTTAGGAAAAGGTCCAAACCAAAAATGACGTCCAGACAAGTGTGACAGTAACAGCCGTTGCACTGTTGTTCACTCTGACGGAGGGTATAAATAGAAATCTTCTTTTAGCCATACTGAGCTGTATTGAGCCTAAACTAACAGTGGCACCACCACAACAGATGCCAAAGAGACTGACCACGATTTTAGATTACAAGGAGAAAGAATATTTTGGAATAGCAAAATGGGTCCATGAATTGTCACAATAGAGAAGGTACTTAAATATGTGCTTCATGAGAATAAATTGTGGTCTTTAGGATCTATCTGACACTTGTCAGATAGATTTTGGAAAAGCTGTATCTAAACCTGAATTAAGTAACTAAACATTTATTATTTAAGGTCCCTGTAGTTATTAGGAAGAAGAATAGGAAAGGCTGTTGTTACTATCACAGAGTTGCATAGCAAAAATAGTTTCTCCTTCATCAATGGCATTACCTTGGTGTTAATTTTTTAAGTAAAAGAACATTCATTCTCTCAGAATCCTTCTAACAGGTATATATTTGAGAGATACACATGCAAAGTCAAGGTTTTTGTTTCGTATTTCGTAATTAGAAACTAAAGCCTTTGATAATGTGATAAGTGGTCCAAATGGGGGTTGCAAATAATCACATCTAACTAATTATCTACTGTATAATCAAAAAACACAAGGGGAACAGACACCTGCATAATGCAAGCCTTTGGAACAGATGTGCCCCTATTAATAGACATGAGTTCCCTATTAAAGCTCTGTGATGACACAGAATGTTTTCCACTTCGTGAAGGATACCCTGCCTAACCTTCAGTTTCTATGTTATTATAAACAAGAACAATGAGTAAGTGGTGCAGCTTTCCTCTTTTACCCATTATGCTCAACATGAACTCTTAGCCCTCCAAGATTTTAAAGGTACTGCAGCACTTACCCCGTTGCCTTTGGTTAATTTTATGGAATATGTATTGTCTGAAGACATGATAAAAAATATCATTCAATGCAAATATTTTGCCAGTAAAGAAATTCAGCATTCAAAGCCCATTGCAAACATCAGACAGATGTGTTTTGATGATGATTATGGATATAACAAACAACGTAGTGTGGGAGGTTTTTTTTTTCTTAAAGATACCAAAATAGCAGTTTTGGGACTGCATGACAGTAAAAAAAGTGAGCTACTTAAAAATGTACTACAGGGAACAGAAAACTCATACATTTATTCATTAGAATAATATTTTAGATATTAATAACAGTTTCCTGGCTCCAACATGTTTCACTGGAGACAAGCTTGAGTTTCATTCTCTATAGATGCAGGAATACATATAATATTACACACGTGACTTGTCTTATAATCTTAATGGTATTATTTACATGCTAAAAATTAGGTGCATGCATATGCATTTGCAAAATAGAGTTTTTAATTATTAGAGATGTTGCCCATTAAATTCCCTGACACATGCAGCTGAAATTAAGCAGACCTAAAAATGAATGGTTTCTGTCATGCTAGCGGTCATGAGCTAATCTGATTTGACACATTTTTCAGAGAATAATTTTTAAAATCTTAACAATTAAAACAATTTTTGGAAGAGTGAGCAAAGTGGAGGAAATTAAACGCAAGAATCTAATACCAGTTGTCACTTTTTTGTGTGTGTGTTCCCCATGAACAACAAAACTGTTTTGAAAAAGACTCAGAACATTTGTCTAATTCGGCACCTTTAGACTTTTTTCTTTTAATATTTTCTAGAAAGAGATACTTTGAGAGAATACTTTAGATAGTCTCCAAATATCCTTATCTGAGATACCCAAAGCCATTAATGTCAGAGAGCAGCTATCTGAAATGAAAGTTATCCGTTTTCAAAATCTTGCAGTTGAAAGAGAAATCTTTAAAGGACATGTAGTATTGGGGCATTTGAGTCATGATCTTCCTTTTGAATTCAGCTCTATTGAGTCGAAAAATTAAACAAAGGTGAAAAATTTCTATTTTCCTTTTTTAAAACCCATTTCTGAGAGCTGATTGACTCCCACCAACTACACACAGTGTTCAGTGTCCCTGGACTGCAAAATGCAGGTGAAGATTTTGGGTGCTTCCCAGAAGAGGACCAGGTATGCTGCTCCCCTACCCTCTAATGCCCATTTTTCCAGAGCATGATTAAGGCAAAGGGACTGGAGTCCTGGGGAAGAGCCCCAACACCTGTGGTCATGCAATATTAGTTTTGGGTGGGTTTTTTTTTATTTTATTTTTTTGAATTAGTAAATATTTGATATTCACAGGTGGAATAAAACTCTCAAGTGTGACTAGTACTGAGATAATCTACCTGAGTTTGTAGAGAGATGCAAAAGCAAAAGCTATGATGAGAGCGGTTTGTCCCATACTTTCCAAAGCAGAGCTAGCAGAAACAAGGAGGTTTGCTCCATCGCTGCTCAGGGCAGGCCTGGGCTGACTGCTGGGGAGAAAAGTGTGGGGAGTCCAGCCTGCACCTGCATCACCACCATTAAGGTTTCTCTGCTGCTGGTTCTGTTTGTTGGGAATACAGGAGAGGAAGGGTGGCTTCTAGTGCTGAAAGAGGAGATTGCAATTAGAGAAACGTGAAGCTTTATGCATGACAAATGGGGAAGCCTGGGTTGTACCAGCCCAAGACTATGTGGTTAATGTGTCCTCCTTTATCTGCAGCCTTGTATGTATTACCCACCCTTCCCGTGTTGTTAAACACCGTGTGAAGCTTCTAACTTTCAGTAACGCAACCCACTTTTAAAATGTTCTTTTAAAATAATATTTTACTTTTTCCATGCCAAAATTCAGGATGAGCTGAATTAAGCTACAATGATCAGTTTAGAATACATAAATGGAAGAAGCTGGCCACAGCTGTATCCATGCAGGGTAACATTCCTTTTGGAATGATGTGTTATGCATTTCTAAAATATATTTGACAGCATCAAGGCACTACAGTGAAGCGAAAAGACAGATGAGGTTTAGATATTTTCTGTGTCTAAAATATCTTTATTTTGACAAGTAAAAGATTAGCTTAAAAGGTCAAACTGAATGTTATGTAATGTACTGTAATAAATGTAGAAGGACGTTAAAAATATATTCATAGAAAATGAGAGTGTGTATATTCATTCAGTGAGAACAAATATATTCAAATATATACAGGAAATCTACTCCATCTAAGTCTCTCAGACCTAAAGTACTCACTATTAAAAAGTCAGCAGTTCTTAATGTTTATCACACAGTGGGAATGAGATTACCTCAGCTTTCCTTTCCATTTAGGATAAAAGATATTCTATAATAACCATAATTTAAATAAGTTTTAAAAAAAGCATTCATGGAGTTCGCGGCTCTCGCAAGTTGCTGTAGTTATTTATACTTTGGGATTTTAAAGACTGGTAGTGCTGAATTATGTGTCTGCATGAAGCTAATGTGGTGGCTGTTGCTCCTCTGCCTGAAGGTCATGCTAGGGATGACATTATAGATCAGAGATCTATTCCTTCCCTTCTTCCTACTGTTCATTCTGGTAGTAGCTCTGCTGCTGACTTACTTCATATGTGACATTTTAAGGGCTGAATTCACTTCTCCACGTAAGGCAGCTGATGTTTTTTGAGATTCCCTAGTGTATCAATAACACCTGTATGGAGCTGACAGATAAAGAAATAGTGTAAGAGGCCTGTGTCTTCTGAAGCGGCAGCCAGATTCCAGGTGAAGTGTCTAAGAGCAACACAAGTGTCACTATGTCAGAATGGCATTTTGATATTTACATGTGGGAGCCTAAACTGAGCCCTTAGCGACTTTGTTTTACGTAGTGGGATGTAGCTGGAGTCTCTATCTGCTTTCTTTTCCTCCCTTTTCACCTACTTTTGTAGACAGAAATAGCCTACCTACGCTCAAGTCAGCATAACTCGTGCCAAAAGGGTAGCTCTAGCGGGATACGTTTGTGCATGGCTACTGACAGCAAAGTCTCAACTCCGAGCATTTAAGAGCATGCATATATGTATTTTTTTTGCTGTGGCCTCTTCACTCTGTTCATTCCTGTTGCCCTCAGGGACACATTCACTCACAAAGATTTGTCATTTGTCATCCAGAATTCATCATAATTTTGTTGCACATTAGATTTGACACATCTGTGATTAATACCCAGGGTATTGCGTTCCCATTCTGTGAGTGCCACTTAAATCTGTACACTCTGTGTTATCCTGGTGAGTCATTTCACTTTGATACCATTTTTTTAATCTTGGAGGCTGATCAGCATGTCCTGACTTTGGTCTCTTGCCAACTGTAGTGTGCCTTGCTTTCCTGCATCACAGATCTTTGCCAAAAAGCAAATAATGTACAGCTAAGAACTCAGCTGATCAGAGCAGCCCTGTGCTTTCATGTAGAGGTGCGAACAGCCCATAGAACACTGGAGGAGAGCATTTAACTAATTCAGATTAGCCCTTCCTCTTCATCATTCTGCAAAAATTTCTTTCGTGCAAATCATTTCAGCTGTATTAAGCTTAAATCAGTATGTCAAGAAGTTAGGACCTTCTTGCCCAAGTCTGCTCCTGGCTCACCATGAGAAGCTTCAGAATGTTAATTCACTTCCCCATTATTTTGTTTTCTCATCTGGAAATGGGAATAACTTCCACTGTAAGGTGTATGAAGACTTTCAGGTAAAAAGTGAGCCTTTCTGAAAACTACATGTTGAAAACTATGTTACTGTGATGAAGTCACATGCACCACATATTCTCCATATAGTTACACGAACAAAAACGTTTTGTATGCCACCAGAGACAGTCATTTACTTTCACAGTATGTGATAGCATACCTGAATTGATTTTATAGAAGTCAAAATTCCTTCTGAATTAGAGGTGCCATGCTCCTAGGTGCCGGTAATTGCCAAATAGATACACTACGTAACCACAACTGCCCGTATGATGTGCAAAACAGAAATGTGGGATCTACGTTATACCAACTGGAGAATGATCCCATGAGTTCAGTAATTCTGCAAGTCTAAGGGAATATACATTGCCACTGCCAAAAATGGGGGTGGTCTTCTCTTTAAGTAATGTGCATATCAGGTAGCTAGTCTGTCAACCAAAGAGAGTGGACACCTGTCAGCCAGAAGCAATACTTCCAGAGAAGAAGGGGAATACCCCATTTTATGCAAAGACGATTAAGAAGATTTTATTTGGGACAATACTTTCTTTCTCTCTCCTCCTCATCCTTTACACAGACAAGAAAGAGATGCAGGGCTGAGTGTGGGTTCAAAATTCATTTCCATCCCACCCACGCAAAGCAGTGCCATGTGCATTTACTGCAGTCACCCACACAGAAAGAACCTCTGTTCTGGGAAACTGAGCACTTCGTCGTGGCTTGGTTGCATGCCTCCTCAGTTTGCCCATGTAATAATCACAGCCATCTTATATGAAAACAGTTTTAAACTTTTAATTTCTATGATGAGCTCACACCATCATTTTTGTTATTATTAATTTATAATGACAAAATGAAAAGACTAAGGAATTTGCAGAGTGGGACTGTAAGTCTGGGTTCACATTATGAAGAGTCATGACTTTTTTTCTCCCAATGACTCAAAATACCCAGGGCCTTGCTATTTTCTATAACAAAATAACATCAAAAGCCTTCTAGCTACAAACATACGGAAATGCTTGTCTGAGATTTCTGATCCTTAGTAAGTGTAGACTGAAATGATATGAAAAATGTAATGTAACAAAAACTATATAAAACACATGAGCTGGTATCAAAGTTGAAAAATCAAGTAACATATGTGAGGCTTTTAAGATTTCCTCTCAGAGACAGGAATGAGCCTGCCTTTAAAATAGATACAAAATTTGGTAGAAAAAGAAAGGTGGAACAGGCTGATTTGGCAGAGAAAATTGAATGAATAAACATTTGATGTACTCCAATTCGTAACACGTATGCAAGTATAAAATAAATTAAGCAACCTACTGGACAAATCGCATCCAAGGTTACATTATTATGAACCTCTGTCATATTTTCATTTTCAGTAGGTAACATGAACTAAGTGTTGCATATTTTTGAAAACAAGATTGGAACTACTCTTCACATTTATAACTTTGTTTAAAAGTCGTATAATCTAGATATTACATTCTTATAGTATGTTTTTCTACCTACGGAGTGCAGTACAAAGCTGTTCTTGCCTGTGTCTGGTATAAGGACTAAGCTATTAATTGCAAATCCTCTTCTGTTTGTAATGATGATTTGTATTATTGAGATGTAAAAATGCAAGATTAAACATTGCCATAGTTGATTATACTGGAGGCATTGGTCAAAATCAAAGTAACAAAGTGAAAAGGCTGCTTTCTGCTTGAGGGCACCATTGTTTGTGCTGAATATATAGCTCTTAAGGTGTTCCTAATGTCTTACCCTTGGGGTCAAAGCAGTTAAGGCAATTCTTCATGGGGCTAATGCTTTTCTGTGCTTCATTTTTTCAGTACAATATGTTAAAAACTCTGCAGTGTCATCATCTTCATACAGAGAAAGAGCTTTTTTCCTGAAGGTTTAGAATAAATTTATTGCATGCATTTTTTATGATATTGTTAATGTTAACATTCTGACATATATTTTTGGAATCAGAGAGTCATCATCAGCTACATCTGATGGCCTAGAGAAAGAGAGAACAGAGGATTCAAACCTGCTGCTAAATTCTATGTTTTGTTGCAATAATATGCTGATTATACTGGCTATAGCTGTTACAACCAAATGGGAGGATAATGTCTACTGACATGTCATCATAACGAATTAATGTGAATTCTACTTAATTTGATATCTATAGCCAGATTATATTTCCACATGAAAGTCATCCTAGATTTTGTATGGCTTGGGTTCTGTAGCTGAGCACTGTAAAAATCAGTGTCTGTTGCATAACAGGTGTGGAATTAAATATCACTGAAATAAGAATTTTTCAAATAATGAGCCTTTACTCACAAAATTCCAATTGACCTGATAGGCAGCTGGATTGCAGATACTTTGTAGTAATTTATTTTTTTCAGTGATAGTTGCATTTTCACTTACAGAAGAAAATTGCATGGTGAAATGACGGATGTTTCAACAGAGTCTGTAAATTTGAGGAAATTGTGGATTTCCACATCCATATTAAGTCCCCATTAAGATAATCTGAGAATATAGTAGAGGCAATAAAAATTAGGTCTTTGTAAATCAAAGGTAGTGCCATTGAATTCATTGTGAGCTGGAGGTGTGATAGAAACTATGCCTTAGTATTTTAGTTGACTCCTGATTTCTCTTTTTCTGTAGTAGAACAGCCGGGACTGTTCTCTTTTCTTTATGAAATCAGTCTTTCAAACAAGTGAACATAGTATAGGCACATTTGACATGTGGGAAAACGATGCCTGCCATATGAAGGAATAATCACCTCGACAGCCTCACCTAAAGGACCAAGTTGTCATCCTCATGTACTCTCTGGCTAGGCAGATTAGCGCTGGAAGTATGATATGGAAAAGGAGGAGGACTTCTCTCCACACTTAGCACAGCACTGGCAGGTCCAGGCTGTGACCTCCACTACAAGTGTGTGGCTGGCAGGATGAAATACAGCATGTGCTTTTTCGGTTTTAGAATTGAAAAATATGGTTTCAGGAAGCCATAGACTTGAATAGCAAAAGGCTTACTGAGTAATAAAGGGCATTTTTAGAGAGGAACTTTTAAAACTGTAAGCCAAACTCATTTTAATGTAGGGCTTCTGATGCAGGAGCGTCCATCATAGCTGTGTTGTAACATTGTATGTTGGGGGCAAAATAGAAAAAGTTAGGTGGCGAATGCAGAGGCCGCAGGGTTTCCCCACTATTGTTTCATCTTCGACTGAGGAGTATCTGAAAAAGCTACCTGTTCCTCCTACCAAAATCCTGAAGGCGGCAGATAATGCTGTTATACCATCCTACCATGTGAGAATCCCATAATAAACTAGGCTCATCAAGATGCAGTAATCTGTACTTTTTTATAATGGGAAGATTCAATCTCATTCTATAATAAGAAGTTCTTTCAGACAGTCTCTCCAGCAATATTAAATCTCCATTCTTCCTCATACACTGCTGCATTTTTGGATCTTCTTTTTGTCAGAGAAATATCTCTGGGTTCATTGTGAGCATTGTGTTGTGGGATATCACATTCACAGACTTCATCCAAGAAACCCTCTTCGAACTAACCATGTTTCTACCTAGATACTTGAGTGGTTGCAACAATCTCACAGACAGACTCAGACCTTTTATTAAAAAAGTTGTCAGCCAAATTAGTGGTGCTGCAGTTTGCTTTGGTTTTAAATATTTCAGACTCAAAACCAAGAACCTTCCTGCTCTGCCTTGGGCAACATTAGCATAAGCTTGCCTCCTCAGCAAAAATATTCCCCTTCCCTGGTCCTGGTGACATTTAATTGATGCTGTTTGAATAGATATACTTAGCTGGTGTAAATCAGCACCACTGCTCTGCTCTCAGCGAAGCAGCACCAGCTTACATCTAACACTAGGCTTCTTTGATGAAAGAAAGCAGGTCCTTCGGGGAAGCGTTATACACAGACATGAAGTGTTGTGGAAAAGTTATGTTTTCCCATACTTCTGCCTTTGATTTTCAAGGAAAAATATTGCAGATAATTAAAGTGTTTAGCATAGCCACTGCTGCGATAAGTTATACTAGTTTGTAAAAAGAGGTATTATACCTCCTAAAATTTGCTCTAACTTTAAACATATATTTATATTCCTATAGCTTAAGTACAAGTTTAGACAGGGAGCTTGAAATGCTTTCCCATGCCAAAGACAATTAATAATCAATATTTTACTATTCATTGTCAAAAGCCAGCTAAAAAGTAGGTGCTTTTCCTCCCTTTCTCCTTCATCTTCTTTCTCACCTTGCATTCCCCAGGCCCTTTTCTGTCAGCCAAGGAGTAATTACATGTGAGATTTTGTTATCCACAAATCAGTCTGCACATGTAGCTGTAAGTTCAAAATGCCTGGATGACCTGTTTCAGCAAGCCATGTATTCAAGACAGTATTTTATTGCTGTGGCTTTTAGTCAGATAGCAGGATCCTATTAGGTTTTCCTTCATCTTTATTTTGTCTTGTGGAACATCTCTAGAGCTGACTGGAGAGGGGAGAGAATAAATGGCTTAAAACTGGCCAACGTCAGAGGACGTCCTACATCAAGATACTTTCCTGGGTGATTTGTACTGCATGCAAAGAGTAGAAATCTCATTAAGAGAGAAAAGGAGCTATGTAGGTTTCTTTTGGCATTATATTTCTACCTAAGACAAACAGCTATGTCATTTCTAAGGTTGTCCAGCTACATGGTCTTGTGTCACATCATGCTCTAGCGAGTGTCTAACAGATCTTGCACTGTTACTGTTGCATGTAAGTTTCCATGTAGTTTTTACCTAATTTAGTGGATGTATTTTGAATACCAACTAAATCATAGGCTTATATGTAGATTCAGAAGGCAAGTGAACCGTATTCAGTTACTGAGAGAGTGACTATCCCAAATTTTTACGTTTGAAGCAGTACAAGCAGGTGTCCCATAGCAATCACAGTGCCTAATGCACTATGATTTTGCATTACAGCTGATGCTTGGAATTCTATAGAAACAGTAAAACTTTGCAACACATTTTTTCTGCTTCTGTTTATGTTTTGGTGTGACATCTCCTTTTGCAATTCATCATCTTTGTAGCAAAAATGAAATCTATGTATGTGCAACTGCCATGAAATATGAACTTAGTAATGCAAGCTATGAGCTTTAAGATGCTACTAGACTGAAGAGATCTTTCCTCCAAAACATGACATTATTGGATTGTTTCTAAATCTGGCAACATTCCACATTGCTTGAAATTTCTGGATTTATATTCCCAGTGTTTCTGAATTTCTTAACAGCTACAGTTCTGGAGAGAATGTAGTAAAATATAATTTGTCTGTAAATCTCCCCTGTCATAGAAACACCATAAGATCTTCAAGGAAATTGTTTTTTTTTTTTTCCAATATGAAAAGACAGACTTTGCCCAAATTGGTAGTGTAAAGCCCTGTGTGCAAAATACAAAGTAGAGGAAGCATGCCCCAGAATAACTGAAATACATTTGTCTATCAGCAGTCTAAAATCATAGTGTAAGTATTAATAACAGAAGGCACAGGGCCAGGGTCTGCCATCTGTGGTTCCACTGACATCAGGGATACAAGGAGGTGGAGCCAGATAATTTCCACCATAAGTGAGGATCTAGCAAAATCTGGAGAGTGATGAGCAAGCACTCATCACTGAGCACTTTTTGTGAAGTTGCAAATAGGAATTTTGAATGGTAAATGGCAGCTTAGCAGAAGAGAAGACAACTCCCTTCCCCTACCTGGTATCTTGCTCCTGTGAAGGGCAGTTTCTTTTTTATTCTCTGCGGGCTTCTGAAAGGTGGTAGAGTGTGCACCTCTATTTTACTAGCATTTGGTTTCGGTAATATAACTGTGTTAGCTGCAGTAAAACCCTTGATTTTTAAATGTGTCTGCTTGGGTATCTTTGTGAAACTGAACTTGAATTTGTTTTCTGAACCACACGTCTGGGAAGGAAAAAACACTATCTGATATATTCTTGTTAAGAACTTGCTGTCTTTTTCTTTAACATGTGGTGGGTCAGATTTATGGGTTCAAGCAGGCAGTGTTTATTTGTACGCATGTGCGCTTGTCTAAATGTGAAATAATTGAGAACAACAGTCCTTAAGACTGCTATAACTGCTTACTGCCTTACTCCGTAAGACTGGAGTAACTGCTGTTGGCTCTCCTAGGAGTCCATTCGGGAACATGTTATTCCTTTTCCAACTCTGGGGGAAAACCACTGGTAAAAGCCATAGAGAACATGTTTTGTAAAGTTGGGGGAACAGTGACTGCTAGGAATGCACAGCCTGGACTTCAGGGTCTTGCATAAGCTCTGCAGAAGAGGTATGATCTGATAATAATGACGAGAGAGAGAGAAGGAATTGCTTAGTATTTAGGTATGACAGTGTTTTGGGGTGAGCATAGGAGTGCCCATCATTCAAAACTCCTGGCATTCAGGTCTTGCAGAAGTTCTTCTTTCAGCATACCTCTGATAACATGCAGAAAACTGAACATGCAAATCATGATGCAGAGGGAACAGGTTGCGCTGTTCTTTGGCTTCCCCTGCACATTGAACTCCTCAGGGAGAGACTGATCCCTATTAAATGGTTTTGTCATTCATCTCTGATCAACTCTGCCCTGTTGACTAAATTTGAGCAGGAAATGTTCCAGCAAAACAAGCTCGAGTTTGTAATGAGGAAAACCAACCAAGCAGCTCTTCCTTCTTTCAGTTGCTTTTCATTGATCTCCCGTGCGGGCTTCCACACCAGGCCAGACCGGTCACATCTTCCACCTCCCGCAAAGGTCTCGGAAGCAGGGAAACATATTTTTGTCAGTGACATTTCTGTCCATTTGACAGATTGCCCCTTGGGGTACTGTCCCAAGTGGAGTTGCCTCCATGGCTTGGTGATGGAGGGAAAAAGCTGACCTCAAGGCTTGTCGGCGATGGCTACTGCATTTCCAAAGAAGAGTCTCACTGCCTTGCAGCTCTGTGTCTCAGAGATGATAACTGAAAGTCATTGCACAATTCAGGTATTCCCCCAGTTTGACCTGAGACTGAAGGGGTTGGGATTTGGCTCAGGAGGCTTGACAGATATCTTAGTGGTAGCCAAGACTTTTAAGAAATCCATATATAAGATTTAAATTTACGTGTTGCAATCATGTTCGTTCACTTTGTGCTTATCTTTTTTCTATTCTCTGTAGTCACAGTTTAAGGAAGGCTTATTCGAAATCCTAACGGGTCAAACAACAAAGGAATAGTCATCACAGATCTCACAATAGGAATAATAAAAGCTAACCTATGGCCAGGGACATGCTATTTGAAAAAGTACGTGGCCTCCAGCCATTCCGGCTGAGGTTACAGGCCAGCAAAAGAAGAAGAAACTGGGGGCTTGCTGGGCAGTACACAGGCTGTTCGACCCTCCAAATGTCAGAGAAGGCAGCAAGCTGAGAGGTGTTGTGGTGTGGCATCACCTAGCTGGGTGCAGTGCACCTGGACTGCCTTGTACAACTGTGCTTGTGATGCCTGGCTCCAAAGATGTGCTTGCTGCTGAGAACGCTTGCACAGAGCATACATAATAGCTATTTAGGTATTTACGAATTTCTGCATATTCCCTTCACCATCCATCCAAACTACTTAACCTTGACATGTGAAGCTAATGGGGAATATAGCTTGTTACTCTTTCATTTTAAAGAATCCCCTTTGATGGATAATTGAGGCTGAGTTATAAATTTCATAACCTTGTAGTAAAGTACAATAGCTCCAGTTCTTAACAAATAAAACAAAAATACCTGCACACAGTAGGAAGGTCTGTATTTTAAAATCATCAGACCATGGATTTTTTTGTCAAAGTGACCAAAAAAGGAACCTGTATTTTTTTGTGAGGACCAAGGCTCATAAAAGCCACCCTTTTAAACCAAAAAAACACATACTTTGCCATCTGATTTATAATCCTCGTTCATATTTCCAGTCACTTGCATTCTATTAATTCATTTAAATAGGTTCTAAAAGCAGGCTATGGAACAATTTGAAAATACCTTATAATGGTCAAAATATCAAGAGACTTCAGCAGTAGAGAAACAACAGAGAGAACAATTGTGTGACGGAAGAAGTGTAGCTACAAATGTTTGTGTCTTGGTCTAGAAACAAAGTAATAGAGTATTTGTGTGTGTGTTTGCATCGTGTTAATAGGGTGTAAAAACTGGAATACTGGAGAGGGGAAAGCGGGAAGTTTGGCTATTAAATTTCCTCAATAAATGAAATGGCTTTTTTTTCTGTTGTAAAGCTTGTTGTCCTACTGTAAGCATACAGGAAAATAGGAGAAATTGGAACTGGGATGTTAATAAGGTTTGATCTTTAAAAAAAAAAGAAAAAGTGAGCAAGAGAGAGGAGAAATATAATAATGTCTTGAATTTGAATAACATATTAGCTAACAGCAATGGAAAGAAGCATCAATTCCAAGGGAAGGAAAGTGGACAAAATTGCATTATGGAACATGAATCATAGAGTAGCTAGAGAGCAAAATACGTAAGGATGTAACAGTAAGGAAGTAACAAGTAAGGAAGCAACAACAACAACAAAAATACTGGACACTCTACAAGGATTCTGATTTTGAACAAATTCTCTATTCCTACAGTTTTTCTACCAACAAAATATAATACAGATCTTCCAGAACAGAATAAATAACTATTTAGAAATTATGACATTTAAGAAGCAAATTATTTTTAACTTTGACTTTATCATCAGCCTTGACTGCATACACTGATACTAACTTGCACTGTGCTTCCCCTTCCTAGAAGATCATCCGTCATGTCAATGAAAGATGTCATGTTAGTATGACACTACCTTTTGTAAATATATGTTCTCTTTACCTTTTCAGTTTTTCCTTCAGAAGGTGTTCTCCAACTTTGCAAAATTTTGAGAAGCTAACTCTGGATGAGAGATTCCTGGTGATTTTCTTTGTTTTCTTAAATAATGGCTCATCTCTTGTTATCTAAGCAAGGTAGTATTATCCCTGTTTTGACCTCCCTGAATTGTCACTGGTAGTCCATGTCACTGACAGTTTAGAAAACTGTTGAAGTCTGGTTTTTTTCATTTATACCTGCACTATCTTTTGATTTCTACCCTATTTCTCATTACATAAGACTGCACTTTTCCTCCCTAACTTTTAGCATGTCTCTGAAGGACATTTTGGGGGTACTTTTAATCTACTTGATTGTCCTAGTTCAGTTTGCCTTTTCAATAGTCTCACTAAAACCTGCAGCATTTTATCCCTAAAGACACAGCTTGATTTTGTCAATCAGTTCTTTTTTCTCATTCTCATCTGTACATTCTCTGCTGACTCCCAGTGTCTAACTTGATGTAATTATGCATCCAGTTATGTGTAGAGGCTTGCCCTGCAAGTTCTTTTCCTCTTTTTAGCAACAGATCGAGACAGTTTTATACCTTTCATGCTATTCATTTTCATGGTAAACTCACAAATTAGCTCTCCCCAGTCAACAACCATAGAAGAATTAAAGTTTAAAATTTCCAAGTCCATGGGCAAAAGAAATTGAAATCTTTTGCTGGAACTTTCAAAATGTAAGTTAGACTGAATTCAACAACTACAGGTTTTTAGTAATCTTTTTTTTTTTTTAATCCAAGCCCTGGGACTTAACTTTTTATTCGCAAAGTCCTTAACCTGAATACAAATTATTGTTCATATAGCTATGTGATACATTTAAACCCAAAAATTATTCTCAAAGACCATCTGCCAGTGGTTGCAACAAAGACTTGGGCAAGCTTCTTTGAAAGGGGTCGTGCTAAGCGAGGTGGTTACTAAAGGCATCTGCCCTGGTGAGTGTCTCTGTGCGCAGGACAGAAGTTCAGAGCTATCCATCTAGTGTTGTCTATCCATGGCAGTGAATCAGGCAGGGCCAGATAATGTTCTCAAGTGCTGGACCTGGATTATCTGGAGTATTATGTTGTTAGAGCCACCAGCATGAGTTTGGACTATCCTCAGTAGGCAGTTAGCATGAAGCCTCATGGTAATGTTAGTAATATAATAGCAATAGAATAATAATAATAATAATGTTAGTAATATAAATGTAGTTGTTATCAATACTGAGCATCTTTCTCCAGCCTCCCCCAGACCCCTTATAACCTTAAGACAATTTTGTCAGTTTTTAAATTCAGAGTACCTAAAATGGTGCAAGTATCGTGCTGTATTCCACCAGAATGCTGCCTTTCTGTTATTGCACCAGGTGCACAACTGCGTCTGCGTTCGCCTCAAAGTTAACTAACTAGTCAGTTCATTTCCAAAGAGAGCTGGGAAGAAAATTAACATGGATGTAGCATTGCCAGTAAGGGGACTGAGGAGAAGACTGGAGAAGCAAATTACCTGACCAAGCAGCTGTAGCCACAGAGCTTTCAGGTCTGGTGCTCAGCCTCTTGCCTGCATGGTGATGTTGAACTTTGCTAGGGTAAGAACTATAATTAATAGGGAAGAAAACCTATCTCAGGAAAAGGATCATTTAATTGACCAGAAACCAGGGCAAATGGCTTTCTGTTTGTGCTTTCCCTTTGGTTGGTTTAGGAAGTTCCAGACTGTTAGTAAACATGGCAGCTGTGAGTGTGAAAATGCTGTAGCAGCAGGGCAGAGCTTAGGGCTGCTGCCCTGCGCTAGTGCTCTGACGTGCTCAGTTCAGATGGTGACTGGGAGAAATTTTCGTTAGCTCCCTCATGGTAGCCTCAACACTATGAGGATGTTTTTGTGCTAAAAGTACCTGGGAACTCTCTGAAACTACAGCAGCATGCATAATGCCTGTGCAAACAATGCAGGGGCTTGCACAAGTGTGTAGCATTAGGTGCATGAACAATCTTGTTGACTCGAGGGACACTTCTCCTGCATTTACCATGAGGTGTGTTCTTGTGCCTGTGGCTGAAGGGAGCCAGAAGCCTACTTCTGCAGTCACACCATGTTACTTCTGTCTTTGATGCCTGCCCTCATTTCCAGAGGAAGAGTTTGCAAACACTTGGCCAAGATAAAATATGTTTATTTATGCAAGCTCACTCTGTTGGTATTTCCTTTAATTTCAGTGGGCCCATTTGCAAAGCAGTGCTACCTGACAAGCGTAAAAACATCAGAGTATGGGTAGTGATGTCTGTGGGACACTACAAATCTCAGTCTGAGCTGTTTGGTTCCGGCAGTGCTAAAAAAACCCTAGAATCAATCTCCCTGCCAGTGAGTGCAGTGCATAATAATACTCATATCACAAACCACTCAATATTAGTTTTCAGCTTCACACCATTACTTGTAATTAAGGGATAATAGTAACCACTTGATGGCTTACGGGCCAATAATCTTCTTCCCAAAGGGGCGAACCACAAGACCAAAAGAAACCAAATTATTGACAGGAAAAACAGGGAGGATATTGTTCTTAGAGCTATATGAAGAAATACTCACATCAGATGTTTCTGAGAACTGCTCCTTCAGTTTTACATTAACAAACCACCTGTTAGGAAGAAAAATGTCCATCTTGCTGTTGATTTGCTTTTATCCTGCCTTGTTCTCAGGGCTGAATTAATAACTTGTTTACCTGTCTAGAATCCTCTTTTTTAAGGACCTCATTTTAGAAAAAAGTGCAGTTCTCTCTAAGATGGTGATTCAGCTTCAAAAACCGGAGCTACTGGAACAGAATCAATAACAAAACTACTTTTCCTCATGCTAATGTAGGCATGGCTTTTACAACTCACAGATTTCATCCTCAGTTTTCAAATTGCTTGTAGTTACTTTGTTGAGGATAATAACATAATTTGTAAAGTAATGGTTTATAAGTAGCTAAGAGGGAATATACGAGAGCTTTGGTGTTGTTACCACTCATGACTAAGCGCTGTCTATCCCAGAAGAGACACAAAAAACTCAGAAACTGAGTAATAGTCTCAATCCAAAGCTAGCATTATTTAACAAAGAAATTAAAAGGCAAGTGAAAGAGGCCCTAAACAGAAGCTAAGCAAAAGAAATGGCTGTCTTCCCAAAGCCTAACTTAGTGAAATGAGAAAAGTGAAGATAATGTACCGTGATGGAAATCGGACCCATTCCATATAAAAAGGCCAAGGAACGTGTTCCCTTCCAGAGGGGCAAGCCAAAGTGAAAATGAAGGTCACAAAGGGAACTGTGCATACTAATTATCTCAAACTCAGTAACCGCAATATGCTTTCTCCCATCCTAGTAGAACAACCAATAACCTTACTCTGACAATTGCAGGCATACATGAAAAAAACAAAAACCCTGCACTGAAATCCCACTAAGAGCCTTGTCCTAAAAGGCATAGAGAGCTATTAAAAAGTAATCCCTGCTAGTGTAGTCAAATGAGTTTGCCAGAGGTTCCGCTCCACATTTTCAGCTGTGTGCTCAACAGATTTAGGCATTGCTTTCTCTTTTATTTGCATGTGCAAATACTCTCTTGGGTATATGGACGTATTCTTATCCCTATCTGTATCTGTTACCCCTAAGAAATAAGGTGTATGAAGCAAAATGACGCCCATAACAAATGCACAAGGAGGTGTCCAGACTTGTGAATTAAAAGTTTTGATTAAACAACAGCATTTGGAGACATTACTTGTAAAACTGTGAGGGGTGTGCAAATGCAGGGAGAGCTTCTAGTGGGAGACAAACAGGTTAGTCAAAGGTGGCTCTGTATGCTGCAGCTGCCCAAAGGTGCTGCCTGCTGCCATACAGTGTCTTTAGCAGGAGGAAGAAATGATTTTTGATTGGGATGGAAGAGGGACAGGGGATGAATCAGACATGGTTTCTTCCCTTTTGGCCTTCTGAGTTATTCAAACTTTGGGTACTTAGAAGAAAAAATGAAATACCTGAATATGAGAAAACTGGTGTAAAAGCATTGATGATATCGCTACCAAATCATCCGCTTACAATAAATCACTAAATTACTATAATTCTTAGCCAACATTCAAAGCCATATTACTCTGATAGAAGAAGAATCTGTATACGAAATGATTGGGGAATCCTTGGGCATCTGTGAGATGTTGACTCCTTGAACAACGTCATCCCAGAACTTGCAGAAGCTAGTGCAAAATTTTGCCTAAGCAGATAGCTAGTAGTGGCTCCATTCTGCTTCCCACAGACAACGAATATTTCCTATCTTTTTATGTCACACTAATCCATCTGTAAAATTCTGGCTATGTGCAGGGAACAGGGTTGGGCCCTGAATGTGCAACTGTGGGCACTATTTTCTAGCAGGATATGTGACGGCAGGTAGGATTTGACTGCTTATACACTTTAATTGTAAAGCCTAACTATTCACATTCTTCTTACTGCTCATTTTCTGGTTGTCATTTTCTGAATATTTGTGACAACAGGACAGACGGCCATGGAAAATGCAGCTTTATGTAATCTAGCCCCTTATTCATTTAGTGCTATTGTAAATATTCAGGCAGAGTCAATTATAGAAGGGGAAGAATTAAAACCTAATGGAAGTTAATCAAAGAGAAGAACTTCCTTCAGGCTGGCCATGCATGTCTGTAGTTTGTCTGTCATTTATAATACTGCAGGCTCTGGTTCATAGTCAGCTGTAATTCTGCCAGTTAATGTATCCAATTAACCCCACTAATGAGCTAATCAACAGTGTAAAATCTGTGTAAAATCACAGAGGGTATATGATGAATGGGAAATGCACTGAACTCTCCCGGTATAAAAAGTGCTTTATTGCACTTGTTAAAGTGGCACTGTCTTCTCCCTCTCTAACGGGTAATTTATCACTAGGGTCTGTAACAGTGCCATGCCCTGATAAGGGAGAGGTGGCAATAAACCCATCATAAAATGATTACTCAGGAATGCAGAGCAATTAAAGTGTCTCTGCATATGAGAGTCATAGGCTGGAGAGCAAAATGGTATTTTTTCGTGTAGGTTGCTAATGAAAGTTAGGCAGTTGTTTGAAGGTGATCCACAATTTGGAAAGCAAATACCTGTCTAATACAAAAGATTCAGTTTAGGGGTAAATAATCTACTGAACCACTATGGGTTATGATCTATGAAAATAATTCTGACTAGATTCTGCCACCTTTTTCACTATGAGAAATATATGCTGCAGTGATAATCCTGCTAATTTCAATGAAATCACGTGAATAGGAAAGTAGTCCTCAACCCAAATAAGCACGACAGAATCTGGCTGAGAGAAAAGAATCAGATGAAACTATACTTTCTTTCCTACAGTAATGCCTAATCCAAAGCACTAGTAAGAGTAATTAATTTCAGTTATTGTTTTGTTATTTTTTTCAGTATCCTTACTATCTTTCAGCATCCCTTTTGTTGAGATAGTTTAGAGAAAAGTAACCCACGATAAAAGAAGAAAGGAAGGAAAGAAAACTGAAATCCTGGCATGAGAAAAAAACCCTGCAGTTAAGTAAAGAACAATAAAGGCAGGAAAAAGTATTAACCTTTGAAGAACAAAACAAGAAGAACAAACTTTACCAAATAGAGGTGTGAGGCAAATTATCACAGGAGTTTGGGAAATTGTTTCAATGGAAATAAGAAAGTTAGAGCCACCTATCAGAAACTCTTACAGATAATTAAATTTGTGCTTACTGGTGCAAAGGAATGGGTTACATGAGCTGCTGGTGATCCAAATTGTTCTGTGACTAAAGTTGAAACTAGAATATTTTTCATGTAACAAGAAAATACTTTTTTTCAATTATGCAAGAAGCAGCAATGATTTGAGTAGAAAGAAAAAGAATATTGAGGGTTTTCTGGGATCTTGAGGAATACATACAGCTTTAGCTCTACAGATTATCCTACAGATATAAAAACTAGATTGCAATAGGCACTGCTAAAATATAGCCTTTGCAGTTGGTTTTGGTGTGGGTTTTTTTAATGTAAAGGCCAAATGAGTAACTTTCAAAAGAAATATATGAAATACATTAGTTAGACAGTGTTTATAAAAACCAGTATTTGTCAAAGCATTCTGCAAAGAGACAAACTGCAAGATATTTTTTTCTTGTGGACTGTGTTTTGAGTCTTCAAAACAGCGTTAGTGTTTTGGCTCCTTGTCATCTTCCCCAACACTCTTCTGCTGATAAAAAATAGGAGGTTTATAGAAATATTTTGTGTAGTTATTCTCTGTTGGCGTGACTATACTACAGGATGTGAGGACATATCCCAGGCTGAGCTCTGCAGGGTACCTCCTCCGACCTTCTCTCTGCACTCTTCTGCTTTGCAGTCATACCTGTGAAAGGAGGAAAGGCAACTGAATGAGCAGAAAGGCAGCCCTGGGCTCTCTCCATCACCATCTTGGAGCTGCTCACTGGGATGGGTGGAAGATCAAGAGGGACTCAGCAGATCAAGAATCACAAGGATTTGAGAAAACCATACATGTAGACCTTGCTTAACTTTAGTTGCTGGAGAGCAATAAATGGAGACAAACTAATGTTAAGCAGGACATTGTGGGGAGGGGAGGCCACAGAGGGCCTGAGAGGGCTCAGAAAGCAGATCCCTGTGTGGTACACAAGCTGCAGGAGGCAGGAATGCATCTGGAGAACAGGGGAGGAGATTAGTTTTGAAGTGGCATTGGCATAGAACAGATGTGGTAATAACAAATGTTTAGAGGGAGAGCATTTAAACATAGAAGAATAACATAGTTTCCAAGAAAAGTCATGGGGTCTTTTACTACAGAGGTATTTACAGAAAAAGGACCATCTGTATCTTCCCATTTCCCTGTTCTGCACCTTCTCTGTGCCCCCAAATTGACTCGCAGAATTACCTAATTTTATGTAGTTCTTGTAATTTGGGTTAATAATGCTATTACTTACATTGTCATTTAGCAGGAAAATCAAGATTGTGGTTACATTGCGTGGATTGTCCATATGTGCGTTCAGTCAGCTCACTGACACACAGGATTGAGATAAATCTGCAATTTAGTTCTGACACAGGTCATATAAACTATAATTTTTATTATTGTTGTTGTTGGGTTTCAAGCGGTGCATTGCTATGGTGACTAGAAACAGTTCACATTTCTTTGTTGTTTTTTAGTTTGCAGACTCAGTAAGATCATTACATGCTTTGAATTACTCAGGTTTTGATGCAGTCACAAGGGATGGGAACAAAAAGGGAGACAAGCCTTCTGCTGGCACTGGCGTGAGTGACGCGCAGTCACTTTGGGCCACCAGACACCAGCACTGCCACTGAACCTGTGGCTGGTGTTGCTCCGTTCTTCCTCTGTGTCAGACAAATACTCCTGAGCCTTCCTTCTGAATTAATCTGTGGAGATGCTCTGAGTTAAGACTATTTTTCATCTTTTTCTGAGTTAGTTTTAACCCAAGCCAGTTTCTCACTCTGGTTCTTTGCATGGTACAAGAAACAGGGAGGCAGAGACAGAGGACTAATCGGCCCAGGGCAAGGTGATGGCAGGATGCTGCCTTTCAGCCATCAATGTCAGCTAATTCTGCTGTAGCATGCTAATACCAAACAGCCTATACACATGCCTGAAGCAAACTACATCCTCACTATTACTACTATAAAAGTAAAATGTTAAAAATTGCTATCTGCCATTAATCACATGAGGATGGCTTCACGGATACTATGGTGTGCTTTATATCTACAGTTAAAAATATCACTTCATTGCATCTGCTCACTCACCTGGGAAAATATTTGCTTTCTAAAAAGAAACACCCTGCAGCAGGAGTTTCATATCAGACTGTCGCGGATGACTATGTTTGACACAGTTTGATTTAGCAGCAATTCAAGATTTATTGATAGTATAAGATAAATCAGAAGGTTGAATTTTACCAGCACTTAATGATTAACCAACTTAAGGATTAACAAGTGATTTAGTAAAGTATGCTGTCATAAAATAGTGACTTAATTACAGATTCAAGAATGACAAGATTCACACTGACTTATTGCAGGGTATCCTAAATCGAAGTATGTATATATGTATAAACACAAAACGTACAAATACAAACACAAACATACAAATGAACACAGACAGACAGAAGTACTTGGATCCAGTGGAATGTATAGATACCCACATTCATAAGGTAAATGTGTAAAATCAAACGCCTAGGTAGGTAGAAAGGTGGTGGAAGAGGCTAACCTGTAGTTAAATTTTCCCCCTACAGGTTTAAATACTCACAAGGCATCAGAGCTCCTCAGCAGGGGGTAGTTGAGACTCGAGGAGGTTGTCTTGCCCAGGCCTTGCGTAGCCTTTGTTGACAGATGGTCCAGAGAGTTATCCCAGCTCAGGGGAGATGCTGGTCACGGCCCGCCGCAATCCAGGGGAGTTCAGAGGGTTTCACTTAGGATCGCTATTTATAGGGTCTGAGATGATTGACTTTTGTCAGGTTCTTTTCTGCTTCAGCGTAACCTGGGTGATGTCATTAGTTGCGCATGCTCAGAACTTGCTAGATTTTAAGGTCCTGGTATTCCCCCTTTGGGCCACCACCCGAGTGCAGGTGTACTAGCCTGTCCGAGGGCCAGTTGATGATGGTTGTTGTTCCCAGGCGATAAGAAGGGGCTGTAGGAGTCAGGTGTGTCAAGGGGATGCCTCAGTGCTCTGGTCCACTGCTTATGATCTATACTGGATTGTTGGGAGGTATTTGTTGTTATTGTCCCCAAAGAATGGGGGAAGCAGGAGCCAGGTATGTTAAGGCAGTGCCTTAATGCTCTGTTAACATTGCCTCTCACAATCTGTATTTGACTTTCCAGTGGATTCTTGTGTGACCCAGGAAAAGAAGATGCACCCTGTACAGAGCAGGCTGTGAGTGGGCAGGGTTCCTCCTTCTCCTTCTCTAATAATGGCTGCTACTATAGACTGTATCCACACTTGTGCTTGGATACAACTCAAGGCAAGAAAAGTCTTACCTTGGGTTGCTCCAAGGGTTTTCACAATTAATTGGTAATCATTTTCTTCAGTTCATTCCCAATGGGATAAAATATCTGATAGGAGCCATTGACTTGCTCCTGGGGCTGATAAAGGTGACTTTAGTGGGCATTCCAATTTAGTTAGGTTTTCAGTAGCAGCAGCCAGTATATTCATTAGGGCTTCAGAATCTATGCTACTTAGTATTCCTAATCCTGTTCCCAATAACATGGTAGTGTCTTGTTGTATATGTCAGGATCATTTTAAAAGTCATCCATGCTAGCCAACCAGTGTGAGCCACTCACAGGAAGGCAGAACAGTCTGATTTAATTGTTGACGCATTAATATGTAGTGTTAGATCTACCCTTTTTAGAGACCAAAGAGGGTTAAATAGAAATCGCTGTTGTCCTGTATTTTTAATTATGTAAGGGTGTGTGTTATAGATGTGTGGAGACAATTTAATACAAGGCTGAATTGGTAAAGACAGCTGTGGAATTTCAATTTTGAATTGGAGAGCCATGCTAGAATGAAATTTGGGGCCAGCCCAAAAGCATGTTGTGAGTACTGAATGGAATATGGTAAAGGTATACCAACATTCCCGTCCATAGGGAGAAACGTGTATGGTCAAAATCATGTTTGGGCTTGTTTCCAGTGTATTCTGCAGTAATGCGTAAAGCTGTTGCACACGGAGCAGTTTTCAAAGTAGCATCCTATTGAAATGGTGTCTCCACTTGTCTCCTTTAGGGACAGAATTTCCCAGTCTTTATCATCATCTTTTATAACACATTTGCATTTGTGGAAAGCAAAGTTGTTGCATCGTACTGTTATGGACAAATTTAGACATTTGGCAGAGTAGGTATGGCGTGCATATGTATTATAGTCTATATGAGCATAAGTCTGTGGCCATCCTGTTGTGCACAAGTTCCATATATTGTTACGTGTCAATTGTAAAATCAAATAGTGTGGTTTTATAGCCTCAAATACAAAATGCCAATACTGGTTTGGTAAAGGCAGAATTATACCAGCAACAAAATAATCCAGGTGGCGGGTTTTTTTTGGTTGGTTTTTTTTTTGGTCCCCCAATAAACTACATAGATGAAAGCTGCAGGAAGATTGTGTTCCAAAATCCTGTATCTAGAGTCTAGTAAAACTGATTTGTGATCCAGCCTTAATTTATGTCTAGTGGTAAATAAATCACTCTTTTACAAAGTTGTCTTAGGCATCAGACAAACATAAAAATATTCTCTTAAAATTCTTTTTTGCCTAGAATTACAGTCAGAACCATATTCATATGCCTGAGGACTAAAAATGTGATGTTGACAGATGAGTTCTAAGTCTCCCTCTTCCTGGATTGGGCATTGGGGGCCCAATTCAGCTCTCTGTTCAACTCTACTGAATTGAATAGCATTGCATTGACATAAACGAGAGCAGAAAGGCAACTTGGGAGTGCCTTTCACAATTAATAAGAATAATTTCATGTGAAGATGAATTTTCCAAGTGGGTCAGAATCAATAAAGGTGCTGCTGATACTGGAAGTACATTTGTCCTTATGCAGAGTTTGTGTTCATGTTCCTTTCCAGGAAATTTGACTTCCTGCTGGAACATTTATATGAATTGCATTCCGCTGAGTGAAATAGAGCTCTTATTCACGTTTTATGAAGTAGCTGTTTAGGAGGTATTCTGTATTTTCTACAAGTTTTGGGTGTATTTTCCTCTCTGTTTTAAAATCCTTTTCTTTAACTCCATAAATCTTACCTTAAATAATACTTTCCTGTGAATATTGCTAGTATCAACAGAGGATAATAGCTGCAGGGTCACCTGTTGATGTTAGAACTCATCCACATTTCAGGCTCGGTAGACATATACACTGATTAGTATACACGTTACCTGCTATACCTTTCCTGTCTCCTTGTGTCAATCTACTTTGTATCTGAACAGAAATCTTCAGTCAGTGTGAACCAACAGCGCACAATACTAGTATCCCTGTCCCACAGTGGGGAAAACCTGCACAACAGACCAACTGTAGACCAGCAGTGCCAGCCCCTTAGCCCTGCATCTCAGCTCAGTATCCCTGCTAGAGAAACAAAATCTGCCATTCCATCATTTCTAAATTTTAAGAATCAGCACCTGGACCCAACCTAATTTTTTTCAACATTCATATTTTTTGAGTCAAATATTTGGTGGAATTTGTCCAGTATGAAAAAGCTTTTGGGCAGGAAAGATATTCTGAAATCCTTTTTAGAGTTGGATTATTTCTGTATGCCACTAAAGCCATATCCCAAAACTGAGTGTACTTCATCGGCGATTCTGCCTGTGAACAAAAATTTGGCAGTCAGCTATTGTCCAACTCCGCCTTTGATACCATTTATAGTTTTGAGGTAGTATATTTAGAGGCAAGCTTTTCCAAAATGATCCCTAAATCCTTTAACTAGGAAGTATATTAAAACCAAAACAAAACAAAGCAAAATTGGACTTTTATCCAGCTTTCTCTCTCTTTAACCATACCCCTAGATTTAGCTCCAAGTACATGGATGCCTGAGGCTCTTTTTTGACTCAGCCCGCTACAGGACTACATTATGCTCCATATATTCTATTCCAAACCCTACCTTATATTCCAGGCAAACAGACAGGGTTCAAGTTCAAGCTTACTTTGTACCTTTTGATATTGAAATATATTTTTCACTTTGGGGATCTAATTAGATTATATATTTAGTCTGTAAACAAGTCACTATGCAGGGGAAGGAAATTTCTTTTTCTTTCCCTTCAGCAGTGTAAGGATTTTAGTTAGAAGCTGTTATGCAGCTCAGCCAACCTTGTAGAAAAGGTAAGCAGTGTTAAATTATATGTGAGTTATTAATAATTCCTAATAGGAGGAAAAGGCCTGACAGAAAGGGTGAATTAAATGACTGTAATAATCACAGAGATGCATTACTTGGGATTCATTTCAGCACATTTGTGACACTCTGTAATGGGAGAGTCAACTTTTAACTAAGCGAGAAAGCATGTTCTTCCTCATTAACAATATTTCCTCTTGAATTTAAATTATTTCACTTCACATTCATACAGTGATGGTGGTACTACACTGATAGGACAGTTTTTTATTACAAAACTGATGGTCAAAATACATCCAGTGAACTTCAGTTCCCTGAGTATGGAACACATTGTTTATGACTATTCTCAGACCTTTATCTATTAATCTCCTTTTTCACCAAATTTCAAGAAGACATTAAAGAAGTATTTGTATAATACTGCGTAATGGCAAAAAGTTCTCTGCAAGAAAAAAAAAACAAGAAAAGAATAACACGCTGCACTTTGCAGAAAAAGGGTGCAAAACTATTTGGTGATCTTATAGTGCTAGCCTTATCTGTCAGTTAGAAATTTTAATTCTGCTTTGAGCCAGGTGTCTTCCTTACAACTGATTTTCAGACTATAGTATCTCTTCTGTGTGCATGTATTTTCAGCACAGGTCTGTCTATATGCTGTTTGGCAAAGCTAGATCATCTGGATAAGAAGGACAACAGATTGCACCATTTTAAAGAAAATGCTTTTATTATGCGCCACTAACTTTTTCTCAAGATCCTACATGTATTTCTAAAAGGGATGGGTGAGCCAGACAAGCGTGTATGCTTGTGTGCATACACACGCACCCCACCACACATCCACTGCACACACCCAAATCCAAAATAAAGGAAGGCCTTTTTTCTAATAAGAATACACAAATGTCAACAAGAGAGGTAAACAACGGCTGTTAACTTCAGTAAGGGTGCAAGAGCTGAGTGGGAAATTAAGATGAATGGCCGTGGAAGAAGCCTTGATAAAAGAGAAATTAAAAGAAACACTTAAAATAGGCTGAACAGGTAGATGATTATGGAGAGCCCAATACTAGCAAATACATGAAAGAGGAAGTGTGCAAAGCATCTGTGCCGCTGTGTATCAGATTTCATCATCATCCGGCTTTGGTTTAAATACAGGTATGAAGTACCATACTAGTTTACAGAGAAACTGGGACAAAGCTTAGAAATCAGGACTGTACCACACAGTGAATGGCTTTTGTAACTTACACAGAAGATGAGTGGAATGTTCATTGCAAGCACACATGCAGTGTTAAGCGAGTCTTTAAAATGCAAAGTTACTAAGTGAAAATTACTGTTCCTGTTTAAATTAGAACACATGGTTACAATGAATTGGAAAATATCGGCGTGTGTGGGAATTTCAGGGTGGAGGAGAAGGGAGTTAGCTATTTACTGGTTTTTTGGTTTTGGGGTTTTTTTGATGGGAGGGTTTTCTTATGTTTGTTCTTTTTTATACTTAAAAAAAGTCTGCTATAATTTGTCTGTCCCACATAAATCAATATTAGAGAATTCATATTTCTTTATGTTCCTTGGCTGGTCAATACCTCGTTCTCTTAAATTGGCAGTATGTTTTCTCTTTTGCTTTTGCTGTCTTTGAGAATGTTTAATGAAAATACAAATATCACAAGAATATCATTGCATCCAATGACTGAGTTTTCTGAGTTTTCAGATCTTCTGAAACTGAAAATAAAGTTACCACTCACCTGCATTTTAGAACAGGTAGAGACATACTCTGATTAGTCTTCTGATCTGCCACGATCAACAGATCCCTGTAAGAAACAAATACTGTGCATTCTCATCCTTATCAGTAGTTTATCTCATGTATTTTGGTTTGTCTCATGTCTTTAAGGGCTTTTCCTGACTTGGCAAAAAAGCAGTATCTGTTGCATATTTTCTTTTTGAAAAATTCCATTTTAATCATTGCTTACATGGTCTGTATGGTAAGAGCAAACAGCAGTGATATGTTTCTGCTTGAAAGTCCTTTCTATTTTTCTCAGTAATCTCTTAATATGGAGGGGTTTTGTCTAGGTCGAACACCATCGGGATCATTGTGCAGAATTCAATTTTGCTAGGTAGGCAAACAGCATACCTTCCAGCACAAATTCTTACAGCTTGTATTCCACTTTGACGATATTTTCCTCAGTGCAAACAGGAAAGTGGAAAATGCATACAATCTCTTCCTTGTCGTTTGAAATCACGCATGTGCTCCAAAAATATATATTTGTAAAAGGAACAGATCTCATGCATTTCCTTGAGTGGCCACAGACCACGCACTCTGTAGCCATTCCTTGGCTCAGTAATCTCAGTTATTTCAGGAGATTACTAACATTACAGGTTGTACCTTTAAACTATAGATCTGCTTTACAGCAAAGTCAGAGGTGTTGAATGAATAGAAAAGAGAAGACTATAAATTGTACTATGTCTTACTAGGTATCATCTGGAAATTTTTATTTAATGCTGTCCAGCATAGTGGACAGTAAGATAACATTCTCAACTACTTTTAAGCTTTAATTTCTTCAATATGGCAATTGACATTTTCTGTGTTTATCATATTTCTCTTTGAATGTCTTGGGGGAAATGTCAAATCAGCCAAACACTTCTGTTTTGGAGGTCTCAGTGATCTGGTTTAACATGTTCCTTTACAAAGAGTTCTGTCAGCACAACTGACGGCATGGAGAACTGTGGACAAGCTGTCCGAGGTTTTCACAGAATCACAGAATCATTTTGGTTGGAAGAGACCTTCAAGAACCTCAAGTCCAGCTGTTCACGCTGCAGTGCCAGGGTCCCTAAACCATGTCCCTCAGCACCACATCTACAAGGCTTTTAAATACTTCCAGGGATGGGGACTCCACCACCTTCCTGGACAGCCTGTTCCAATGCTCCACAACCCTCTGTAAAGAGTTTTTTCCTAATGGCCAACCTAAATCTCCCCTGGCACAACTTGAGGCTGTTTCCTCTTGTCCACTCACTTCTTACTTGGGAGAACAAACTGACCCCCACCTCACTACAACCTCGTTTCAGATATTTGTAGAAAGTTATAAGGTCTCCCCTCAGCCTGTTTTCTCCAGACTAAACAAAGACAGTTCCCTTAGCTGCTCTTCATAAGGCTTGTTCTCTAAACTCTTCTCCAGCTTCATTGCCCTTTGGACACACGCCAGCACCTCAATGTCCTTCTTGTAGTGAGGGGGCCAAAACTGAACACAGTACTCAAGGTGTGGCCTCACCAGTGCCAAGTACAGGGGAACGATCACGTCCCTACTCCTGCTGGCCACACTATTGCTGATAGAAGCCAGGATGCTGTTGGCCTTCTTGACGACTTGGGCACACTGCTGGATCATCTTCAGCCAACTATCGACCAGCACCCCCAAGTCCCTTTTCTGCTGGGCAGCTTTCCAGCCACTCTTCCCCAATCCTGTAGAGTTGCAAGATGGTGTTGTGACCCAAGTGCAGGACCCAGCACTTGGCCCTGTTGAACCTTATACAAATGACCTCATTCCTTCGATCCAGCCTGTCCATATCCCTCTGTAGATCCTTCTGACCCTCAGGCCGATCAACACCTCTGCCTAACTTGATGTCGCTTCCAAACTTACCGAGGTTGCACTCGATCCCCTCATCCAAATCATTGATAAAGATGTCAAAGAGAACAGGTCCCAACACTGAGCCCTGGGGCACACACACCACTTGTGACTGGATTGAACTCCATTCACCACCACTCTTTGGGTCTGGCCATCCAGCCAGTTTCTTATCCAGCAAAGAGTACACTCATCCAAGCTATCAGCAGCCAGTTTCTCCAGGAGAATGCTGGGGGAAACAGTGTCAAAGGCTTTACTAAAGTCTAAGTAGGCAACGTCCACAGCCCTTCCCTCATCTACTAAGCAGGTCACCTTGTCATAGAATGAGATCTAGTTGGTCAAGCAGGACCTGCCTCTCATCAACCCATGCTGACTGGCCTGATTGTCCTGTACGTGCTGCATGATGACACTCAGGATAATCTGCTCCAGAATAACCTTCCCTGGCGCTGAGATCAGACTGACAGGCCTATAGTTCCCTGGATCCTCCTTCTAGCCCTTCTTGTGTGGGTAGCAAATATGTCTCATTTGCTAATTTGTTCTGAAATCTTCCATGTCAGAAATTTGTTCCTGAATATGCTGCATCTGTTCTAACTTCAGGATGGAGAACTTTTTAAGAGCAAGGTATCACAGAAGTTATTAGAAAAAAGTGATCAGCTATTGGATTCAAGGAAAAGGAGGTAAAAAAAGAAACTGATAGACAGGGACTGGGTCTTTTGTTGAGTGGTTTTTTGTGTAGGATACACAAAATTTAATCAAGACAGTAATTAGATGACTGGGGAAAATGCACATCGAGATAATGGTATGATAGGATTAATACAGGACATTAATGAAATGCTGAGACTGGGAAACAGAAAGATGAAATAGCACTCAAAGAAAAGAACACTGGACAGCTAAGAAAAAAGAAAGCCAGAAGCTAGTGGTCAGAGTATACTAAGGGCAAGGAAGTAGCAAATGGAAAGAGAAGAGAAAATGAAGCTGGATGCAAGGATCTGAGGAACTATGAAAGACTGGGTATAGACTATGGATTTACAAGGGATAAATTATGTAAGCCTAACGGAGACAGATCAAAGTCTGAGGAAATTAGCAAAAGTGCCTGTACTGAGCAGCAGCAATAGAACTGCTTCTCACTTCTCTCCATTCATTTGCTATCGTGAAATATTTATGGTTCTCATTTCCTAAAAATGTTGATCCATATAGAAGATTACAACTGTGTTACGTAGTTGTCAGTTGTGCCATTAGCCCAAACAGCAAGCACCCCTGTGGCAAGTCTCCATTCTTAGAGATATTCAAAAGCCATCTGGACATGGTCATAGGCAGCCATCTCTATGTGGCCCTGCTTGAGCAGAGAGGTTGGACCAGATGGCCTCCAGAGATCCCTTCAACCTCAGCTCATCTGTGATCCTATGAAGTCATACCACAGTGAAAATGCCAGAAAAATATGGATGAGCTCTAGGGAACTCTAGGGAGATATAGGTATTCTGTCATATTCTGTGGTGATTTTCACACACAACACAAGAACCGTAAGTGGTGACATACAGTAGTAAATAATGACAAGTTTCAACGGAGCTGTAGGATAATACAGCTGCTTACAGATTGTAACGCCGTGAAATGAAAGGTGAAAAAAGACATGACTTCTATCCATATAGACTGACCTCAAGCAAAGCAAAATTTTATATTGGTTTGCTTTTTGACTTAAGATAGTCCTTCACTTCTGCATTAGAACTGGTTTTCGCTCTGCCATGCTCTACTCCCCTGGAGGATGCCTGAAGGAGCATCTTTTCTCACAAATACTGATCCTGCATGACTTGAGTCCAGTTGCATATGTATCACATAGACCGGCACAAAACTTGGTGCTGGGTGGTACTGCGTACTTAACAGCTTTGAGTCCTGAGCACATGAACAACTCTCAGTATGAGCTGCCAAGTCCAGTCTCTCCGTGATGAACCTCATGTAGGGTATGACCTTGATGGTTTGAGAAGCACATGCAGTCTCACATTTTAAAATGTGAACTGATGTTCAGAAGTTCCAGAGTAATTTTGGATATGTACATATATACATATACTTTTAAATACATATATGTGGTATGTATGTGTGTGTAATACTTCTCAACAGACCTGAACTATGGGCTTAGAATGTTTTTTAAAAATAACTTTCTGAGAAAATATGCAATAACTGATGGCACTATTGATGTAACTCATAAATGAAATAGTTGATTCCTGTTGTGTAACTCAACCAAGGAATATTCATTGTTCCCTTGGTATGGAGCTGGCATATTTCAGGTAGTTAACTCTTCTGCTTAGCTGATGCGTATCCATACTTTTTCTATGATACCAAAGGATGTTCAATTGAAGTTTGACAGATAATACCAAAGACAGTTTGCAAACACACAAACAAAGTAGACTCCACTGTCATTTCCATAAATGGAATGGTATCTCTTAATGGAAACTTGTATAATAATTAACTTCGTCACCCCATTCCAGAAGGGCCTAAGCTTCACTGTCTTGGGGCATGTTTCAGTTAGAAATTACTTTTCTTAGGTAATACGCTTATTTCAAAAGAACATACAAATTTCTACTCAAGAGTGCTTCTAAATGTTGTTGTTATTGACATTATCCTCTTTACTGAATATATTTGAGAGTATTCTGCAGCCTTTGAGTTAAAATTTTAAGACACTATATTTCCTTTGAGAATCCTGGATGCAAGCCAGGGTAAAGTAAAGATCAGAAGTTGAGCTGCTTTCTCAATCAGTTTCTTTCTTAACTTCCTGGTGTCTTTCACTGGGAACACACATAGTGGCCGGCAATGACTGTAGCCTGCTACAGGGTCCTGCTCACCACCTTGTTCAGAATAAGATGCATTCCCTGAGCCTGGTTTTGGGGTCTGTACCCAGGCATCCTTTCAATGGCTTTGCCACCTTGCCTCAGTGGTAGGGAGGTCGGATCCATATGTGGGTCTTGATCCAGTGCAGAGTCTGGACACAGCTGAGGTGTGTCCCCAGTTCAACAACTTGGAGATTTTATGGTCTGAGTCCCTAGAGGTGCCCCAATATCCAATCAGAAGAAACTCGTACAAGTGATGTACTCTGCTGCTCTGCTTCCATGGAGCCTTCGTCTGGTACTTCCTCTCTTGCAGTTGTCTTTCATCTCTCCCACAGCTGAAGGATTAAAATTCCAGTTCAGTGCCACTATGTTCTCTCATCAATGGCACACATCAATTCACAGTTCACCGTTCTTGAGTTCTTCTTTCCTGCCTATGAAAATGATGGCTTACTAAGTTTTAATCTTTTATTTCCCTCTTTTTCTAGACTTTCCTGCATCCTATAACCTTACCCACCACAATGGCATTTTCCCATGCTTTTCCTCGGTACTTGTTATGGCACAGAAGACTTATGCGAGTCCCCCATCTGTAACAGCATCTTTATGTCTAATTGAATGCTGACTCTTTTTGGATCCCGTCCATTTCTCTGACCCTTGACTTCTATAATAAAAATAGCTAATTCTGGAGTGTGGATTATTTATGAGTTGGTGGCAAAGCAGAGCTTTTTAATCAGTCATTGCTTCATACCCACTCCTTCTTATACAAGGCTGGAGTCCGTCTGGAGGAATCATTCCAACATAGGTTTAAGAGAATAAACTGTGTTTGCTCTGTAGCTGGTGGGAAAATATTTCCATGTATACAAGCTCTATAGCATCCATAGCAATATTTATATCAGATTACATGTGTTGCTGAAAAACAAACAAATCAAACACCTCAGAAAAAATCCCTACACTCTGCACTAGCTTAATATACAGTGGCATCAGTTAGACATCAAGTTAGAGTATGTGGTCCTTTTAATTCATGCAAATCTGATTATTGCCTAGCTCAAATTTACTTAAGCAATTATCAGAAACTTATCTAGACCTGTCCCCTAAAGATGCTGTGGCTTTACTTATAACCCAACTTACGAAGTTCTGATACAAACTCAATTACATTTCTGATCTCATCCTTTAAAATTTTATTCAACTCAATGAAAATCAATTCTACTGTTCATTTTTTGAAATTGCATCATTTCTGTGCATAGGCTCTAACCTGCTCTGAACACCATAGTACTTTTGTACGTATGAAGCTATAAAATAATATAATCTCTTACAATCATGACCAATATAGTTTTTATGTTCTTGGTACAATTTATCAAAGAAGGAGTAGAAGACAGAACATGGTCTCTTTCAAAAGTTAGCTTTGAACTGTATTTTAATTATTTCTTTCATGAAACTAGCAACAGGCTGGTTCATGTTCTGCTTCAGTAACTTCTCATGAAGAAATTCTATCGAAAAACTGATTAGTCTTTTTCCTTTTCATATTTGTTTTTTCTGTCTGTGAAGCTTTAAAAAAATGGATTTAATAATGAAATTATTTTCTCTGTAAAACTAAGAAGTTGAGACAAATTATATCTTACCTACATGATGACTTTGTCATAAATATTTAGCTTTAAAGTTGTAACAGCCGATCAGATCATTTAATATATAAATCTCATTCCATACTAACCTTTTGAAACAGCAGTATGTCAAAAGTATTTGGAAAACAGCTATTTTTACGAATGTTAAATCTGTATCAGAGTTGGTTTTTTTATTGTCAACCATGCTTCAAGGAGCAAAAGTAATTTTGCATTCTAAAAAGGCTCAGTTTGGTATTTTTAAAAAAATGTAGCACAGGGTTTAGTGTGAACCTTTTATTGCTTTCTTGTAGCAATGGGGGACAGTGGCACCTGTGACCATCTTCTAATGGGCTTTTAATATTTGTTATAATTTTTTCCCCCTTTTACCCCAATGCTACTGAAAAAATAGCTGAGTTTTTAAAAAAAATTAGGAAAAAAACCCCACCTTTTCTATGTATCTGTTGGTAAATCAGTTCATTAAAATGTTTAAGGGAGGAATTAACGATCCAGACTGGTCACTGGAAAGCCAGCTGATCTGAAGTGGTCTACAGGGTTTTTACCAGTGTCTACCATGACAGAGAACGCAGAAATGAAGAAAGAGGTGGCTTCTCTAAAGACTGTACTTCCCCTGGAAATGCAAAACGGGAAATACTTAGTTGCCAACATTTGTCTGTGGCCTGAGACACCAGCTTCTGCAAATGTGTTTGTACTCGCACCCAGATGACTGTCCTGGTGGCAAAATTAGCTGTGCCCCTAGGCTTACACTGTCTGCGTGACAGCAAGGGCAGCCCAGCTCAGGGGAGATGGCAGCAGTGTGCAGCCACGGACATGTAACTCCTGCTCCCCAAAAGGGCTCCACAAGCAACCTGGAATGCCCATTTTGGATCCGAGACTTTGAGCCTCATGAGATGGGTTTCTTTTATAATGCCATCGTTTTGATTAACGCAAGCACCGGGATTATCAGGTAGCAGTAGTGTGATGACGTCAGCTAATGCGTTGGTTTTAACACTGCATTTTAAAACAGGGTAATGAATCTGGATGACACAAGAAAATATTCCAAGAGGCATTTTATAGTATTTCTGCGTAGATGAAACTACAGATTTATAGCAATGAAAATGTTCTTGTAAGCAGGTAATATTCCAGCTTTCCCAAACCTCACAAGATTATTTGGACTAGTGTTAGCTTTTAAACTACGGTTCTCGGGCACAATTTTTTATTCAGACCAGAGCATGATCCACTTTTGTTTAGTTTAATCTGTCTCACAGGAGACCCCCTGACCTGCTTGCCCAGAAAAGTGAGAAAACAGAAACTCCTGTGACCAGGAGTCAGAAATCACATTGCAGTATCTCTCAGGAACACTTTCAGGAAACCATGTATTTAGAGGCACTGGCCTAAGCTCCTATTAGAAGGAGAGACCTGAGACAAGTAACTCATACATAAAATGAGTGAGGTTTCTTGTATGCTGCCACAACTGACTTCAGCAGAAGAAGACACATAATGGAGTTGTTTTGACTTTGGGTCTCCTTATGTAGTCTGGCAGCAACTTCGTAGAATTTCTTGGAAGTACAGGCGTGGGAAGTGGGCAGAATTATGCATGCTGCTTGTTGAGCGCTGTGTTTTCTCTTTGCGTTTTAGACAATCAGAGAGTCCAGTGGCTGGTTGTAGGTAGGTTGCAACGTCCTCCTTTCATTTTCATCTCTCCTGTGAAGTATTAATATTCTAGTGTGCTAATAAAATATTCCTTTAATGGTAAGTGCTATATTTCCAAAGATGATGCGTTACTGACAGCTAACTGTCAGCTATGTAACTTAAAACCAGTCTGCTCACCAAAGGAAGAATTAGAAATACTTTCTCTTGTTCCCTCTGGGATAACAAAACTCCAATCAGTAGATCTGATCCAGAAAAAACTGCAGTGATATTTTTCTGCAGAATTTAAAAATCAGATTCCCATCCTCTTGATTTTATGGAGGCAAAGACATACTAGAGTCAAAATTAGTTTAAGTATTTATGGACTAAGGCGATAATGTGAATAAGAGTGTCAGAATCTGCCCATCTAACACTAAATAATTAAAAGTGAGATCATCATGAAATTCCTTTTTGCCTTCAGGTGGCTATTTTTCTGCAACCTTTTTGGAGGGTGTTACACGCCAGGAATAAAATGTAAATAAAACAGGAAAAGGCATTAAGTTCTTTATAACTGCTTTTAACTTTAATAGCATTCCCTGAATCTGAAATAACCATTGTTATTTAAAACTTGACCTCTTTGATCTGCAATAATTTAGCACTTTAAGCTAGAAGGTAATACTGTCAATTTTGCTTCAGCACTGTTTTCACAGGAGACTTGGCCTTCCTAATGAAGGTTCAATGAAATTGATAATGTTTGCCTTAATTTTGCTCTTGCATAAATGGCAAGAGCCATGGCTATTCTTCTCTTACTCGATTGCTACGCATATGCCTGCTTGGCTTTGCCAATCATTGCTGTTTCAGTATATGATAATACTTAATCTGGAATTGTTGAGGTCCTTTTTCTAGCACGTTCTGGACAACAAATTTGAACATGTATATGTGTTTAATCCTTGATGTTATCTGAGGATTGAAATATTGTGCAAGACTACTAGAATCTGAAATATTTTACTTCCCATACAGCAATGGAAATGCTTGTCCAGCAGATGAGCTCAGTCCTGTCCTCAGAAGATCAATCTCTTTCATGTTTGCTACTAAATGCCAGGCGTTTCAGTGTACGGATGGAAGTGAGCAGGAGTAATATCTTAGGAGTAGTTAAAGCTAATTATCAAATCTCAGCTCTGAATGAAGGGATTGAAATAAACATATTAATGACACTGTTTTTATCATAGGTATGCATAGATATTTCATGATGGGCAGACTGCACTATTTGTGCTAGAAGTAATTTATAGATTTATTCTTGACTAGAATTTTTTTGCTTAGTTCTGATGTTAAAACTGAAAGCATAAAGTAATACCTAGCATACCTCCTTGAAACAAGCTCACTGCTCCACCAGCACAGAGCTGAACGTGATGTAGAAATGTGAGTTAAAGTCGTCTCTGTGCAGCACACCCTCACAATGGGGGCACTGGTCCGAGGCAGTGGTCCCTGAGGTCCGCCTCTGAGGTGGAACCTTAGGCATTCCTGTATCGCCTACAGACAATGTCCCTTTCAGTGCGGTCAGTGAACGTCAGGTTTTAAAATGGCAAAGAAAATACCCAACAACTGGAATGAACCCTGCTGTAGAAAGTAAACACCTTGCAGGTCACTTGATACCCACTGGTTATGTATGAGCTGGATGGCAGCTGCACCAAGAAGGTGCAGGTCCCTTCTCGGGGCCCAGAGCCCCAGAAGGGATCACTTCTTTCCCAGCAAGGGCCCAAATCAATATTAGCGGTATTCCTGCAAAAGGTTTACCTGAGTACATACAAGCACAATGTATTCGTATTCAGATATCAATGATCTATTTCATCTCTCCCCTATGTGCAAATTACACAGGAAAAAAAAAAAAAAAAGCTATGCATTGAATTCAGATATTGCCTAAAGCAATCCAGGGGTGTGTGGAGAGTGTGTGACACTGGTGCATTTACGTTAAGTACAGTTAAGTCTTTCTGCCTTGAGTCCTACAGCAGAAGTTACAGAAGGGGCTGAAATGTTTCCTTGCAGACTGGTGCGGTTATTTGCATTATGACAAGAAATCTTTCAGAAAATTTCAGTCATATTCCCTACCTCTTTCCACCTGTGTGGAACTTTCCTTTTTCTCTTGCTTACCACCAAATGGGTCATTAGTACTCAAAGTTACTGCCTGTAAAAGAACCCAGAGTTCTCATTCGCCCTTCTGTGCTGCAGCTCAGGTTCAGGAGAGTTTCTCAAGGCTTTGGGAGCTACTAGGTAGCTATTTCTCAGTTTTCTCCTTGTTAAAAAGCAAATAGGGCCACTGAGCAGCTATTTCTCCATACCTGTTAAAAGTCTGTGTCTCTTAATGCAGAGCAGAAGAGGCTTATTATACACACGAGGCTGTGGCAGAAGATGCCCGGTTTGCGTCCACCTTCTACTACATTAAAGCTTAGGAGTGGATGAAGACCCTTAAAACTACGCATGGCAGCTAGGAGACCTTAGCAATCTTACCCTCACAAGGGATGATGGTATAGCTGCTAAGGTATCGCTGAATGGCAGTAGTTGCCTATAGGCGTGGTTCTGTACATGGAGATGGGAATGCTTCACTCTTCCAGTCCTCTGTGGAACAGAGATGGATCCCACAAAGCAGGAAGGAAACCCTCCTCCAAGGAGGCAAGATGTGTGTGGGAAGTATCTCGTGCTTGTTAGAGACAGCAAGGTAATTTGCCACCAGTAGCAGGAGATAATTTTCTCAGTGGCAGAAGCAAGAATTTTTGTGAGAAAAGGGAAACTCACTGTGGGAGTAATGTAAGTGGGAGCCCAGGTGTGTTTGCTTTTGCAGATTCTTGTTTTAGTTTGTGAGAGATACTAGACTTCAAACAGTGATTAAAAGAGAGGAAGACCCAATAGGATCCATAGATCAAGGAGTAACAGAACACTTTCAGAAAACTGAAAGCAGCTGGCAGTCTTCAAAAATAGAGACTTTCTGCTTCTAAGGACAGTAAATTTCAAAGCTATTAAGCACCGGCCAGATCCCAAGACTTCAAAAATAAATATGGGGCTTTGACACTTGATTTGTTTGTAAAAGGGACCTGTGTTTTGTGCCTACTTTTGAAGAGGACAGAAAGGTTTCCAGGAACTTTTGTGACCAGACAAGCTTTAGGAAAAAATATCCAGTCCACTTCAGAGTTAGACTGCTTCTCCGTGTCTATCTTCAGAGTGATTTCAACCGTGATTAAGATTTCCAATTATATTATAGCTGGAGGGATAAAGCACATCAATGAAAGGAGAACAAACTGCAAAGCAACCTGAGGACAATAAAGAAGCCAAACCACAGGAAATGAGAAAGATATTCACGAGTAAAAATATTAGCTGTTACGAAGTGCCTTTCAGCTCTGCTTCTCAGAGCAAAATGCACATTCCTGTTTTCCTTTTAATCTGGAAGGAACTGAGGCACTAAGCGTTGAAATAACGTAGGGAAAGGGCAAATGCAGAGGAACGTGTCGGAAATATGGAACATAAAGAGATGACATTTGCCATGGAAAGCTTTCAGAAGTGTGTTAGAAGGCAATTTTCAGTGGCGAAGATTTACAATATTTCTTACTTGCTTTAATTTTTGACTGGAATAAAACTACGCTTTTCAGTATTTCTCTAGGAAGTACAGTTCTGGAGGAAAGCATAGTAAATTTGGGTAACTGGAAATACTTCCTTTTTTTTTGAATTTCTGTTTCAGAATGTAGTACAGAAATGGGAAAAATAAATATTTGACAGAAAAAATGAAATTCTTTATTCAGAAAAACCTGCAATGTGGCGCTTTGACATTATAATTCCTCCCCTATTTTTCCTCTTTGAAATAATATTCAGCAAAATCAACAGATTTTAGCAAAGTATTTTTAATTTTGTCAGAACCATATTTTATGACAGAAAGTGGTTCCCCTAAAATATTTTCTGACTGGCTCAATTTCAGAACCATATATCTAGACCATCCTTCTGCTAATGCAGAATTGTCCCCTGCAGTGTATTTTATCAATGCTTTGTCCAGTCTTGCTATAAATGTCTCAGACAATGAGACTCCCACTGAAAGATTACTCCATAGTCTAATAGATCTGTCAGAAAGATTTTCCTGAAACTCAGACTATATTTTCCTTGTCTTAATTTGGGATGTTGCAGAGCAGCTCATGAAATGCAAGCGTAGTAAATCACTTGAACCAGATGGTATTCATCGGGGGGTTCTGAAAGAAATAAAGTGCGAAACAGGGAAGATACTGGCAATAAATCATTAAAAATAGCAGCTGTTCCCTTTAAAAGGGAAAATCCAGCCTGATGCCTGTACTTACAATAAAAGTTATTATTCTTTTTTAACTGAATAAAAGATCAATTTTGAGAATTGAAGCCTGATGAGCTTAATCTCAGCCTCAAGGAAATCTACTAACAATCTGACTATAGTCCAAGCATTGGATGATTATAATTTTAGACCAAACCACGACATCTCCCACAGGGATAAATAATGGCTCTCTCTCAAGAGAGAGAAATTTTTGGAAGAAAAGCAGCTGCAATTGTGTAGGAAATTCCGGTATAGAAAAATTTATAACTGAATGGCTTAAACTTTCCTGGATTTTTGAAGAAGCTTCTGGAAAGGAGTCTCTGGAAGAGGGGTTCATTGAAGGGGGAATTTGCTATTACTAAGCTGGATAATGTAAATGAAGGCTCCCAATGCTAAA
Organism: Bucorvus abyssinicus; assembly: GCA_009769605.1. NCBI lineage: Eukaryota > Metazoa > Chordata > Aves > Bucerotiformes > Bucorvidae > Bucorvus > Bucorvus abyssinicus. Next base: position 52,995,563 of record CM020026.1, read on the forward strand.
AGAAGCTAATGTCTGGGTAGGCGGCAGGGATGGAGTTTATCACACCAGGTGTCCAAACCTGTGGTAGTAATGACAGTCATGATAAGGTTTTCATTTTGCTATAAAATGCAATGTGCTTACATTACAGTAGGCAAGGTGAAGGAAATACACCTTGCAAATGGAGCATGAATGAGTTAAGATTTGTAATGGTCCCTGGGCTGGGTGGGAACCCTTTCTTCTTCATGGCCTCCAAAAGAATCCTTTATCTCATCCAGTGACCACAGGAAATTAGATGCATCCTGCTCTACTTTAGATACATTTTCTATCAGTGAAATTTAAATAACAAACCAACCTCTACCTGTGGAGTTTGTGTGAATTATGTCATAGGTAACTAAAAATGTAGCACAAGGAGGGTATATTTCTGTTTTCTTAAGAAGCAAGTATTTGTATTACAAAGTAGGTGTAAGGCAAATTGGTATTTCCATACAGAGATGGATTACATTTATTATTATTCAGATCTTATCTCCCATTTTGTTAGAAATTTAGCAGGTGTTCTTGTGGCTTGAATCACTTGTTGAGAAAATCTCACCAATTGGTCTTGCATGGGCAAGTTACAGGAACAGAATTGTGAGCAGAGATAGTGAGAGAAGTCACAGAAAGAGGAGCACACACTCAGCACAAAGCTACTGGGAGTTGTGTAAAAAAGCCAGAGAGGACTGACAGCTTTAAAAGAATTATTCATTCATCTGAATGCTTTGGACAGGGAAAGATAAATTATTTGTTTCTTTTCTGCTGTCATTGTGGTGCTTACTTGGTCCATTTGGATTTCCTTTCTTTATGTCTCATTCATGGTGTCTCCATCCATCCTGCCCCGCTAGATCCATGTCAGGAGGAGCAGCCATCAAGAGTATCTGCAAAAACTCACTCCCAACATTCATTTTGTCTTTTGTAGGAGTCACACATTTGGCCCTGGCTGAGGCTGCTTACATATCCCATCTGCATTTGCATTAGATAGAGTCTAAGCCCCCATAGAAAGTACCCTGGAATCCCTGTGCGGAAAGACTGGATCTGTTTTCTACAGGTGACCAGGAGGATATACCTGAAGGCCTGCTTTATTCCTGCTGTAAGGGACTGGGCAAGAAGGGATTCTTGCAGTTACTGACCACACCAAAACGTTTTCCTCAAGCAAACCGGGAAGGCTGCCTCAGAGCCAGCATCAGCACTGTTCCTACAGCAGGAATTTTAACTGTGGTTATTTTCACTTCAAAGCTGTCGGCAGAAGAAGTGGAGAACTCCACCTGAGCATGTAAGGATTGCTACTGAAGTCTTTGAAAAAAATTTCGTATCCACTTAACTAGAAATGCATCCACGGGTTTTTCTCACTACAAACTCTGTATTCTACAACTATATTCTTTACTGTTCAAAATACTCATTGAAAGACTCAGAGCTTTCCTATGGCTGAAGAAACCCTTATTTCACAAGTACTTTGGCAAAACACTGCCATGTTTTACACCTGCCTGCCCTTCTACAAAGTACAACAGCTGCATAGTCTCAGGCAGAGGTACAGTTGAGACCCTGTCCCTGTATCCTCTTGGTTTAAGATTCCTCCACGAAGGAGCAGTCTTAGGCAACTGACTGAGGCACCCTTCCCGCTACCTGATGCCCAAATGCAAATCTCTTAAGTAAGAGATCCAAATTCCTGGCCACTGTCCCCATAAATCTGAGCATATTCTGCCTGGATTTAATAGTATTAGTACTGAAATCCATGCACGAGGGAACTGGCATGGTAAAGAAGACAATGTGTTCCATTTCTGTGATTTTTCAGTAACAAGTCTAAAGCACAAAAAAAAAAAAAAAAGAAAAGAAAAAACTCCCCAAGCAAAGACTTCCATTTCTTTTGCCAAGTGTAATAACTTGTGTGAGGCACCTGAAGCAGGTCTATTCTGTGGTCTTCAGGCAGTCCTAATGCCTTGATTATCCTGAGTGAGAGATGCAGTGGAGTGATCTTTATGCTGTTCACATCCAGGTTTCTCTCCAGTCTGCAAGGGGATACGGTCCCTAAAAGGCCAGGAGGCAGACGAGTTATACACCTACTGCCAGGACTGCGAAGTGCAGCACAAAACAAAGATACAACCACTGCGATCCAGTTTGGCCCTTATTTTTATCTCATATTTTCTTTATGGTATTATAATTACATGGCCTTCAGCAGAATTTGTTTGATATGTAGTGGGCTCCCAGAGCAGCATCAATGTCTGAAGTAGCCTCTCTGATTGAAAGCTATCTTTGGAACGCTGTAAAACCACTCACTCAAAAACTTTGAGATCAGCTTATAAATCATGATTTCTTGAAACATAATACATTTGTTTTTCTTTTCATTCCTCTCCCTTTAAGGATTACATGTTTACAAAGCAATCCCTATACTGTGAGTGCTGCATAAGTATCTCCTTCACATTGCTGAGGAGCTCAGGCTGTAAGAAGAGCAGCAGGTATTCAGAATTTACCCTAAAATGGCTTTGTTCCCTGTAATAATTTTTTGCATTAATTATGCTCTACTTCTCAGAGGTGCTATCTGGAATTTTTACCAAGCTACCATGGAAAGCGGTGGACACATAAAACTAGTGGTAATCATTTTTTCGGGGCACAAAATGCGTTCTTCCTGGTGACTAGCCCCGTGGTAGACTGTTGAAGATGATATACAGTCATACTGTCAGTTTTGATTTAGAACTAAATTCTTCATATTGGGTTGTGTTGCTGCCTTAATAATTAGCTTAATTTTAATGTGCTGCTTTGCCAACATATTACCACCATGATAATGTACAAAGCCTTGTTGGTCGATGTCTCTTTGAAGATTGCTCCCAGACTTGTCCCATAGTTTCCTTCCAGGGGAGGGAGTAGTGTCTTGCTGTCATTGGCTTGGAGTACTGGGGTAATGATGTCCATACCATGGTATGGCTTGTCCCTACTTATCTCAACATGCAGCAGCGTCTTGGACCTGAAATTCTTGAGTTTAAAGTACAATACACAAATATGGTATAGACATCACCATTTTCAAAGACATGGAAGAAAAAGAAAAAAAGGTAAAGACTTCCAATATAGGGATTATATCATGTGAAAGGAAAATACTGTGCTTTTTCTCCCCTTTTTGTAGATAAAACATTAGTGGGTAAAATAGAGGATCATATTCCTTTTTTGAAAACTTACTACTTAGAGATTTGAAGAAAAATCAATGTGACATTTGAATATACTTTGAAGTTCTTTCACAGCTTGAAATTTCACAACTTTTGTCTCTCCCTTTTTTTATCAACGGTATTCATTACATTTCCATATAAAGCAGCCTGCTTGTTAAATACCACCTCTCTCCCTCTTGCTCTTTTCCTCTTGCTCGCTCTCTTTTTTTTCCATTTTCCACCCTCCTGCCTCTCTGGTCTCCAGGAGGATTGAACATTTTCTCTCAAAGGTAGCAACACACCATTCAATTAAAGCTCCGGCCTTTTTAATGACAGATAATAACTTTGATCGCTGCGTTTGTATAATTAAGGACAGGCCTCTGCTTTAAAGGGGCTCCTCGTTCGCCTTTGAAATGGCGAGACCATGATGAGTTTTCTGCGGCACCGGCGTGGTAGGGAAGTCCTGGTCTCCTTTGGTGTCACATCTATCTGCGTCCCCCAGCCTGATTGTCCCCTGTCCCAGGGACGACGATTAGGCAGCCCCCCTGCTGGCTGCAGATGGAGTGAAGCGGAGCGATAAGGCAAGCTGCCTTTCTCCCCTGCCTCAGATCAGTGAAGGGAGAACTCTTCTTCACAGGCAGCCCAAGTGTAAGCCGTTTAAACAAGCATGCAGGAAATATTGGGGTAATTACCGAGCACAGGGAGGGGGTCTCCAGCTATCAGCAGCATTGAGAATGGATTCGAAAACTCGCTTGGCAGATTAATTGATCCTTTATCTGCAACCAGTCTTTTGAAATAATTGTTGCAGCAGCTCATAGCTGAAAGTTGGGAGAGTGCAGCGTGCCAAGGAGAGGCATCCTCACTCACAGCCATGCGTATTTACTAGCATCTGCATCTGACTTTCTTGTCTGCCAAAGCATTAAGAATGTTCACGATAATTCATGCTTGGTAAATTTGTTTTCTGTAATAAGATCAAGTCCACAAAGGGAGAATGAAAAGCAGTGCTGCCTGCACTTCCCTATCAACAGGGATGTTGGCTAAGTGCTCTAATCACAGGAAGCTGCTCCAAGGCGCTCGCGCCTGCTACTTGATTCGGTATGCTTAGAAGAGTTTGCCACAGTTTTAATTTTCAGTTTCACACCAGCTAAGCGGGCTGCTGGCTCGGTGGAGCAGCAGTGACCAGCAGGCCCCTACAGAGTGCGGACAGGCTTCTCTCTGTCCCAGAAGGCCACTCAAGTGGAACATCAGCCAAGTGGCAGGTTTGTTGCTGGGGAGATAAGGACCAGCCTCTCAGTCCCCTCTGTCCCTGCCCTTGCTCTGCCCAGCTGGTGGAGGAGGGCAACTGGCAGCAAAGACCTTGATGCGGTACCCGCTTCCCACATTTGTCTGGCGAAGGATTGCCAAAAGGAGGGAAATGACGCCTGGCACATTCGTGCTGATGCACAAGGGTGTCCCCTATAGCTGTGTTTGTACATGAGCATGCATTTTGTGCATAAAGCAGAGGCGTGTGGGAGAGGAAGGGGAGTTTGCGAGTGCCGTGCTGTGTTACTCTCCTGGCTGACTAATATTAATTGCTCATTTAAGGAAAATAAATTAGTGTTCTGTGATTCAGAGGTTGTGCTGTGGGGAGGATTTAAAAACTCTTTATTAGCACAGTC